>CM049431.1:33998338-35198338 GCA_026929855.1 Poa annua
TGCAAGGGTTAATTGTTCGGGCGGCAGCAGGGACTTCGAAATTAAACCTCCATCTCCGACTGCTCCCAGCAGCTCGGGTTTTCGCAACATCTCCGAATGCTCTCAGCATCTCGGGTTTTCATTAAATATTTCATTCTCGCTGATTGCTCCCAGCAACTCAGGTTTTCCTCCATAAAACAGTTTTTTCAAATAGGTTCTCATCCTATAGTTTTGAGGTAAGATAACAGAATATACTATTTGAAAACTTAATCTTCTTTATAGAGCCTTCAATGACAAGACTCAACAAGTAAAACTCTTATTATACTACCTACAGCTATTCTAGTAGATAACTTTGGCCAAACAATATTTGGTAAAAATAGTTTTCGGGTCGCAAGGTGCCACAAAAAGAAGTAAAACATGCATTATTTTCATTTAAAACAAAACATGCTTTGTAAATAGTAGGATTTGCATAAAGGTGGTGAGGTGGGCTTGCCTGGCTCAGCAATATGTCCTTGGTATTGATCTTGATGTTCCTCAGGTTCATTCCTCACTTCCCGTTCCTTCCCGATCGTATCTAACGTCGTAAACAGGAAAATGAACCACACTCAAAATACAAGACAAAGCCACAAGGACAAACAGCAAGCATCACACAAGACACTTGGCTAACAGGCAAAAGCAAACAATTCCTTTAGCTAAACAACAATAAACAACAAGGTCCATAGAGCTAAGACAAACAATAGATACTCCTAAGGGACTATACTCCACAACTCTGAGTATTAAAAAGTAGTTCTACAGAACACTAAAGCAACACATCATTTAGGGTTATTGTATCACTTAACAAGAGTTGTTCTATTAGTTTCAGGAAATACTTCAGAAAAAAGTATCTTAATAGTTTAGGAAATACTTCAGACAAAAGTATCTAATAGTTTAGGAAATACTTCAGACAAAAGTATCTTAACATACAAGCAAGTATTAATAATAACACAAGCATTGAGCACACTCACATGCAAACATGTTACTAGCTCAAGAAACATCTACTATCAAGTAACTAAGCGACAAACAATGGTAACACCACTATCCAAACTAGTTTATGACTAAGAGCTAAAATGGTGCACTAGACCTATTTAACAGGACACCACAATTAAGGTCACTTCAACCAATAAACAAACAATCACATGGCAACCAAGTGTGGACAACAATGTAAAATAAGAAAGTCATATATTAAGCATAGCAAAACACAAGGAACTACTGGATAAGATTTAACACCAAACAATCATTCACATGCATAACACACAAATGAAATTAGTGCAACTCCTAGGAAACAAGATGAACTATGTGAAACTCAAAAGTGAATGGTCTAACAATACTTTTAGGAAATTCATTAAGTTTATTTAAGGATAACCTAAGTTTCTGGTCTTATGATTTACTAAGCACATCAACTCATAACCATTCAGGTGAAACAGGGAATTAACTTATTACATTTATTAGATAAATACTATAATGTTTAAGGAGGTAAAACATACCACACAAACATACCCACAAGCAAAGCATATAAACTCAATTGATGTTATTATTAGGGTACAACGTGAATAATGCTAAACATAAGTAAACAATGCACCACACATTATCAAAGTGGTTTAATCGAGTCATTATTATTGAGTTAAGGTTCTGATCTTCAAAAGTTGATTAGTAATATTCCTACAATTCTTATTTGCTAAGAACAGATGATTAAA
This sequence comes from Poa annua, assembly GCA_026929855.1. NCBI lineage: Eukaryota > Viridiplantae > Streptophyta > Magnoliopsida > Poales > Poaceae > Poa > Poa annua. The sequence continues at coordinate 34,000,051 of CM049431.1, forward strand.
AGCTAATACTTTTATTAGCCAAAGTTGCTGCTTTGGGAGATCAGTTATAACTACAAGAATATTGTTCATAAAAATAAGTTATTCTACCAAAGTATTCCTAGCAACCATATGAAGTGGTGAAAATTGGATTTGCATCAAAAGCTATTACCAAACAGAAGCTAAAAATCATGCAAATGCTACTGGTCTCAAAACCATAATGAATATAGTTTCATTTTTAAGAATCTCCTACATGAAAGGTTAATTTCTATGGATAGGTATTGACTTAAGCTTTCTGTAGAAATTGGACTCACTCAATTTGGACACTCATAGCTCCATATATTTTAGTCCTAGTGAAACAAACATGTTTTAGCAATAATAGTGTACCTAATAATGTATAAATTATTTTTATACCAATCCAGGGTGGCATGTTAAACAAAACACATAAGCATCCAACAAAATTACTCTTAATTTATTTGTACATACAGATATAGCATCAAACATTAAAATCAAACACATGCAATTAACAGAAAATAAAGATAATCCTTTTCTAGTGTAATAATCCTACTGTTTAAGAGAATAATCCACCATGCACAAAATATAATATGTAAAATTCTACCAAGCTAGGGCATTATAGCTAATACCAATATCTACCACATGCAATTGGATTTACTCCAAAAATAATTTTAAATAAAGATTAAAAATTCATCAAATAGCTACTGATGTCATATTTAAACTTTATAGAACTTTATTTAGACACGTCTCCTGCATGCAAGGCTTATAGATATAGGTAGGTATTCTCCTAAGCTTTCCATAGAACTAAAGTTTTCAAGATTTGGATTTATAAAACTCAAGGTATTAAGTAAATGGTGCAAAAACCACTTTTAACAAGATTGGACATAGAGCACACATAAAAACATATTTTTGAGAAAGGCCAGTGCTAAATGGTTAAGAAAACTCATATCTACTCCAAACATTTTTTATCATCCAATTTGGATAAGTAAATCTCTCAGAAAAGAATTAAAGTTACAAGGTAAAATAACAGGGAAATAAACATGGAGTAGATTTTTAAAAAGGAAAAGAGAAGATGGGCTGGATCTGGCCCGAACTCGTCCGAGCGAGCTGGGCCGGCCCACGGCGACGCGCGCGCAGGCGAAAGGTTAAGCTACCGCCAGATCGAAAATTGACGGCAGGGATTAGAAAGGATAGGTTTCAAACAGAACCGCGGACCGCGGATCCGATGGACCACGCTGATCTCCTACCTCCCGACGCTGGGCTCAGAGCAGAAACCCTAGAAATGGAGGGGGTGCACGCCCTGCTCACCTAGAGCCTCTCCAAGGCATGCCGTGCACGGAGGCGGGTGCGGTGAACTTGGGAACGGCGGGGGAGGCAGTAGAACTTCTCGGCGAGCTTCCAAGAGGCGGGAACGTCGAGGACGTCCGAAGGAGGCACGGCGAGGTCGCGGGAGGTCCGGTGTTCCTACATGCAAGCGACGATGTCTTAGAGGCAGTCCACGAAGAGGCGAACGAGGCAATGCAAAGAGGAGAAGAGGAGGGGGCCGGAATCCGTGGCATTCGTGCTCGCGAGAGCTCGGGACCGAGCAAGGGTCTTCGATGATCTCGAGCAGGAGAGGGGGAGAGCATGCTTGGGAGTGCACAGGGAGGTGGAGGAGAGTGAGGGGGATGCAAATGACAAGGAGATAAGGGTCCGGGGAGCCTCGGATGCTTTAACAGGGAGGGTGGCCGGGTTGCTCGATCACGGGCATGGGCAGAGAGGGAGAGAGAGAGCCAGGGCTGGGGATTGGATCAGGAGGGCAGTGTGCAATGATGCCCAACGCTGCAGCACCACTTTGGACAGTAGCTCCTGTCCTGGAGTCGTTGGAGAGGATGGAATAAGAGAAGAAGTGTCTCCTGCCCACAACCTGTTCGACAGAATGTCCGAAAGAAAAGGACAAGAAGGAGAGAAGGACTAGGGTTTGACAAAAATTGCGCAAAGAGTTTCTAGAGGTGTGGGGGTGTAAAGTACACCATAATCCACGAGTGGGACAAGGTTAGAGGGGTGGGTTTTGATGTTTGATTAAATTAGCCTGTTTTGACTAAGCCACAAGACATGGATGGTTTAGTCAATCCTTTGCTTTAAAAATCAAGAGATAGAGAGGGTTGATCAGAGGGGGTATAGGTGTAGTACTTGGCCAAAAAGATTAGGTCAAAAGGTTTTAATAACCACTAAATAAGAAAATGAGAAAAGGTTATCTAATAACACACATGTGGTCACCTTATCATGAAGCACTAAAAACAAGCATGAATTTATGATCAAACATTTTTGAATATTTTAAATAAGGCTATGTGTGGATAGTAGAGGTGATAAGGATGAGGTTAGGTGAGTTGCATTTCCAAATTGAAAAACATAAACCTTAATTATCATGTTCTAGAATGACTAAAAGTTAACAGGGGTTAAGATAGTTTTTCATTATTTCATAACTCTCTTGTTTAAGAACATTCTTAACCAAACATCTTACTAAGGGAAAAACAAGTTACAAGCATGTCATACCATCAAACAAATATACATTACTCCTATTCCAACAATATACATACACTTAATACAAACATAGCCACAAGTCACTAACAGGAGTACAAACTCAAAGCAAACGGTTTAAGAACATATCAAACAGATAAAACACACAAACAAAAGGATATCTAATCCCACTATTTAGATGAAACAATTATATTTGTGAGGTGATGATCCATATGGGCATGACAAGTTATGACGATCAGTGGGTAAATCCCATCCTTGGTAGTCTTTTCAACAGAGGTTTGAATTTAAGAGGTTTTGAAAAGGGTTGCTGACACTAGCAACATCCTAAATCAAAATATATTAGGACTTATTATACAGTCCTTTATAGTCTTGCAAACATATAGTTTTGTTGAAATACTGTTAGTCTCTCAAAAGATATATTTTTTTTTGGGTGGTTGCTAAAATCAAAGGAAATGTAGTTTGTTTCTCAAATCAGGTAGAAGGAGATATAGGAATGATTTTACTTGCCATAACATTGATATCAGATGTCATATTATAACTAGGTTGAGTTTTAGGGTTGATAGCTAGAGAGGTTATCAACACAAACACAAAGCACAACATGACAAAAAGAGTAATCAGTGGATAAACACATCCATTGACAAAACATTTCAAAAAGTTTTTGTTGCCTCAGAATTTTGGATCTTTTATAATTAGGTTTTTGCTGCTTTCAAAATTTGGGGCATTACACCCAAACACATTAATTCTTTTTGTATATTGAATTATGTGACACCTTTGACCAAATCCTCCTGGGAAGACTCATTACACTTGTATTTTTCAATATGTTTTGGGTTTGTTGAATTGCTTGTTTATTGGATGCCCTTTTACTATATAGTTTGAAACGGCGAGCAACGTTTTGACTTGGACAAGAGTGTGTGAGAAACGACAAACTTCCAAAGGCAAGTGACTTCACTAAATACCTACTATTTTTATTCTATTGCATTACTAGTATTTTTAAGCAGTATTTGCAAATAGTATGCATGATAGGTTTTTGTGAGAATAGTAGTATGCTATGCAAACCTGTTAGGTTACCCCTTTAGAAATTCCAGTTAGACACCTATTATAATTTAGTGGAAATTCATGCTGCAAAAATGATTGTTTTATGATAGATGTGATAAGTGAAAATTCCACTAAATTAATTTACCGCCTAGGTGGATTGGTTCGATCGAGGAGGTTTCAAGTTGAGTGGCTACTCAGGGGTCGGGTCTGCGGCGGCCTGTGTTTGCTCACTTGTGGAAGGCCACCCAGGGCTATGAGATTTGATGTTGCACTGCGTTTAGTCGCTTATAGTGCAACCATTAGTCATTATGGGCTCTGTCTTGATGGAGTATGTTGATGTTGACCTGAGTCGGATGTTCCAAGGGTGGTAGCTGGGATAGGTTGGGCAGTGGACTCCGTCGACTTGTGAAGGCAACTTCTGAAAAATCTCGTCTCTGTCTTCTCCTTTTCCTTCTCACTAAATGAGTGTAGAGGATAGTTTGGGTTGATTGAGTCTAATGATGAAAGTGCACACACTCTCGAGAGTTAAAACCTAAGATCTTAGCTGTGTCCCCGTCATCGGACAATTGAGTGACTTCACAAGGCTGTCTTCTAAAAATCTCTTCATTCCAATTTCTTAATAAAACTTTGAGGGGTGAACATGGGTTGGAGACACGGATTCGTCCGGGATGTCTCATAAAGAGAAATTATTGTTTCAAAAATTGTTTATCAAAAGTAGGAGAAAACTTGCTTTGCGCAATAGCCTTGAGCTCCACCAACCAAATAAGCATATAGATATAGCTTTGTAGATTATTAGAAATTAAAGTCACTTGTCACCACAATTCAATTGTGCTGAGCCTTTATAGCTGGGTTGCAACTAAACCTTGCAGATTGTTCAAATGAGGAGTAAGGGGGTCGTCTTCGAGCTACAACCAACATGATTGCCAGTGGCTTGATGCAGATGATGTAGCTGCATGTTATCCATAGAATTGCGTATGAACTCTGAAATAATTTGTGAACTATTTATTTATTTAGCTAGTGCTTCAGCTATGCAAAGTTGTAAGGAATATTGTTTTTGGATCATTCGTTATCGGTTGTAATAAATTTAGACATTGTACTGTGATATTTCATCTTATTGGAAAATGCGAGACTTATGTGATCCAAGTCTTCTGCATGATTCATACGCACCATTGCTTTCCTAAGCAAGGGTGCTACTGGTCCGGGCCGCTTCATCAACTCAATGCTGCCGGAATTGCAAGTGCACGCTAGAGGGTAGCAAATAAGAGAACGATGCCCCCATGAAAAGCACGGGTTCTAAAAGCATACAACTATATCTACGCATAGATCAGCTCTGATACCACTGAAGGGGATCGCAGGCAGAAAACAATAATTTTTCTAGCATCGATATCCTTAAACTAGCCAGAATCTATACTATGCAGATATCGTAATATGGAGGAGATCGGTATACAAACCCGATGCACACGGTGGGTGTGTTGTTGGGAAACCCCAAGAGGAAGGTATGAAGTAGTACAACAGCAAGTTTCACTCAGTATGAAACCAAGGTTATCGAACCAGTAGGACATGAAGAGTTCCCTCGAGGTTGTTGGCAGCGACGTTGACACGGCGCAATACTGTGTCAGCAGCGAACGTGGAGCTTGCACACTGACAATCAAGATACTTTGCCCCAACCTAACTGTGAGGTTTTTAATCTCACCGGCTTTCTGTAACAAAGGATTAAACGTATGTGTGGAAGAAAGATGTATGTTTGCAGAAAGTAACATGTTTGCAGTTGTAGTTTTATCAGATTAATGAGAAGGACCGGGGTCCACAGTTCACTAGTGGTGTCTCTCCATAAATAATAATAACATTCATCCATGCGTGGTAAACAAATTACAGCTAGGCAATTGACAGAATAATGATGAGCAACCCAATGCATATACTAATGATATGGTGTCTATTGTGAGATTCATTCGGGCATTACAACAATATACATAGACCATTCCAACCACATCTATGACTAATAATCCACTTTCCGTTTAGCGTCCGCACCCCTTTCAGTATTAAGTTGCATGCAACAGGTTATCGCCTTAAGCACTGTGTAAAGTAAGTAAGTAACATCATCCTCTTGGAGTTGCGAGCATCTACTTGGCCAGAGCATACACAAGTAACAGAGAGCATGTAAGATCATTAAATAGCACACACATAATAATTATGAAGCAATAACTTTAGTACTCAATATTCATCGGATCCTAGCAAACACAACATGGAAATTACATAAAGATGATCGTGATCATGATAGGCAGCTCACAAGATCTAAATATGATAGCACAAGAGGAGAAGACAACCATCTAGATACTGCTATGGACCCGTAGTCCAAGGTAGACTACTCACGCATCAGTCTGGAGGCGGTCATGGGGACGTAGAGGCCTCCGGGGACGATTCCCCCTCCAGGCAGGGTGCCGGGGAGAAGTTCTGATCTCGCCCAAAGTGGTGGTTACGATGGCGGTGCCTCGTGACCCGTGGAGGAAAAGTGATTAACCGTGCTATGTTTTTAGGTCAAGGCGTATTTGTAGGCGAAAGACCTAGGTCGGTGGGCGCCCGAGGGCGCCACATCGCCTTACGGTGCGGCTCCTGACGCTGCCGTGCCATCAGGTGATGTGGCCGCCTCGCGGTCCCACTTCATCTCGTCTTCGGTTCTTCGCGACGCAAATATTCCAAAAATAATGCCTAGTTGATTTATTTCCAATTTGGCGGATATTTCCTTAAGTAATTTTCTGAAACCAAAAACAGCAGAAAACATGGAATAATAGGTTAGTCCCAGAAAATGCATAAAACTATATGACGAGGGGTTAACTCGACAAGTCCCATGGTGGTGTACCTAGGGTTGTATCGGTAGGAAGAATATATGGGTGTTGGCGAACTCGTACGGCTGACAAGCAAGTAATTGCTCGTCAGATCTATATTATTGATCTCACAGTATGAATACAGGGGTAACCTGGCGAGTAATAGCCACGCTAGGGTTTAGGGTATAAGATTGTATGTGTCCTTTCTCCTCCCTCCTGACCCATATATATAGGGATCCAGGTCTCAGGAGTTCGAGTACGACTAGGATTACAGTTATTAGATACCTAAGTCGGCACGTTACCGCCAAACTTGCTCCATACTCTTACTATAAAAAAGCCCTTCGTCTTCTTCTTTACATAGGCCAACAACTGGGCCTTGTAGGAAACCAGCTTTTAATATAGCCCGCTGGGTGTACCCATCGGGTATAACCACATCACTATATAAAATGCATATAAAACATGTAATAACATGATATAACATAGCATGGAACATAAGAAATTATGGATATGTTGGAGACGTATCAACATCCCCAAGCGTAGTTCTACTCGTCCCGAGTAGGCAAGAACGATAGAAGAAGAATATTTTTTGAAGAACTTGCTTAAACACAATCTTGATCATATAATAATGTAACGCATGTAAACTGAGATCAAATGAATAAGGGTTGTAGTTTATATTGATATCAGACGAGTAATGAATAAACAAGTAGGTGAAGCAAGCAAAGCTTTCAATGATATAGTACTAGATAGCAATCATCTGTGCGAAGTAGATGTTAAAGATGATTTAAGCTTCAAGCACAATAATATAATCATCTAATGCTTCCAACAAACATGACAACTTAATGAAAGTATCCACTAAAGTAATACCAACGGAAGAAAAGGCTCACAAAGCTGCAAGTGATCATTAGAAAAGAGAAAGTCTTACAATCGAAGCTATGCAAGGAGTAGTGATTGCCATACAACGGATGCACATGGAGCTATAAGTATATGAAAGCTTTCCAATGGAACTGGTGGGGGTGCATCCAACTTGCTTGCTCACGAAGACCTAAAGCACTTTTGAGGAGGCTCATCATTGGAATATACAAGCCTAGTTCTATAGTGTAAATTCCCCACATAGTTATGCAACTAAGACATGAAACTCTCTCATATGGAGTAAAGGTGCTAAACATGAGCACAAGTGATGATCACAAATGATATGGTGCTATAACATGAGCACAATGATGACTATAAATGATATGGTGTTATAATATAAGCACAAGTGTGTGATAAAGAATAGTAATTCTGCCCCCTTTTTTATTTCTTTCTTTTTTCTTTTTCTGTTTCTCTTTTCGATGGCCTCCATGGCTCTTTTCACTTTTAGGGGCAAGCATCCTAATATGATATATGATATATGACAACACACTAATGATGATAAAACAACATACTGATGATACGAGTAACTAATATGAATGTGCCATAAGAATACATATGACAACGGTGCCTCTGCCAGTGTAGCAGGTTATGCAGTGCTTTAGCGTAACATGGGTAAAACCACACATCAGCTTTATAGAAACACGCAAAGCAATAAATAAGTAATGAATGACAACAAGTCATGTAATGTAAGATGGATGTTGCATGGCAATATATATCGGAACAGCTATGGAAATGATGTAGTACGTAGGTATGGTGGATGTTTTGAGGAAGATATTTGGCTTATGTGTAGGAGAACAAGATGAAGATCTCCCACGAGTTTGGATGTACCCGCGAAAAATGCACCAACTCTCAATGTGAGAAAGGGCAAAGCAAAGTACCGAAGAGGCTAGCAATATGGTGGTGGAAGTGCCATGAAAACCGCAGTTTTAGAACTAACAAGTAAAAAGATTCCAAATAAAAAATATGATCAAACAAGGCATAATGAAAATTACTCCTAGAGGGATCGTGGCGAATGACAAAGTCACCATTGGCTTCCCCGACTGTAGCGCATAACATAAAGTCACTACGGTTACTTTAGGCAAATAGAAGTCATATACCATTATGCAATCAACTGGAAATTTAAGTGTGGCACAATTTTAAAGTTTCTCTAGACCAACCATTTAATCATTCCACTTTACTAGACAATCATGTTTACCATTAAGCAAATTAATATCTCAAAACAACATCAATGATTCAAGTGACACAATTTAAGGATCTACAAGAATAATGTATCATTTATGTATACCATCTACCACATTTAGCATTTTCTGTTCTCAACCAAACACCAATCAACTTATTTAAAAGATAAACTCTCCAAGTAATTAAACAATGAGATATGAGAGTACAACATAACAAAGCTAACAACTCTAACAAGAGATGCATGAAAAACAAGAGCTAGAGAGCAAACGATAACAATAGACGAATACTCAACGAATATAAGTGAAGAATACGAGTATTCATATGAAAAAGCGGAGCATGTCTCTCTCCCACACAAAAGAATGCTAGGATCCATTTTATTCGGATAATGAAAATAAAAAAAACAAAATAAAAAGAAACAGACGCTTTAAGATAAGCACATAAGATGTGACAAAATTAAAATATAGTTTCACTAGAAAGGACCTGATAGTTTGTCGATGAAGAAGGGGGTGCCTTGGGCATGCCCAAGATTTGACGCTTGAGTCTTCTTGAATATATTGGGCTGAATCACCAGGGCATCCCCAAGCTCTGGCGTTACTATACTCTTGATCACATTATATCATCCTTCTCTCTTGATCCTTAAAAACTTTCTCCACACCAAACTTAGAGTAACTTCATTAGAGGGTTAGTGCATAATAAAATGGCAGACCGTATGCTACTGGACATTAGCTACAGCCACACCAAACTTTCTCCACCACAATTGCTACCAATGCTACTGGACATTAGCTACAGCCGCTGATACTTAATAGGATAAAACGATCCAATCAAAATAACAAAAGAGGCATTGCAAAATAAAATGGCAGACCATAAATACGAATTTTTTCGAGGCACGTAACTTACTCAGATCAGAAAACGCAAAACTAATGAAAGTTGCGTATACAGCTGAGGATTCTACAAAAAAAATGGCAGAATTTTCTGACGTTCGAGTGAATTGATATAAATTTAACGGTGAACAGAAGAAATCTATTTCAGCACAGGAATTGAATTTTAGTATCAATTTTCAACTAGAGGCTTAACTTGACACAACATTGCGATAAAATAAAGATACAAAGGAATTTTTAAAGAGGTAGGACAAGTCCTTGACACAAGAAAGATAAATTAAAATGACAGAAAATAAAAGTGGGTTGTCTCCCATAAGCGCTTTTGTTTAACGCCTTTGAGCTAGACACAAAGAGCAAAACTCAAGTATTATCAATAGATGAAGCATCAACACTGGTAATTTGAACAAACAATAGAATCAAACGGTAGCTACATTTTTTTTTGGGGAAGTGTTCCATACCTTTCTTGAGTGGGAATTGGTACTTGATGGTACCTTCTTTCATATCAACAATAGCACCCACAGTTCTCAGAAAGGGTCTTCCCAACACAATTGGACAAGATGGATTGCAGAATGCAACCATACTAGCAAGACCCGTTCCCCCTATCATCCCCCTACATCTGCTTGTCAAGCTGACAGGTTGCACCCTCACAACTTAATTATTCTAGAAAGAGCCCATTGTCAAAAGGCTGCACGGGAAGCAATCGTCACTCGGAGTTCTTCAGATTCCTCTGTTCCCTGGGTGGCCATCCACAAGTGCACTCTCAGGTGAAAACCACCATGCTCATGGCCCCAAGAATAGTAGAAACTATCTTAGGCGAAGACCACCACAAGCACAGCCCTGAGTAGCCACTCAACATAAACCATTCAACCAATCCACCCAGGTGATTCATTAACTTAGTGGATGTGTACTCTCAGGTGAAAACCACCATGCTCACGGCCCTAAGTAGAATAGAAATTCATCCTAGGCGACGACAACCATGAGCACAGTTCTGAGTAGTCACTTAACATTTTGTAAAACTTTTCATCAACTGCATAGCATCCATATTTCAGCTAAGTATGATATAGGAACCTAGACACAGGAGTAAGGCAATTCTATACAGGTTTAGCATAGCAATACTATCCTACACATGCATATAAAAATACACTAAGTAATGCATATAGAAAATAATAGGAAGTTTATGAGGTGTGCCACTTGCCTTTGAATATTGTCGTTGTTCACAAACTCTTTTCAATGTTATTTCGGAGCTCTCCGTTCAATCTAACAGTATAAACAAACAACAATACAACAATCAACAAACATACATGCACATACATAGTGAACAAACAAGTTTCATAACACTTCTAAGGAAAATATGTTTATGCATGAGGTGCAAAATATTCCTAAGGACTAGAGATGTCTGTCATGCTAAGAAAATATTTTAAGTTGATGTAAGGCAAATAGGTTGGTCAAAAGGTGAGTGTTATAGGTTGGATAAAATAACTTTGTTATAATTTATCTGGAATAAGCACTCTAATGGCTTAGCCATGATGTGCAAAATACTTAGAGAAAAATACTACGTCTATAAGGTGATCAAGAAAGACAGATGTAGTTGTCCTCCAGGCTTCATCTCCAGACTTGTAACTTTCTTCTAGGTAATGTCTTGATTTAATTTTTGGTAGACTTGAATAATCTTCAGACTTGATGATTTTTGTATCACCTAGGCTGGTCTTGGATTTAACTTAGTCTTCACGAAGTTTCCGAGAAGAAGGGAGAAAAGAAAGAGAGAGGAAGCAAGACTTAGACAATATTGCTGGTTGGTCTTCATGAACTTCTTCTTGATTTTCTTCTAAGTGCTTCTGCTCCTTGAAGGTACTTCTGAAGTCTTGTTTTGGCTAAGTCCTTCATTGACCTTCTAGCTCCATGTTGAAAATCCTAAGTGTCTAGTGCATAGCACTTTTACCAAAATACTAATTTTGAAAATAATCCTAACTTAGAGAAAATGGGGGAAAGTTTTCCTTATGGGAAATATAACTATAAGATAAAATATGCTATGCAAATTTTAAATCACAAGAAACATATTTTTGTGATATTTATAAAGTATGCATAAAGCTATAATTGCAATTTTAATTAGTTTCTAATTTTGCAAACATAATAAAAGGGAAACATATAGGTTAAAGTTTTACGTGATTTATATTTGATAACACAATTTTTATAAATGGTATTAATAGCCAGAGGTGATTTAATTAGATTTATTGCAATGTGATTTAATCAAAAATAATATTTCTATTAATAGTTATGTTGAAAATACTCAAACTATTCAATTTAAATATATAACTATGAATTCATTCAAATATTACTCAAAAATATTTTATAGCAGTGGGATCAATTTACAAATATTCCAAAGTTTCTAAAACAATTTTATTTGCAATTTTTTGAATTATTGATTTAAAGTGATGCCAAAAATACTCAAATTTTCCATTTGAAATTTGAATATTTTAAACTAAGTCAAATTTGAATTTTGGCAGATCCAAAATATTCTACATGTCAAGGGCTTTCCAAATATGTAAAAATATTTGAATTTGGATAAGTGGTGAAAAAGTTATGACAGATCTAAGTGACAGATCTAAGTGACAGGGGCTTTTCTGCAAAACTACCATTTAAACAATTAAAAGAAAACAAATTCCACGTCAGCGCTGACTGTGCGCCGACGCGGATCCGACGTGGCAAGTGAGTAGATCTGGTCCGTTGGATCCAGATCCGACGGATCTGAACGGATCGTACCGATTCGATTGAATGATCTAATCCTACGCGTACAATATAGATCGGACGGCCAGGAGAAGAGGAGCTCACCGGGCGGCGCGGATGGTCGTCGGAGACGAAGGAGACGGCGGCGCTGGGCTCGGGCGCGGACGGGGATGGTGCTCCGGCAGTTCCTCGGACGCGCGGATGATGCCCTCGGGTGCGGCGCGTCGCGGCGATCTCGATGGGCTCGGTGGCGGCTTCGCGGGCGTCTCGGAGGGGCGTGGGGTGTGGCCGAGGTGCTTCGGCGCCGGCGAGCTTCGGTCGAGCACGAGGTGCTCCGTTCGGCTGCAAAAGGAATCGAGGGAGGGTGTCAGAGGATGCGCACGGTCGCAAGGAGAAGTATGGAGGAGGTCTCGGACTAGGGGGAGGCTCACCTCGCCGGGGAACAAAGAAAAACGACGGCGGGTACCGAGGAGCTCCGACGAGCTTTTCCGGCAGCCTGGGGGCGTGCTCGGCTAGGGTTTTTGAGGGAAAAGGGAGAGGAGGGGCAGGGCTACTTATAGGGCAGAGAGGCGCGTTGATTTAGGGCGCTAATCACGCGAATTTGAAGGAAGGAGGCGCCGGCGGTTTCGGGCGGGATTTGAGGCAGAGGTTGAAGACGATGACGTCAGCGTTTTTCTTTTTCTTTTCTGATTTTTCTTTTAATTCATATCTTTTGATTTAATTGTCCAAATGATGTCAAATTAATTTCTATAAATTTGTAAAATTTATATCTATGTTTTAAAACAATAGTGGACATGTTTTGAAACTTTTTAAAAATTAATGATTTTGAAATATTCACAAAATACAATTTTACCTAATTTAGTTACTCTTTGAAATTAGGAGTTTAATAAATTATTTGGAGTTAAATAAAATTTTATGAAATTTCTCACATTCTTATGTGGTTGATATTGAGTTATTTTAAACACATTTTTAATAACCATTCACTTTTATTTTTGGTATAGTAATAGAATATAAATATTTTTAAAGTAATTGGAAATATATTGGATTCAATTTTAATTCAATTTTATTTTATGCACCATTATATTTCATATTAAGATAATTCATATGAACTTCACAAAACAACTTTGAAAAAGATTTTTGATTCAATGTATTCCTTACATAGAGTATATTAATCATTTCATGTTTTGAAATAAATAGATCCTTTCAAATTGGTTGAAATCTTTTATAGTTAGTTTTCTTATGCATTTTAATATTTTATTTTAATCAAAACAAAAGTTTTAAATTCTAGTGATTTTTGAACATTCCAAAATGTTGGGATGTTACAGACTACCACCCTTAAAAGGAATCTCGTCCCCGAGATTCGGAGAGGCTAGAAAGACAAAGCAAATGCTTGAATGATTCTGATAACTCGAGAGGTTTGAGAAGTGTAACGTTTTGACATGGTACTTGAGAATTGGCAGTGAGTGATTGTTATGATTAGGAGGTTAGAAAGAAAGATGGTTTGGGATCTCTGGGTTTAAGCAACTGGGTTTGAATTATCTAGGTGGCTACCACCCTTAAAAGAAAATTTTGTGGTCAGTCTAGAAACTTTGTTTTAATCCCTTTTATTTCTCCGTTGTAGAGCGTACAAGTATTCGAAATACAATGACAGGTGGTAGCTACGAGAAGTTTGAGCACACGCGTTTTCCACTCGCTCCTTGAAGAGATTTAATCCTCTTCCACTCTGGGCAGCCACTGGCATAGTGTCCCTTATCCTTGCACCTGAAGCATGTTAAGTGGCTAAGATCCTTCTTGGATTCACTCTTTTGTCTTTGTTCCTCCAGGATCTTCATGAGAGACTGTTGCATTCCTTCCTTGGCTTGCTGGTTAGCTTGTTGCACCAAGGGATAATATGGGCATTGGGTTGGAACATGGGTCGTTCCTTCACACAGGAAGCAAATAATCCGTTTGGAGCAGCGTCCATTAATTGGACGTCTGATGTGACCATGGGGCCACTCATCGGAGCAATCTTCGGACGTATGTCCTATCTCTCCACAAGTTTTGCATGCCTTTAGTTTGGTCATAGGGTCCTCTTCAACAATCCTATGGTTTTGATCAATCTTAGGCGAGTGGTCATTGATCACCTTCTGACTCTGGTCCCTTAACAGTATTCGCGTAGTTGGGTAAAATTTACTGTTGTTGATATTGAAGTGAGACATCTGCTGGTTTTTAGAGAATAAATGAGTTAATTTATATGTACTATGGAGAATTCAATAATTTTAGAATAAGGCAACCAATTCCTAACAAAATCTATCAACATGATTAAAACACATGCAAACACATAAATTTCACACTTATTTTGAGAACTCGAACTAATCATTTATCGAACGAAAACACATCAATGTCATGGAATTACAAAAACGATAGTACTGCCATACCACAATTTGATAGGTCAATACATCGAATCGATACGATAAGCTAAATGAGATAAATGGTGGTCCCTCTAACGTGGTTTGTATTGCTCCACTTATTCCTCGTCAATCTCACGCTTGCGTTTTATTGCGTGGTTATTTGCCACAGGCGTGACTTCTCCCTCAGTTGACTCTTCAAACAGCACCTCTTCGGGGTCTTCTTCCTCCTGTTCTTCCTCCTTCGTATCTGCAGGTACAGTCACGTCTCCAGTGCCCTGGTCACCTCCTTCTTCAGTTACTGGCGGTGGTGGAGGTGGAATGAGTTGCGCCTCAAGCGTGGCAATCTGCTCATCCTTGCCAAGGTTCTGCAAATGTAGGTCATGGATGAGTTCCTCCAAATGACCAACAAGATTTTCAGAAGCCTGGAGTTCTTGGGTTTTTGCATGTATGACGGCTTGTGCATGATCCGCGACGTCATAAGCCTGTTGAACCTTCCTGGTCAGACAGTTGATGAGAAAATCCAAGTCTTCAAACATCTTGTTAACGATGGGCAGGTCCAAGCGATTTCCCGTGTGAGCCATCGAGAGACCGTGTGCATCCCTCTTCCCAAAGGAACGGAAGGGTGATCCTGGTGCTAGCTTGTTACGATACTTGTAACACAAACGAGCCATTAAGTCCACCATAGCTATGTTCACTCCCTCAATCCACTCTGGGTAGTAGGTGGCATAGTCCACGGGCTCGAAGTCTGGCATCGTGGGATCTGGGGTCATAATTGTGCGGATTTTCCAACGCGTCACATTAGGTATGTCGGTCTCCTCTTTCCTTCCTCGGAAATAGGGCGGTGGTAGCTTCAATATACTTGTCAACCTAGACAGTTGCCTCCCAAAGATGAAACCCGACAAAACTCCAGCATACGCGGTCTCGGTGTACTCTCCCATCTAAAATTTTGAAAAGGAAAGAGAATTAGAATTAAAGGGAAGCAGAAAAATTCATATAATAAAATGAAAAGGTTTTGTTTTTAGAAAGGTGAAAAATAGATTTTTCAATCCTATGGTCAAATCCTATTTCTATCCAAACCTAGGGTTTCGAACCTACAGGCAACACAGTGCTCTGATACCATCTGTAGCGTACCTGCACTTTAAATAAGGCAGATACCTATGTATAGTGCAAATCCCTGGATCGATTCATTTGCACACACAGTTTACGATGTAATATCACAACAAAGCGTCAATTTTATTACATCGATGATCCAGAATTACAAAATATTCGATACAAGTTGCATAGCATAAAGCTAGCATTGAAAAAGTACACAGCGGAAATACAATAGCAGTGAGTCTCTATCACTTTCATGCTGCCACAGGCGAAAACATGTTGGTTGTAGACTCGAAACCTATAAACGAAACCTCACTCGTCATCTGAACAATCTGCAATAAGAAAAATATTGCAACAACGTGCGTCAGATTCCATTAAAAATGGAGTCGTGCAAGTGACACTATGGTGGACACTTAATGAAATAACTCTAAAGACTATATGCATATTTGGCTGGTGGAGTTCAAGGCTATTTTGCATAAAGCCAATTTTTCCTATCTTTTTGTAAAACACTTTCTTCAAATCAAGACAAGTATGGCATGAAAACCTTAAATCTCATCTTCCCTTGTTCACCCATCAAGTTTTATTTCTGAAGTTGGAATGGTGGAATCCTCCGTTGACGTCCGTGATCAGCTGCGCAAATTGTCCGTACCGGAACACGGCTAAGTACTTAGTTTTACACTCTGCAGAGGTTGTGCACTTTCACCTTTAGACTCAATTTGTCCGAGAAATCCTATACACGCGGAGTGTATTATGGAAAGGAGAGAATTGAGACAAGAACTTTCCGAAGAAGAATGCAACCATACTAGCAAGACCCGTTCCCCCTATCATCCCCCTACATCTGCTTGTCAAGCTGACAGGTTGCACCCTCACAACTTAATTATTCTAGAAAGAGCCCATTGTCAAAAGGCTGCACGGGAAGCAATCGTCACTCGGAGTTCTTCAGATTCCTCTGTTCCCTGGGTGGCCATCCACAAGTGCACTCTCAGGTGAAAACCACCATGCTCATGGCCCCAAGTATAGTAGAAACTATCTTAGGCGAAGACCACCACAAGCACAGCCCTGAGTAGCCACTCAACATAAACCATTCAACCAATCCACCCAGGTGATTCATTAACTTAGTGGATGTGTACTCTCAGGTGAAAACCACCATGCTCACGGCCCTAAGTAGAATAGAAATTCATCCTAGGCGACGACAACCATGAGCACAGTTCTGAGTAGTCACTTAACATTTTGTAAAACTTTTCATCAACTGCATAGCATCCATATTTCTGCTAAGTATGATATAGGAACCTAGACACAGGAGTAAGGGAATTCTATACAGGTTTAGCATAGCAATACTATCCTACACATGCATATAAAAATACACTAAGTAATGCATATAGAAAATAATAGGAAGTTTATGAGGTGTGCCACTTGCCTTTGAATATTGTCGTTGTTCACAAACTCTTTTCAATGTTATTTCGGAGCTCTCCGTTCAATCTAACAGTATAAACAAACAACAATACAACAATCAACAAACATACATGCACATACATAGTGAACAAACAAGTTTCATAACACTTCTAAGGAAAATATGTTTATGCATGAGGTGCAAAATATTCCTAAGGACTAGAGATGTATGTCATGCTAAGAAAATATTTTAAGTTGATGTAAGGCAAATAGGTTGGTCAAAAGGTGAGTGTTATAGGTTGGATAAAATAACTTTGTTATAATTTATATGGAATAAGCACTCTAATGGCTTAGCCATGATGTGCAAAATACTTAGAGAAAAATACTACGTCTATAAGGTGATCAAGAAAGACAGATGTAGTTGTCCTCCAGGCTTCATCTCCAGACTTGTAACTTTCTTCTAGGTAATGTCTTGATTTAATTTTTGGTAGACTTGAATAATCTTCAGACTTGATGATTTTTGTATCACCTACGCTTGTCTTGGATTTAACTTAGTCTTCACGAAGTTTCCGAGAAGAAGGGAGAAAAGAAAGAGAGAGGAAGCAAGACTTAGACAATATTGCTGGTTGGTCTTCATGAACTTCTTCTTGATTTTCTTCTAAGTGCTTCTGCTCCTTGAAGGTACTTCTGAAGTCTTGTTTTGGCTAAGTCCTTCATTGACCTTCTAGCTTCATGTTGAAAATCCTAAGTGTCTAAGGCATAGCACTTTTACCAAAATACTAATTTTGAAAATAATCCTAACTTAGAGAAAATGGGGGAAAGTTTTCCTTATGGGAAATATAACTATAAGATAAAATATGCTATGCAAATTTTAAATCACAAGAAACATATTTTTGTGATATTTATAAAGTATGCATAAAGCTATAATTGCAATTTTAATTAGTTTCTAATTTTGCAAACATAATAAAAGGGAAACTTATAGGTTAAAGTTTTACGTGATTTATATTTGATAACACAATTTTTATAAATGGTATTAATAGCCAGAGGTGATTTAATTAGATTTATTGCAATGTGATTTAATCAAAAATAATATTTCTATTAATAGTTATGTTGAAAATACTCAAACTATTCAATTTAAATATATAACTATGAATTCATTCAAATATTACTCAAAAATATTTTATAGCAGTGGGATCAATTTACAAATATTCCAAAGTTTCTAAAACAATTTTATTTGCAATTTTTTGAATTATTGATTTAAAGTGATGCCAAAAATACTCAAATTTTCCATTTGAAATTTGAATATTTTAAACTAAGTCAAATTTGAATTTTGGCAGATCCAAAATATTCTACATGTCAAGGGCTTTCCAAATATGTAAAAATATTTGAATTTGGATAAGTGGTGAAAAAGTTATGACAGATCTAAGTGACAGGGGCTTTTCTGCAAAACTACCATTTAAACAATTAAAAGGAAACAAATTCCACGTCAGCGCTGATAATGCCCTCGGATGCGGCGCGTCGCGGCGATCTCGATGGGCTCGGTGGCGGCTTCGCGGGCGTCTCGGAGGGGCGTGGGGCGTGGCCGAGGTGCTTCGGCGCCGGCGAGCTTCGGTCGAGCACGAGGTGCTCCGTTCGGCTGCGAAAGGAATCGAGGAAGGGTGTCAGAGGATGCGCACGGTCGCAAGGAGAAGTATGGAGGAGGTCTCGGACTCGGGGGAGGCTCACCTCGCCGGGGAACAAAGAAAAACGACGGCGGGTACCGAGGAGCTCCGACGAGCTTTTCCGGCAGCCTGGGGGCGTGCTCGGCTAGGGTTTTTGAGGGAAAAGGGAGAGGAGGGGCAGGGCTACTTATAGGGCAGAGAGGCGCGTTGATTTAGGGCGCTAATCACGCGAATTTGAAGGAAGGAGGCGCCGGCGGTTTCGGGCGGGATTTGAGGCAGAGGTTGAAGACGATGACGTCAGCGTTTTTCTTTTTCTTTTCTGATTTTTCTTTTAATTCATATCTTTTGATTTAATTGTCCAAATGATGTCAAATTAATTTCTATAAATTTGTAAAATTTATATCTATGTTTTAAAACAATAGTGGACATGTTTTGAAACTTTTTAAAAATTAACGATTTTGAAATATTCACAAAATACAATTTTACCTAATTTAGTTACTCTTTGAAATTAGGAGTTTAATAAATTATTTGGAGTTAAATAAAATTTTATGAAATTTCTCACATTCTTATGTGGTTGATATTGAGTTATTTTAAACACATTTTTAATAACCATTCACTTTTATTTTTGGTATAGTAATAGAATATAAATATTTTTAAAGTAATTGGAAATATATTGGATTCAATTTTAATTCAATTTTATTTTATGCACCATTATATTTCATATTAAGATAATTCATATGAACTTCACAAAACAACTTTGAAAAAGATTTTTGGTTCAATGTATTCCTTACATAGAGTATATTAATCATTTCATGTTTTGAAATAAATAGATTCTTTCAAATTGGATGAAATCTTTTATAGTTGGTTTTCTTATGCATTTTAATATTTTACTTTAATCAAAACAAAAGTTTTAAATTCTAGTGATTTTTGAACATTCCAAAATGTTGGTATGTTCTAGAGAGGGGGCAAAACGGGCGGAGAAACAACTTGGCCGGCCTGCAATACAATTAATTGTATTTTCCAATGAATTAATCCAGTTCATATGCCTTGCTATATAAAGGGGGAGGGGGCGTGCAAACAGCTTGCCTCCCCCATGTGGGACTAAAGGAGAGGAGGAGGTGGGGGGTTCGGCCAAGCATGGGCTGGCCGCACCATGCTCGGGCCCCACCCCTTCCTTGGTGCGGCTCCCCCTAATGGGCCCCAATTGGCCCATTAGGTTGGTTGCCCCTTTTTCCTTTATTTTTAATTAATATTAAATTAATATAAAATCCTATTAATTCATAATTAATATATTTATATATAATTTAATCTCCCGTGACTCCGAAACATTTTCCGAACCACCCGAACAACTTTTGGACATCCCTGGAACCATTCCAGACCTTCCCAGAACTCCTTCCGGACCACCGGAACTCTTTCCGGATCATTTCTCTCTCTCTCCAACAAAATCCTATATTATTCCAGAACCTATCTCCTGGTGTCGTTAAGACCTTAAGTTTGTTACGCTACGGTTCGAGAACACTCTAGACATGGTCGAGACACTCCGCTCACCAATGACCGTCAGGGATACTTGGATGTATATGACGACCCCTGTGCATTCTACGAATATCGTCGTTGAACCATAAATATCATATTAATTCCCTTTGTTTCTGCGATACTACCTTGTCCGAGATATGATTGTAGACACACCGATGTCTTTGTTGTATCTCGTTACCGACAAAGGTTATTAACTCGTCTGTGATATTACATCTCCATGACCTAGTCATAAGCTTCGTAGCTATATAGATGTAATCTCACCGAGTGGGCCCAGAGTATCTTTCCATTACAAGAATGAACAAATCCCGCTCTTGATCCTTACGTCTGGATTCTCTTTCGGAATACCCAAGATGGACACCGTTATTTTCATGCTATATAAGACACAACGTTTGATGCTCTCAAAGCACCCCTACGAAGCATCAATAAGTACGGTCTCACGGTCTAAGGAATAAGCTATCATATTCATATCTATTGCGTATGACAAACATCGTAATACGATCTTATTGCAATATTTTGCGTATGTCCATCACCTTATTCAACTAATAAGATGACCCCACTGTCAACCGACGTCATTGTCCTTGATCGGGAATCTCGATCAACTGTTGCCCAATGGACTAGTTCATATAGAGGCTTAGTAGGGACCTGGTTGTCTATGTATCACACGTGTATTAATAATTCCGATTAATACAGTTATAGCATAATACACAAACCTATTATAAACTTATGAGATAATGCAATAAATACTACCTATTTATCTACCTCTAGGGCATATCTCCTTCAATCTCCCACTTGCACTAGATTACAAATAAACTAGCTGCATTTTACTTTATCAAAATCCCTTATCAAATAAGAATCATTTGATAATGCTTGCTTGTGGAAGGGTGTTACTCTGACAATCTGCACAATACATGATTGTGCATACTTTTGCGATTCATTGATATCAACTTGCTTGATATCACCATGTTATCCAATAACATACATGCAAATACCGTAACTAAGTGAGACTTCTGTTTCCCAGTGCTTACTCTGATTATACCAACCAGATAACTGCCTAGAAAAACACACTCAGTCACAATGAGCCCCTTGTAACAATTACAAACTTGCGATATCTACATACTTTCACACCAATGTAGAAAACTTGACATTCTAATGTCAATCCATCAACTAACGCACTTCTACTTCCAGTAAATTCCTAATTTAATTTTACAACTATTCTTTTCTTAAGAACATCGGTTATATTTTATCGAGCAGGTAATATGGTTTCTGTATGATGTCTAATATTACATAATAGACCAACATGTCACACAACCATTACTACCATGTATCATTACTCTTCATGATCAATTGGATTTCAAAGGACCATCCTTTTGACTCTATCCTGACTCCTCAGATATAATCCAAAACAACTCGACTAACTATTTAAAATTCCCGTTCTATTCCAAATAGACACTAACTTTCAAATAGTTTCACAACTTCATCCTTCTTATCTATTCTACTGGTACAATTTCACAATGTGTCATTTACACAAGATGAATTCAGCTCCCACTCAAATTATGTCTCCACATGTTTGAGAACACGAGCTCCCACTCAAAAACATGTCATCCACATATTTGAGTTCCTAAGCTCCCACTCAAAAATATATCCTTTACATATTCCACCTGAGTAAACTAACTTTGACTCCCACTTAAAATCGACATTTTGGTCAAACCAAAATCATTGATCTATTATCAATTCGAATTCAATACAAACTGCAGTATTACATTAATACAAATCTCTCAGACTTCAAGCATGTCTACATAAATGTAGTCAACAAATTTGATCTTGTCCAAGACACATTTCTTGACAAGACATGCTTCCACGTCTTTCTTATAGTCACATTTCTCATATAACACTTTATATGATGATTAAACAATCTTATTCCTCTAATAAGAATTGTAGCAACAATTACTATTTTAATCCTTTCAAATGTAACTTGGATTTCCAGGCTCAAAAAGCCTTTGTTCGTATTTTGATACTTTCTCAACTTTCTTTGTATTCATAAAGTGCACCTTGATCTGTCAACAAGATCTGAAATACTTAATACTGTGTTGTAACCTGACAACAATATTAAATATAACAGCACTTTATTTAGAAGCTTCTTTCATGAAAATATTATGATATTTATGAAGAGGATTGCAAGCAGAAAACAATTTTCTAGTCTCCCTCACTCTTAATCACCAAATTTTTATTTGTAGACATATACTCTTTGGAACACCTTCCAACATTCTACTTTTATGAATATAGGTCTGACACCTTATTTCAAGCTTCTAATTCCAATCCATAAACCATAATTCGAAAAATCACATTTTTCTCGGAATTACATAGACAACAAACCAAATTTTGTTTCTATTTGGTTTTGGAATACTCTCCCATCCAATGCGAGCAATCTACAAAGAACTATTCATGTATATTCTGAATTATCGCATAATCATATACATGTCGACACTACTGTCGATCCCACGAATTCTCGTCGAGAAAAATATCTGTTTTCTAAAGTCGACATCGACTATAATGTTTTGAACATATTAAGAGATTCTAAGACAGATCCTGACAGACCACACTTTATTTAAAATAGAGTATGATTATAATACCCCATATATCACCATATATGACATTATAATATTGTGAAACACATTTCCACAAGTCTTTTGTGTTGAAACCATAATTCAAAAATATTGTCCTTTGATCGAATCTTGTGAATACAATATTCACTAATCTTTCTTCTAAAAAACCCCATTTGATCTCTTATCAAATTAATTTCAGACTTATGATTTATCAGGCAAATACTCCTATTCACCAGTGATCATAGAAGAATTCGGATCAAGCAAAAACACCATTAATTAATCATTAAAAAATGACTCTCAATTAATTTCCTCTTGTATTGCTACTTCAATACTTCATTTCAAACTTAATCAATTCGGCACTCGAAACACTTAAATGGACCAAAATTATCCATTACTTCTTTCATTGCCTTTATGACTAAATTCGATGGTGTTTGTTCTTTGGACACATAATTTTATCATTCCCACTATTATAAATGTATATCATTCGCATAATGTAATTTAGATGTGATGCCAATTACTCATAATATGAAACAACTGCTTTGTTTCATAACATAAAACAACTGATTTGTTCTATATGAATAATTATGTCTTGTAACATTCAAGACACCAAACTAGATCACACTCTCACTATTACAAAATGTCTTATAAAAAACTATTGATGATAACTAATATGATATCTCGAGGGCGTGAGCACTACTGGCCATGAACTTGCCATTACTTGTGCACTGTCACGTCACCCTTCGCCGCATACTTGTGATAATCCGGGACTGTTTCATAAACAGAACAAGTATCAAATACTTTTCATCAAGTATGAGCATAATACATTTATATCTTCGAATATAAAATATACCCGTAGCATCGAAGAACTCTTCTTCGATGGAATCAACTCTTAGAGATTTGAACTTGTTCACGAACGTGACGAAGCTCATCGTGTCTCTATAGCATATTCACGCACATGCTATTCACAGCTAGGAGGCAAAGCGCAATCTCTATTGCACTGGAGTTCGCTATCTAGAAATCGTAGATATTCGTAAGCCTGAAGTAGATGTCATACAACTTCTTCAGTTGGGTCTCCAGACAGGTAGGCTCCCCATGTGAATGGTCCGGAACTTTCTAAGTTGTCTGAACTGCTCAAGACTCAATTCATCTTTGAAGTGACCTTTGATCGCATCAATCACGACATATGGCTCCATGTGTTGAAACAACTTTCAACTCTGGTGCTAGGCATACGCTCATGACAACCTTCACTTCCATGAAAATATCATGATGCTTACGGAACTCATCATCTTCCTCCTTGCTAGCAGAATCATCTGGTCTAACTCCTAACTAATGTTCTAGGACATATAGGATGTTTGTTGTGTTTGGAGAATGTTTCTAAAACCAATGTACCGGCTGATGAAGTTGGACCCGTCGGCTTCTAAGGTAGAATCCGGGCTCTTGAGGAAGTAACCGAAGTGTAGTTCCATTGTCTCCAGATGTGATTGCAAAAGAGGTAAGGTTAAGTTTATAATATATGTGAGTTTTAGTTTATAATCATATTATCAAACAAAACACACCAAAATTATTATCCCCAGAAATAATGATGGCGATTACACGACCCTCATCCACCACACCACCCCCGATCATCACAGCCGGCAGCACAGCTTCAAAGGTGGACATAAAATGTCGATCACAACAACTCTGTGACTCGTGCTCGATCTTTCGATCTTCCCGTGTTCCGAGGCCATATGTCTGAATATGCTAGGCTCGCCAGTCAAACCTCGAAGACCCTGCGCGTGCAACATGGCTTACACCCACTGTATGCGAACGACGAGATGTGTGACACACGATCATCACGGCCTGCCTCATAACGTAGAACTTTCTTGGTGGTGCGCAACGAGGGAGAACACAATTTTGGTATTTGTTAGGGATCATCCTATTCAAGATGCTACCGTTGTATATCTAGCATATAAGCAATCAATAGGATGCACACACAACATCACACAATAATGATGCAATGAAGTGCGAAGTGACATGGTCGATGCGCTTGGACCTTCATGGCGCCATGTGCCTGGCCCCAGGCGCCCCGGCATGGCTCCGAGTCTACGGAACCCTCCATTGCCTCCGACAGTACGAGTAATATCAAAACTTACCGTAACCATGTCACATAAAATAACGCCTCTGCAAAACAAAGTTAGACGCCTCTAGCTTTATTTAGTTTTGCAAGTTTTACATGGAAAATAGGATTATTCGTAAGAGAATCGCTTCCCTACCTACGAACTTCGTACCACCACCTTGATCGTTATAATTGCATGTTTAAGCATCCCTTTCGGGCCCTCCATTGAAAATGATTTGCCGACTAGAGAGAGAGAAACAGACAACCGCCAGCCATAGATACGGTGCAAGCCGTATGTCAGTAGTGGAACCAGTCTCGCGTATGCGTACACGTAAAGTCGGTCCGGGCCGCTTCATCAACTCAATACCGAAGGCTTCGCAAGTGCACGCTAGAGGGTAGCAAATATAAGAAAGACGTCCTCATTCAACATGAGTTCTAACCGTACCAGCAGTACTACTGTCGTGGTGGGGTCACGGCAGATGCCATAGGATGGCTAATATGTGGGGCCGATGGACGTTGGTGGATGCGGGGAGGGACAGCGAGCTGAAGAGCTCACACGGGGGAGGATCCCGGTTAGACCGAGATCTCCGAGGAACACCAAACAAGCTCAAAGTGCAAGGGGAAAGATCTAGCAAACACGAACAAATGCACGAAGGCAAAGAACACACACACGATGTTCCCAGGTTCGGGGCCCTCGTGGGGAGGTAACACCCCTACTCCTGCCTTTCCTCTCAATATAAGGGTGTAACAAGGACTACAACTTGCTCTTGGAGCTCTTGTAGTGAAGAACACGAAGAACTAGATGAACTGGAGGGAGAAGTAAGTAAATGCTCTAGGAGTAAATGAGACTAGAGTTTCATCCCCCAAGTTGGTCTCTCTCCCGCAGGAGCAGTTATGGCGCCTTTTATAGAGTTCCGGCCAGGAGGGCCGGAAACCCTAATCCGGCTTGGCCCCACCGGACAGGCCTAACGGTTATGTCGACACCGGGTAGTGCGACCTAGCCGCCGTGCTATCTGGCGTAGCCCCTTCGTCATCATTCCGGCAAGAACGGCAGGCACCGTCCTGGAACATCATTGTCCCCCTGTCAGGGCCAAGACATGTCTTTACCCATCCCAGGTAGCCTTTTCCGATTGCCGGGCTAGGCATGTCCGGTCTTGTCGTACCGCCACCGTACCGGCTGACGCACTCCCGTGTCAGGCGGGAGGTGACCATGCTTCCGTGTCAGGCGGGAGGTGACCATGCTTCCGTGTCAGGGGGGACGGTACTTCCCCCCGCGTCAGATGGAAAAGCCTGCTCCAGACCGTTGACGGCCTACCGACATCCCTCATGCCGGTTACCTCTTTGCTTCATCCTGTAAGTCTTTCCTGCACACACCAGCCAACTTGCTAGGGCCGAGATCTACACACCGGTTAGCTTGTACCCGGGGAGCAAGCTTGTACCTTCCTTTCCAACCCGGGGAGTCTATCCGGTTTCCCCGAGATCTCCTCCACCGGGAAGTGTACCCGGAGCCTCCGAGATCCTTCCCGGATGTATCCGAATAGAACTTCTAGGATGAGAATCTCTAGGCCTAGCCTCCCGAAGATGTCTTAGCCTGCCAGCAAAGACATCTTCGAGAAGCTAGTTCTTAGAGGAATCACCCGCTGATGCTTGTGCTGTTCTGAGGGCTCGGGGTGGCTATTTATAGCCGCCAGGGATGACCCTTGCGCCCGCCAGGAGGCACCTTGCACTCTACCAGCTCCGAAAGGTCAAGTTACCCCTTCAGCGCACCAGAGGGTGGCCCTTGTACTCGCCAAAGGTCAAACATTGTTGCGGTACTGCAGAATTGTGCCGGGATCTGCCCTACCCGGGGGGCAGCCCCCCGACACTAGTCCCCGAAGCTGGTGCTGTGCAACGACCCCGGATGATGTGCGGGACCAACTTTAATAACGACAATCACCCAAGGAAACATGGGACGATCCTTCGATTTGGTGCCGAGACGATCTTTACCGAGATCCCCACACCGAGATCCTTCCGACCGGAAGGCCATGCACCTAACCGGATAGTGCTCCGCCAGTGCATATTACCGTTCGTGCCGAACTGAATTCCAACTTAGTAGCTGGGTCCCACCCGGGGTCTTGTCGAGTCAGAAATGCACTCGAGTATTTTTGACTTCCCGCATCCTTGCTCGGGTTCGCGCGCCGAGTTGCGCAGCTGATCGGAAGTGGAACCGTTGGGGAGCGTGTGGCCCATGGTGTGGCCGGATCGCGCGCACCGGAGGGTGCCACGTGCCGCGTGGCGCAAACTGATCCCACCCACGATCGGAGAGATCGTGGGCGGGAGGAAACCGCTCCGGATCCCCCCCATAAATAGGGGACCGGAGCGGTCTCTTCTTCTTCTTCCCCAACTCCTCATCTTTCCCGCAACCGTCTCGATCACTTCGCCGTCGCCGCGCCCGGAGCTCAAGCAGTGCCGTTGCCGTTCATCGCCGGAGCCGTTGGCCTTCGCCGCCGGGCCCCGCTACTCTCGCTCGTCACCGTCCTCTTTTCCTCCGGTGAGTTCTTCCACCCACTCCGGCGAACTTCACCACTACGACGATGCTTCGTGCTTGGCCGTGAAACCACGCATCCGCGGGTTGCGCCGCCGCCGGCGAGCGCGTGCAGCGCGGCGTCGTCGACGGTGCCTTCCATATTTTATCCTTCACTCGCATTAGGCCATCTTCATATCTCACCCGAGTATATTCGCGTCGATTAAGTTTCATTTTATTCGAGCATGGTAGATCTCATTTGCTAGGAACCCGGTTGCCTTTAGGAGTTTGTGATCCGGAGTCCTAGCTCACGGTAGACTAACTCGATTAACCGCCGTTCCGCCTGCAGAATAGCCCGGATACATCCTCAGGTCCCTCCGGCATGGGTGATGAGAGTGTCCGGGGGTGCTGGGATGGGTCCGAGACCACCCAGAAGGATCTCGAGTGGCTGTACCGGACGCACTAGATTCCGCCAGAAGTAGAGAGTCGACTCCCGGAGGACGAGGTCCAACCGGAACCCGAACCCGGGTAATACGTTGTATTCCTCACGCACTTTGAGCGGGGGTTCGGGCTTCCGGCTGGCCCCTTCTTCCGCGACTTCCTCGACACCTACAGCCTCCAACCTCATCATCTCCCAGCCAACGCTATCATGATGCTCTCGGCCTTCACCACCTACACGGAAGCGTATCTCGGCGTGTGGCCTTTCTTGGACCTCTAGGCCAAGTACTTCATCCTCCGCCGCCAAGTCATCCCCAACCCGGATAAGAAGGTCAAAGACCTAGTCTATTGCGGGGCGGCCACTATAATTCATCGCGCCGACTCCGGCTTCCCCAAAGTCCAGGGACTAGAATCCTGCTGGAAATGGCAGCGGAGCTTCTTCTACGTGAAGAACCGGGCGGTCTCGGGAGATGGTCCGGGATCCTCGAGCCCGGACTTCATCAATCTACCCGAGTTCGTCATGGGTCCTCCCCGCGAATTCGACCTCTGGAACCGGCTCCCGGATACCGAGGAGGTCAGATGCATGCATGACGTCCTCAACGTGTTGACGGAGAAAATGACGTATGATGATCTCCTGCGCTGCTTTATCATCCGCCGCGTCTGCCCCCTACAGACCCGAGTGCACAAGATGTGCCATATGGACGGGCTGTTAGATCCCACAAGGACCAGCATTTTTGGGTTGGACCATGCTGCAGTCGCCCGGCGCGTTCGAACTATTGAACGAAGATGCCGGATGACTATCAGTGGGTCTTGTCGGGGGTTCCCGGAAAAAACCACTGCGGCAGGTGCAGGTGATTGTCAAATACTCGATGTGATTGACGCTCTTCCTCTCAACTGGGCTTCGCCAGTGGCTCCAAGACCCACGGCCGTGACGAAGTGCGTCGAGACCCGCAAGCGTGCGGCCTCCGACACTACCCCTGCCGGTGCATCCGGCACCACCACCAAGAAGAGCAAGCAAACGATCGAGAGGCCTCCACGCCGAAGGAGAGGTCCTCCCACTGTCGATTCCGGGTAAGACCTTTTTGCTTTGAGTTACATGGTTTTGGCTTCTCCCGATGTCTTTTCTGATACACTTTTTTCAGAGCGGCACTTGACGTCCCGGCTTCCGCGGGTTCCCAACCTCCGGGATCCCGCACTCCTAGCCCGCCTCAGGCTGCTCCTTCTCCAGCTCGTACTTCTGTACAAGACAGCGAGGACCCTGCCTATGGTGCCACGCAAACTACCGCCGCGACTCCGGAGGCTCGTCCCGTGGTGGACGAGATTCTGGCCCAGGCTACCGCCGCATCCGAATACATCTTCCTTCCGGACAGCCCGCGCAGGGTGTCCCAACTTGAGACGGACATCGCAAGTCCTCCTCAGCAGGTCGTGTCGGGAGCCTCCTCCCGGCAGGCCCCGGGCAAGACTCCTCCGCCGAAACAGCCCACGGCCCCTTCCCGGCAATCTGACCTTCCTCCCGGGAAATCGCGCAGCAAGGCCGCCGGGCAGTAAATAGCTTCCGCCAAACCTACTGCCCCTCCGACATCTTCGGCCCAAGACTTGGCCCTAAGCACGGGTAAGTTTTCGCGATTACCGCCACCTCCCGCCGAGATCACCACTGCCGCCCTACAGACGCTGCGAGCAACCGTAAGCTCCTTTGTGTCTTCAGGATCCCGGGAGGTCGTTGCTGCTAGCGCGCCTGGCGGTTCCGGCGTGCAAGTTGTCGAAGAGTACAACAAAGTCTGGATCGCCGCCGATGATTCCGAGATCGTGGAGGACTTGCACGCTGCTGGCCCTTGCCGCAGCGTCCAAGCTCTACACGCTCTCCAGGTGGTCGCGCTGGACGTCACTCGGGTGGTCGATGTAAGTTTGTTCCCTTAATCTTTTCCAAAATTTAATTGCTCCATCCCCACTAGTCCCCGAGATTGGTGCTTAGTGCTCTAGATTCCACCGAATAGCAGACCACTAGGCTCCAATCTTTAGAAAAAATAACAAGACTTTGAACGCGAGTCCCCGAGATCCTCCCTGCCGAGTAGTTTAATTGACAAGGATCCCGGAACACCCCGAGTCCCTGGGATCCTTCCCGAGATTGACGTCGCATTCCCTGTTTGGGTCCAGGACTGCGGCAAGAAACGCGGCAGCATCTTCCACCGACTCCTTGCTGACTTTGGTCAGTCCAAGAAGTGTGAGGGGCGCCTCCGGGAGGAGCGGGATGCCGCGCGGAAAGTCTCGGTGGAGCAAAAGTCTGCGCTTGCTGCGACCCAGTCCGAGATCGCACGGCTAAGCGCCGAGCTCGAGAAGGCCAAATCTGCCGCGACTGACATGAAGGCGCGCTTCGTGGAGGCGTCTAAGAAGCAGAAGGAAACCTTGGATCAATCCGAGGCTCGCGCCCATCTTGCCGAGACCGAGCTGGCGCTTCTCCGATCAAAGGCAGATACCTGGCTCTCCGAATTGACTGGTTTAAACCGGGACCTCAATAGTAAGTTTACCGAGATCTTTTTCTCTTGCTCTCTTTCTTTACTGCTACCACCCTCATGACCTGGCCGCTTGACATCTCTTCTTTTTAAAGGACAGTTTGAGCACTCCCGAGACGCCGCCAATCTTGCAGTTGCTGCCGCCCGGGAGAAGCGTGCCGGGAAGGGTCCTATCTCGGACTCCTGGGATATCGAGGACCACCTCACCGCTCTGAAGGCCCGGATAGTACCTCTCCGGTCGATCGGGACCGAGCTAATCAGTGCGGCCGTCCATGTCCACGGCGCTCTATGGCCTGGCGTCAGCGCTACCCTCTCGGTTAGCGAATTGGCGACTGCGCTCCGAGATGCCGGCAAGCGACTTCACGCTTGGAAGCGCTCCGGTGCGCGGGCTGGTGGTGACCAAGTCTTGAACCACGTGCTCAGTTGGTACGAGGGGCTCGATCTTGATGTGATCCAGCGCCTGCACACCATCTCGCCGTGGTGCACCGATCCGGCCAAGATCCAGCGACGCCAAGAGGTGGCGCATCGCGTCGCGTCCTGGTCCGACATCGGCGTCTTCACCACAAGCATCATCACTTCTGACTCCGAGTCAGATTACGAAGACGATGGTGAGACTGGTGCAACCGGTGACGCGGACGCCGAGATCCCGGAGGAAGATGATGCCGCTTCCGGTGCCGCCACCGAGATCGTGGTCTCCCGGGACGCTGTCGCTACATCGCCACCCGAGGCCTCTCAGGCCGAGGCGCATCCGAAGGCCCTGAGTACTGCTGCTGGTGCGGAGGAGATCGTCACCGCTGTTCCTTCTGCCGCTGCATCCGAGAAGCCGGCTTCCCCTACTGCCTAAAAACATTTAAGTGTGGAACCGTTAAATCCCCGGGATGCCGGGTGCAACTTGTAATATATACTTTTTAAATTCGTACTCTGCACTATGTTATGTAAAACAAGTTATGTCGGTTTACTCTACAACGAGTCCCCGAGTTCATTTCCATGTTTACCGTACTTAGGCAATTTCTGCTCTTGTCTACCATTTCGGCGTTCGTCAGTCGAGTCACAAGATTGTTTCACATGACATACATTACTTTGACTTGAGAATCGATCTCGGAACTTTCCCGGCATATAGAAAACATAAAAAATAGGTACCAGGCAGTTTTCGGGTTCCTTCCCGGGTTGCCGACATGGAACAATAAATAAATGGAACAAATTAAAGGGGCACACAACGAGGCAGTCCCCGGGTTCCTCCCGGGGTGCGGAACTTTCTTTGATAGATAAAAATCAAAATACATACACTGCGCCCTTTACGTGTAAAAGGGTCGAAGCAGGGCTACATTCCATGGCCGCTTGGTTTCCTCACCGGATTTGTCCATTACACCTTTCCTAGCTTCCTGTGCATCTACAAGGTAATAAGAATCATTGTGCAATGCCCTCCTTATCACAAAAGGTCCCTCCCATGGAGGTGACAGCTTATGCATTCCGGCCGTGCGCTGGATGAGCCTCAGCACAAGATCTCCTTCTCGGAATACTCTCGGGTGCACTTTCCGGCTATGATAGCGACGAAGATTTTGCTGATAAATTGCAGACCGAGACAATGCCAATTCTCTAGCCTCTTCAAGTAAGTCAACATCATCTTCCCGAGCCTCTTTTGCCTCGGTCTCGGTGAACATTGTCACTCTCGGGGAATCATACTGTATGTCGGTCGGGAGTACTGCCTCGGCACCATATACCATGAAGAATGGCGTATACCCGGTAGATCTATTCGGTGTGGTCCGGAGACCCCATAACACTGCCGGTATCTCCCCTATCCAGCATCCCGGAGTTCTCAACAGTGGTTCGATCAAGCGGGCTTTGATGCCGGCCAAGACCAATGCATTTGCTCTCTCAACTTGCTCGTTTGCTTCCGGGTGTGCCACTGATGCTACATCCAACCGGATTCCCTTCTCAGCAAAAAATCGAGCGAATTCCCCCACGGCAAAATTGGTGCCATTATCCGTGATGATGCTGTGTGGGTATCCGTACCTCAAGATGATGTCTTTCAGGAATTGCACGGCGGTGTTTCCGTCACACTTTCGGATTGGTTTGACCTCTATCCACTTGGTGAACTTGTCCACCATGACCAGTATGTGTGTCATATTGCCTCTTGCCGGCTTGAACTGCCCGACCATGTCCAAACACCATACCGCGAATGGCCAAGTGATAGGGATTGTCTTCAGTGCCGATGCTGGCATATGTATTCGGTGAGCAAACCTCTGGCATCCTCCACACTTACGGACAATGTCTTCTGCCTGCTGTAATGCAGTAGGCCAGTAGAACCCATGCCGGAATACTTTCGCCACCAGGGCCGGGGATGATGCATGATGTCCACATTCCCCCTGGTGTATTTCCAGCAGCATCTCTTGGCCTTCTTCCGGTTCCACACACCTCTGGAGTACCTCAGTGACACTCCTCTTGTATAGCTCTTGATTGATGACGGTGTATGCTTTTGACCTCCGCAATATCTGTCGGGCTTCCACTTTGCTTTTCGGGAGGGTTCCTTCCAAGATGTAAGCCATAATGGGCTGTGCCCATCCCGGGACAGGTCGAACCGGAAACACGGGGGCATCTATGTCCATTGGTTCTGCCGACATCACCTCCATCATCATCTTTCTTGTCCTCTCTGAGCACTGTGGTGCAGTCCCCGGGTTCGATGCACGAAGGCAAAGAACACACACACGATGTACCTAGGTTCGGGGCCCTCGTGGGGAGGTAACACCCCTACTCCTGCCTTTCCTCTCAATATAAGGGTGTAACAAGGACTACAACTTGCTCTTGGAGCTCTTGTGGTGAAGAACACGAAGAACTAGATGAACTGGAGGGAGAAGGAAGTAAATGCTCTAGGAGTAAATGAGACTAGAGTTTCGTCCCCCAAGTTGGTCTCTCTCCCGCAGGAGCAGTTATGGCGCCTTTTATAGAGTTCCGGCCAGGAGGGCCGGAAACCCTAATCCGGCTTGGCCCCACCGGACAAGCCTAACGGTTATGTCGACACCGCCTAGTGTGACCTAGCCGCCGTGCTATCCGGCGTAGCCCCTTCGTCATCATTCCGGCAAGGACGGCAGGCGCCATCCTGGAACATCATTGTCCCCCTGTCAGGGACAAGACATGTCTTTGCCCATCCCGGGTAGCCTTTTCCGGATTTCCGGGCCAGGCATGTCCGGTCTTGTCGTACCACCACCGTACCGGCCGACGCGCTCCCGTGTCAGGCGGGAGGTGACCATGCTTCCGTGTCAGGCGGGAGGTGACCATGCTCCCGTGTCAGGGGGAACGGTACTTCCCCCCGCGTCAGATGGAAAAGCCTGCTCCAGACCGTTGACGGCCTACCGACATCCCTCATGCCGGTTACCTCTTTGCTTCATCCTGTAAGTCTTTCCTGCACACACCAGACAACTTGATAGGGCCGAGATCTACACACCGGTTAGCTTGTACCCAGGGAGCAAGCTTGTACCTTCCTTACCTACCCGGGGAGTCTATCCGGTTTCCCCGGGATCTCCTCCACCGGGAAGTGTACCCGGAGCCTCCGAGATCCTTCCCGGATGAATCCGAATAGAACTTCTAGGATGAGCATCTCTAGGCCTAGCCTCCCGAAGATGTCTTAGCCTGCCAGCAAAGACATCTTCGAGAAGCTAGTTCTTAGAGAAACCACCCGCTGATGCTTGTGCTGTTCTGAGGGCTCGGGGTGGCTATTTATAGCCGCCAGGGATGACCCTTGCGCCCGCCAGGAG
Source organism: Poa annua (assembly GCA_026929855.1). Lineage (NCBI taxonomy): Eukaryota > Viridiplantae > Streptophyta > Magnoliopsida > Poales > Poaceae > Poa > Poa annua. The sequence goes on from CM049431.1 coordinate 34,034,075, forward strand.
GCACCTTGCACTCTACCAGCTCCGAAAGGTCAAGTTACCCCTTCAGCGCACCAGAGGGTGGCCCTTGTACTCGCCAAAGGTCAAACACTGTTGCGGTACTGCAGAATTGTGCCGGGATCTGCCCTACCCGGAGGGAAGCCCCCCGACAACTACGCATAGATCGGCTCTGATACCACTGATAGGGTTACGGTGCAGAAAACAATAATTTTTCTAGCGTACGAAACCCTAATTAGCCAGGATCTATCTATCTACTACATATGATAACGGTGGCGAAACGGGTTACATTACCTCCATGTAGACCGATAGCGAGGATTACGCTCCCGCACAAGCGTTGACAATGAAGTCGTACGTAGCCGACCTCGAGGTCGCAGAGAACTTGTCGCGATGAGGAAGACGATGACGTCGGGGTGTCGACGATGACCTGCGTCGACGAGCGTCGGGCGTCGGGCAGAAGGTGGCGAGGCGCCGGCGGCAGGGGGGGAGGCGCCGGCGACAGAGGGGGAAGTGGCGCTGCGGCTGCAAGGGGGCGAGACGACGTCGCCTAGGTTCCTCGAGAAGAGTTACCTCCGAGCACTCGCAAACATACGGAGCTTAACGACAACCCCCGGTCATTCAGATCCAGCTGAAATCGCAGGGGTAGATCTTAATTGGAATCCCGCGGGGCAACGGCGCCCGACGGTATAGGTTAGGTGGAGAGGGGGGGGCAAAACGGGTAGAGAAACAGCTCGGCCGGCCTGAAATACAATTAATTGTATTTTCCAATGAATTAATCCAATTAATATTCCTTGCTATATAAAGGGGGAGGGGGTGTGCAAACACCTTGCCTCCCCCATGTGGGACTAAAGGAGAGGAGGAGGTGGGGGGTTCGACCAAGCATGGGCTGGCCGCACCATGCTTGGGCCCCACCCCTTCCTTGGTGCGGCTCCCCCTAATGGGCCCCAATTGGCCCATTAGGTGGGCTGCCCCTTTTTCCTTTATTTTTAATTAATATTAAATTAATATAAAATCATATTAATTCATAATTAATATATTTATATATAATTTAATCTCCCGTGACTCCGAAACATTTTTCGAACCACCCGAACAATTTTCAGACATCCCTGGAACCATTCCAGACCTTCCCGGAACTCCTTCCGGACCACCGGAACTCTTTCCGGATCATTTCTCTCTCTCCAACAAAATCCTATATTATTCCAGAACCTATCTCCTGGTGTCGTTAAGGCCTTAAGTTTGTTACGCTATGGTTCGAGAACACTCCAGACATGGTCGAGACACTCCGCTCACCAATGACCGTCAGGGATACCTGGATGTATATGACGACCCCTGTGCATTCTACGAATATCGTCGTTGAACCATAAATATGATATTCATTCCCTTTGTTTCTGCGATACTACCTTGTCCGAGATATGATCGTAGACACACTGATGTCTTTGTTGTATCTCGTTACCGACAAAGGTTATTAACTCGTCTGTGATATTACATCTCCATGACCTAGTCATAAGCTGCGCAGCTATATAGATGTAATCTCACCGAGTGGGCCCAGAGTATCTTTCCATTTCAAGAATGAACAAATCCCGCTCTTGATCCATACGTCTTGATGCTCTTTCGGAATACCCAAGATGGACACCGTTATTGTCATGCTATGTAAGACACAACGTTTGATGCTCTCAAAGCACCCCTACGAAGCATCAATAAGAACGGTCTCACGGTCTAAGGAATAAGCTATCATATTCTTATCTATTGCAAATGACAAACATCGTAATACGATCTTATTGCAATACTTTGCGTATGTCCATCACCTTATTCAACTAATAAGATGACCCCACTGTCAACCGACGTCATTGTCCTTGATCGGGAATCTCGATCAACTGTTGCCCAATGGACTAGTTCATATAGAGGCTTACTAGGGACCTGGTTGTCTATGTATCACACGTGTATTTATAATTCCGATTAATACATTTATAGCATAATACACAAACCTATTTTAAACTTATGAGATAATGCAATAAATACTACTTATTTATCTGCCTCTAGGTCATATCTCCTTCAAAACCCTCTGAGCTTTCCATTTAACGAGCCACCTCAGGCCGTTGAGAGTCCCTGCCACTAATGGGTGGTCCCCATGCCTCGACATGGTCAAAACATTAACTTGGCAACCCCAAGCATAATGACTCAATTTCGTTCCCAAGTGACATTAGCGCTTCGGTGCCGCTTTAAAATGTATTTGTTGAGTTTTATTTTTGCATTACTCTCTTGAAGTGTGCGCTTACATCTCTCCACATGGGTACCTCGCGAGCGGGGGCTGAGTATGGTGCCAGTGCCTCAAATGACACACCAGCAGCACTACAAAATCCAAGAGTCCGAGCTCTGGCTGGAGGGCAAGATCCCACAAACACGCCATCTCTACAGAGGACCTTGGTACTTACTCTCCTCGCAAGGAACGCTTGAGGGGACCTACAAGCACGCACGAGACCCTTGAACCGTGTTCTAGCATTTGGGTTCGCCCCTCTAATATCTGCAGGGAAAAATCCCCCCACAAGCCTGAAGAGGCATCCAGGAGCGACCCCTCAAGTGGGCAACCTCGCCAGGCGAAAAGCCTCTGCAGGGCGGAAACCTCGAGAAGCTAAGTCACGCACCCACGCCTTAAGAGCGGTTTCTCCCCCTAGCGCACGTTTGCCCCTCAAGCGACTTCGCTTTCCCTTACGCTTCATGGACTACTCGCACGTCTAAGGGGGGCACTTGAGCATCGCGACTAAGGGCTCTTACCTCTCCTAGGCCTAAACTCCCCCCGGCCTTGGGGAGTCATTGCTCCTGCATACCGAAGTGGCGGAGTCATGGCACGAAGAGATGGGACCTACCGACGCAGAGAACAAATAGACATGAAGATGAGTCCAAAGAGACCTCACGGGGGGCAAACAAGCTCGAATTTAAACAGCAATAAAGAGTATATTACAGGCCAAGGGTCTTAAGAAATCTAAACACACAGCTATTTCAGATACAAACGCTCACATGCGCAATAAGGAAAGGCTCAGGGGGAAGTAGCGCCGCCTTGGACCTCCTCCGCAGCACCCTCTTCAGCCTCGGCAGAGCAAGCCTCCTCCTCGCTGTCTTCAGTTGCGGCCTCCGCGCGCCTGAAGCGGTTGCAGAAGGCGTCAACTTGCTCATGGAGGGAACCGGAGACCCGCTGCGCGTCCTCGCCTTGAGCAGCTTCTGTGACGGAGGAGAGGTCGAAGCCTGGCGTGAGGAGCTTGAGGTTGGTGAAGATGCGATCAAGAATGTAGCGTACCTGCACTTTAAATAAGGCAGATACCTGTGTATAGTGCAAATCCCTGGATCGATTCGTTTGCACACACAGTTTACGATGTAATATCACAACAAAGTATCAATTTTTATTTCATCAATGATCCAGACTTACAAAATATTCATTACAAGTTGCATAGCATAAAGATAGTTTTGAAATAGTTCACAGAAGAAATACAATAGCAGTGGGTCTCCAACAACTTCATGTTGCCACAGGCGAAAACATGTTGGTTGTAGACTCGACAACTTTAAACGAAACCTCACTCGTCATCCGATTAATCTGCAATAAGAAAAATATTGCAACAACGTGGGTCAGATTCCATAAAAAATGGAGTCTGGCAAGTGACACTATGGTGGACACTTAATGGAATAACTCTATAGCCTATATGCATATTTGGCTGGTGGAGTTCAAGGCTATTTTGCATAAAGCCAATTTTTCCTATCTCTTTGGAAAACACTTTCTTCAAATCAAGACAAGTGTGGCACGAATACCATAAATCTCATCTTCCCTTGTTTACCCATCAAGTTTTATTTCTGAAGTTGGAATGGTGGAATCGTCCGTTTGACGTCCGTGATCAGCTGCTCAAATTGTCCGTACCGGGGACACGGCTAAGTACTTAGTTTTACACTCTGCAGAGGTTGTGCACGTTCACCATTGTACCCATTCAACCCAAACTATCCTTTACACACTTATAGTGATAAGGAAAGGAGAAGAATGAGACGAGATCTTTCAGAAGCATTTTCCCTCCCACTCTGGCTTGACCCGTTCCACCTAACACCCCCTACATCTTCTTTTCAAGCCGGAGAGAGTCCACGCAACATAATTGATCAAGCCAGAGCCCATATGGCAATGGCTGCACTGGAAGCAATCGTCACTCGGAGTTCTTCAAATTCCTCTGTTACTGGTGGCCGTTCACAAGTGTACATACTCCAGGAACCATAGACATGGCCTGAGTAGCCACTCAACATAAACCATACAACCTCTTACCACCAAGGTGTTTCATTCTTAACTTAGTAGAATTTAGATTTTCACAAAAACAACATTTGCATAGCATCAAATAATTCTACTAAGTATTGCATAGGAACCTAGACACAGGAATAAGAAAATCTAAACATGGCTTGCATAGCAATACTATCCTACATATGCTTATAAAAATACGCTAGGTAATGCATATATAAAATAATAGGAAGTTTATGAGGTGTGCCACTTGCCTTTGAATGAAGTCTTTACTCACAAACTCTTTCAACGAACTCGGGTCTCTCCGTTCAGTCTAAACAATAAAAACAAACAACAATACAACAATACAACAATCATAAAACAAACCAACACAACACATACAAACAACTTTCTTAAACTCCTAAGGAAAACATGACATGCATCATATGCAAATTATTTCTAAGGACTAGGAATGCATGTCATGCCATGAAAAATCTTTTAAGTTAATGCAAGGTAATGTGTTGGTCAAAATGACTAAGGACTAAGGTCAAGTTGGATAAAATACCTTTGTTATAATCTATCTTGAATAAGCACTCTAATGATTTAGTCATGATGTGCATATCTACTTAGAGAAAATACTAAGTCTATTCTTCAAGGTGATCAACAATTTTTAACAACTCTTCGTAAATTGGATACTAGTATCCAACAAACTGCAAGATGATAATAGCATGATCAAAAATTGTTTAAGTCTAAAGTGAAAGACAAGATTAGGAAAGAGGGAAAACATAGTAAGAATGATGTAGTTGGTCTTCCAGGCTTCATCTCCAGACTTGTAATATTCTCCTTGGTGATGTCTTAATTGAATTATTGGTAGACTTGAATAATCTTCAGACTTGATGATTTTTGTATCACCTGGGCTGGTCTTGGATTTACTTAGTCTTCATGAAGTCTCAGAGAAGAAGAAAGACAGAGAGAAAGACTTAGAGAATAGAAGGGAGGTTGGCCTTCTTGAACTTCTTCTCACTTTTCTTCTAAGTGCTTGACATCTTGGGATGCTTACAGAGCCTGTTTTCTTCTAAGTCCTTCATTGGTCTTCTAGCTCCATGTTGAAAATCCTAAGTGTCTAAGTGTATCACTTTACCGAAATACTAAGTTGAAAACACTTCTAACTTAGAGAAAATGGGGGAGGAGTTTTCTTATGGAAATATAACTACAAAATAAAATATGCTATGCATGAAATGCAATTTTTAATCACATGAAACAATTATGCTAATGCAATTTAATTAATTTCTATTTTTACAAAATATAATAAAGGAATAAATATTGGATTAAAGTTTTATGTGATTTAAATTTTTATAACAAAATTTTATAATTAGTATTAATAGACAGAGGGGATTTAAATAAATTTATAGCAATTGGATTTATTCAAAAATAATGTTTAAAAGTTATGTTGAAAATACTCAAACTATTCAATTTAAATATATAACTATGAATTCATTCAAATATTACTCAAAAATATTTTATAACAGAGGCATCACACTACAAATATTCTAAAGTTTCTAAAACAATTTTATTTGCAATTTTTGGAATAATAGATTTAAAGTTATGACAAATATACTCAAATCTTCCATTTGAAATTTGAATATTTTAAACTTAGTCAAATTTTAATTTTGGCAGATCTAAAATATTCTACATGTAGAGGGATTTCCAAAAATATAAAGTTTGTTAAATTTGGATAAGTGGTTAAAAAGTTACGACAGATCTAAGTGGCATGGGCTTTTCTGCAAAACTGCCATTTAAACAATTAAAAGAAAACAATTTCCACGTCAGCGCTGACTGTGCTGCTGACGCGGATCCGACGTGGCAAGTGGAATGATCTGGGCCGTCAGATCTGCCCGTACCCGTTCGCTAACGGGATCTAATCTAGGCCGTAGAAAAACGATCGGACAGCTTACAGCGATGCACACGAAGCTGGCGGCGCGGTGGCTGCCGGCGACGAAGAAGACGACGGCGCGGCCTCGGGCGTGGACCGATTCGTCGCTCCGGCGACCCCCCCGGCTCGGGAAAACGACGGCGACGCGCGGGGCGAGGTGGAGAACTCGATGGAGACGGTGGCGTGGTCGCGTTCGTGCTGGAGAGGGAGAGCTGCTCGGTCGAAGCCACGGTGACTCCGGCCACCTTCGGGTGTGCAAGAACTCCTCGCTGCGGTTGCAAAGAAAAACAGGGAAAATGTCAAGAGGGTGCGGTTCCGCGAGGGGAGGAAAAGGGGGCGAGTCTCGGACTCGGTGGCGTTCTACCTTGGCCGAAAATGAAGGAACACAGCGGCGGCACTGAGCTTCTCCGGCGAGCTATGGGGACGGCGTGGCGGCGCGGTTAGGTTAGGAGCAAGAGGGGAAATGCGGAGGAGGGGGAGGGCTACTTATTGGACCGAACGGAGGAAAGAAATCACTTACATTGCGCTCGAATTTTGGAAAGAATCGGGGGAGTAGTTTCGGCCGGAAATCACGCCGGAGGTTGAAGATGAAGTGACGTCAGCGATGACGTCACAAATGAATTTATTTTTCTGTTTTTCCATTTTCTTTGTAACTTTTGATTTATTTGTCCAAATGAAGTCAAACAAATTTCTAAAAATTTGTAAAATTATTATCTTTGTGTTAAACAAGTTGTGGGCATGTTTTGAAAACTTTTTAGAATTAATAAATTTGAAAAATTGGTTTAATACAAAATTGATACTTAATATCAATTTTGAAATTATAACTTAATTAAATTTTCTTTTTGCTAAATAAAATTTGTAAAATACCCACATTCAAATATGTTTGAAATTGAGTTATTAAAACTCATTTTACTGTGATTATTCATCTTTATTTTGGCATAAGAGTAGAATAATAGAATATAAATAAATTTAAAGTAATAGAAATTATAATGGATTCAAGTTTTAATTCAATTTTATTTTGTGCACCATTAAGTTTTATATTATGATAAATCATTTGAAAACTCCATAAATACCTTTGGAAAAGATTCTAGATTTATTCCATTTCTTATATTGAATATATTCCTGAAAATCATTTTATGTTTTGAAAAGAAATGAAATCATTAAGCTAATGAAATGTTTATTTGAATAATTCATTAATTATAAAATATATGAAGTTAGTAAAGTTATAAACTATAGACTTGTAATCTCCAAACTATGTTTTGAACTCACGTAAATGAATAATAATCTTTTGGCAAATAGCCAATGTTTTCAATAGTTTAAAATAACACTTGTAATTATTATTTATGAATTGCTATTGCTAAGTGGTTGAAATCAAATACTTATAAAGAAACCTTTTATTTCATGAACAAGGTTAGAAGTTTGTAATTTATTTGACAAATTAGATATTGAGGTTTCAGTAATTACAATGGAAAATAAATTGTTTAACTTGAAACTACTTTTGAAAATAATGATAAACTGAGATATTTGAAATATTAAATTCTTTCAATATGTTTGAAGTCTTTCATAATTGGTTTTCTTATGCATTTTAATGTTTTGTTTTAATCAAAACAAAAGTTTTAAATTTTAGTGATTTTTGAACATTCCAAAATGTTGGGATGTTACAAACAACCACCCCCAGGAGCTGCCGGCTCTCGTCTTCGATCATCTCGCGAAGCTCGGCGACGGGACCCTCGAGCGCCTCGAAGAGCTGGTCGAAGTAGACCAGGTACATGGCAGCATCGCCGCAGACTCGAACGTCGGTGTACGGCGCGTCTTCGCCGAGCTGCGCGGCGAGCTCGTTGCCACGGGCGACCAACGCCTCAAACATGCGCTCGCGCTGCTTCGAGAGCTCGCGAGCCGTAGTTGCAGAGTCCGAGGCCTCCGCCGCCCACTGAATCGCCGGGGCCACTTGCTCCTCCACGTCTATGGCCAAGGAGTTGAGGTTGTGGACTGCCTCGGTGCGAGCCTCCTCCGCTCCGCGACGACCATCCTTGGCGCGCTTGAGGCGAGCCTCCAGCTTGGAGTTGGCCCTCTCGAGCTCGGCGATCCGCCGAGCATCCGCGGCGTGCTTGACCATGAAGCGGTCCTGCTGCATCTGGTCCAGGTCGCGGTACTTGCGAAATTGCTTCTCGCGCTCCTCGAGGGCGTCATCGGCCTCCTTCTTCTTCTCGGCGAAATGCCGCTCGAAGCGCTCGTAAGCTATCTTCTAGGCAGCGATGTTTTTGTCGTACTTCACGATCGCCTTGGCCAGGTCTCCCTCGCGCTCCTCAAGGGCCTCGCGTTGGGCGACCAGGTCCTTCTCCGCCTGACGGCGCTGCTCCTCGCGCTGTTGCAACTCCTTCTCCTTGTGTCGTGGTGGTGTCACGGCAGATGCCATAGGATGGCTAATGTGTGGGGCCGATGGACGTTGGTGGATCCGGGGAGGGATAGGGAGCTGAATAGCCCACACGGGGAAAATCCCGGTATAACCGAGATCTTCCAAGAACCAGAAACAATAGCAACGCGCTAGAGGGAAGATCTAACAAACTAGAACAAATGCACGAAGGCACTCAACACACAGACGATATACCCAGGTTCAGGGCCCTCGTGAGGAGGTAACACCCCTACTCCTGCCTTTCGTCTCGATATAACTGTGGTATAAGGGCTACAACTTGCTCTTAGATCTCTCAAGGTAAAGAACACAAAGAACTAGATGAACTCAAGGTATGAAGAAGTAAAAGCTCTAGGAGTGAATGCAACTACAGCTTTGGCTCCCAAGTTCGTCCCCCTCCCATAGAAGCAGTTATGGCGCCTTTTATAGGGTTTTGGCCAGAAGAGCCGGAAACCCTAAACCGGCTTGGCCCCACCGGACAGGCCTAACCGTCATGTCGTCACCGGCTAGTGCGACCTAGTCGCCGCGCTATCCGGCGTAGCCCCTTCGTCATCATCTCGGCAAGGACAGCAGGCGCCGTCCTGGAACATCATTGTCCCCCTGTCAGCGACAGGACATGTCTCGACCCATCCCGGATAGCCTTTTCCGCATTGCCGGGATAGGCAGGTCGTGTCTTGTCGTACCGTTGGTCGTACCGGCTGACGCGCTCCCGTGTCAGGCGGGAGGTGACCATGCTTCCGTGCCAGGCGGGAGATGGCCATGCTTCCGTGTCAGACGGAAAGGTACTTCCCCCGCATCAGGCGGGAAAGCCTGCTACAGACCGTTGACGCCCTACCGGGGTCCCTCGTGTTGGTTATCTTCTTGCTCGACCTCGCGAGTCCTCTCTACACAAGTTCAGAACCGAGATATATGTTCCGGTTAGTACTTACCCGGATTGCCTATCCGGCAAAACCGAATACGCCTCCTTCCGGGAGTTTCCTCGTAGCCCAAGATCCGAGATCCTTTCCGGGTGCAGCCGAGTTCGCCTCAGGATGAGTATCTCTAGGCCTAGCCTCCCGAAGATGTCTTAGCCTATCAGCAAAGACATCTTCGAGAAGCTAGTTATTAGAGGAACCATCCGCTGATGCTTGCTGCCATTGTGAAGGCTGGGGGTGTCTATTTATAGCTGTTAGAGCTGACCCTTGCGCCTGCCAGGTGGCACTTTGCACTCTTCCAGCGCTCAAGGGTCAAGTTGCCCCTTCAGCACACCAGGGGGTGTCCCTTGCTCTCGCCAAAGGTCAAGTATTGTTGACATGTTATTGAGTTATTCCGGGATCTGCCCTACCCGGGGGCAGCCCCCCGACACTAGTCCCCGAAGCTGGTGCTGTGCAGCGACCTCGGATGATGTGCAGGATCAGCTTTAATAACCACTATCTTCTGAGAACACATGATACTATCTTTCGACTAGATGCCGAGATCGGTTTCTCCCGAGATCCTCATACCGAGATCGTTTCAACCGGAAGACGATGCATGTAACCGGATACGGCAGCCTTAGTGAATCTGGATCGTTGGCTCTGCATTAAATTCGGGATCGCGAGCTGGGTCCCACCCGACGTCCTGTCTGATCAGAAGCGCACTCGAGTGCTTCTGCTCGAGCACGCCGCTGCTCTGGTTCGCGCGTCGGGAGCCGCAGCCGATCCGATTCCCAACCGTTGGGGCCGTGTGGCCCTCGGTGTGGCCGGATCGGGCGCTCCGTTGAGCGCCACGTGCCATGCTGCACCGAGCGGATCCCACCCACGATCGGAGAGATCGTGGGCGGGAAAATTGGAAACCGTTCCGGAATCCCCCCATAAATAGGGGACCGGAACGGTCACCTCTTCTTCTTCCTCTCCTTCACACCTCCGTCACCGTCCTCTCGAGCGCGCCGCTGTAGCCGTGTCCGGAGCTCGCACGCCGCCGCTCTCGTTGGTCGCTGGAGCCCGAACTCCGCTGTTCTTCTTGCGCACCACCGGCCTCCATTTTTCTGGTGAGCTCCTCTCTCCGCCCCGATGAATCTTTCTTCCGCGGGAACAACACCTCGCGCACGGTCGTGCACTAACACACGCGCGGCTGCGCCGCCGCCGGCGAGCACGATTCGCACGGCGCGCACGGGGCGTGCGGCGGGGATGCCTAGTCGTAGTGGGACTTAGCCCTTTTGCCCGCACTATGCCCTGTTCGAGTTTTAGTCCGAGCCTATTTTCCTTATTTTAGTTTTGATTTACTAGCACGCGGTAGATCTTACTCGCCAGGAACCCGGTTGTCTTTAGGAGTTTGTGATCCGGTATCTTAGCTCCCGGTAGACTAATTCCGACTAACTGCCGCTGCGCCTGCAGAGTAGCCCGGATACATCTGCGGACTTCTCCGGCATGGGTGAAGAAAGTATCCGGGGGTGCTGGGATGGATCCGAGACCAAACAGGAGGACCTGGACTGGCTGTACCGGACTCACCGGATTCCGCCAGAAGTTGAGAGCCGTCTCCCGGAGGACGAGGTTCAACCGGAACCCCAACCCGGGGAATACGTTGTATTCCTCACGCACTTTGAGCGCGGGTTTGGGCTTCCGGCTAGCCCCTTCTTCCGCGACTTCCTCGACACCTACAGCCTCCAACCCCATCATCTCCCCGCCAACGCCATCATGATGCTTTCGGTCTTCACCACCTACTCGGAAGCATATCTCGGCGTATGGCCATTCCTGGACCTCTGGGCCAGGTACTTCATCCTTCGTCGCCAAGTCATCCCCAATCCGGATCAGAAAGTTAAAGACTTGGTCGACTGCGGAGCTGCCACCATCATCCCCCGTGCCGACTCCGGATTCCCTATAGTCAAAGGACTAGAATCCTGCCGGAAGTGGCAACGCAGCTTCTTCTATGTGAAGAACCGCGAGAGCTCGGGAGATGCTCCGGGATCCTCGAATCCGGATTTCATAAACCTGCCGGAGTTCGCCATTGGTCCTCCCCGCAAATTCAACCTCTGGAAACAGTTCCCCGACACCGAGGAAGTCAGGTGTATGCACGACGTCCTTAACGTGCTAGCCGACAAGATGACTGGCGACGATCTCCTGCGTTGCTTCATCATTCGCCGCGTCTTCCCTCTCAAACCCGAGTGCACAAGATGTGCCATATGGCCGGGAACTTACACCCTACTTGGACCAGTATTTTTGGGTTAGACCATGCCGCGGTCGTCCGACGTGTTCGAGCTATTGCTCGGACGAAGATGTCGGATGACTATGCCTGGGGTGCCATCGGGGGATCCCGGAAAAAACCCCTGAAACAGGTGCTCCTGTCTGCCTTTCGTAAACTTGCATTCGCACCCGGGTTCTGCTGGAAACCGATATGGTTATCATGTGGTGATTTATTTGCGTAGTTATTCGAGCGGCAAACCGAGGAGGACGCTATCCACGCCAACGGGAATTTCGCGCCGAATTTCCCAGCACCGGAAGAGATGCCGAGAGAGGATCCCGACGGCGAGGACCATCTCGCCATTTCTCTAGTCAAAGCTGCTACCCCGGGTAACCCTTCAACCTCAGAGGCTTTTTCGATTTCTTCGGATGAGGAGGATGAAATTGACTGTCAAATTCTCGATGTGATTGACGCTCTCCCCCTCAACTGGGCTTCAGCAGTGGTTCCAAAACCTACGGCCGCAACCAAACGTGCCGAGAGCCGGAAGCGCGTGGCTTCCGACACCGATGCCGCCGATGATTCCGGCAATCCCCCCAAGAGGAGCAAGCCGAACAAACAAACGGCCGAGAAGCCTCGACGCCGGAGGAAGGGCCCTCCCATTGTGGATTCCGGGTACATTTTCTTTGCTTTATGCTACATGACTTTGTCTTTTCTTGACGTTTTTACTGAGATATTTCTTTCAGGGACGCACTCGACCTCCCGTCACCCTTTGTCTCCCGTCCACCTGGATAACGGACTCCCAGCCCGCCTCGGGCTTCCTCTTCTCCGCCTCGTCCTTCCGCCCAAAGGATCGAGCCTCCCGCTTCTGGTGCCGCACCGACTGCTACCGCGGCTCCGGATACTCGTCCGGTGGTCGACGAGACTCCGGTTCAGGCCACGACTACTTCGGAAGACATCCTTCTTCCGGAGAGTCCGCGCAGGGTGCCTGCGCTCGAGGTGGAGATCATGAGCCCTCCCCGGCGTCCCGTGCCAAGCGGTCCCTTCCGGCAAGCTGTGAACAAGACAGCCCCGGAGAAACAGTCCGCCGTCCCTTCCCGACCAGCTGATCAGCCTGCCGCGAAAGCGCGCACCAAGGTTGCCGGGCAGAAAACCATTTCTGCCCAACCTACTTCTGCCCCGACATCTTCGGCCCAAGACTTGGCTCTGCGTCCGGGTAAGTTCTCACCGTTACCGCCACCTCCTGCCGAGATCCCTACTGCTGCCCTGCGGACTCTGCGAGCAACCGTAAGTTCCTTTGTGCCTTCAGGATCCAGGGAAATTGTTGCTGCTCGCGCGCCCGGCGGCTCCGGCATACACGTTGTTGACGAATACAACCAGGCCTGGATTGCCGCTGACGCCTCCGAGACCGCGGGGGACTTGCACGCTGCCGGCCCTAGCCGCAACGCTCAAGCTCTGCACGCTCTCCAGGTGGCCGCGCTGGATGTTACTCGGGTGACCGAGGTTAGTTTGTTCCCTTTCCTTCTCCAATAAATATTTGTTCCTTCCCCACTAGTCCCCGAGATTGGTGCTTAGTGTTCTAGATTCCACCGAATAGCAGACCACTAGGTTCCAATCTTAGAGAAAATTTTAGGACTCGGAAACCGAGTCCCCGAGATCCTCCCAGCCGGGTAGCTTGTTTCAAAAATTGGTCCATCTCCACTAGTCCCCGAGATTGGTGCTTAGTGCTCTAGATTCCACCGAATAGCAGACCACTAGGCTCCAATCTTAGAGAAAATTTTAGGACTCGGGAACCAAGTCCCCGAGATCCTCCCTACCGAGTAGCCTTTAATTGTTATGGATCTCGGAGTCTCGCGAGTTCCTTAAACCTTTTCCAATATTGACTCACCCTTCTTTGTCTTGATCTCAGGAGTGCAGCAAGAAACGTGGCAGTATCTTCCACCGGGTTCTTGCTGACCTCGGTCAGTCCAAGAAGTGCGAGGGGCGCCTCCGGGAGGAGCGAGATGCCGCTCGCAAAATATCGGTGGATTAGAAGGCTGCGCTTGCTACTGCGCAGGCCGAGATTGCGCGGCTCAATGGCGAGCTTGAAATGGCCAAATCCGCTGCAACCGACATGAAGACGCGCTTCGTGGAGGCGACGCAGAAACAGAAGGAGACCTTGGACCAGTCCGAGGAGCGCGCGCATCTCGCCGAGACCGGGCTTGCTCTTCTCCGGTCGCGGGCCGATACTTGGCTCTCCGAGCTCACTGTATTGAACCGGGATCTTAACAGTAAGTGGACTGACATCCCCCAAGTTTTCCTTGCTCTCTTTCTTTGTTGTTGCTCTTCTTATGCCCTAGCCGCTTGACAGCTCTTCTTTTTAAAGGGGAATTCGAGCACTCTCGGGAGGCTGCTGCTCTTGCTGTTGCTGCTGCCCGAGAGAAGCGTGCCGGGAAGGGCGCTGTCTCGGATGCTTGGGACATGGAGGATCACCTCACTGCCCTGAAGGCCCGGATAGTGCCCCTCCGGTCAATCGGGACGGAGCTGCTCAGCGCCGTGATCCACGTTCACGGTGCGCTGTGGCCGGGTATCAGCGCGACGCTCTCGGCAGCAAACTTGCGAGCGCACTCCGAGGTGCTGGGAGGCGTGTCCACGCTTGGAAACGCTCCGGTGCGCGGGCTGGTGCCGACCAGGTCTTGACCCAAGTACTGAGCTGGTACGAAGGTCTCGATCTGGACGTGATCCAGCGTCTGCGGACGATCTCGCCGTGGTGCAGCGATCCGGCTAAGGTCCAGCGGAGATCGGAGGTGGCGCATCGCATCGCCTCTTGGTCCAATATTCGCGCCTTCACCGCCAGCACCGTTGCTTCCGACTCCGAGTCCGACTACGAGGATGACAACGAAGCCGGTGCGACCGACAACACGGATGCTGAGATCCCGGAGGAGGATGATGCCGCTTCTGCTGAAGCCGCCGAGACCGTGGTTGCCCGGGATGCTTCAACTCCTTCGCCACCCGAGGCCTCCGCGGCCGAGGTGCGCCCAGATGCCCCGAGTACTGCTGCCGGTGCTGAGGACGCCGCCACTGATGCCGTCGCCGAGAAGCCGGTTTCCCCTAGTACTTAGAAATCTTTACGAGTAGAACTGTTAAATCCCCGGGATGCCGGGTGCAAAATGTAAAAGATACCATCAACATTTATGTTCCGTACTAATTTATCTATTAGAACAAGTTATGTCGGTTTATTCTATCATGAGTTCCCGGGTTCCTTTTGATGTTTGCCGTACTTAGGCAATTTCTGCTCTTGTCTACCATTTCGGCGTTCGACAGTCGAGTCACAAAACTTCATATACATCATACATTACTTAAGAAAATCCGAGTTCTATCTAACCGAATTCCCGACATAAAAAAAAAAAACTGGGTTAGCAAAAACAGGTATGCCGGATAAGTTCTTGTTCCGAGTCCCCGAGACCATTTTCGTTTTCCCCACACTTGATTCTCTTTGCTCTTGACTACCAGTTCGGCGTGCGTCAGTCGAGTCACAAGATGATTTTACATGACATACATTACTCTGACTTTGAGAATCGAACTCGGAACTTTCCCGGCATACAAATAACACAAGAACTAGGTACTCGGCAGTCCCCGGGTTCCTTCCCGGGATGCCGGTATGTAATAACAAAATAAAGTGGACAAAGTAAATGGGCACATAACGGGGCAGTCCCCGGGTTCCTCCCGGGGTGCCTTACTTTCATTAATACATAAAAACTGAAATACATCATACACTGAGCCCTTTATGTGTAAAAGGGTCGAAGTAGAGCTACATTCCATGGGCGCTTGGTTTCCTCTCCGGATTTGTCCATTACACCTTTCCTAGCTTCCTGTGCATCTACAAGGTAATAAGAATCATTGTGCAATGCCCTGCTTATCACGAAAGGTCCCTCCCATGGAGGTGACAACTTATGCATTCCGGCCGTGCGTGGGATGAGCCTTAGCACAAGATCTCCTTCTCGGAACACTCTCGGGTGCACCTTCCGGCTATGATAGCGGCGGAGGTTTTGCTGGTAAATTGCAGACCGAGAAAGTGCCAATTCTCTTGCCTCTTCAAGTAAATCAACATCATTTTCTCGGGCCTCCCTTGCTTCGGTCTCGGTGAACATTGTTACTCTCGGTGAATCATATTGTATGTCGGTTGGGAGTACTGCCGCGGCACCGTACACCATGAAGAATGACATATATCCGGTAGATCTATTCGGTGTAGTCCGGAGACCCCATAAAACTGTCGATAACTCTTCTATCCAGCATCCCGGAGTTCTCAACAGTGGTTCGATCAAACGGGCTTTGATGCCGGCCAAGACCAAAGCATTTGCTCTTTCGACTTGCCCGTTTGCTTCCGGATGTGCAACTGATGCTACATCCAGCCAGATTCCCCTCTCAGCACAAAATCGAGCGAATTCCCCCACAGCAAAATTGGTGCCATTATCCGTGATAATGTTGTGTGGGTACCCGTATCTCAAGATGATGTCTTTCAAGAATTGCACAGCGGTGTGTCCCTCACACTTCCGGATTGGCTTGACCTCTATCCACTTGGTGAATTTATCTACCATGACCAGTATGTGCGTCATATTGCCTCGTGCCAGTTTGAATTGCCCGACCATATCCAAACACCATACTGCGAATGGCCAAGTGATAGGGATTGTATTTAGTGCTGACGCCGGCATATGTATCCGGTGAGCAAACCTCTGGCATCCTCCGCACTTCCGGACAATGTCTTCTGCCTCTTGCAACGCCGCGGGCCAGTAGAACCCATGTCGGAACACTTTCGCTACCAGGGCTCGGGATGATGCATGATGTCCACATTCCCCCTGATGTATTTCTAGGAGCATCTCTTGTCTTTCTGCCGGTTCCACACATCTCTGGAGTACCTCATGACACTCCTCTTGTACAACTCTTGATTGATGACAGTGTATGCTTTCGACCTTCGCATTATCTGCCGGGCTTCCACTTCATTCTCTGGGAGGGTTCCCTCTAAGATGTATGCCATAATGGGTTGTGCCCATCCCGGGACAGGTCGAACCGGGAACACGGGAGCGTCTATGTCCATTGGCTCTGCCGACATCACCTCCATCATCATCTTTCTTTGCCTCTCTGAGCATAGTGACGCAGTCCCCGGGTTCGATGTGGTGCTCCCGACATCTACTTCCATGGGCACGTCATCCGAACTAGGCTCCTTGGGGATGAAGATAGAATCCGACTCGGGTGAGGGTTGAATAGATGGCTTCCTCAAATGCTCAAGAGCGATCCCGGGTGGGATGGCATCCCGAGATGACCCTAGCTTGGACAAGACATCGGCTGCCTCGTTTTCTCCTCTTGGTATGTGCTTGAACTCGCATCCTTCAAAAAATCCGGATATTTTCTGCACATGAAATCTTTACAAGGCCATGTTTGCATCAAGGGCATCCCAATTCCCCGACACCTGTTGCACTACGAGGTCGGAGTCACCGAAACACTCTATCCAGCGGATGCCGATCTCCTTGGCGACATTCAGTCCATGAACCAAGGCCTCATACTCCGCGACGTTGTTGGATGCCCGGAAATGAATTTGCAGAACATACTTCAGCACATCCTACTTTGGTGAAATGAGGACTACTCCGGCACCCAACCCGATCTTAGCCTTGGAGCCATCGAAATGCATCCTCCAGAAGTTATAATCCGGCATCGGAGGTTCATATTGCATCTCGGCCCAGTCTACCAAAAAGTGCGGCAGCGCCTGCGTCTTGATGGCATCTCGTCTCTCATACGCCGAAGCGTATGGAGACAACTGGATGGCCCATTTGGCTACCCGGTCGCTAGCGTCCTTTTTGCAACCGATGATCTCGGCCAGAGGAGCCTCGCACACCACTGTGATCGGGTGCTCTTGAAAGTGGTGCTTGAGCTTGGTCACTGCCATGTATACTCCATACGCCATCTTATGGTAGTGCGGGTAGTTCTGCTTGGATTCCGAGATCACCTCATTGAGGTAAAACACCGGCCTTCGTATCAGCTTGCCCCCTTCTTCCCTCTCTACCACCATTGCCACACTGATTACTCGGTTGGTGGCAGCAATGTACAGCAGCATAGGTTCCTTCGGTAACGGGGATGCCAACACGGGTGCTGTTGAGAGCATTCTCTTCAAATCGTTGAACACCGCGTCAGCCTGCGGGGTCCAAACAAATGTTTTGCTTTTCTTCATCAACTGGTACAGGGGGAGGGCCTTTTCTCCAAGTCGACTCACAAACCGACTTAGGGATGCAAGACAACCAGTGAACTTCTGCACATCCTTGAGACGTACGGGCAATTTCATGCTCTCGATAGCACGAATTTTACCCGGGTTGACCTCAATTCCCCGGCTTGAGATGAGGAAACCGAGTAACTTCCCCGCCGGAACACCAAATGTGCATTTATCCGGGTTCAATTTCATCTGAAATCTTCTTAAGTTCTTAAATGTCTCCCTCAGATCATCTATCAGTGAGGCCTTTTCTTTTGTTTTTATGACTATGTCATCGACATAGACTTCGGCATTTCGTCCTATCTGGTCGTGCAAACACTTTTGCATGCACCTCTGGTATGTAGCACCAGCATTTCTCAAACCGAAAGTCATGACACGATAGCAATAAGCCCCATAAGGGGTAATAAAAGCAGTTTTCAATTGATCATCCGGATTCAAAGGTATCTGGTGAAAACCAGAATATGCATCTAAAAAAGTCAAAAGTTCACTCCCGGCAGTGGAATCTATCACTTGATCTATCCGGGGCAGTGGAAAGGGGTCCTTCGGGCATGCTTTGTTGAGGTTGGTGAAGTCGATGCACATGCGCCACACTTTAAGCAGGAGGGGATCATCCTTCTTCTTTTCTACTAGGACCGGATTTGATATCCAATCCGGGTGCAGTACTTCCATTATGAATCCGGCGGCCAGCAGTATAGCCAGATGCTCCATGACGGCAGCTCTTCTTTCATCGGAGAGGCGCCTAGTTGGTTGCTTCACCGGCTTCGCGTCCGGTCTAACAAACAGAGAGTGCTCAGCCAACTCCCTCGGGACACCTTGCAGATCGTCACTAGACCACGCTAAAGCATCCCGATTCTCACGGAGGAAGTCGACGAGCTCGCCTTCCTATTTGCTGTCCAGGTTGCTGCCAATGATGACTTGGCGCTCCGGGTTGCTGGGGTCCACACCCACCTTCTTGGTCTCCTTGGGGGGCTGGAACGATGCACCCTGCTCCGGGTTCACCATCCCGGGCATTCCGAGTTGGGAGGTCTTGTCCATTGCGACCACCTGCTGGATCCTCTTCTTTTCTTCCGCAATCACCAGGGATTCAGCTAAGCATGATCCCGCCGAGGCACACTCCATGGAGCACTTGTGGTCTCCCGAGATGGTGATTACGCCGTTAGGTCCCGGCATCTTCATCTTCAGGTAGCCCATGTGAGTTGAGATCATGAACTTGGCCAGGGCTGGCCTGCCGATCAGTGCGTGATACGGGCTTTCTAGGTCCACGGCCTCGAATTCCAGGCTCTCGGTTCGGCAGTTCTCCCGGGTTCCGAATAGCACTTCAACCCAGATTTTTCCCATGGGTGAGCAAGAGACTCCGGGTACAATGCCGTGGAAGGTCGTCTCGGTAGGCAATAAGGTGTTCATGGACACCCCCAGCTTCAGCATCGTGTCCTTGTACATGATGTTAATGGCACTGCCATTGTCGATCAGAACCCGGCTGAAGCGGACATTGAGGTTTGGTCCGACTAGGTTGGGTCTACCACCAAGGCATACGCCCCCGGCTTAGGCATAACCCTGGGATGATCCTTCCGGCTCCACATGATTTCCATCTCGGACCAGTGCAAGAACTTGGGCACTACCGGGATCACGGCGTTCACCTCCAGGGCACGCTGTCGCACACTCCTCCGGTCAGTGGGCTCGGTCACGAAGACCACATAGCTTTGATGTGCCTCCCGGTAGTTGCCCTGCTGCTGTCCGGCTTGGCTAGTGGGGCCTGCACCGTTATCGTTCCGGGTGTGCACCACATTCACCGGCCGAGGTGGGGGTCCTCGCTGAGGCGGATTGATCCGGATCGCGTTGGCCCCTGATGTCGGAGGAGGGGGTCTCGGAATGTTGGGTCGAGATGCCGGAGCACTCGGCCGAACAGCTCCCGAGCTGCCCTCCTGCAATGTGCGCTGATACCAGCTGCACTGCCGAGTAGAGTGGTTTGCTGGCTTGTTGGCCTCCACGGTATGGTACCAGCATGGCTTGTTCAGCATCTCTTCATACATCAGGGGCTTCTTTTGTTCCACCCACGTCTTTTGCACTTCCTGACTCTGACCCCAAGCCGGGCCACTTGTCCTTTGACGCTGACTGTTGCCGGCATCCTCTTGCTCCCGGGTCACTGCTGCGACGTGCTGTGCGGCATGGTGGTACTCGGGCTGATTCCTTTTCTGGCCAAAATCCTGGCGATCATGGCTCCTGCTCGGTCCCGAACGCTGAGGTCCCGCATTCCTCCGGTTGGAGTCACCGACATCCACCAGGGGTTGCATGGGGTCTCCAAGCGTGTAGGTATCGGCGATGCGCGTGGTCTCTGCCAAGGTCGCCGGCATCTTCCTTTGCAATTTCTGCCACAGCATCGAGCCATGCCGACACCCTTGTGCAAACCAAGAGATGGCCTGTGCCTCTACCACTCCTTCGCAAGAATTGCAAATATTGCTCCACCGGGTAAGGTACTCCCGGTCAGTCTCGTTGCTCCTTTGCCTACAGATGGCGAGCTGTTGAGGCCTGTTTGGCCTTTTGTACGTGCTGGTGAAGTTGCTGATAAATTCCTCCTCGAAATCTAACCAGCAGTCTATGCTGCCAGTTCTCAAGTTGTTCAACCATATTCGGGAGGGTCCTTCCAACATCTGCGGTACGTATCGTACCGCCCAGCGTCTGTTTCCACCGGCTATGCTTACTGCAGTTACATAGTCGGTTAGCCAGTCCTCCGGCTTCTTGCTGCCGTCATAGGTCTTAGCACCCCGGTTGAGCTGAAAATTCCGCACAGGCGGCTCTCGCATGATCCGGGGTCCAAAGCAGGCAGGTCCCGGAGGTCCTTGCTCTTCCACTAGCTCGGATTGGTGAATTCGGTTGAGCCGGAATCTGGCATCTGCCGGATTCAGCTGTCTGGTCCCTATCTGAGATCCCAAAGGATTCTCGTCGGGCTGGTATCCGAGCTGCTGCAG
Source organism: Poa annua (assembly GCA_026929855.1). NCBI lineage: Eukaryota > Viridiplantae > Streptophyta > Magnoliopsida > Poales > Poaceae > Poa > Poa annua. The sequence continues at coordinate 34,054,991 of CM049431.1, forward strand.
TCTCGAGTTGCCATCGTTGTGCCTGTCTTGCGCCGGGATCACAGCCTGCTGCGGAACAGAGGCGACCTCCCTTTGCGGGTTTCCCTGAACATGAGGAGGATTCCAGGGCGGATTACCACGGCCGGCCGGGTTATTGTTTCCTACACCCAGGTTGCCATCCTCACGGGTACTTCCCGCCTGCCCCGAGTTACGCTGTCCGGCTTGCTGGATGCCGGCAAAGGCCGGATCATAGGCCTGCAACTGCTTGTTCTTCCCGGAACCCCGACTACGGCTCCGGCTCTTGCTCTTGCTTTTGCTTCTGCTCGGATGTGGGGAAGAGGCCTCTCCGTCCGATTTCTGGCTATTGGGTCTAGCTGAGTGCACTTGGGATCCTGCCCCGAGGTTCTTCTTCTTGAAGGCCTGGTTCTGCCGGTTGGCCTCGATCACCAACTCGTTCACCCGTTCCTGTTGTTTGCGCAGAGCCTCACCGGATAACCCTACCAACTCGGCCATGGCGGCTTCGGCAGCCCTAAGAGTTTTCGCCGGCGAACTGTACACAGGTTTCCCCGTCGAGATCAGGCTACCCGTGTGACTGGCTGCTGCTCCTCCTGCCAACTCCTCATTCACCATTCTTCCTTTCTTGCGCAGCTCCGCGATGCGCTTGTCCCGGGAGTCTACCTTAAGGAATCCGTGAGCTGCATTGTACTCCCGGAGGCTAGCATTGAGCTCGCGACGGATCTCGGCGATCTCCTGCGCTTCAGCGAGCAACAACCTCCGCTGCTCTTCCAAATCAGCCGACTTGGCCAACTTGGCCACTAGACCCGAGAGGGGATCCGGGCGACGTCGTGGCTGGGATGGTTGTGGATCGTTATCCCGGGCCGCACCTCTTTCCTGAGGAGGTTTGGCCAAACGGACGTGGCCGCTCCCGGTATCGCCGTCAGCATCTTGGTATTCCTCCTCGGTTACCCCGACCATCATCACCGCCACGGAACTCGTGGAGTAACCGGCAAGTAGACCCCGAGTAGCGCAGAGCATGGGGGGATCCTCAGCCTCCAGGACCACGTCCGGGTAGCTACAGATAACTTCGGCGGCGACGTAGGCGGTGAAACCACCAAAGTCAATGAGGCACCCGTTCACCGGAAAGGGTCTATTCCGGAAGCACCCCGCGTTGTCGCTGACGAAGTCCATCTCACCTAGCCTTACGACAAGGCCAGAGAGAACCCGAATGTCGAAGTGAACGGGGGAGCCCGTCCGGATGTGTACACCAGCCAACGCCTCTGTCAGCCCCACGGTGGGCGCCAACTGTCGTGGTGGTGTCACGGCAGATGCCATAGGATGGCTAATGTGTGGGGCCGATGGACGTTGGTGGATCCGGGGAGGGATAGAGAGCTGAATAGCCCACACGGGGAGGATCCCGGTATAACCGAGATCTTCCAAGAACCAGAAACAAGAGCAACGCGCTAGAGGGGAGATCTAACAAACTAGAACAAATGCACGAAGGCACTCAACACACAAACGATATACCCAGGTTCAGGGCCCTCGTGAGGAGGTAACACCCCTACTCCTGCCTTTCCTCTTGATATAACTGTGGTATAAGGGCTACAACTTGCTCTTAGATCTCTCAAGGTAAAGAACACAAAGAACTAGATGAACTCAAGGTATGAAGAAGTAAAAGCTCTAGGAGTGAATGCAACTACAGCTTTGGCTCCCAAGTTCGTCCCCCTCCCATAGAAGCAGTTATGGCGCCTTTTATAGGGTTTCGGCCACGAGAGCCGGAAACCCTAAACCGGCTTGGCCCCACCGGACAGGCCTAACCGGCATGTCGTCACCGGCTAGTGCGACCTAGTCGCCGTGCTATCCGGCGTAGCCCCTTCGTCATCATCTCGGCAAGGACAGCAGACGCCGTCCTGGAACATCATTGTCCCCCTGTCAGCGACTGGACATGTCTAGGCCCATCCCGGATAGCCTTTTCCGGATTGCCGGGCTAGGCAGGTCGTGTCTTGTCGTACCGTTGGTCGTATCGGCTGACGTGCTCCCGTGTCAGGCGGGAGGTGACCATGCTTCCGTGCCAGGCGGGAGATGACCATGCTTCCGTGTCAGACGGAAAGGTACTTCCCCCCGCATCAGGCGGGAAAGCCTGCTACAGACCGTTGACGGCCTACCGGGGTCCCTCGTGTTGGTTATCTTCTTGCTCGACCTCGCGAGTCCTCTCTGCACAAGTTCAGGACCGAGATATATGTTCCGGTTAGTACTTACCCGGATTGCCTATCCGGCAAAACCGAATACGCCTCCTTCCGGGAGTTTCCTCGTAGCCCAAGATCCGAGATCCTTTCCGGGTGCAGCCGAGTTCGCCTCAGGATGAGTATCTCTTGGCCTAGCCTCCCGAAGATGTCTTAGCCTATCAGCAAAGACATCTTCGAGAAGCTAGTTCTTAGAGGAACCATCCGCTGATGCTTGCTGCCATTGTGAAGGCTGGGGGTGTCTATTTATAGCTGTTAGAGCTGACCCTTGCGCCTGCCAGGTGGCACTTTGCACTCTTCCAGCGCTCAAGGGTCAAGTTGCCCCTTCAGCACACCAGGGGGTGTCCCTTGCTCTCGCCAAAGGTCAAGTACTGTTGACATGTTATTGAGTTATTCCGGGATCTGCCCTACCCGGGGGGCAGCCCCCCGACACCTTGAGGGCCAGCTGCCGCTCCCGCTCGGAAAAACCCTTGCGGTCGTCCTCCAGAGCGACCAGCGCGTCTTGGTGGTCGGAGAGCAGCTGGGTCTCCAGCTGGCCCAACTCGCGGTGCTTCTGCGCCAGCGAGCCCTCCATCGCCTCGCGCTCAACCTTGCCTGTCACAAGAGCTCCTCTGCGGCGTCACGTTCCAATTGGAGGGGCGCAAGGAGCTCCGCGGCGTCGCGAATGGCCCCCTCGCGGACCTCCTTGGCAAAGCGGGTGGCCTCCTCACGTGCGTCTTGCAGCGCAGCATCCTCCAGCCGGCCCGCTTCGACCGCCGTGTGGAAGGATGACCATGACTTCGTCAGCTCCTCCTGCCGCTGAGCGAGCCATATGTCTCCGAGGGCGAGGTGGGCCTCCAAGCCCTCCAAGGTTTCCCTCACGAGGCCGAAGGCAACCTTGCAGCGCCCCGCGCTCCAGTCCCAGCCGCGGAGGACCAACTCCTGGCTCGTGGAGGGCCCGGCCCCAGTGACGGGTCTCGCGGGCCCGGCCTCGGAGAAACTTGGGGGCTAGCCTGAGCTTCGCTTACGCCCGCGCCGGTAACGACTTCCGGCCTTGCAGCTGCGGGGCATTCCTCGGTCACAGCTTGACGAGGAGGCGAGGAAGCATCTCCCCCGGCAGGTCCGCCTGTGCCTGCTGCTGCCTCGCGCGCTTCCCTTGCAGGCTGCACGGGAGCAGTGGCCGCAGGTGGCGGGGTAGGCGCGCGCGGAGGCGTCAACGCGTGCGGCGGCGTTGGTTCGCGCGGTGGAGTGACCTCGCGTGGAGGCGTAGCCGCGCGAGGAGGAGTAGGAGCGCGAGGCGGCGCGGAAATTGTCTCCTCTTAGCCTTCCACCACTAGAGGCTCGGGGGGCGGTGCAGGTGCCTCTGGGCGTGCCATGCCCTCCTCCACCTGAGGCCCTGCTGCGCCCGCCTGGGGCACAGCCGCCTCCGCTTGAGGCGCCCCCTCAAGGGGGCTCATGGAGGCCGCCCCCGCAGGTCTCGCGGCCTCGTCAGCCGCGGCCCTCGTCGTGACGCTCTTCACCTCAGATGCCTTGCGATGCCAGCGACGCTTCGCAGGTACAAGGTCACTGGCAAGAGACCTAGAAAAGACTTCAGGAAAAAGTAAAGCAAAAGAGAAAGCTAAAAGACGAATGATCCAAGATTATGAGAACTAACCCTGAAAGGGGGGCACCAGCGTCGACCCACGCCAGGCCTGGCGAGCGCCATGAGGGGAAGGGCTGGGAAGCAGGCCTCGTAGGTGGCGCCTCCGCTTTCCTCTTGGAGGGGACGTCAGACGGCCTCGCCCCCGAGTGGTCTACGGCGGCTTTGGTGCGAGGCCCGCGCCTTCCCGGAGAGGCCTACGCGGCTGAGGCCCTCTTCCTCAGCCTCTTCCTCCACGAGGCGCGAGGGCGCCACCACGAAGGCGTCTTCATCACCTGACGAGATATCGCAAATCTCATCAGCAAATGGACCAGCCCTTGAAGAAGAAACCTCCCCTGCCGCGGCCTCCTCCTCACCTGGGCCAGCTCCTGAAGCCGAGGGAGAATCGGCCCCCTCCGCTTCCCGCGCGACCGGCATTGGCCCCTCAAGGTCCGCCTGGCCTGTCGGGGTGAACGGAGCCATCCCCTCCAGGAGGTCCATGCGCTCCGTCAGATTGTATTGGTGAAGGGGCCGGAGTGCCGCGGGGAGCTCATCCACGGGAAGCACTGATGGATTGATGAAGAGCGCGGAGAGGACGTTGTCGACGGCGTCCTTGTCGTTGTCCTCGACGTGAAGCCGCATCTTGTCCTTCGGCCCCGAGTACATCCACATGGGGACTGAATATGCCTGAAGGGGTGCAATGCGGCGCGTCACGAAGTCCGCGGCGATCATCTGCCCGTGAGGCCCTCCTCGCAAAGGAAGCTCAGGCGCACCATCAAGCTCACGTTCCTGGCACCGTCAAAGGTGGCCTTGCCCTAGTGGGAGTTCTTCACCGGGGGCTCGTCGGGGACCTCGAGGAAGGCGCAGGGACGCTCCACCCCAACAAAAAACCACTTCTGGCGGAAGTTGTCCACCTTCTTCGTCACCGAAGTGATGGCCTTGCCCTCGCTCCAAGACATGGGGATGTAGACGCTCCCTATGCCGTCGATGATGCGGAACGAGACGCACCAAGAGTGCTCGTTCTTCGCCGTGTTCTGGAGCGAGTAGAAGCACCGGAACAGCCCCACTGTGGGCTCCAGGCCCAGGTACGCCTCGCAGAGGTAGGCGAAGACGGCGAGGATGAGGACGGAGTTGGGGTGCAGGTGCAGCAGCTGCACCTGGTAGAACGCCAGTACTGCCTCCAGGAACAGAGAGAACGGTGGCACCAGTCCCGCAGCCAGGCAATGCTGGAAGACCGGTAAGAACCCGCGCGGGCGCTTCCCGTGCGCCGCGGGTTTCAGGGCAGTGGCGCCGTGTTCGTTCGTCCGGTCCGCCACCAGGCACCGGGCCTTGGCGAGCGCCTTCTCGTTGACGCGCACACCCAGCAGCGCCGCGCCATAACGGTTTCAGGGGCCTCTGCCTGGGATGAAGACCCCCGCGGCGGCCTTGCCCTTGCTCTTGAGAGGGCTCATCCTCGCGGACCGGAAGATTGGAGGAGTTGGAGAGCGGAGATTCGCTGGAGAGAGCGGAGGCGGAGAGCTCTGTAGAGCGGAAATTTCTGCTAGAATATTTGGAAACGGTAACGGCTCCCTGCCGCCTCGCTCGGGCTTTAAGTCACCTCGAGGAGCAGTTATCGGGACGTGGTGGGACCCCCCACGACTCGCGCCCCGGATCGTGCGAGACTGTTATTCGTCCAAGTGCCGCGTGGCTTGGGCCGGATGGTGACTAAGGGCCCATGACGCTTCGCCTGAGCCCATGGGCTCAAGCGTGCCCATCATGGGCACGGGGTTTACTGTCGGCCTAGTGGGAACTGGGGTATGGAGAGCCCATTCCCTTCAGGCCTCGCATGCTGGCCAGACAGACGAAACGGCTAAGGACCAGGCATCACCACCTGGCGGGACCCTCGAGAGGCAATTGCCCTCGAGGGCCTGAAGAGGAAATGAGGGCCTCCGGGGAGCCCTCGCCTCAGGGGACCCTCCCGAGGTGCCAGCTCGCCTCGAGGGAGTCCCGCAGGGATCTCCCCTCAGGCCTCTCCGCGCCTGAAGGGAAACGTTGCGGCCAAGGAAGTACGGCGAGACGCACATGGCCTCTGCCACGCCCACGTGGTGACGCAAGCACCCCCGTTGCCGTTTTGGTGATAAAGGGTTCAATAAAGCGCCTCTGCCTGCTGCGCTGCTGCCAGGACCTTCTACTCTGACGATAAAGCGGGTGGACGGCGCAACCCTCCAAAGGAGAACGTCATCCTGGGCTCCACCTTAGAGACTGCCCTCTCTGCGGGAAGTACAGCGCGGTCGGCCGCCTGTCGGCCACCGCGCCCACCTTTATCAACAATGGACCGCGTCCATGGACGAACGGGCGGCAGTGGACTCCAACTCCACCATGCGACTGCCATGTGGGAGCCACCTTGAAGGCCATGACGAAGGAGAGCGCCACATGCGCCTATAAAAGGAGGAAGATATCCATCGTAGCACGGGTCGACTCTTGGCGTGCTACAACCCTTGTAAACCCTTGCAATTCTTGTTATGATAGCCTTGAGCCCGAGGAGGAAGAAGATCATCGCTTCCCTCCCCAGGCAAGAACTTCCTCAAGGGGGTCTCCGGCAAACTCCACTGTACTGTAAACTCCATCATCTAATACAGACAAGCAGGCGTAGCGGTCTTACCTCCTCACGAGGGCCGTGAACCTGGGGAAGGGCCGGTGTCTTCCTCTATCGTGTGCGTGTCTTCTTCGGGTCCGGCGAGCAACGTCGCGGAGCCACTCAATGGTCTAGACCTCCGCGTTCAATCCCCTTCAAGAACTACACTTCAGGAAGTGACTACCCCCGATTCTTGGGAGTCATAACCCGACAGGTGCCTGGTGGCGGACCGGACGAATGAGCACGGCGCCACAGCCCTGAAGTCCGCGGCGCACGGGAAGCACCCGCGCGGGTTCTTCCCGGTCTTCCAGCATTTCCTAGCTGCGGGACTGGTGCCACCCTTCTCGCCGTTCCTGGAAGCGGTGCTGGCGTTCTACCAGGTGCAGCTGCTGCACCTACACCCCAACTCCGTCCTCATCCTCGCCGTCTTCGCCTACCTCTGCGAGGCGTACCTGGGCCTGGAGCCCACGGTGGGGCTGTTCCGGTGCTTCTACGCGCTCCGGAACACGGCGAAGAACGAGCGCTCTGGGTGCGTCTTGTTCCGCATCGTCGACGGCATGGGGAGCATCTACATCCCCATGTCTTGGAGCGTGGGCAAAGCCATCACTTCAATGACGAAGAAGGTGGACGACTTCCGCCAGAATTGGTTTTTTGTTGGGGTGGAGCGTCCCTGCGCCTTCCTTGAGGTCCCTGACGAGCCCCCGGTGAAGAACTCCCACTGGGGAAAGGCCACCTTTCACGGCGCCAGGAACGTGAGCTTGATGGGGCACCTGAGCTTCCTCCGCGAGGAGGGCCTCACGGGGCAGATGATCGTCGTGGACTTCGTGACGCGTCGCATTGCGCCCCTCCAGGCACATTCGGTCCCCATGTGGATGTACTCGGGGCCGAAGGACAAGATGCGGCTTCACGTCGAGGACACCGACAAGGACGCCGTCGACAACGTCCTCTCCACGCTATTCGTCAATCCATCAGTGCTTCCCGTGGATGAGCTCCCATCGGCACTCCGGCCCCTTCACCAATACAATATGACAGAGCGCATGGACCTCCTGCAGGGGATGCCTCCGTTCACCCCGACAGGCCAGGCGGACCTTGAGGCACCGATGCCGGTCGCGCGGGAAGCGGATGGGGCCGATTCTCCCTTGGCTTCAGGATCTGGCCCAGGTGAGGAGGAGGCCGCGGCAGGGGAGGTTTCTTCTTCAAGGGCTGGTCCATTTACCAACGAGATTTGCGATATCTCGTCAGGCGATGAAGACGCCTTCGTGGTGGCGCCCTCGCGCCTCGTGGAGGAAGAGGTTGAGGAAGAGGAGGCGGCCTCCACGAGCCCCCTTGAGGGGGCGCCTCAAGCGGAGGCGGCAGTACCCCAGGCGTTGGTAGCAGGGCCTCAGGTCGAGGAGGGCATGGCACGCCCAGAAGCACCTGCACCACCCCCCGAGCCTCTGGTGGTGGAAGGCACGGAGGAGACAACTTCCGCGCCGCCTCGCGCTCCTACTCCTCCTCGCGTGGCTAAGCCTCCGCGCGAGGCCACTCCACCGCGCGAATCAACGCCGCCGTGTGCGTTGACGCCTCCGCGCGCGCTTACCCCGCCACCTGAGGCCACTGCTCCCGTGCAGCCTGCAAGGGAAGCACGCGAGCCAGCGGCATGCACAGGCGGACCTGCCGGGGGAGATGCTTCCTCGCCTCCTCGTCAAGCCGTGACCGAGGAATGCCCCGCAGCTGCAGGGCCGAAAGAGGATACCGGCGCGGGCGCAAGCGAATCTCAGGCTAGCCCCCAAGCTTTCCTCGAGGCCGGGCCTGCGAGACCCATCGCTGGGGTCGGGTCCTCCACGAGCCAGGAGTTGGTCTTCCGCGGCTGGGACTGGAGCGTGGGGCGCCGCGAGGTCGCCTTCGGCCTCGTGAGGGAATCCTTGGAGGGCTTGGAGGCCCACCTCGCCCTCGGAGACATATGGCTTGCTCAGCGGCAGGAGGGGCTGGCGAAGTCATGGTCATCCTTCCACGCGGCGGTCGAAGCGCGCCGGCTGGAGGATGCGGCACTGCAAGCCGCGCGTGAGGAGTCCACCCGCTTTGCCAAGGAGGTCCGCGAGGGGGCCATTCGCGAAACCGCGGAGCTCCTTGCGCCCCTCCAATCGGAACATGACGCCGCAGAGGAGCTCCTGCGACAGGCCAAGGCTGAGCGCGAGGCGATGGAGGGCTCGCTGGCGCAGAACCGCCGGCCAGCTGGAGACCCAGCTGCTCTCCGCCCACCAGGCCGCGCAGGTCACTCTGGAGGACGACCGCAAGGGTTTTTCCGAGTAGAATGAGCTGCAACAGCGCGAGGAGCAGCGCCTTCAGGCGGAGAAGGACCTGGTCACCCAACGCGAGGCCCTTGAGGAGCGCGAGGGAGATCTGGCGAAGGCGATCGTGAAGTACGACGAAAACGTCGCTGTACAGAAGATAGCCTACGAATGCTTCAAGCGGCATTTCGTCGAGAAGACGCCCTCGAGGAGTGCGAGAAGCAATTTCGCAAGTCCACTTCTCAGAAGTACCGCGACCTGGCCCAGACGCAGGAGAACCGCTTCAAGGTCAAGCACGCCGCGGATGCTAGGCGGATCGCCGAGCTCGAGAGGGCCAACTCCAAGCTGGAGGCTCACCTCAAGCGCGCCAAGGATGGTCGTCGCCGAGCGGAGGAGGCTCGCACCGAGGCAGTCCACAACCTCAACTCCTTGGCCAAGGACGTGGAGGAGCAAGTGGCCCCGGCGATGTAGCGGGCGGCGGAAGCCTCAGACTCTTCCACTATGGCTCGCGCGCTCTCGAAGCAGCGCGAGCGCATGTTTGACCCGTTGGTCGCCCGTGGCAACGAGCTCGCCGCGCAGCTCGGCGCAGACGCGCCGCACACCGACGTTCGAGGCCGCCGCGATGCTTCCATGTACCTGGTCTACTTCGACCAGCTCTTCGAGGCGCTCTAGGGTCCCGTCGCCGAGCTTCGCGAGATGATCGAAGACGAGAGCCGGCAGCTCCTGGGGGTGGTTGTTGATCGCATCTTCACCAACCTCAAGCTCCTCACGCCAGGCATCGACCTCTCCTCCGTCACAAAAGCTGCTCAAGGCGAGGACGTGCAGCGGGTCTCCGGTTCCCTCCGCGAGCAAGTTGACGCCTTCTGCAACCGCTTCAGGCGCGCGGAGGGTGCAGCTGAAGACAGCGAGGAGGAGGCCTGCTCTGCCGAGGCTGAAGAGGGTGCTGCGGAGGAGGTCCAAGGCGGCACTGCTTCCCCCTGAGCCTTTCCTTATTGCGCATGTGAGCGCTTGTATCTGAAACAGTTGTGTGTTTAGATTTCTTAAGACCCTTGGCCTGTAATATACTCTTTATTGTTGTTTAAATTCGAGCTTGTTTGCCCCCCGTGAGGTCTCTTTGGACTCATCTTCATGTCTATTTGTTCTCTGCGTCGGTAGGTCCCATCTCTTCGTGCCATGACTCCGCCACTTCGGTATGCAGGAGCAATGACTCCGCAAGGCCGGGGGGAGTTTAGGCCTAGGAGAGGTAAGAGCCCTGAGTCGCGATGCTCAAGTGCCCCCTTAGACGTGCGAGTAGTCCATGAAGCGTAAGGGAAAGCGAAGTCGCTTGAGGGGCAAACGTGCGCTAGGGGGAGAAAATGCTCTTAAGGCGTGGGTGTGCAACTTAGCTTCTCGAGGTTTCCGCCCTGCAGAGGTTTTTCGCCTGGCGAGGTTGCCCACTTGAGGGGTCGCTCCTGGATGCCTCTTCAGGCTTGTGGGGGGATTTTTCCCTGCAGATGTTAGAGGGGCGGACCCAAACGCTGGAAGACGGTTCAAGGGACTCGTGGGCGCTTATAGGTCCCCTCAGGCGTTCCTTGCGAGGAGAGTAAGTACCAAGGTCCTCTGTAGAGATGGCGTATTTGTGGGACCTTGCCCTCCAGCCAGAGCTCGGACTCTTGGATTTTGCAGTGCTGCTGGTGTGTCATTTGAGGCACTGGCACCATACTCAGCCCCCGCTCGCGAGGTACCCATGTGGAGAGATGTAAGTGCACACTTCAAGAGAGTAATGCGAAAATAAAACTCACCAAATACATTTTAAAGCGGCGCCGAAGCGCTGAGTTCACTTGGGAACGAAATTGAGTTATTATGTTTGGGGTTGCCAAGTTAATGTTGTGACCATGTAGAGGCATGGGGACCACCCATTAGTGGCAGAGACTCTCAACGGCCTTAGGTGGCTCGTTAAACGGAGAGCTCGGAGGGTTTGCCCTCGAGAGAAGCCTTTGGAGCTTGGAGGTTTAAGCCGTGAGCTTTTAAACTCTAGAGACAAAGACGCTTGGAGGTTGAGCCGTAGGCTGCCTCTTCCGCTAGGAGTCTCGACGTGACAATGATCACGGGCGTGGCAATGACCACAGTTGCATTTGTTCCCTTAGGAGACAAAGCATGCTTTGGAGGTTTAAGCCGTGAGCTTTTAACCTATAGGGACAAAGAACCTTGGAGGTTGAGCCGTAGGCTGCCTCTTATGCTAGGAGTCTCGACGTGACAATGATCACGGGCGTGTCAATGACCACGGTTGCATTCGTTCCCTTAGGAGACAAATCATGTTTTGGAGGTTTAAGCCGTGAGCATTTTAACCTCTAGAGACAAAAATGCTTGGAGGTTGAGCCGTAGGCTGCCTCTTCCGCTTGAAGTCTCTACGTGACAATGATCACGGGCGTGACAATGATCATGTTTTGCGTTTGTTCCCTTAGGAGACAAAGCATGTTTTGGAGGTTTAAGCCGTGATCATTTTAACCTCTAGAGACAAAAATGCTTGGAGGTTGAGCCGTAGGCTGCCTCTTCCGCTTGAAGTCTCGACGTGACAATGATCACGGGCGTGACTATGATCACGTTTTTAATTTGTTCTTTGTGGATACAAATATTTGTGAGGTTTAAGCCTTGAGCTTTTAACCTTGAGGGACAAAAAGTGCTTGGAGGTTGAGCCGTGGGCTGCCTCTTTCGCTAAATGCCTTGATGTGACAATGATCACGGGTAGAACTTGCGTAGGTGCATGATGTTCCATGGATTCTTTACGGGGACGCCAGGTCTGGCGATGTGGGTGACCCTGTAGGGACCTTCCCACATCGGGGACAGCTTGTGGAGGCCTTCCCCGGAGAGGATTCGCCTGAGGACGAGATCACCTGCCTCCAGGGTGCGCTAGCGCACGTTGCGGCTGTGGTAGCGTCTCAGGTCCTACTGGTATTTGGCCGCCCGGAGGGCGGCGCAGCGTCGTAGCCCTTCAAGGAGCAGCAGGTCGTCGTTGTGGAGGTCCTCTTGCTGGTCCTCGTTAAAGGCAAGTACCCGTGGGGATCCATGCTTTATCTCTGTTGGGAGGACTGCTTCGGCTCCATAGACGAGGGCGAACGGTGTTTCCCCAGTGGGCTTGGGTGGCGTGGTACGGATGGACCAGAGCACCGAGGGGAGCTCGTTGATCCAGCCCTTGCCGTGGCCCTTGAGGATATCGAAGGTCCTAGTCTTTAGGCCTTTGAGGACCTCTGCGTTTGCACGCTCAGCCTGTCCGTTGCTTTGCGGATGGGCGACTGAGGCGAAGCTGAGCTTGATGCCCATTCTTTCACAGTAGGCTCTGAAGATGCCACTGGTGAATTGGGAGCCATTGTCGGTGATGTTGCGGTTAGGCACTCCGAAGCGGCAGACGAGGCCTCTGAAGAATTTCACCGCCGCGCCTGCTGTGATTGTGCGTGTCGCCGCCACTTCAGGCCATTTTGTGAACTTGTCAATGGCCACGAAGAGGTAGCGATATCCACCTTGCGCCGTTGGGAAATGTCCCAGGATGTCCAGCCCCCAGACCGCAAACGGCCTCAAGAGCGGAATGGTCTGTATTCCCAGTGCTGGTTGGTGGATTTGCTTGGTGTGGAATTGGCAGGCTTCACATGTTTGAATGATGTCCATTGCATCTTGAAGCTCTTGAGGCCAGTCGAAGCCACTCCTGAATACTTTGCCTGCGAGGGTGCGGGCGCATGAATGGTGGCCGCATTCCCCGTTGTGGATGTCCTTGATCAGCAGTTTGCCTTCTTCAGGAGGGACGCATTTGAGCGCGACGCCGTTTGGACGCTTGCGATAGAGTATTTGGTACGATTTTGCTTGTCGAGCAATTCGCTCCGCTTCAACGTCTTCCTCGGGAAGGATCCCTTTGTGGAGGTAGTCCTTGATCTCGTCGATCCATCCTGTTTCTTGGTGCACCGCTGTGAGCAACAGACGCTCCCCTGTAGGGGGCCCGCAACCTGGAGCCCCCCTTGCAGGTGGTGGCGGGAGCGCTTCTTCTGTGCTTGCGGGCAGGGCCTCTTGGGGCTGCTTTATGGATGCCTTGACGAGCCTTTCTTCAAAGACACCTGGCGGCTGAGCTTGACTCTTTGATGCGCGCTTGGCGATGTCATCAGCCTCGTGGTTTTCCTTTCTTGGGATGTGCATGAGCTCCGTTCACCTGAAGTTGTTCTCAAGCCTACGAAGCTCTTCAAGGTATGCGGCCATGTGGTCATCCTTAGGTTTGTAGCTTTTGTTAGAGAAGTTGACGAGCGGCTGGGAGTCGCCCTTGATGAGTAGATGCTTGACGCCTAGGGCGATTGCGGCGCGTAGGCCGCCAAGCAAGCCTTCATACTCGGCGATATGGTTGGATATCTTGTCGATTCCGAAGCACAGCTGGACTGCGTAATACAACCTGTCGCCTTTGGGGGAGATCAGGACTACGCCTGCCCCGCCGCGGCGACAAGCGAAAGCTCCGTCGAACTTCATGGTCCAGAGGCTGGGCATTGCGGCTTTAGAGGGCCCTTGCTCTTCTCCCAAAGGCTCTTCAGGGGTTGGGTTAGTCGATTCGGCGAGGAAGTCAGCCAACGCTCTTCCTTTGATTACCCTTGTGGTATCGAAGCGAAAATTGAATGGTTGTAGCTCAATGTTCCACCCTGCGACACGATCTGTTGCGTTTGGGTTGCGCAGTATTTACTCCAGGGGAAAAGAGGTGACCACTGTGATGGGGTGCCCCTGGAAGTAGTGTCGCAACTTTCTTGACGCGATGAGGAGTGTGAGGAGAAGCTTCTGCTGCATTGTATACCGCTCGCGAGCATCACGCAGTACTGTGCTGACAAAGTAGACTGGGTGCTCGACGATGGTAGTGCCTGTAACCTCGGCGTCTTTTGCCTGAGGTGGCTTAGCTTTTCCCTCGAGGGGGTTTGCCTCAGGGGGCTTGGCTTGGGCCTCGAGGGGGTTTGCTTCAAGGGGCTTGCCCTGGACCTCGAGGGGGTTAGCCTCAAGGGGCTTGCCCTGGATCTCGAGGGGGTTGGCCTCAAGTGGCTTTCCCTGTGCCTCGAGGGGGTTGGCTTCAAGGGGCTTGCCCTGGACCTCGAGGGGGTTGGCCTCAAGGGGCTTGCCCTGTGCCTCGAGGGGGTTGGCTTCGTGAGGCTCCTCAGGCTCCTCGGCATGAATTCTTTGCAGCGGAGGACTTGGGGCGGGCCTCTCTTGGGGCTTTGGGCCTCGCCGCTGGTTCGTGAGGGCTGCCCTTTTGTCGAGCTCCTTATCAGGATGCTTTTTCTTTGGAGTGGCTGCACTATTCTTGTGGAGTACTGGCTCTTCTCTTTCCACCACAAGGACATCACTGGTTGTTTGCGGTGTAGCTGATAAGTACAGCTTCAGGTGCTCGCCATGCCTTGGGGCGACCATTACTGGTGGGCTGGCCAGATACTTCTTCAAGCCCTCAAATGCTTTTTCAGCTTCAGGGGTCCACTTGAAAGTGCCTGTCCTTTTCATGATCTTGAAGAATGGCAGGGCTCTTTCGCTGTAGTGTACCTGCACCTAAAATATGGCAGATACCTGTGTATAGTGCAAATCCCTGGATCGAATCGTTTGCACACACAGTTACGATGTAATATCACAACAAAGTATCAATTTATTACAACGCTGATGCAGACTTAGAAAATATTCATTACAAATTTGCATAGCATAAAGCTAGCAGTAAACAGAGTAAACAACGGAAAATTTATTCTTCGTGGAGTCCCCAAACATCATCATGTGCCACAGGCGAGCATGTTGGTTGAAGACTCGAAACCCTTAGTAAAACTTTTCACTCATCATCAGGACAGTCTGCAATAAGATATATATTGCAACAACGTGGGTCAGAACCATTAAAATGGAACTGGCAAGTGACACTATGGTGGACACTTAAAAGAATAACTCTATGACCTATATGCTTATTTGGCTGGTGGAGCTCAAGGCTATTTTGCAGAAAGCAAGTTTTTCCCTAACTTCTTTGCAAAACACTTTTCTTCTATTCGAGACATCCGTGGCATGAAATCCACTGTCTCATTCTACCCTTGTTCACCCATCAAGTTTTTAATTTATAAGTTGGAATGGTGGAATCCTCCGTTGACATCCTCGTTCAGCTGCTCAATTGTCCGTTTTCGGGGACACGGCTAAGTACTTAGATTTTAACTCTGCAGAGGTTGTGCACGTTCACCATTGTACCCATTCAACCCAGGTTATCCTTTACACACCAATTGTGATAAGGAAAGGAAAGAATGAGACGAGATCTTTCAGAAACATTTTCCCTCCCACTCTGGCCTGACGCGCTCCACCTACAAATCCTCTACAACCACCTGTCAGGCCGGGGAGAGTCCACACAGCTTAGTTGATCAAGCCAGAGCCCATATTGGCAATGGCTGCACGAGAAGCAATCTTCACTTGGAGTTCTTCAGATTCCTTTGCTCCTAGGTGGCCTTCCACAAGTGAATATTCCACAGGTAAAACCCCTGGGAACAACACTCAACTCATACAGCCAAGCAACCAATTTCCACCCAGGTGTTTGATTAAAACTTAGTAGACTTTATCTTTTTCATCAAAATAGTTTTTGCATAGCATCACTATTCTACTAAGTAATTTCATAGGAACCTAGACACAGGAATAAAGAGGTCTATCATTGCTTGCATAGCAATGCTATCCTACACATGCTTATAGAAAATACTCTACTCATGCATAGAAATAATAGGACTTTTATGGGGGTGTGCCACTTGCCTTGGCAATCGGGAGTGCAGCAGTTACAGTTGCAAAGATTCTCGTTTCCCTCCGAATAGTCTAACAGAGAAATAAAGAGCCACACATAAACACACAAACAAAGGTTCATACAAAGAAGATATATGCTATGCATTGGATGAGATGCAACAATTTATTTCCATCGTCTAGAAACTATCCCTTTGGATTTTCATGATATATGCATGAACAAATTTTTGATTTGTTTTATTATTTAAACATGAATAAAGGGTTAATGACAAGGACTTTAGTTCACTTAAATAAAATTTCGAAATTAAATTTCGTAAAAATGACATTTGGGCAGAGGGCATCTAAACAAGTTGTTAGCAATTTGATTTACTCAAAAATAAATTTTATTACTAAAGTTATGTCAAAAACACTTAAACTACTCTCAAAAATATTTGAAAATTTAGTGTGTGTCAAAACAGAAAACAAATGATGCCAAAGTGTTATACTGGTTCCAAGGATCTCAAATATATAAAAATATTTAAATTTGGATAAACAGATAAAAAGTAGTGATAAAAACAGTGTGCAGGGTGTTTTTTGCAAAACTGCCAAATTAAATAAAATAGGAAAAAGAAATTACACGTCAGCGCTGACGGGGCGCTGACTGTGCGCTGACTGGGCATGCTGACGTGTTTAAGTGATTTGATCTGGGCCGTCAGATCTGGATCTGGCGGTCCAGATCCACCGTACCGTTTCGTTTTAAAAAGTTCTAATCCTAACCGTAGGATCAAGATCGTACGGCCTACACGCGTTGACCAAAAACTGGCGGCGCTAGGTCACCGGAGGACCTCGCCGGAGATGCGCGCGCGGCGGCGACACGCACGGCATCGCACATTCTCGATGTTCTACTGCGTTCCGAGACGAGCGGGTCATACCTACGGGTAGAGGGCGTCGAGGCGACGTCGTTGGCGAAGTGGTGGGGCTCGTAGCTCCTCCTGCCTCCTCTGGTTGCTCGCCGGAGTTGCTGCGAGCGGCGGCTTGCTTCGGTCGTGGACGTTCTCCTCGAACTGCTGCGGAAAGGAATGAACGAAGTTGTCACCGGGAGGCGCACGGCTACGGGGAGTCGAGAGAGATACTAGGGGTGACCAGAGGAGCTCGGGACTCACCGGAGTTCAAGAGTTTGGCCGGCGGCAGTCGCGGCACGGCGGCGGAAAAATACGGCAGCCTGGGAGCTCCCATGCTGCGGTTTCTAGGGCAAAACGAAGAAGAGCTCGGGGGCTATTAGTAGGCGTATGCGAGGCAATGAATCGTGTCCTTAATGCTCGAATTAACGAGGAGGAATCGCCGGCCGGAGGTTACCGTGGACGTGCGCGTGATTTTGGGGAAGAAGACCGGGTCGGGGATGACAGGTGGGACCCACCTGTCGGCGAGTGAGCGCGCGCGCGGGCTGGGACGGGCCGCTGGCGGGCTGGGTTGCGACGCGCGCGCGGTAGATAGCTAGTGGGCTTCGGCCCACTAACTAGCCCGACTCTATTTTTCTTTTTGAAAATTCTTTTCTGTTTTTAAATCTTTTGATTATAAAAAAAATTCAAAACTATATTAAAACTTCTCAGAAAAAATCATAAAAATATAATTTGAAAAGCTTATGAAAAATAGATCCTTTTGTCATTATTTTTGTCTAAAGTAAAAATAGAATAAAAGGAACATTATTTTAAATTCAAAATAACAATTTTAGGGTCATAAATTCAATTAAAACATATTTAAATAATTAAATTCACATTTTATGTAATTCTTATGACAAGTTTAATGATGATGATGCATGGATGCAAAAGTTTTAAATTTTTCTGAAAATTGGGATGTTACAAACCTAACCCCCTTAAGATGAATCTCGCCCTCGAGATTCGGATTGGCTAGCAAATAGGTGAGGGTGATCTTCTTTAAGGTCATCTTGTCTTTCCCAAGTTGCTTCCTCTTCTGAATGGTGATTCCACTGTACTTTACAGAATTTTATGGTCTTGGTTCGGGTGACACGTTCTGCTGTCTCCAAGATCTTTATTGGTTTTTCTTCATAAGTGAGATCACTTTCTAGTTGTACTTCCTCTAGTGGCACCGTTACTCTTAGCAGTGTTTCTGCCATTTCTGGGTGACATTTCTTCAGCTGGCTGACATGAAACACACTGTGAACCGCGGAAAGTGCTTCCGGGAGTTCCAATTCATAGGCGACCTCCCCTTTGCGGGATAATACCTTGAAGGGTCCAATAAATCTAGGTGCCAACTTTCCTTTGATTCCAAATCTTTTAACTCCCCGCATAGGTGAAACTCGGAGATAGACTCGATCACCCACTTCATACGTGACTTCTCTCCTTTTGGAGTCCGCATAACTTTTCTGTCTGGATTGTGCTATCTTTAAACGGTCTTTAATCAACCTGACTTTTTCCTCAGCCTCCTTGATTATGTCTGGTCCGAACAAACTACGTTCCCCTACGCCACTCCACAGTAGTGGGGTAGTGCACTTTCTCCCATACAGGGCTTCAAATGGCGACATCTCTATGCTCGCTTGATAGTTGTTGTTGTAAGAGAACTCGGCATATGGAAGATTATCATCCCAGCTTGACTTATAATCTAGAGCGCATGCTCTCAGCATATCTTCTAGGATCTGATTTACTCTTTCTGTCTGTCCATCCGTCTGCGGATGAAATGCTGTACTAAACTCCAATCTAGTTCCCAGAGACTCATGTAATTGATTCCAGAAATGGGAAGTAAACTGAGTACCCCTATCCGACACAATTTTCTTGGGAACACCATGTAGACACACAATCCTCTTCATGTAGATGTCATCTAGTTTGGCACTAGTGTAAGTAGTCTTTACGGGTATAAAGTGGGATACTTTCGTCAGCCGATCGACTATAACCCATATGGAATCATACCCTGATTTAGTCCTGGGTAGACCCATGATGAAATCCATACCAATCTGTTCCCATTTCCAATCTGGTACTGGTAACGGTTGTAGCAACCCTGCTGGTTTAAATCATGAGTAGGGTAGTTTACTTCATGATTTTTGAGTTGTCTTGAGGCGTAAGACACTACTTTGCCTTCTTGCATCAATACGCTTCCTAGGCCGCGATATGAAGCGTCGCAATAAACCTGGAAGTCTTTCTCTAGATCTGGTAAGCATAGTACTGGTGCCGACACCAAGCGCTTCTTTAATTCCTGAAAACTGATCTCACAAGCTTCCGTCCACTCAAATTTCTTTCCCTTCTTCAGTAATTCAGTCAAGGCCTTGGCAATCTTGGAGAAGTTTTCAATGAATCTCCGGTAGTACCCTGCCAGTCCTAGAAAACTGCGGATTTCTCCCACATTTTTGGGCGATTCCCAATTTGTCACAGCAGCAACTTTTTCCGGGTCCACTGCTATCCCATCCTTAGACACCAGGTGTCCTAGAAATCCTACTTGTTTTAACCAGAATTCACACTTGTTGAACTTAGCATATAATTTATGCTCTCGGAGCCTTTGCAATACCAGATGTAAATGTTCTTCGTGTTCTTTGTGACTTTTGGAGTAGACTAAGATGTCATCGATGAAGACAACAACAAACTTGTCCAGAAAATCCATAAACACCTTATTCATCATATTCATGAAATAGGCTGGAGCATTGGTTAACCCAAAAGGCATTACCGTGTACTCATACGATGCATATCTTGTAACGAAAGCAGTCTTGGGTATATCCATCTCTCTGACTTTCATCTGAAAGTATCCTGATCTGAGATCGATCTTGGAGAAGACGACAGCCCCTTCTAGTTGATCGAACAGTTCATTGATTTTGGGTAGCAGATACTTGTTCTTGATTGTATGCTCATTTATGTCACGGTAATCGGTGACTAATCTCTGAGTACTATCCTTCTTCTTGACAAAAAGAATCGGGGCTCCCCAGGGTGATGAACTTGGACGGATAAAGCCTTTCTGCATAAACTCTTCCAGTTGTTTCTTGAGTTCTTTTAGTTAATCAGTTGCCATTGGGTAGGGCCTTTTAGCAATGGGTCCTGTCCCCGGTTTTAGTTCTATGAGGAACTCTACATCTCTATCGGGTGGCATTCCTGGTAGTTCTTCCGGAAACACGTCAGGGTATTCCTTAACTATAAGGACCTCACCGAGACTAACCCCCTTAAGAGAATTTAGCCTAACCTTCTTTAGTTCAAACTTTGATCTAAAGTTGATCTTCGAACCTTCTGGAGTGGTGAGAGTGATGGTTCTATTTGCGCAGTCTATGATTCCTGCATAGCGGGTCATCCAATCCATCCCTATGATAACATCCAGGCCTTGTGTTTCCAGGATGATCAAGTCCGTAGGAAACCGATGCTTTCCAATCTTCAGACTCAACTGTCTACAGCCAGAGGTTACTAGCATCTCTCCGCCCGGAGAGCTTACTCTAATGGGGCTTCCTACATTTTCCACTACTAACCCATGTTTGTTTACAAAAGCTCTTGAAATGAAAGAATGCGATGCTCCAGTATCAAATAAAACTAATGCTGGGCATGAATTTAGCAAGAACGTACCAATGACAGCATCAGGTTCATCGTACACTTCTTCCACATTGATGTGGTTCACCTGTCCTTTCTGGAAGGGATTGGGCTTGGCAGCTTCTGCGGCCTTCTTTTCGGGGCAGTCAGTCGCGTAGTGACCCTTGTTATTGCACTTGAAGCATAGGACTTGGCTGATATCTTTCTTATATTCGGGGTTTGGGCGATGTTGTCCATTGTTGTGGCCAGCATTTCCATTTCCCTTGTGATTCCCATTGTTTCCCTTGAAACCACCACTATGGTTGTGACCATGATGTTTATGGTTGCTTCCTCCACTAGGATAGTGACCAGGTTTATAACTCGGGTTTGAATCTTGAGGGAAAGACCTCTTGAAAGAAGTCTCAGAATGGGGTTTGTGAACATTCAACTTTCTCTTCCTATTTTCAGCCTTCTTGATGTTATCCTCTAGTATGATAGCCTGATCTAGGAGAGTCTGATAATTTGGGGTGTATGCCACTGTCAAAGGGATCTTCAGCTCGTCACTCAGCCCATTTAGGAATTTTGCCTTCCTCTTTGCCTCGGTGTTAATGTCTTCAGAGGCATAACGGGAAAGGGCATGGAAATCAGCCATGTACTCCTTAAGGCTCCTGTTTCCTTGTCTCAGGTTTCTGAACTCTTCCTGTTTCAAGTTCATAATGCCCGAGGAGATATGAGCATTACGAAAACCTTCCTTGAAATTTTCCCAAGTCATGGTTTCTAGTGGGTGGGTGATTTGATAGGTTTCCCACCACTGGATCGCTGGTCCTTCCAACAGATGAGTGGTGAACCTCACCTTCTCAGCTTCAGTACATTCACAAGTCACTAGTTCCCTGTCCACTGAACGCAGCCAGTCATCTGCCACAATGGGTTCAGTTGCAGTGGAGAACTTGTTCGGTCGGAGTCTCAGAAATCTGGTAAGTCTATCCACATGGGGGGGTGGCGGCGGAGGCGGGTTGTGGTTATTGTTGTTGTTGTTGGTTGCCGCAATGAACTGGGTCATCATAGTCATTAGCTGAGCTTGAGCAGCCATTAACTGTTGTATAGCATCATTGTTGTTGTGGTCGTCGTTGTTGTTGTTGTTGTTGTTGTTGTGATCGGGCGTACGACGGGGAGGCATCTGTGATTTGTATAGGTGAGTTTTTAGACGAAAAGATCTAATGGAAAAATTACCCCAACAAACAAACAACCTAAGGAACAAACAAACATCACACAACTCAAAACTTTGGATAAATCAGACATGAGAGTTTTGGAAAAATATAGCGAGAGGTTCCTCGGAATACAATGGAAGGTACTGCCTTATCACAAGTTGATAGGTCAATACAAGACTAAGTAACGATGAGGTGTAAATAAATGGTAGTCTCGCTAACGAACTACTCGACCATGTCGTCTTCTTCTTCTTCAATTTCCTGAATCTCGATTCCTTCATTGTCGAGTACTTCCCTTAATTCCTTCACTTCTTTCTCCAGGGCAGAGTTCTTCTCTTGCAGTTCTCTTTTCTCGGTACGAAGACGCTTGATCAAGTCACTATCAGCTTCCAACTCGACTTCATTGCTCTCGAGTTCTGCCTTCTGTTCTCTGATAGTCTTGTTTTTCTCTTGAACCCTTTTCTCCTGTCTCTTGTATTTCTCCTCTTGTGAAGCAAACTTTTCTTCTTGGGCCTTAGCCACTTCCTCTTGAGCTTTTATATTTTCCTCGTTCTCCTTGAGTAAGGCACACAACTCATCGTTCTTCAGAAGTTCAGTGCGTCTATCCTCATAAAGTTCTGTGACGAGGACCTCCAAGTCCTGGAAATACAGACTAAGGGGCTTTGCTTTGCCTCTATCTCCAACATCAAAGAGGTATGGTTCTCCCTCCTCATTTCTCCTTCCAAAGAAAATGGAGTAGTGGCCCCTCAACTCTGTGCTATAGCGTCCGCAGAGACATCCAATCAGGTCCTGCATGACGAGATTGAGTCATTTCTCTTTGGAGTCACTAACCATTTTGATTTCCAACGGGGGCTCTTCTCCACGTCCTGGCTCAGTTGCTTTTATTCCCCAACAGCCTTACTTGTTAAACTTCTTCAGGATGAAGCCCTTAACTTGAGGTAGCGGTAAACCTATCTTCTCGCCGATGTCGAGAAGGTAGCAGCCAAAACGGGTGTCCTCGAAGTCCTCCGCAGTGGTGAAGTGGAAGCTCGTCATCCTTTAGGAAGAAGAAAGAATTTTAAAACAAGAAATGTGTAAGGTAAGGAGGTACTAGTCATAAGTGTATTATTAAATTAGAGTCAAAACTAAGTCAAATCTCAATGTGATCAACAATTATAAACAACTCTTATAAATTGGATATTCACTATAGTGAGAGAGACAGACACCCGGCCAGCCACTTAATTGTGGAACATGTCTCATGTACGCGGACATGTAAGGTTTGTTTCCACGCCGCTTCATCTCACTATGCCGCTAGGATCCAAAAATACTTAAGTAGTCAATACTATGATCAAAAAGGTTTTTCCAATCCTAAGGGCTCGAACCTACAGGCAACACAATGCTCTGATACCATCTGTAGTGTACCTGCACCTAAAATATGGCAGATACCTGTGTATAGTGCAAATCCCTGGATCGAATCGTTTTGTAACATCCCAATATTTTGGAATGTTTAAAAATCACAAAAATTTAAAACTTTTATTTTGATTAAAAATAACATATTAAAATGCATAAGAGAACCAATTATAAAAGACTTCAAAGAGTTTAATATTTCAAATATCTCAATGTATCAGTATTTTCAAAAGTTGTTCAAGTAAACATTTTTTTTATCCCTTGTATTTCATTAACCTTAATATATAATTTGACAAATATTTTACAAACTTCAAACCATTTTATTCTAATAAAATAGTTTACTTATAAGCATTTGTTTCCACCACTTAGCCATAGCTATTCATAAATTAAAATAAGATTTATAACTATTTAAAATACTAATAGCAAAATGGTTGTCATACTTATACCTGAGTGCAAAACATAGTTTTGGAAATTATAAATCCATA
This sequence comes from Poa annua, assembly GCA_026929855.1. NCBI lineage: Eukaryota > Viridiplantae > Streptophyta > Magnoliopsida > Poales > Poaceae > Poa > Poa annua. The sequence goes on from CM049431.1 coordinate 34,077,974, forward strand.
GTGAATATCTTTAAAACTTCATAGACTTTATAATTAATTGATTATCCAAATAGGCATTTCATTAACTTAAATTGATTTCATTAATTCTAAAAACATAAAAAGATTTTTATGACATTATTTAATGTAATAAATGAATTAAATCAAAATTCCTTTCCAAAATTGCTTTATGGAGTTTTGAAATGATTTACCATAATATAGAACTTAATGGTGCACAAAACAGTTTGAATTTAAAAATGAATGCATTATACTTCCCTTTCCATTTCAAATAAATGTGTTATACATTGAATATTGTATAAAAGCTAAAATTGATTTAGAAATTGGAATATGAGTTTAATACCAAAAAATTCAAACATAATAGAATGTGGATAATTTCATAAATTTTATTAACCCAAAATGAATTTATTAAATTACCAATCTCAAAGTTGACCTAAATGGGCAATTTTGCATTTTATGAATATTTGAAAATATAAATTTAAAAAATTATTCAAGACATGCCCACAACTGGTTTAACCCAAAGATAATAATTTTACAAATTTTTAGAAATTTGTTTGACTTCATTTGGGCACTTAAATCAAAAGTTATGAAATAATAAAATAAAAATCAGAAAAGAAAAAGGAAGGATGACGTCAGCGTGACGTCATCGTCGTCTTCCTCCAGCCGTGATTCACGCCCCCGATTCTTTCAAAAAATTCGGCGAGGAAGATGCGGGATTTGTTTCCTCCCCAGCCCCCATTTAAACCCCGCACCTTCCTCTCTCTTTCCCCCTCAAAACCCTAAGAAACCCTTCCCCGAGGCCGCCGGGAAAAGCTCGCCGAAGCAACGCGAATCCGCCGCCGTTTTTCTCTGCCTTCCTGACGAGGTGAGCACGAACGAGTCCGAGACCCCCTCCTTCCTTTTTCCCTTGTCCTTGCGCACCCCCGTGACCCCTTGGTCGATTTATTTCCGTAGTCGTTAAAGCGGAACAAGGTCACCGAATGCTCGTCGGCGTTTGAGGAACTCCGGCCGCGCCTCGCCGCTGCCCGAGGAAGCACGAGTTGACGCCGTCGCCACCATCGAGTTCGACGCGCCGCTCCGCACCTCGTCGTCGCCACCGGAAGCTCGGGGAAGCACCAGAGCAACCGCGCCGTCCACGACCGAGCCGCCGGCGCCGTCTTCGCCCCCAACTCCGGTGAGTTCCGCCACCCGTTTCTGGTCAACGTTCCCGGACCGTCCGATCTATCTTCAACGGTTAGGATTAGAACACTTAACGAATCGGTACGATTCCCTTCTGGCCGTTAGATCTGGATCTGACGATCCAGATCGTTTCACTTATCCACGTCAGCGACCCAGTCAGCAGCCACGTCAGGTCCAGTCAGCGCCCAGTCAGCGCACACGTGGATATTAATTTCTTTTAATTAGATTAAATGGCAGTTTTGCAGAAAAGCCCCTGCCACTTAGAATTATCATAACTTTTTAACCCTTGACCCAAATTGGACAAATGTTATATCAAATTGAAGCTCTCGACAAGTAGAACCTGCTGGAACTTTTAAATTTCAAATTTGACCTAGTTTAAAATATTTAAAATTCAAATGGTGAATTTGAGTATTTTTGTAATAACTTTAAATCAGTAAATTCTAAAAATTACAAATAAAATTGTTTTGGACACTTTAGAAAATGTGTAATATGTTGCATCTATTATAAAATAAATTTCGAGAATTATTTTGATGATTAAATTGTTGTATGTCTATTTTGAATAGTTTGACTATTTTGGAACATGACTACTAATAGAAATATTATTTTTGATTTAATCAAATTACTATGAACTTAATTAAATTGCCCTCTGTCTATTAACCCCATTTATAAAATTTTGTTATAAATAGTGCTTGAATAATTTACAATGAATTTAAAGATCATGAGACTTGATTTGATTTATTCTAGCACATTCTAAAGTTTATTATTTTAAAAATTTATTTCTTTGCACCAAAGACATAAATAATTGTCCTAGTCTAGAGAAAAGCTCAAATTTCTATTTATTAATATAATACATAACTTTACTAAGTAAGTTTTAATTTAAAACTTTTTAAATGATTTTAATTCATTCACAAGTGTATATAAATGATATTGGTTAATTAGGTGTTACTAAAAATGTGAATTAAAAACATTATGCCATTTCAAATAACTAGGTTGTATATTTTAATACTATGAACTTTTCAGTTGGGATTTAAAAATGATAGATATGATAAATTAAGAAATTCTTGATTATGAATTTGCTTAAATTTAAAATTCTGAAAACATAACCTTAGGTAAAAGAAATTAAATATGGAAGGTTGTTGTAAAATCTTGTACCTTGCTTTTAAATTATGATTAAACCAATCTTAGGATCTCTTCGTTTAAAGACATTTCATTTGGATCCTGTGATCTTTCAATTTTTCAAGTTGAAAATGTCCAATTTGACTTTTGATTATACCCTAAACGCAATCACATAAATTCTTTATGCATATTGAATTATGTGACACCCTTGACCAAATGCATTTCTAAGCCTTATTGCGCATGTATGTTTCAATTTGTTTTGTGTGTGTTGCATTGCTTGTTTATTGGATGCCCTTTTACTATATAGTTTGAAACGGGGAGCAACTTTTGACTTGGACAAGAGTGTGTGAGAAACGACAACTTTCTTCAGGCAAGTGACTTCATAAAACACCTACTATTTTATTCTATTGCATATCTAGTGTTTTCAAACAGTATTTGCAAAAGTAGTATGCATGATAGGTTTTTGGGAGATTGTAGTATGCTATGAAAACCTTTTAGGTTTCCCCTTAGAAATTCCAGATTAGACCCCTATTATAATTTAGTGGATGTACCTGCTGCAAAAATGATTTTTTTTGGTTTGATGTGATAAATGAAAATTTCCACTAAATTAATTTAACGCCTGGGTGGATTGGGTCGATCGAGGAGGTTTCAAGTTGAGTGGCTTCTCAGGGCCAAGTTTCATGGTTGTCTTCGCCCAAGATAGTTTCCACTTACTTGGGGCCATGATATGCGGTGTTTAACCTGAGTTGCTCACTTGTGGAAGGCCACCCAGGGCTATGAGATTTAAGTTTACACTGAGTCTAGTTGCTTATCGTGCAACCATTGGTCAATATGGGCTCTGTCTTGATGGAGTAAGTTGTTGTGGACCTGGGTCAAGAGATTGATGGTGGTAGAGTTGATAGGATGGTGGTAATCTCTTAGTATGATCATGGGAAAGCAACTTCTGAAAAGTCTCGTCTTGATCTTCTCCTTTTCCTTCTCACTAAAGGAGTGTAGAGGATAGTTTGGGTTGATTGAGTCTAATAGTGAAAGTGCACACCCTCTCGAGAGTTAAAACCTAAGATCTTAGTCGTGTCCCCGACATCGGACAATTTGAGTAACTACACAAGGTTGTGTTCTGAAAATCTCCTCATCTCAAATTTCTTAATAAAACTTTGTTGGGTGAACATGGGTAGGAGACATGGACTTGTCTCGAGATTTGTCTCTGAAGGAGAAGATATTGATTTAAGAAAATTGTTTATCAAAAGTAGGAGAAAATTTGCTTTGCGCAATAGCCTTGAGCTCCACCAGCCATAATAAGCATATAGATATATCTTAATAGAACATTAGGAATTAAAGTCACTTGCCACCACAATTCAATTGTGCTGACCCTCTATAGCTGGGCTGCAACTAAACCTTGCAGAATGTCCGAATGAGGAGTAAGGGGGTCGTCTTCGAGCTACAACCAACATGAATTGCCAGTGGCTTCATGGAGAAGATGTAGCTCCATGCTACCTTTAGTATTGCGTTTGAACTCTGAAATAAAGTGTGAACTATTTATTCAGCTAGCATTTTCCGCTATGCTAAGTTGTAAGGATATTTGTTTTTGGATCATTCGTCTCTTTCTGTAATAAATTATGACATTGTATTGTGATATTACATCTTATTGGAGAATGTGAGACTTATGTGATCCAAGTCTTTGCATAATTCATATGTGCCATTGCTTTCGTAAGCAAGGGCACTACACGTTTGCACACACAGTTACGATGTAATATCACAGCAAAGTATCAATTTATTACAACGCTGATCCAAACTTAGAAAATATTCATTACAAATTTGCATAGCATAAAGCTAGCAGTAAACAGAGTAAACAACGGAAAATTTATTCTTCGTGGAGTCCCCAAACATCATCATGTGCCACAGGCGAGCATGTTGGTTGAAGACTCGAAACCCTTAGTAAAACTTTTCACTCATCATCAGAACAGTCTGCAATAAGATATATATTGCAACAACGTGGGTCAGAACCATTAAAATGGAACTGGCAAGTGACACTATGGTGGACACTTAAAAGAATAACTCTATGACCTATATGCTTATTTGGCTGGTGGAGCTCAAGGCTATTTTGCAGAAAGCAAGTTTTTTCCTAACTTTTTGCAAAACACTTTTCTTCTATTCGAGACATCCGTGGCATGAAATCCACTATCTCATTCTACCCTTGTTCACCCATTAAGTTTTTAATTTATAAGTTGGAATGGTGGAATCCTCCGTTGACATCCTCGTTCAGCTGCTCAATTGTCCGTTTTCGGGGACACGGCTAAGTACTTAGATTTTAACTCTGCAGAGGTTGTGCACGTTCACCATTGTACCCATTCAACCCAGGTTATCCTTTACACACCAATTGTGATAAGGAAAGGAAAGAATGAGACGAGATCTTTCAGAAACATTTTCCCTCCCACTCTGGCCTGACGCGCTCCACCTACCAATCCTCTACAACCACCTGTCAGGCCGGGGAGAGTCCACGCAGCTTAGTTGATCAAGCCAGAGCCCATATTGGCAATGGCTGCACGAGAAGCAATCTTCACTTGGAGTTCTTCAGATTCCTTTGCTCCTGGGTGGCCTTCCACAAGTGAATATTCCACAGGTAAAACCCCTGGGAACAACACTCAACTCATACAGCCAAGCAACCAATTTCCACCCAGGTGTTTGATTAAAACTTAGTAGACTTTATCTTTTTCATCAAAATAGTTTTTTCATAGCATCACTATTCTACTAAGTAATTTCATAGGAACCTAGACACAGGAATAAAGAGGTCTATCATGGCTTGCATAGCAATGCTATCCTACACATGCTTATAGAAAATACTCTACTCATGCATAGAAATAATAGGACTTTTATGGGGGTGTGCCACTTGCCTTGGCAATCGGGAGTGCAGCAGTTACAGTTGCAAAGATTCTCGTTTCCCTCCAAATAGTCTAACAGAGAAATAAAGAGTCACACATAAACACACAAACAAAGGTTCATACAAAGAAGATATATGCTATGCATGGGATGTGATGCAACAATTTATTTCCAACGTCTAGAAACTATCCCTTTGGATTTTCATGATATATGCATGAACAAAGTTTTGATTTGTTTTATTATTTAAACATGAATAAAGGGTTAATGACAAGGACTTTAGTTCACTTAAATAAAATTTCGAAATTAAATTTCGTAAAAATGACATTTGGGCAGAGGGCATCTAAACAAGTTGTTAGCAATTTGATTTACTCAAAAATAAATTTTATAACTAAAGTTATGTCAAAAACACTTAAACTACTCTCAAAAATATTTGAAAATTTTGTGTGTGTCAAAACAGAAAACAAATGATGCCAAAGTGTTCTACTGGTTCCAAGGATCTCAAATATATAAAAATATTTAAATTTGGATAAACAGATAAAAAGTAGTGATAAAAACAGTGTGCAGGGTGTTTTCTGCAAAACTGCCAAATTAAATAAAATAGGAAAAAGAAATTACACGTCAGCGCTGACGGGGCGCTGACTGTGCGCTGACTGGGCATGCTGACGTGTTTAAGTGATTTGATCTGGGCCGTCAGATGTGGATCTGGCGGTCCAGATCCACCGTACCGTTTCGTTTTAAAAAGTTCTAATCCTAACCGTAGGATCGAGATCGTACGGACTACACGCGTTGACCAAAAACTGGCGGCGCTAGGTCACCGGAGGACCTCGCCGGAGACGCACGCGCGGCGGCGACACGCACGACATCGCACATTCTCGATGCTCTACTGCGTTCCGAAACGAGCGGGTCATACCTACGGGTAGAGGGCGTCGAGGCGACGCCGTTGGCGAAGTGGTAGGGCTCGTAGCTCCTCCTGCCTCCTCTGGTTGCTCGCCGGAGTTGCTGCGGGCGGCGGCTTGCTTCGGTCGTGGACGTTCTCCTCGAACTGCTTCGGAAAGGAATGAACGAAGTTGTCACCGGTAGGCGCACGGCTACGGGGAGTCGAGAGAGATAATAGGGGTGACCAGAGGAGCTCGGGACTCACCGGAGTTCAAGATTTTGGCCGGCGGCAGTCGCGGCACGGCGGCGGAAAAATGCGGCAGCCTGGGAGCTCCCGTGCTGCGGTTTCTAGGGCAAAACGAAGAAGAGCTCGGGGGCTATTTGTAGGCGTATGCGAGGCAATGAATCGTGTCCTTAATGGCTCGAATTAACGAGGAGGAATCGCCGGCCGGAGGTTACCGTGGACGTGCGCGTGATTTTGGGGAAGAAGACCGGGTCGGGGATGACAGGTGGGACCCACCTGTCGGCGAGTGAGCGCGCGCGCGGGCGGGGACGGGCCGCTGGCGGGCTGGGTTGCGACGCGCGCGCGGTAGATAGCTAGTGGGCTTCGGCCCACTAACTGGCCCGACTCTATTTTTCTTTTTGAAAATTCTTTTATGTTTTTAAATCTTTTGATTATAAAACAAATTCAAAACTATATTAAAACTTCTCAGAAAAAATCATAAAAATATAATTTGAAAAGCTTATGAAAAATAGATCCTTTTGTCATTATTTTTGTCTAAAGTAAAAATAGAATAAAAGGAACATTATTATAAATTCAAAATAACAATTTTAGGGTCATAAATTCAATTAAAACATATTTAAATAATTAAATTCACATTTTATGTAATTCTTATGACAAGTTTAATGATGATGATGCATGGATGCAAAAGTTTTAAATTTTTCTGAAAATTGGGATGTTACATTCGCCAAACTTGGAGATGAATCGACCCAAGCTGGCCATGCAGCCTGCCAGGCGTTGCATGTCCTTGAGCCTGCGCGGAGTTTGCATGTCTTCTATGGCCTTGATTTTGTCTGGGTTTGCATATGCCTCGATGAGACACGAGGAACCCAAGCAATTTTCCTGAAGGTACTCTAAAGACGCAATTGGCGGGGTTGAGCTTGATGTTCACCTTGCGCAGGCTGGCGAAGGTTTCTTCAAGGTCTCTGAGGAGTGTATTTCCTTCTCGTGATTTTACAACGATGTCATCGACATATGCTTCGGCGTTCCGCCCCATTTGCCCGCCAAGGGCTATCCTCATCAACCTCTGGAAAGTGGCTCCGGCATATTTTAGGCCGAAGGGCATGCAGACATAGCAAAACACACCGCACGAGGTGAGGAAAGCCGTCTTCTCCTCGTCCTCCTTAGCCATCTTTATCTGGTGATACCCAGAGAAGGCATCAAGGATATAGAGGAGGTCGCAGCCTGCCGTGGGGTCCACAATCTGGTCAATTCTGGGCATGGGATAAGGGTCTTCGGGGCAGGCCTTGTTTACATCAGTGTAGTCGATGGAGAGGCGGCCTCCTCCGGCGGGCTTTGGGACTACCACACCGTTGGAGAGCCAAGTGGGATGCGCGACTTCGCGAACGACTTTTGCCGCTTTGAGCTTCTCGACCTCCTTGACGATGAATGCTTGCTTCTCGGGGGCTTGCTTTCTTGCTTTTTGCTTGACGGGGCGCGCATTTGGGCACACGGCCAAGTGGTGCTCGATCACCTCCCTTGGTACACCAGACATATCTGACGGTGTCCATGCGAACATGTCAGAGTTTGCCTGGAGGAAGGTGACGATCGCGCTTTCCTATTTGGGAGGCAGCCCGACGCCAATGATGACGCTAGCCCCCGAGCCTTCAGCCCCCGAGCTATTGGAGCTCAGAGAGATTTTCTTGGTAGCAGTTGCCTCTTGGGAGAACAACTGCTTCTTATTCTTGGGTCTCTCGAGAGGCTCTAGGTCCTCTTCTCCGGGGAAAGCCATGGTGGCGGTCTTGTAGGCCGTCTCAACGTCGCGCGTAGCGTCCAGGACATGCCCACGGATGGTGATCGTGCCAGCGCTGCCGGGGATCTTGACCATGTTGTAGGCATGGTGCGTGACGGCCATGAACTTCGCGAGCGCGGGGTAGCCGAGGATGGCATTGTACGGCAGGCCGATGTGTGCTACAACAAAATCGATGTGCTCGGTGCGGTAAATTTCCTTGCTGCCGAAGGTGACGGCAAGCCTGACCTGGCCTAGAGGCTCGATCGAGCCGCTGATGACCCCCATGAAGGGCCTCGAGGGCATGAGCCGCTCGTAGGGCACTTGAAGCGCTTCGAACGTATCTATGGAGATAACGTTCAGGCCTGCTCCGCCATCGATGAGAATCTTGGAGACATCCACGTTGTCGATGGTGGGGGTGCAGACCAGCGGGAGGGTTCCAACAGTCTTGGTGGACTTGGGGTGGTCCTGAGCGTCGAAGGCGATGGTGTACTGCGACCACTTGAGGGGCCTGGAGGTTTCCGTGCTTGGGAGGGCGGCGTTGAGCTCGCGGGCGAACTGCTTGAACTGGTTGTTCGACTTCGGCGCCTGTGCTCCCCCGAGAATGCAGGCGATTGCTCCTCTCGGGGCTTGGTAGCCTCCATCTTCCTCGTCAGGGAGGTTGCCGTTCTTTTCTGCGGCGTTGGCCAGATTTCTAGATGGTTTCTGGTAGCCGCCCTTGCGTCCGCTCCCGCGGTAGCCACGGCCTCGGCCACGGCTACCACTGCCCTCTGCTTGCTCGCGCTCCTTGCTCAACCTTTTGAGGTCGAAGCAGAACTCCGTAGAGTGGCCGCGCCAGTTGTGGTAGATGCAGAAAGAGCGGTGGTCGTCTCTTCTCTCTCCAGGCTCGGGGGAGTCCCTGCAGGTGCCCTTCGCGTCAGGCTCTGCCGCGATAACCGCGGTGGCCTTGCGCTTGGACTCCTCCTTCTTCTTCAGGCTCTTGGACCCCTCAGCGTGATCGTCCCCTCTTGAGGACATCTTGACGAAGAGGAGTCCCTCTTCAGCCTTGGCGCACTTGTCAGCCAGGTCGAAAAGCTTGACCACAGAGGTGAGCTTGTCGTGGATGCCCAACTTCTCGAGCATCCTGCTGTTAGTGACGCCCTCGCGGAACGCGGCAATGACTTGGGTGTCAGGGATGTTCGGGATCTTGTTGCGCACTTGGCTGAAGCGCTGGATGTTCTTGCGGAGCGTCTCATCCTTCTTCTGCACTACAGCGCGCAGATCGTTGTGGGTGAGGGCGCGCTCGTATGTCCCCTTGAAGTTGGAGACGAACTGCTTGCAGAGCTCCTCCCAGGAGTTCACGGAGTCCTCAGGGAGGTTCAGGAGCCACGACAGCGCAGAGTCGCGAAGCGCGTGGGAGAACCAATTGGCCATGACCTTGTCATCTCCACCCGCAGCTTGGCTGGAGGTGGTGTAGAGCTGCAGGAACTCGATGGGGTTGCTGGAGCCGTCGTAGCCCATGGGGAGAGCAGGCCTGAACTTCGGGGGCCAGACCACGCGACGCAGAGAACGGGTGAACGCCATGCAGCCTGAGGCGTACGTAGAGACCCCGTGCTGCAGCACGCCGCGGTTCTGCTGACCCGCCTGGCCAATCTCCTCCAGCCTGTTCTAGCGGCTCGCTGGAGCTCCATCCCCACGCGAGCGTCGGGCGCGGTGCGCTGCACGCTCAAGCAATCATGCGGCGAGGACGCGTGCGAAGCAGCCCTCTGCGCCGCAGCCGGTGCAGGCCCTGGAGGTGGCGGAGGCGCGTTTGTCGCGACCGTGCCCGCGAGGGAGGGGCGCATGTTGGACTGCAACGGAGCGGGGCGCGTCGTAGCGATGTCGACGAGGTGGTTGAGGCGTTGGAGCTACTGCTCGTGGGCCTCAGCGGTGGGCTGGTAGCGGAGAAGCTCCCGCGCCATGAGCAGCGCGGTGTGAGGCGCAGGGTCTGTCCTCACCGGGCCTGAGCCGCTCTGGCGCTGCGTCGGGTGCGACGACTGCGCGTCCTCCTGGTGGTCGGAGTTGTGCTCCGGCGCCTCTGCGTGAGGGCTAGAAGGGACATGCTCCTCATGGCGGGGTCGGCCCCGACGTGCGCGGGTGGTCGCGGTGCCTGGCGGCGCGCGTGCTCCGCCAAGCGCACGTCGGTTGACACGGGTGACACGGGTGTTCACCATGGCGCGGAGACGAACTCGAAGTTTGTTGACGCGCCTCAATCCCCTACCTGGCGTGCCAGATGTCAGGTTATGACTCCCAAGAATTGGGGGTAGTCACTTCCTGAAGTGTAGTTCGTGAAGGGGATTGAACGTGGAGGTCTAGACCCTCAAGTGGCTCCGCGACGTTGCTCGCCGGACCCGAAGAAGACACGCACACGACAGAGGAAGACACCGGCCCTTACCCAGGTTCACGGCCCTCGTGAGGAGGTAAGACCGCTACTCCTGCTTGTCTGTATTAGATGATGGGTTACAGTACAACGGGGCTTGCCGGAGACCCCCTTGAGGCAATTCTTGCCTGGGGAGGGAAGCGATGGTCTTCTTCCTCCTCGGGCTCAAGGCTATCCTAACAAGAATTGCTAGGGTTTACAAGGGTTGCAACACGCCAAGAGTCGTCCCGTGCTACGAGGGATGTCTTCCTCCTTTTATAGGCGCCTCTGGCGCTCTCCTTCGTCTTGGCCTTCAAGGTGGCTCCCACATGGCAGTGGCATGGTGGAGTTGGAGTCCACCACCGTCCGTTTGTCCATGGACGCAGTCCATTGTTGATAAAGGTGGGCGCGATGGCCGACCGTGCTGTACTGCCCGCCGAGAGGGCAGTCTCTAAGGTGGAGCCCACGATGACGTTCTCCTTTGGAGGGTTGCGCCGTCCACCCGCTTTATCGTCAGAGTAGAAGGTCCTGGCAGCGGCGCAGCAGGCAAAGCCGCTTTATTGACCCCTTTATCACCAAAACGGCAACGGGGGTGCTTGCGTCACCACGTGGGCGTGGCAGAGGCCATGTGCGTCTCGCCGTACTTCCTTGGCCGCAACGTTTCCCTTCAGGCGCGGGGAGGCCTGAGGGGAGATTCCCGCGGGACTCCCCCGAGGCGAGCTGTCGCCTCGGGAGGGTCCCCTGAGGTGAGGGATCCCTTGAGGCCCTCGTTTCCTCTTCAAGCCCTCGAGGGGAATTGCCTCTCGGGGGTCCCGCCAGGCGGTGATGCCTTGTCCTTAGTCGTTTCGTCTGTCTGGCCAGCGTGCGAGGCCTGGAGGGAATGGGCTCTCCATACCCCCATTTCCCACTGGGCCGACAGATACGGTACCAGCCGTATGTCAGTAGCGGAACCAGTCTCTCATAAGCGTACGTGTAAAGTCGGTCCATGCCGCTTCATCAATTGAATGCTGCCGGAATTGCAAGTGCACGCTAGAGGGTAGCAAATAAGAGAACGATGCCCCCCCCCCCCCCCCCGTGACGAACACGGGTTCTACAAGCGTACAACTATATCTACGCATAGATTCTGATACCACTGAAGGGGATTGCAGGCAGAAAACAATATTTTTTCTAACAACGATATCCTTAAACTAGCCAAAATCTATACTATGTAGATATAGTAATACGGAGGAGATCGGTATACATACCCTTGTAGACCAAAAAGCGGGGATTACTCTCCCGCATTGACGACGAAGACGACGTAGCCGACCTGTAGGTCACGAAGAACTTGGCGCGACGAAGCCGACGAAGATGACCTTGAAGTCGGGTGGAGGAAGCTGACCTCTCAGCACCACTAGCGTGGCACCTCGCAGAGCGTCACACACATATGATGGAGACGACGGCCTCCGAAGCTCTAGTTCAGGACGAGCATCAGAAGACTTGGACGAGAACACCAACAGCTCGGCAGCGGGCGTATGGTGGAAAGTACTCTCTCCACCGTGCAACTCCGACAAAGGGAATCACAAAATCGAGGAGAAAATAGAGAATTATTGGGTGAATTAAAAGGCCAGGGGTGCCCCTCTTTTATAAACGGGCAAGAGGGCTGCCCAACTTGCCAGGCTGGCGGTGTGGGACTATTCCCACACCCCAGTCCGGCAAAACCAGGTGCGCCGGCCCGAGTGGGCCCCATGTGGCCCACTAAGGGCTGGCCGAACCAGCCCTCCTTCCCTTGGGGGGACTCTCCCCCCCGCCACCCTCATGGGCCTCTTTGCCTAAGAAGGCCCATTTAGTGAATTATGCCTTTAAAAATTCGGAATTAATTAAATAAAAATATATCTAACTATTAATTACATTTATTAATATTAAATACATAATATATAATTTATTCCGGCTTTAAAAACTATTTCGTCGCTGCCCGATCTCCATCGGACCATTCTCGGGACGTTCCCGGTGTTCTCTTTCCTTTCCGGTTGTCTTGTCAAAACCCCTTAAGTGTGTTACCCTATCGGTTCGATATAATAACAGACATGATCGAGACGCATATCGGATCAATGATTAACTCGTAGGCCTGGACCCCGTGAATTAATCCCTGTGATATAACGAATGACTTTCACCTATCAAGCCTAGACGTCGAGTCTTAAACCTTTTTCCATAGCGATACTTAGCGTGTCCGAAACTCATTCATAGATGCCTCCATACCTAGCATTATCTCGTTACCGACAACACTATCTTCTACTCGTCTGTGATATTATGTCCTGGTGACCTAGTCACATGTTTGCAAACTCATTTGACATATCTCACCGAGTGGGCACTAGAGTATCTATCCTGCTATGCGGACTGGCAAATCCAGCTCTTGACCCCTCGTCTCAACTACTCTCTTCCGATACCCAAGAGACACCTTTATTGTCACAATATATAAGATATGACGTTTGATGCAATAAAAGTATCTTTCAGGAATAACAATAAGAGTTGATCTCACGGTCGAAGGCGTAATGACTACGTCCTTCAAATTATGGGTATGTCCATCACGTCATTCTCCTAATGACATGACTCCATTGCCAACTGACTCCATGTCACATGATCGGGAAACCTCGATCATCAATCGCACAATGAATTAGTCTTAGTAGAGGCTACTAGGGACCTGATTGTTATCTACCACACGGGCAGTAATATTTCCGCTTAATACAGTTATAGCATGGAATAAAACATATAATGAACAATTGGGATATGAGTAATAAACTATCTTTATTAGGTGCCTCTAGGGAATATTGCCTTCAATGGTATTATTATTTATGGAGAGACACCACTAGTGAACTGTGGACCCCGGTCCTTTTTATTTAAACTGATAATACAACCTACTGCAATCATGTTACTTTCATTCTCTACAAACAAACATCATTTTCCACACCATACGTTTAATCCTTTGTTACAACAACTGGTGAGATTGACAACCTCACTGTTGAGTGGGGGCATGATACGTCTTCAACGTATCGATAATTTCTTATGTTCCATGCTTATATTATACCAATTACTACATGTTTTATATACATTTCATATGATTTTATGTATTTTCTGGGACTAACCTATTACCAAGAAGCCATAGTGTCAGTTCCCTGTTTTCGGCTGTTTTTGGTTTCAGAAAACCTCTTAAGAAAATATTCTCGGAATTGGACGAAACAAAAGCTGAAGTCCTTATTTTTCACGGAACCATCACCGGAGCGCTCTATATCACCATGCCCGCCTCCGGACTGATGCGTGAGTAGTTCATCCTTGGACTACGGGTCCATAGCAGTAGCTAGAAGGTTGTCTTCTCCTCATGTGCTATCATGTTTAAATCTTGTGAGATGCCTATCATGATCAAGATCATCGTTATGTAATACTACATGATGTGTTTGCTGGGATCCGATGAATATTGAGAACTATGTCATTTGCTTCATAATATATTATAGGTGTGTTATTTATGATCTTGTATGCTCTCTGTTACTAGTAGATGCTCTGGCCAAGTAGATGCTTGTGACTCCAAGAGGGAGTATTTATGCTCGATAGTGGGTTCATGCCTCTATTTACTCCGGGGAAGTGACAACAAGATCTAAGATTGTAAATATACTGTTGCTACTGAGGATAAAACAATAGTACTTTATCTAAGGATGCTATTATTACTTACTTTACACACTTTGCTTAATACAATAATCTGTTGCCTGCAACTTAATACTGAAAGGGGTACGGACGCTAACTGGAAGGTGGATTATTAGTCATACATATGGTTGGAACGGTCTATGTATATTGTTGTAATGACCAAATGAATCTCATACTATACATCATGACATTAGCATATGCATCATTATGCACTTCTTTAGTCTATCAATTGCCCAGCTGTAATTTGTTTACCCACACGTATGCTATTATTATTTATGGAGAGACACCACTAGTGAACTGTGGACCCTGGTCCTTTCTTTAAACTGATAATACAACCTACTGCAATTCTTTTACTTTCATTCTCTGCAAACAAACATCATTTTTCTACGCATATGTTTAATCCTATGTTACAGCAAGCCAATGAGATTGGCAACCTCACTATTAAGTTGGGCAAAGTTTCTTGATTGTGTTGTGTGCAGGTTTGATACGTCTCCAACGTATCTACAATTTCTTATGTTCCATGCTATATTATTCCAACTTATTTCAAGTTTTATATGTATTTTATATAGTTTTATGCATTTTCTAGGACTAACCTATTAACAAGATGCCACCGTACCAGTTCCCTGTTTTCTGATGTTTTTTGTTTCAGAAAAATACTTAAGGAAATATTCTCGGAATTGGACGATTTCTTTTCTGAAGTCCGTTTTCAATTAGGAACGTTCCGGAAGAACGGACACGAGACGAAGTGGGTGACCGAGGCGACCTCATCAGGTGCTCACGCGGCAGCCATTCTGGCCGCGTGAGCATGTGGTGTGGGCCCCTCGGGACGCCACCGACCTCACCCTTTCGCCTACATATACCCCCCAGACCAAAGACCCTAGCAGGGTGTTCATATTTTCGTCCACGGGTCTCGAACCGCCGCCGTCGTCAACACCAATTCGGGAGAGATCAGAACTTCTCCCCGGTACCCAGCCGGGAGGGCGAATCATCACCGGAGGGCTCTACGTCACCATGCCCGCCTCGGGACAGATGCGTGAGTAGTTCACCCTTGGAGTACGGGTCCATATCAGTAGCTAGATGGTTGTCTTCTCCTCTTGTGCTATCATGTTTATATCTTGTGAGCTGCCTGTCATGATTAAGCTCACCATTATGTAATACTTCATGTTGTGTTTGCTAGGATCCGATGAATATTGAGTACTAAAGTTATTGCTTCATAATATATCATGTGTGTATGTGTTATTTAATGATCTTGCATGCTCTCCGTTACTAGTAGATGCTTTGGCCAAGTAGATGCTTGTGACTCCAAGAGGGGGTATTTATGCTTGATAGTAGGTTCATGTCTATTAAATCTGGGGTGGTGACAGCTAGCTCTAAGGTTGTAGATGTACTGTTGCTACTAGGGATAAAACAATAGTACTTTGTCTAAGGATGATGTTACTTACTTACTTACTTTACAGAGAGTGCTTAAGGCGATAATCTGTTGCATGCAACTTAATACTGGAAGGGGTGCGGACGCTAACCAGAAGGTGGATTATCAGTCATAGATGCGGTTGGAACGGTCTATGTATATTGATATAATGCCCAAATGAATCTCACACTAGCCATCATAACGTTGGTATATGCATTGGTTTGCTCATCATTATTCTATCAATTGCCCAGCTGTAATTTGTTTACCCGCATGAATGTTATTATTATTTATGGAGAGACACCACTAGTGAACTGTGGACCCCGGTCCTTCTCTTTAATCTGATAAACCAGAAACTGCAAACCTATTACTTTCTGCAAACAAACATCTTTCTTTCACACATACGTATAATCCTTGGTTACAGCAAGCCGGTGAGATTGACAACCTCACTTTTAAGTTGGGGCAAAGTATCTTGATTATTTGTGTGCAAGCTCCACGTCTGTAATTGTAAACGGTGCTGCCAACAACCTACAGAGAATTCTCATTTCCTACTGGTTCGATAACCTTGGTTTCATAACTGAGTGAAATCTGGCTGCTGCACTACTTCACACCTTCCTCTTGGGGTCTCCCAACAACACACCACCGTGAGCATCAGGAATTTCTGGCGTCGTTGCCGGGGACATAAAGAAGCAAAACCACACCAAACTACCCCTGTCAACTACACCCCCGAAAGTTTAAGCTTGTGTGCATCAAGGTTCCACGTCTACACGCCAAGCTCTTTTCTGGCGCCATTGACACCTCCAGAGAATTCTCATTTCCTACTGGTTCGATAACCTGGGTTTCATAACTGAGGGAAACTTGTTGCTACAATCATCATTACTTCCTCTTGGGGTTTCCCAATAACACACCAGCGTGTGCATGAAGCTCTTTTCTGCCGCCGTTGTCGGGGACATAAAGAAGCTTGATAGTGGAGTGATCAAGCTCTTTTCTGGCACCTTTGCCGGGGAAATTGGAGTTCCTCTGTTAAGAAGATTTTGTCTCCCTCGTCAACAACTCTTTTCTAACACGGGGAGTTGAAGCTCTTCTACGAGGCGAGTCTCACACTTTCAATCTTTTTATTTTGTTATTGTATTGCTTAGTTTATTTTTATTATTGTCTTGTTTGCCACTAGTGGAAAACGGACCAACAGTACCGGTCGGCGAGGGGCATCAGTACCGGATGTGCAACCGGTACTGCCCAAGGGGGACTGTTGCACCAAAGCGTTGGTACCGGGCGTGATGCGACCGGTACTAAAGGGCCTCCACGTGGGGCACGGTTTCGTGGGGAAACCTTTAAGACCAGTCTTTGTTACTGACCGGTACTAAAGATTTGTTTTTTTGTTTTTTGTTTTTTCCATTTTCTTTTCTGTTTTCTTTTCTTTACAGTAATTTCTAGGGTACTGCAATTTCATTTTATGTTTTCTTTTCCATCTACAGTCTTACATATATACGGTACACATGTGATGCATATATACATATTTATATGTATTCTACGCTACTACATACGGGACACATTGACATATATATAATACAATTTACATATAACACATATTCATACTACGCTATTACATACATATATATATATACAATTCGGTATATCGACATCGCATTAATTACATACATCCTACTCATTACGTTGGGAGTTCCTTTCATGTGGGATAGCTATATTTTGAATTATGGTATTCTCCCTTTGGCGACATGACCTCCTCAAGAATAAATCCCATCAACTCCTCTTGAATTGCTTCTACGTGCTGATGAGGTAGGATGGCAGCGCGCATGTCGTTAAGCTTAAAGGAGATCAATATGAATATATTAGTTGTTGTGTGTATATATATATATATCAAATCATAATAAGATTGAAATAAGACAGCCACACTCACATCCATTCTTTTCTCACGTGATGCCTGCTCAACGCTCAAATTCCTCATGAACTCGCAGACGTAGAATCCACATAATTCATTTCCCGAGGGTGGCTGCAAGGTCTTCACAACAATATAAATTAAGTAAATAATAATCCAAAATGATGATGAATTAAAGAGACTATGATCAATAGTAGTACACTTACATGAATATGTTTAAACGTCAGCTTTGGTTTCCATTCACCAGGCTCTCTCTTGATGAATATTTTCCAAATCCTACTCACAAAAGCAAATGAATAATGAGTTATTGATTACTTGATATTATGAAATGGATAAATGGTTGAATTTACCTCTGAATCATGTCAATCAAGTCCTGGTAGTTTGATCCTGGTTTGCATAATGAATCAAAGACTTCAACTATTCCCTTGTCAATGAGAATGTCTAGCATTATCCAATGGTAGCTGCACACATTTATATAGTGGGGCATGCATAGAACTCATGAATTGAACTTAGCATCTAGTAGTTAGCAATATAGAAATGTGTTCAAGACCGTCACACTCACCCGAAGTTGTAAGGAAGTAGTATATCTGCCGCCTGAGTTTGCTTCAATAGCCCGGTCAACAATGCCTCCTCGCACTCCTGGGGCTTCCGCACAAAGTTTTTGCAGTTAACTATGAATGGGTCAATGAAGCCAACATCCCAGACTCTTGTCCTTTTGCACTCCACAATCATCAACCTGCATATATAATAACATACAAAAGAATAAAGTGATGATAATATCCACAAGCTCAGCTAGCTAGAGACTTAGAAACAATCACTTACAGAACATAGCAACTCAGGATAGTTGCGTTGAGAGGACGCCGGTTGTATAACTGCCATAATTCTTCAAATTTGACACATATCTCGTTGTTGATGAAGAATTGGTCGGCCCGGTATGTCATGTAAAACACTAATAGCCCATTTTTGGTACTTTTCTTGTACCAGTCATGCAAATTCCGCATTTGATAAGCTAGACGCCCTATCTCATCAAGAGGGAGAAGATCTTCCCCGTAGAGAAATTGTCGTGCTATCTCATGCGTCTCGGGGAACATTGCGTCAAATGCATCATCGTCCAAGTAGTCCCCGGCAACACAAATTTTTTCCTCAATGTTGAAACCCTTGTCTGTCTGTACCTTCAGCGGGGCGAGGGACTGTGCTTCCTGTTCTCCGAGCTGGGGAACCTGCTTCCCCTTATTTTTGTTTGCAGCTTGCCGCTTCTTTTTATTCTCCTCTTCTTGGTTATAACTCTTCGAGAAAGAGCGTGCATAGTTATCATCCAAAGTTCTATGGTTAGGATCATAAACCAATTCTAGAATGTGTTTAACACCCTTAGGGTTTAGTACCTACTTTGGCGGGGGGGCTTTCTTTGCAGTGCTTGCAGCGGCCCGTGCGTCCATCTCAGCTTTTAACGCTGGAGCATTTTCCTCAACTGTGCGTTCCCAAGTTAACACCGGAGCAGGCTTCAACGAAGGCCCGTACTTGAAGTTGTCCTTTGGAGCACCACTAAGCGCACCGGCAAGCATCCTCTATGTGACGCCCGAAAATCGGTACTATGTAGATTTAAGCGATCCCGCCGAAATCCGCATAATAATGATTTTTGGTCGCCCACCAGACATAATGTGCATGCCGAAACATGCGCATTAGGTGTGTGGAATTGTGATAACATTACAACAGTTCCGATACATCCACAAATACAACAGAAGATATAATTACAACAACGACTCGAACGAGTCAAGATACAAATGTTACAATACAAAGATACAAATGACAGCGGAAGCAAAATAGTATCCGACTACGGATAAGAAGCAAATTGGACTAAGAGTCCTGAAGATAAGCAATGGCGCCATATCCCTGCCCAGCCAAGCCGGAGGGATTCCCAAGCTAACGTCATCAGACTTCAAACCTGTTGACTGCACATAAAGCACATCCCAAAAGAGGGTCAGGGCACTCCCTGGCAAGCAAAACCGACTTGCCTACTTTCTACACCATCTCCCAAAATATAGGGGAGGTGGACTTAGCGGCAACAGCACTAGCAACCTAAAGAGACACGCTACAACTTCCGTCTGATTAGAGAGGGATAAGAGAGCGCATAAAGTAAACAGCTACTACTAACACCAATCATAACCCATTCTCGAATTAACCCCCTCAACCAAATATGAGGAAGCAATTCGGGAAACTCACACATTGAACAATTTTAGTCACCATTCATTGTGAAAGTAATTCTATATTACTAGTCAAATTAATTAAAATTATTTAGGTGTAAGTTGTCTAGATCTCATTAGTCGGCAACGCACCAAGTGGTCCATAACCGCGGACGCGGCTCATCGATAAGATTATACCCTGCAAGGGTGCACTACTGGACTCATACTCGCATGATCAACCTAGTCAAAAACATTAGGGCCTTTCAACCCAACTCTTTTCCTTCACCGCAACAAGTCTAGGAGCCACGGGAGCTATGCTGGTCCCTGCCAAAAGGGTGCGGACTCCCGCAGGACACACCCCTCCGCACCAACAGGCCGCGCCCTATATGCATGTAACAAGGCACACCGCCAAAGTAAAATACTACACTAGTATCATCAATGCATATGAGACAAATGGAAAACCTGAACTAGGTGTGGCTCCCGGACAAGTTGAAGTTCCAGTCAAAGTCGAGGGGGGCTCCATAGGGCCTCCCACAAGTGGTTAGTGCGCTCAGTCTTGGATTAGGGGAGCAAGATCTCAGTTCCTAGGTCGACACTTAGCAGAACAAAGCACCTCGCAAGGCCTTCCGCCGGTGCCTTATCTTTTAATTATATTACCCCAATATAATATAACATTTTATTAAGGTAGAATAATCTATCAAGCTAAGCATATGAAATAAAAGACCAACTGACGACTCGCACAACCAAATCTAAGCATGCACTACGACTCGCAAGGCTAACAGATAAACATTCAACAGGTGATGGGATGTGGGGATAAAGCTGTGTCGGCTGCAGGATAACATGTGATGGGATCGCGATAAAGAATCGAATACTAGGGTAGCAGAAATCAACGGCAGGAATGAAAGACAATGTATAGGTAAACAAGCAAACTTTGCTTGCCTGGAATCCCGCATGGAAACAGATCTTGTCGTTGCTCACACATCTCAACGTCGTATCCGCGAAGAAGCAACAACACTGAAAATTGTAAAAGATGCATCTTATAATTACGGCAAAAGATCCAGCATGATCAGGATATGATGCATGCATGGCAATATGTAAAACAAGATGCAATTAATCCAAATTAAGCGGGAGAGCAATCCAGACAATTAATATTTAGGTGCAAGTTATTTATTTACTCAGCAATATTAAATGTTGGTTAACATGGTAACACATGGCATGGGTGATCTAATTGAATTAAATGGAATAGGGCAATAATTAAATAAATGCCCAACACATTCCATATTTATTATTTAGATGCAACAATTAAATTTCACTAAGCAATTAAAATAAAAGATGCAAAATGGCATACAAATGGCATGTTAATATTTATTGCATTTTTCTGATAAAAAACATATAAAGATTATTTAATTTGGAGTTATAGCTTAAAAGTTATTAACAATACAAGTTTTAGGGTTATTTCTGTAAAAAAGTAGGGACCTGTTCGTGATGGGAAAGTTTCTGGTAGGGGCTCCTGTGCGAAACCAGAGAGCCAGGGGGTTCTGTGCAAGATTACAGTGCCTCTCTCTCTGGGAGTCCATGACAAGGGGGGCCCGCCTGTCAGTGGGAGGGCAAAGAAAAAAACTTGGCTTTTATTCAATCGCGCCCGCTGGGGTTTGAACTCGCGACGTGCAGCGCTGGAGCGGATTGGTGGTGCCAGCCACCGGGTCGGATCGGGTGTTTGTGATAATAATCAACAATGACACTAAATAAAAAAATACTAGGTTAACTGAATATTTGACAGCAACAGAGGAAGAGGACGAACACCAGATCAGAAAAAGGAAAAAAAAAGGGGGCGGCTTCCGCAGCCTGGTTTTGATCTCACGATCTCACAGGTGCAGGAACAAGGGGAAAGCCACCAAGATAGTAAGTATTCATGTTTGATTTGGACCTGCAGCTGTTCCTTCGGCGTCAACTGTACCCAAAATTTCAGAAACGGAGAACAGGGCGAGCACGGAAGAACTGCAGCCGGAAACGGCGACGAAACGCAGGGCGTGCGGCTTCCCTGCGCGAGCGTGCGGGTGAGTGCGTCGGGGTGATGTGCCTGCAGTGGGGGGAGACGCGAGCGTACACAGGGGTCCGAGAATCTGGTGCAGCAACTAGAGCAAGAGCTCGCAGGGGCGGCTATGGAGGACGGCGGGAAGTCGGGGACGATTTCGATGATATGTGCAGAAACTGAGAGAGGGAACGGAAGGAATCGGGAGAGGATCTCACCGGGAGTTCGTCGGGGGAGTGGTTCTTGCCGGGGAGGACCGGAGGCGGGGAATTTGGCGGCGGCGCTCCGCCGGTGCCGAGGGGGAAAACGGACGAACTCGACGGCTATGGAGGCTTCCAGGGCGATTCCTTTGGCGTGCATGACGTGCTCGACGTGGCGGAGCTCCGGGGACTCCCAGCTTGGCTCGAGGACGAGGGTAGCGCCGGCTCGGTGCAGCTTCATGCCCTGGTCATGGTGACGCTCGGGAGGAAGAAGAAGGGAGAGCGGGTGGCGGCGGCGCAGGAGGAAGAGGGAAGGGGAGCTAGGGTTCGAGGGGGAGGCTCGGGGAGCGATTTAAAGGAGGGGGAAAGAGGAGCAGTGGGGCATGGCCATGGCGTCACCCCATGTGCATCTCCTCTGCTGAGACTGTACGAAGGAGGAAGGAGAGGACGTGGGCTGGTGGTGGGCTTCGGTCAGGCTGTACTGGGCCAAGGAGTTGGGTTGGAGGAGTGGAAAAACGGCCCAGTGAGGTTTTTCTTCTCTGAAATTGTTCTTTCTTGTTTAATTCTTTTTCTGTTTTTGTATTCTAAAACAAGATAGAAAAAGAATTTATATAAAGAAGCTTTATAAAATAGTTTTTTTGTTTTAGATAGGCAAATTAATAAATTAGTTTTTATAATACTTGCATAATAATTGAATTACCCATTTTAAATAATTTGAAAAGCATTTGAAATTACTTGTGGGAAAAGAATTTAAAGGGGATTTAAATTTAAATGCAATAATTTAAATTAAAATTGACAAATGCAAATGATGCATGATGATGTCATATTGATGCAAAAAGAAATACAAACAATTTTCTAATTGGGAAAAATCCCGGGGCGTTACACTCTGCCTCATTGAGAAGGACCTACTGCTGGTGGGCGGACTTTTCGCACGCTCCGGTGTGGACTCATGCGTAGGGGGACTCTTAGCACGCCCTGACGTGGACTCATGCTGAGGCGGACTCTTTGCACGCTCCGGGGTGGACTCCCGGTGGGTTGGACTCGTGCACCGGGGAGATGGAGTCACGCTGGGTTCCCTCTCCATATTATCAAAGTGTGGACTTGTAGGTTGATTGCTACTCGGGGGGGGGGGGGGGGGGGGGGCGTTGGTGGCCTACGGGTCGATTCTGGAAAAACAATGAGTTCCTTTCTCCATAGAATGATTCCACGAAACACTTATCCTAGTCTCATCTCCCCTTCTGCTGCAGCAATGTCAAGCTCCAGTTACTCATATCCCTTAACAATTTCATCCACACTGACTCGAGCGTAGCCAGCTAGAATCGAACTGCCATGGAAGGTTACTCCGGGCGTATTCTCCAAAGTACTGCCGGCGGCCACCTTCATGGATAGGTTCTTCATTTTGGTGTGGAGCTCACACATCGTCTGAACCTTAATCTTATCCACGGGGTATATTGTGTCATCGGCCTAAATTTACGGCGTGGAAGCCACGCTGCTTCTCCGCTGAGATGCCATATCCAGTTGGTCCTCTGGCGGCTGAGATGACCTTTCGTCCCTCCTTGCATTCTTCTGCTGCAGCTCTACTATCATGTTTTCCAATCTGACATACTTGTCGGCCTCCTGTTTCTTCTTCCTATCGCGGCTCCTATAACTATTCTTGTACTTGTCGAACCCAACCTTCCAAGGGACGACGCCCAAGGCTCGTACTCGTCCGGTGTGTTTGTCATTCTCGAGGACGAGTGTCAACTCGTCGTGCTCTCTATCGGGCTTGAAGCTTCCCTTTTGAACGGAAGCTACTGCTTCATCAAGGTCTTTGACAATGTTGAAAATTGTTTCTCTTTCTTTGGCTGCTTTGGCTGCTTCTCTTTCTTCGGCTGCTTTGGCTGCTGCTTCATTATCAACTTCTTCTGTGCGGCCTCGTTTAACTTTTGGGCTCAAGACAAGACTCCCAGTTTCTGGGTTGGGCTCTAGCCCTAAGGCATACACCCAATTTCTGACCCTTGTGGGATGTCTCGATGTAGATGGAGTGACCCCGTTTTCAATTAACTTGGCGTCACTTGCTTCCCACAAAGGACGGCTGTCCTGTAACCACCGGGCCCCAAACGTTGGTGATATATCTTTTTTCCGCGTTTAACTTATTTTTCCTCAATTTTTCTAGAGCTTCTTCTGATTCCTTATAGGCCTTGAAATCTTCCTACTGTTCCTTTATCTTCACGTACTGCCCGTCAGTAAAATCTGGAGTTTTGCCCACCTTGATAAAATCCCGGTATAACCTTTTCTTGTAGTTCATGAATTGTTCGGCCATTTTCTGAAGAGTCCATACGAAGACTTTCTTTTTCTCGGCATTTGAGAGGCATGTTGGTAGGTGGAAATGCGCATACATCGACTTCAGAAGTTCCTTCTTGAAACGATTGTCAACAAAACTAACTGATCCTCATACTTTGGCTTGTGCCAGTCTCGGATGGTGATCTGGATGGTGTCCCGAACAATAACTCCGCACTGACATACATATTTACTTGTGTGCTGCTCGGGGGCAGTTGGTGCACCCGTTTCAGGGCAGATTTCTTCGATATCAAACCTTTCATCTTTCAACTTTATGGCCGGGCCTCGTTTTCTTTTACCAGCTGATTTACCTGACTGGCTCGGTCCCAATCCAGAGGGCTAAAAGAAGAAATATTTTGTTAATCTATGCATATGTATATATATCTCAAATCATTTATCACCAGAGGCTATGTATACCTCGACGGTAGTCGTCAATACATTCTCATCAGCGTTAAAAATGTTCGGTCCGAAGGGAATATCTTCTATGTTAAAAATGTCGTCGTCCTCCTCCATTCCATCCTCATCCATTCCAGCGCCGGACATGTTAAGATATTGCGAGCCATCATCTTCATGATCACTTTGTCTGATAAAGCTGAACAATTCCTCTTCACCAACTCTGCCGTCCATAGCTTAGCTAATAATACAAAAAAAGATACAATAATTTAGTGCCATATATACAAAACATGTGCACGGTACAAACTTAACATTCTCAAATTTAACATATATACAAAAACAGTAGCATATATACAAAACATGAGCATAAACCATTGCATTTCCATATATTCAATCAAAAATAACAATAGCATTTCATATAAATAACAATATATATAAAGTCTAACAACAACTTCCTAGCAAGCCTAACTAGCAAATATAACTAAATTTTCCTAACAGTAGCAAATATAAAGTCTAACAACAACTTCCTAACAAGTCTAACTAGCAAATATAACTAAATTTTCCTAACAGTAGCAAATATAAAGTATAACTACAACACGGACGTCAGCATGACGTCAGCAATGGCACTCTCCTTCCCTGCCTGCTTGTTTTTCCCTATTGCGCACCAAATCGGAGCCGGTGACCCGCTGAACGGGAATCCGGCACCTAGAGGGGGGGGGGGGGTGAATAGGTGCTATTACAAATTTTAGGTCTTTTCAAATTTAGGCTCAACACAAAGGTAAATTCTCTAGATATGCAACTACGGTGAATTTACCTAAATGAGAAACTAAGCAATAATAAGATAAGCAAGTAAGGGAGCAAAGGTAAAGGGAACCAAGTGAAGAACGCGGAGACGAAGATGTAATCCCGAGTTCCACCCAAGGGTGTACGTCTCGTTTGGAGAGGTGTGCGCTACCACAACAGGTTAGCCGCAACGCCACAAAGGTTCACCTTCTTCTCCGATGAACTCAACCACAAAGGTTTCGAGTCCACCTTCCACTATTGATCCCCTTTTAGGGCGGAGATCGAATCCCTTACAAACGCTTGAGGCACACACCCACAACTGAATTGGGGGCTCCCAAGAAGACCACAAAAGGTCAAGGACCACAAAAGGTCAAGGTAACACCAAGAGTACAACAATGGTGAACTAGGTTTTCCCACCGGAAACCCTAGCCACGAAATCCCCAAGTGAATGGGGGAGAAATGCAAATCCCTTCGGTGAGGATGTAGATCCGGGCCTTCTCCTCCAATCCTCCAAAGATCAATGAATTTGGGTGGGGGAATTGGGAGATCTTGATGATTTGAGCTTTCAAGAATGGTAGGAGAGAGAAAATCTGAGAGCTATCTGTTCTTGAGTGAGTGAGGGGGTATTTATACTCCCCTAAAAATCTAGCCGTTGGCTGTCTTGGGCACCCGGAAATTCCGGTATAAGTACCACCGGAAATTCCGGTCACCTGGAATATCCGGGCCTTTGAAAATATCCGAGCTGAATTTCCGGTTGAGATCAGAACCAATTCTGAACTTGACTTAGCCGTTTTTCTGAGGTTGACTCGGAATATCCGAGTCCTTGAAATTTCCGAGCTGAATTTCCGATTGGAGTCAGTGCCACTTCTGAATCTTGACTTAGCCAATTTTCCTGGGGTTGACTCGGAATATCCGGGTTGGTGAACCGGAATATCCGGGTCCTTGAAATTTCCGAGCTGATTTTCCGATTGGAGTCAGTACCACTTCTGAATCTTGACTTAGCCAATTTTCTTGAGGTTGACTCGGAATATCCGGGTTGGTGAACCGGAATATCCGGGTCCTTGAAATTTCCGAGCTGATTTTCCGATTGAAGTCAGTAGTACTTCTGAACTTTACTTAGCCAATTTTCTTGAGGTTGACTCGGAATATCCGGGTTGGTGAACCGGAATATCCGGGTCCTTGAAATTTCCGAGCTGATTTTCCGATTGAAGTCAGTAGTACTTCTGAACTTGACTTAGCCAATTTTCTGGGGATGACCCGGAATATCCGAGTTGGGGAACCGGAATATCCGGGTCTGGGAAGAATTCCAGAAACTCTTTTTCTCTACAATTTGGCTTTAGGATTTGTGATATGGGTTTCACCCAAACTGGAATACTTAGCAATAGGATTAGTATATCATTGATATTGTTAACTAACACACAAAACACTAGGGATTAAGAAATGTTCTTTCAATCTCCCCCTTTTTGGTGTTAGATGACAATACCAAGATTTGCATAGAAACAAAACACAATATCATGTTTTTGGCAGGAAATGGCTCCCCCTAAATAAATGCAAGTATGCACCACAAAATAACAAAGGATAGGAGCAATTTTATAACAACAACCACAAGATATCACAAAGGAGAAACGAGACAAAATGTAAGATTATGGAAGCAATTGAGACTAGATAGATTTTCATACCTTGTGTATATAGAATCTGAAGAGAATACCAACACAATCAATTCGAAGTCTCAACCATAATATAAAGATAGCATCAACCATTGTCTCAATACAAAGTTATCACAAATGAAATATAACTTAAAACACGATAAATGGACACAAGCGCAAATAAATGATAAACGCATAAGCTTGTGCCCGACCCTTGCAAATCCCCGAAGAAGTCCTAGTAGAGCAACTTCTCCCCCTTTGGCATCGAAACGCCAAAAAGGAAGAAGATTTATGCTACGTCCCTATGGAAGTCTTCAGTCCGAGGGGTACTCCTCATCATCGTCATCACCATCATCAGCCTCCTCATCATCATCATTGTCCTCATACTCCTCAGACGCTGCCTCCTCATCATCATCATCCTCCTCCTCATCATAGTCATAGCCAGTGGTGTACGAGCTGCCGCCAAGGTCCTGGTCAATCAGTGTCCGTGGAGCCAAGGAACCCTGGTTCCACTGAGCAAAGGTCAGGGGCTCAGACAGGGCAGCATGAGCAGGAGAGCCAGAAGCATGGTGAAGGATCAAGTCTTGCTTGTAGTCCAGCTGACGGCGATCCTTGTAGGTGTTGTATTGCTCTTTGCGGATGTCCACATTCATGCAAAGGATGTTGCGCTGGAACCAGTTCAGCTTCTTGACATGCGCATGAGTGGTAGGAACATGAGTAGAGGTAGCAGCAGCCCTCCTAGCATCACCCATGAAAGATCCACCTGTAGCTGATGTAGTAGAAGGCTTAGGAGGGGGCTTGACCACAGTCTTCTTCACATAGAGCTTCTTGAAGTCATGTGGCACCAAATCACTGCTTCTGACGTTGAGGTTGGGGAACTTAAACTGGAGGAGCTTCATTATGTACGGAGCATAAGGAATAGAGACCCTGCTGGTCATAGCTTCATACATCTCATTGTAGATGTAATCCATCACATCTACTCTCCAGTCAGTATCAGAACCCGAGTCCTCCACAATGCGGTTGGCGTGAAGGAACAGGTTGCAGAGAGGGGTAACCACGTTGTCGTTGTTGCCACCACTCGGTGCAATGTTCTCACGCAGGATGCACACAAGAACATCATACAAAGGGAGCAAGTCACGAGTGAATCCAGGGGTGGCTGCCACACCATATAAGTGAGCTGTCTCCTTCTTGTTGAGCTTGTATGGGGAGTGCATGCGAGTGCCTTGGGGATTGTCACCATCAAACCTATAGCCCAGTACCTTGCCAAACTCCTCGAAGTTGGACTCACAGTATGATTCCCCAGTCATCCACTTCATGGTCTTCTTTGAGTCACCCTTGATCACTAGGGTGGCGAAGAAATGCATTACAAGCTGCGCGTTGTAGGCACAACGGATGAGCGCCAACCTCTCCAAGCCCATGGTCTTCACAATGTGGATGGACTCAGCAAATGCGGTTTTCTTCTGCAGAGATGCAAAGTCAAACGGGTGCATGGGTCGAATGGGCTTCGACAGTGAGAGATAGAGATCCACGAATATGTGCTCTTGTGCTTGGCACCAAAAGCTGGGATCATCGAGAGAGGTGTCTCTTGCGCTGAGGTACCAGTCCCCCTGCCTCAGCTGAGAGTAATCCAGAGAATTCATCTTGGAGTAGTCCTGACGTTGGGGACTAGGGACATTCTTTCTCTTCTTGGATGAGGGCTTGCTGGCAACAGCTTTCTTCTTCCTCTGAGTTATAGGGGCCTTTCCCTTGTTGACTGGTTGCTTATGGACAGGTGCTCTACCTGTGTTCCTTGATCCCCCTGCGGACGGACTTCCACCTGAACCTGTGAATTTGAGCATAGAGGGTAGCATAAGGTAAGTGCACACAAGTCAGGAGATAATACACACATTAGATAGGCATTTGATGAATCATATGTAGTTAAACATGAGTTAATCTTAAAACTACAGTGTTTGACTCGGAATATCCGGTACAGATATGACCGGAAATTCCGGGGTACCGGAAATTCCGAGTCAATCTGAACCGGATATTCCAAGTCAGACAGAAACTGCAGATCTGAGATTGACTCGGTCTAAAACTAGATCGATCCAACATAATGCAAAACTAATGTATGTAGAATGCAGGGAATAGTCCTAGGAACAATCTCTACCAAGCAACATTGAAACAAATAATTCCACATCATGATCCAAGTGCAAGCACATAAGGAAGAAGAAAAGTGAAGTTACCCTCATCCATTGAGGCCATTGCTTGGAGGAGTGAGTTCCCGGGGCGGAGGAGGAGCAGATCCGGCCGAGAAAGAGGTTCCCCGGCGGTCGGAGTGCTCCGGAGGGACTTGGGAACATCAGAGGCGGCGGCTGGAGGAGAGGGAGGTCGGGGGTGGGAGAAGGGCACTAATGAGCCCTTCACCCCGAGCCTGCCCTTAAATTTCTGGACAAACTGCCAGACCGTATATTCTGAGTGTAACTTACACCGGATATTCCGAGTCACCGGATATTCCGGTTCAAAATGAACCGGATATTCCGACCTGCTGAACCAAAATCCCAGTTTTCAAAAAGGATGACTTGTGTGCAATAGAGAGAAATGTTTTCAGGGGAAAGTAGGCTTGGGATAGATTTCCAAACTGATATTGGTACACCATACTCAACTCACAACAACCAAATCGAACCAAAAGAGCCAAGTTGAGTAGGTTTCCCACATGCATGAAAAGGAGGGCAAATAGCAACAATAAGCTCCAAATAAAGTCAACTCTTCAAGGAGAAGAGGTCGGTGGCCGAGGCCACCATGTAGGAGTGTATGGCATGTTACCGCGAAGATGTATCTTGGGTACATAACCATTACTCGTCGTTTTAGCTCATTAGTCACAAGAATGAATATAGAGATAAAAGAACACTTGCTATCGGCATAATGGGGGGAGGGATGGTCCAATGTATTAGGACCGCACTCCCCCTATTTCCATGCCTACATCTAAACTAGATAAGATGCAATTACGCCCTAGGTGAGTGTGCAAGCGATCAAGCCAAGGACCTCGAATCAATGATATTAAGCTCATTCCTCAAAAAGCAAAACCTTCCTTCCTCAAGGGGCTTCGTGAAGATATTCGCCAATTGATCCCTTGTGCCCACATATGATCAGTCAATGTCTCCACTGGCCACATGATCTCTTATGAAATGATGGCGGATCTCAATATACTTGGTTCTTGAATGTTGCACCGGGTTGTAGGCAATCTTGATGGCACTTTCGTTGTCACATAAAAGAGGCACTTTGTCGCAATCGACTCCGTACTCCTTTAAAGTTTGCCTCATCCATAGCAACTGAGTGCAACAACTAGCGGCTGCAACATATGCAATTTTGCTTCTTAGAAGACCAACTCACCAAGGACCTCCCAATAAATTGACAAGCACCGGAGGTTGACTTCCTATCATCATGATCTCCCGCCCAATCGGAATCCGTGAATCCACATAATGAGAAATTTGCATCCTTGGGATACCACAATCCATAAGTTGGGGTATAAGCCAAATATCGAAAGATTCTCTTGACCGCCACATCATGGCTTTCTTTAGGAGCCGCTTGATATCTTGCACACACTCCTACGGCTAGCACTATATCTGGTCTAGATGCACAAAGGTAGAGGAGAGATCCAATCATGGAGCGGTATACCTTTTGATCCACATCCTTACCCTTCGGGTTGATCTCAAGGTGGCATTTGGTTTGCATTGGAGTAGAGGCACCCTTGAGATCAAGCAACTCGTACTTCTTGAGCATGTCTTGAATGTACTTTGCTTGGTTGATGAACGTTCCTTCCCTCAATTGTTTGATCTCAAATCCGAGGAAGAACTTCATCTCGCCCATCATAGACATCTCAAACCTGTCAGTCATAATCTTAGAGAATTCTTCGTTAAATGCTTTGTTAGTCGATCCAAATATAATGTCATCCACATATAATTGACAAATGAAAAGCTCCCCATTAACTTTCTTAGTGAAAAGTGTGGGGTCGATTTCCCCAACTTGGAATCCACGGTCTACAAGTAGTTCCCTAAGGTGCTCGTACCATGCTCGTGGGGCTTGTTTAGGGCCATAAAGTGCCTTATCCAACTTGTAGACATGGTTCGGATACTTGAGGTCCTCGAACCCTGGTGGTTGCTTAACATAAACAAGTTCATTTAGTGGACCATTTAGAAAAGCGGATTTAACATCCATTTGTTGCAACTTAAAGTTATGGTGAGAGGCATAGGCAAGAAGAATACGGATTGACTCAAGTCGAGCCACGGGCGCGTAGGTTTCTCCAAAGTCAATGCCTTCAATTTGAGAGTAACCTTGAGCCACCAATCTTGCCTTGTTCCTTATCACCATGCCATGTTCATCTTGCTTGTTCTTGAATATCCACTTGGTGCCGATAACATTGCGGCAATCTTTGGGTCTTTCCACCAACTTCCACACTTTGTTGTGCTCGAAGTTGTTGAGCTCTTCATGCGTGGCATCAAGCCAATCTTTATCTTCAAGAGCTTCAAAGACCTTCTTGGGTTCCACCATGGAGATGTGAGCTTGATGTTTACTAAAGCTTGCGAGTTGTCTTCGGGTAGAGACCTTGCTTCTCACATCACCAAGCACCTTGTCAAGAGATAGAGCTCTTAATTCTTGTGAGGTGCCAACCCTATTCAGGCGGCGGATCTCGATTTCCCTCCGAGTGGTGGGAGGAATCGCTTGATCATCTTGATCATTCATGTCTCCGCCTTGACTGAGTTGATGGCCTTGATCAACCATTGGAGTGGTGGCCATTGGTGAGGGAGAGGGTTGATCTTGGCCTTGCGAACTGCCACCGGGAATGTCAGCAGGACCGGATATTCCGGGTTCAGGGACCGGATATTCCAAACCACCGGAAATTCCGAGTCCATGTTGAACCGGATTTTCCGGTCCTCCAGAAATTCCAGGAGCAGCTGTAGATTCTTGTTCTTCTTCTTGGCAAGGTGCATTGGGCACGGTGTTGTCGATGGGTGTTTCTTGTGTTGGGGTGGTCACCACTTGTGAAGAACTTGGTCCTTGTTGATCAACCTCATAGTAGAGTTCAACGGGGCGGTGGACTCCCAACCCCATTCTTCGGATAGAATCTTGAGATTCATCATCACCTACACCGGAAACACCACTTTGCTCCACGAGGGAGCCGTCATTCTCCTCGAATACCACACTACAAGTTTCTATGATTATGCGCGAGGCCTTATCATAGACTCTATAAGTGTGGGATTCGGATCCGTAGCCCACAAATGTCCCTTCAAGAGACTTAGAATCAAACTTGCCCAAACGAACACCTTTGATGAGATAAAAACACTTACAACCAAATACTCGGAAGTAGGAGATATTGGGCTTGTTCCCGGTAAGCACTTCATAAGGTGTCTTCATGAGTCCTTTGCGAAAGAAGAGCCGGTTGGATGAATGACAAGCGGTGTTGACGGCTTCGGCCCAAAAGTTGTGAGGGGACTTGAACTCGGCCATCATCGACCTTGCCATCTCAATAAGAGTGCGGTTCTTCCTTTCGGCTACCCCATTTTGTTGGGGAGTATAAGCAGCGGAATACTGATGACGAATCCCTTCTTCACTAAGGAACTCGTTTAAGGTGTAGTTCTTGAACTCGGACCCATTGTCACTTCGTATCACCAAGATAGGGACATTAGAGATTATTTTGCCACCCAATGTAGAAGTATATGCTAAAACTATAGGATGGAAAAACCAAGATTTGTTTATTCAAAACTCCTTTGAAAACTTGTGTGGATATAAAGCACTATGATATGGTGTTGAAGTAAAGAAATGGAGAAAGGTGGTTTTTGAGAAAAGCACATTGTGTCTTAGTACTTACGTCGACCAGCCGATACTCTGTGCGACCACATTTACCCACATATGGGAAGGGCCTAGTCATATAGTTTGCTCTTATTAGTATGGGACACTACATCAACGGAGATGACTCTGTTATGCATGAGGGAATGGTTTGACGACCTACCCCTGACCTGGGTCCTCGCTCAACATCTATGAGTAGATAAGGAGGAGGATAGAAGGATGTCCCCTATACACCGCCAGATAAAACATGTGAGTCCTCACACTTAGATCCCGACGGGCTGGGTTAAGTGTCGATGGGAAGTATCATATGGGCAGGATCCTATACTAGCATGAGCAAAGGAAAGACTAGGGTCGGTGACTCAACTTCGCATACCGCTGGTATGGCGAAATGTGGCTGACACGATGAGTTATCGGATGAGTGTGGGAAAAGCGTGCTACCTCTGCAGAGGGTTAAAACTATTCGAATAGCCGAGTCCTCGGATATGGAAAGTTGAGAGGCCCTACTTCGACCATGTGCAAGTTTTGGAAAAGATTTGAGTTTTAAAAAGGAAAAAGGAAGTGGAGGATGTTCCATACACCTATACCAACGGATCGGTATGAGGTTGTTGGAGAACATGTATCATGACGGTTTATGGTCGGGAAAAGGAGGAGTTTTGGAGAAACAGATAAAATGGTGATTTTTCGATAAAATATTTATTAAAGAGACTTCTTACCTTTTTAACAAAGATGCCCCTTTTGGGAAAAAGTTTTAAAGAGACTTCTTACAAAGGCAGATTTATGGGAAAACTTCTGAAGACCTTCATTCCTTTTTCAATAAAGATATAGAGTTTTCAAGGCAAACAAAGTTTTATTTAAACAAATAAAAGAATAGCGCATGCTCATGTTGGGGTAGTTTGCGAGTACGTAAATGTACTCATGGCTGTGTCCCTGGATATTCCCATGTCCAGAGTTCAAGAAGAAGTATGATGAAGACCGAGAAACCGATGACGTCTTTGCGAACTAGGCCGTCTTCCCAGTCAACTGCCTGTAGGTGTCTTGGCAAATGACTCGGGCCCCGCGTTGATTGGTGTTTTTCCGCTGCAATAACTTATTGAAGATTATGGCTTCAATCAAGTAAGTAATTCATTCGGTAATTATGGATGTTCTTTTGATACCAGTCGATTGTGCCCAGCGACAGACTGATCACGGGATCGCTGATGTTGTAGGCACAAGGGTATTTCGGACAGCTAGTCCGGGGTCCCCACAATACCGCTCGCGAGCATCACGCAGTACTGTGCTTACGAAGTAGACTGGGTGCTCGACGATGGTAGTTCATGTATCCTCGGCGTCTTTTGCCTGAGGTGGCTCAGCTTTGCCCTCGAGGGGGTTTGCCTCAGGGGGCTTGGCCTGGGCCTCGAGGGGGTTTTCTTCAAGGGGCTTGCCCTGGACGTCGAGGGGGTTGGCCTCAAGGGGCTTGCCCTGGACCTCGAGGAGGTTAGCCTCAAGGGGCTTGCCCTATGCCTCGAGGGGGTTGGCTTCGTGAGGCTCCTCGGCATGAATTCCTTGCAGCGGTGGACTTGGGGCGGGCCTCTCATGGGGCTTTGGGCCTGGCGGCGGGTTTGTGAGGGCTGCCTTTTCGTCGAGCTCCTTATCAAGAGGCTTTTTCTTTGGAGTGGCTGCACTCTTCTTGTGGAATACTGGCTCTTCTCTTTCCACCACAAGGAGAGCACTGGCTGTTTGCGGAGTAGCTGATAAGTACAACTTCAGGTGCTCGCCATGCCTTGGGGTGACCATTACTGGTGGGCTGGCCAGATACTTCTTCAAGTCCTCAAATGCTTTTTCAGCTTCAGGGGTCCACTTGAAAGTGCCTGTCCTTTTCATGATCTTGAAGAACGGCAGGGCTCTTTCGCCGAACTTGGAGATGAATCGACCCAAGTTGGCCATGCAGCCTGCCAGGCGTTGCATGTCCTTGAGCCTGCGCGGAGGTTGCATGTCTTCTATGGCCTTGATTTTGTCTGGGTTTGCCTCTATGCCTCGATGAGACACGAGGAACCCAAGCAATTTGCCTGAAGGTACTCCAAAGACGCACTTGGCATGGTTGAGCTTGATGTTCACCTTGCAAAGGCTGGCGAAGGTTTCTTCAAGGTCTCCGAGGAGAGTATTTCATTCTCGTGATTTCACGACGATTTCATCGACATATGCTTCGGCGTTCTGCCCCATTTCCCGCCAAGGGCTATCCTCATCAACCTTTGGAAAGTGGCTCCGGCATTTTTGAGGCCAAAAGGCATGCAGACGTAGCAATACAGACCGCATGGGGTGAGGAAAGCCGTCTTCTCCTCGTCCTCCTTAGCCATCTTTATCTGGTGATAACCAGAGAAGGCATCAAGAAAACAGAGGAGGTCGCAGCCTTCCGTGGAGTCCACAATCTGGTCAATTCTGGGCATGCGTTAAGGGTCTTTGGGGGAGGCCTTGTTTACATCAGTGTAGTCGATGCAGAGGTGGTCTCCTCCGGCGGGATTTGGGACTACCACGCCGTTGGAGAGCCAAGTGGGATGCGCGACTTCACGAACGACTTTTGCCGCTTTGAGCTTCTCGACCTCCTTGATGATGAATGCTTGCTTCTCGGGGGCTTGCTTTCTTGCTTTTTGCTTGACGGGGCACGCGTTTGGGCACACGGCCAAGTGGTGCTCGATCACCTCCCTCGGTACACCAGACATATCTGACGGTGTCCATGCGAACATGTCAGAGTTTGCCTAGAGGAAGGCGACGAGCGCGCTTTCCTATTTGGGAGGCAGCACGGCGCCAATGGTGACGCTAGCCCCCGAGCCTTCAGCCCCCGAGCTATTGGAGCTCAGAGAGATTTTCTTGGTAGCAGCTGCCTCCTGGGAGAACAACTGCTTCTTCTTATTGGGTCTCTCGAGAGTCTCTAGGTCCTCTTCTGCGGGGAAAGCCATGGCGGCGGTCTTGTAGGCCGTCTCAACGCCGCGCGTAGCATCCAGGACATGCCCACGGATGGTGATCGTTCCAGCGCTGCCGGGGATCTTGACCATGTTGTAGGCATGGTGCGTGACGTTCATGAACTTCGCGAGGGCGGGGTAGCCGAGGATGGCATTGTACGGCAGGCCGATGTGTGCTACATCGAAATCGATGTGCTCGGTGCGGTAATTTTCCTTGCTCCCGAAGGTGACGGCAAGCCTGACCTGGCCTAGAGGCTCGATCGAGCCGCGTTACCCCCGTGAAGGGCCTCGAGGGCATGAGCCGCTCGTAGGGCACTTGAAGCGCTTCGAACGTATCTATGGATATAACGTTCAGGCCTGCTCCGCCATCGATGAGAGTCTTGGAGACAGCCATGTTGTCGATCGTGGGGGTGCAGACCAGCGGGAGGGTTCCAACAGTCTTGGTGGAATTGGGGTGGTCCTGAGCGTCGAAGGCGATGGTGTACTGCGACCACTTGAGGGGCCTGGAGGTTTCCGTGCTTGGGAGGGCGGCGTTGAGCTCGCGGGCGAACTGCTTGAACTGGTTGTTCGACTTCGGCGCCTGCGCTCCCCCGAGGATGCAGGCAATGGCGCCTCTCGGGGCTTGGTATCCGCCATCTTCCTCGTCAGGGAGGTAGCCGTTCTTTTCTGCGGCGTTGGCCTGATTTACAGATGGTTTCTGGTAGCCGCCCTTGCGTCCGCTCCCGCGGTAGCCATGGCCTCGGCCACGGCTACCACTGCCCTCTGCTTGCTCGCGCTCCTTGCTCAACCTTTTGAGGTCGAAGCAGGACTCCGTAGAGTGCCCGCACCTGTTGTGGTAGATGCAGAAAGGGCGGTGGTCGTCTCTTCTCTCTCCAGGCTCGGGGGAGTCCCTGCGGGTGCCCTTCGCGTCAGGCTCTGCCGCGAGAACCGCGGTAGCCTTGCGCTTGGGCTCCTCCTTCTTCAGGCTCTTGGACCCCTCAGCGTGATTGTCCCCTCTTGAGGACATCTTGACGAAGAGGAGTCCCTCTTCAGCCTTGGCGCACTTGTCGACCAGGTCGAAAAACTTGACCACAGAGGTGAGCTTGTCGTGGACGCCCAGCTTCTCGAGCATCCTGCTGTTAGTGACGCCCTCGCGGAACGCGGCGATGACTTGGGTGTCAGGGATGTTCAGGATCTTGTTGCGCACTTGGCTGAAGCGCTGGATGTACTTGCGGACCGTCTCATCCTTCTTCTACACTACGGCGTGTAGATCGTTGTGGGTGAGGGCGCGCTCGTATGTCCCCTTGAAGTTGGAGACGAACTGCTTGCAGAGCTCCTCCCAGGAGTTCACGGAGTCCTCAGGGAGGGTCAGGAGCCACGACAGCGCAGAATCGCGAAGCGCGTGGGAGAACCAATTGGCCATGACCTTGTCATCTCCACCCGCAGCTTGGATGGAGGTGGTGTAGAGCTGCAGGAACTCGATGGGGTTGCTGGAGCCGTCGTAGCCCTTGGGGAGAGCAGGCCTGAACTTCAGGGGCCAGACCACGCGACGAAGAGAACGGGTGAACGCCATGCAGCCTGAGGCGTACGTAGCGACCCCGTGCTGCAGCGCGTCGCGGTTCTACTGACCCGCCTGGCCAATCTCCTCCACGAGCCTGTTCTGGCGGTCTCGCTGGAGCTCCATCCCCACGCGAGAGTCGGGCGCGGTGCGCTGCACGATCAAGCAATCGTGCGGCGATGACGCGTGCGAAGCAGTCCTCTGCGCCGCAGCCGGTACAGGCCCTGGAGGTGGCGGAGGCGCGTTTGTCGCGACCGTGCCCGCAAGGGAGGGGCGCAGGTTGGACTGCGACGGAGCGGGGCGCGTCGTAGCGATGCCGACGAGGTGGTTGAGGCGTTGGAGCCACTACTCGTGGGCCTCAGCGGTGGGCTGGTAGCGGAGAAGCTCCTGCGCCATGAGCAGCGCGGTGTGAGGCGCAGGGTCTGTCTTCCCCGGGCCTGAGCCGCTCGGGCGCTGCGTCGGGTGCGACGACTGCGCGTCCTCCTGGTGGTCGGAGTTGTGCTCCGGCGCCTCTACGTGAGGGCCAGAAGGGACATGGCCTTCATGGCGGGGTCGGCCCCGCCGTGCGCGGGTGGTCGCGGTTCCTGGCGGCACGCGTTCTCCCCCAGGCGCACGTCGGTTGACGCGGGCGACGCGGGTGTTCACCATGGCGCAGAGACGAACTCGAAGGTTGTTGACGCGCCTCAATCCCCTACCTGGCGCGCCAAATGTCGGGTTATGACTCCCAAGAATCATGGGTAGTCACTTCCTGAAGTGTAGTTCGTGAAGGGGATTGAATGCGGAGGTCTAGACCCTCGAGTGGCTCCGCGACGTTGCTCGCCGGACCCGAAGAAGACACGCACACGACAGAGCAAGACACCGGCCCTTACCCAGGTTCACGGCCCTCGTGAGGAGGTAAGACCGCTACTCCTGCTTGTCTGTATTAGATGATGGGTTACAGTACAATGGGGCTTGCCGGAGGCCCCCTTGAGGCAGTTCTTGCCTGGGGAGGGAAGCGATGATCTTCTTCCTCCTCGGGCTCAAGGCTATCCTAACAAGAATTCCTAGGGTTTACAAGGGTTGTAGCACGCCAAGAGTCGACCCGTGCTACGATGGATATCTTCCTCCTTTTATAGGCGCCTGTGGCGCTCTCCTTTGTCTTGGCCTTCAAGGTGGCTCCCACATGGCAGTGTCATGGTGGAGTTGGAGTCCACCGCCGTCCTTTCGTCCATGGACGCGGTCCATTGTTGATAAAGGTGGGCGCGGTGACCGACAGGCGGCCGACCGCGCTGTACAGCCCGCAGAGAGGGCAGTGTCTGAGGTGGAGCCCATGATGACGTTCTGCTTTGGAGGGTTGCACCATCCACCCGCTTTATCGTCAAAGTAGAAGGTCCTGGCAGCGACGCAGCAGGCAGAGCCGCTTTATTGACCCCTTTATCACCAAAACGGCAATGGGGGTGCTTGCGTCACCACACGGGCGTGGCAGAGGCCATGTGCGTCTCGCCGTACTTCCTTGGCCGCAACGTTTCCCTTCAGGCGCGGGGAGGCCTGAGGGGAGATCCCTGAGGCGAGGGCTCCCCTGAGGCCCTCATTTTCTCTTCAGGCCCTCGAGGGGAATTTCCTCTCGAGGGTCCCACAAGGCGGTGATGCCTGGTCCTTAGTCGTTTCGTCTGTCTGGCCAGCGTGCGAGGCCTGGAGGAAATGGTCTCTCCATACCCCAGTTCCCACTGGGCCGACAGCACCGGACCTTGGCGAGCGCCTTCTCGTTGACGCGCACACCCAACAGCGCCGCGCCCACAACGGTTTCAGGGACCTCTGCCTGGGAGGAAGACCCCGCGGCGGCCTTGCCCTTGCTCTTGAGAGGGCTCATCGTCACGGAAGCGGAAGATGGGAGGAGTTGGAGAACGGAGATTCGCAGGAGAGAGCGGAGGCGGAGAGCTCTGTAGAGCGGAAATTTCTGCGAGAAGATTTGGAACGGTAACGGCTCCTTGCCGCCTCGCTCGGGCTTTATGTCACCTCGAGGAGCAGTTATCGGGACGTGGTGGGACCCCCCACGACTCGTGCCCCGGATCGTGCGAGACCGTTATTCGTCCAAGTGTCGCGTGGCTCGGGCCGGCTGGGCACTACGGGCCCACGACGCTTCGCCTGAGCCCATGGGCTCAATCGTGCCCATCATGGGCCCGGGGGCTACTGTCGGCCTAGTGGGAAATGGGGTATGGAGAGCCCATTCCCTCCTGGCCTCGCACGCTGGCCAGACAGACGAAACGACTAAGGACCAGGCATCACCGCCTCGTGGGACCCCCGAGAGGCAATTCCCCTCGAGGGACTAAAGAGGAAACAAGGGCCTCAAGGGATCCCTCGCCTCAGGGGACCCTCGCGAGGCGACAACTCGCCTCGGGGGAGTCTCGCAGGAATCTCCCCTCAGGCCTCCCCGCGCCTGAAGGGAAACTTTGCGGCCAAGGAAGTACGGCGAGACACACATGGCCTCTGCCACGCCCACGTGGTGATGCAAGCACCCCCGTTGCCGTTTTGGTGATAAAGGTGTCAATAAAGCGGCTCTGCCTGCTGCGCCGCTGCTAGGACCTTCTACTCTGACGATAAAGCGGGTGGACGGCGCAACCCTCCAAAGGAGAACGTCATCGTGGGCTCCACCTCAGAGACTGCCCTCTCTGCGGGCAGTACAGCGCGGTCGGCCGCCTGTCGGCCACCGCGCCCACCTTTATCAACAATGGACCGCGTCCATGGACGAACGGACGTTGGTGGACTCCAACTCCACCATGCCACTGCCATGTGGGAGCCACCTTGAAGGCCAAGACGAAGGAGAGCGCCACAGGCGCCTATAAAAGGAGGAAGATATCCATCGTAGCACGGGTCGACTCTTGGCGTGCTACAACCCTTGTAAACCCTAGCAATTCTTGTTAGGATAGCCTTGAACCGGAGGAGGAAGAAGATCATCGCTTCCCTCCCCAGGCAAGAACTGCCTCAAGGGGTCCTCCGGCAAGCCCCATTGTACTGTAACCCATCATCTAATACAGACAAGCAGGAGTAGCGGTCTTACCTCCTCACGAGGGCCGTGAACCTGGGTAAGGGCCGGTGTCTTCCTCTGTCGTGTGCGTGTCTTCTTCGGGTCCGGCGAGCAACATCGCGGAGCCACTCGAGGGTCTAGACCTCCGCGTTCAATCCCCTTCACGAACTACACTTCAGAAAGTGACTACCCCCGATTCTTGGGAGTCATAACCCGACAGTATTTGTGGCTGGCGGGGGTCTGTGTCTCTCTCTTTAGCTGGCTTTGCATTTTCAATGGAGGGCCCGAGAGGGATGCTTAAACATGCAATTATTGGATCGTTGTTGTGGTCAGAAGGTTCGTAGGTATGAAGCGGTTCTATTTACGACAGCCCCAAGCAACATAAAATATGCAAAAGATAAAGTTGAACGCGTCTAACTTTATTTTGCAGAGGCAGTGTGATATGTTCAAGGTAGGTTTATTAAATTGTTTATAAACCGTTGGCGCCAAGAAGACAATCGGCGCAAGCACCATATCACGTCGCATTACATATATATGTTTTGTGTGCATCTTATATTGTGTGATTATATATATTAGTATATGTTAGTTACACGGTGGTAGTAATATAAGATGATCCCTCCAAAATACCATTAATGTTCTTCCTTCAACGTGCACCACCAAGAAAGCTCTACGTTATGAGGCGGGCCGTGACGATCGGCTGTGTAGAGCCCTTGCTTACGAAAGCATTGGCACATATGAATAGTGCAAAGACTTGGATCACATAAGTCTCACATTCTCCAATAAGATGTAATATCACAGTACAATGTCATAATTTATTACAGAACGAGACGAATGATCCAAAAACAAATATCCTTACAACTTAGCATAGCGGAAATGATAGCTGAATAAATAGTTCACACTTTATTTCAGAGTTCAAACGCAATACTAAAGGTAGCATGGAGCTACATCTTCTCCATGAAGCCACTGGCAAAACATGTTGGTTGTAGCTCGAAGACGACCCCCCCTTACTCCTCATTCAGACATTCTGCAAGGTTTAGTTGCAGCCCAGCTATAAAGGGTCAACACAATTGAATTGTGGTGGCAAGTGATTTTAATTCCTAATGTTCTATTTTACTATAATTATATGCTTAATTTGGCTGGTGGAGCTAAAGGCTATTGCGCAAAGCAAATTTTCTCATACTTTTGATAAACAATTTTATTAAATCAATATCTTCTCCTTCAGAGACAAATCTCGAGACAAGTCCATGTCTCCTACCCATGTTCATCCAACAAGTTTCATTAAGAAATTTGAGATGAGGAGATTTTCAGAACACAGCCTTGTGTAGTTACTCAATTTGTCCGATGCCGGGGACACGGCTAAGATCTTAGGTTTTAACTCTCGAGAGGGTGTGCACTTTCACCATTAGACTCGATCAACCCAAACTATCCTTTACACTCCTTTAGTGAGAAGGAAAAGGAGAAGATCAAGACGAGACTTTTCAGAAGTTACTTTCCCATGATCATACTAAGAGATTACCACCTTCCTATCAACTCTACCACCATCAATCTCTTGACCCAGGTCCACATCAACTTACTCCATCAAGACAGAGCCCATATTGACCAATGGTTGCACGATAAGCAACTAGACTCAGTGTAAACTTAAATCTCATAGCCCTGGGTGGCCTACCACAAGTGAGCCACTCAGGTTAACACCGCATATCATGGCCCCAAGTAAGTAGAAACTACCCTGGGCGAAGACAACCATGACACTTGGCCCTGAGAAGCCACTCAACTTGAAACCTCCTCGATCGACCCAATCCACCCAGGCGTTAAATTAATTTAGTGGAAATTTTCATTTATCACATCAACCATAAAACAATCATTTTTGCAGCAGTTGCTTCCACTAAATTATAATAGGGGTCTAATCTGGAATTTCTACGGGGAAACCTAAAGGTTTGCATAGCATACTACAATCTCCCAAAACCTATCATGCATACTACTTTTGCAAATACTGTTTGAAAAACACTAGATATGCAATAGAACAAAATAGTAGGTGTTTTATGTAGTTACTTGCTTGGCAGCAGGAGGGATAGGCACAACAAGAATAACAATCACACACAGGTCCTTCCTCTCCTTCACAATCTAGCACAAGCAATACATACAAATAAATATCCACACAATATCTCACAACACAAAATAAAAGATGTATGTATGCATGATATGCCATGTGTAAAATTAGACACACTTATCAATATTTTATATTCTCTGTTATTAAATGCATGAGATGCAAATTCTAGGAATTTCTCATTTCACTTAACAATTTAATAATTGAAAACAATATAGTAAAAATTAGATTATACCATTACAACTTTTATTGTTCTAGGAATTTTTTTAAATAAGTCACATATTAATATTCCTGGGCAGAGGTTGATAGCATAAACATAAAACAATTGAGTTTATTTGTAAATCATTTTTATTATTTAAGTTATGGATTTAATAGCCAAATTACTCCTCGGATGATCTTATGAATTATTATTTATCAAAAGCAAAAACAAATGATGTAGAATTAAACTACTCTAGCAGGGCTATCCGTGGATATAAAATTCATTGAATTTGGACTTACAGAACATAAGTTATGAATTTTCTAAGTTTTGCATATTTTCTGTTTTATTTATAAAATTCCTATTGGACGAAAACGGTTCGCGCGGATTGTGGACGAGAGCCGTCCGATTTAAATGAGACCGGATGCACGGGATCGTTTTGATCTAGATCCGTTGGATCTAGATCCAACGGCGTGGGACGCCCGGCCGAACCGAGCGGCGCGCGGGTCGCCGGAAGGCTCGCCGGCGGTGGCGCCCGCGGCGGCGGCGCGTCGGCCTCGACGTTTCCCGCATGAAAACACAGCCACAGGACGAACGGTTCTTACCAAAATGACGCGGAGGAGGAGGCGAGGTCGATGGCGCGACGGCGGCGTCGAGACTCCTCTCCTTTCCTCGTCGGAGATGGTGGCCGGCGGCGGAGCACTTCGGGCGAGGTCGTTTTCGGCGTTCGGCTGCGCAATAGAACGAGCGAGGG
This sequence comes from Poa annua, assembly GCA_026929855.1. Classification (NCBI taxonomy): domain Eukaryota; kingdom Viridiplantae; phylum Streptophyta; class Magnoliopsida; order Poales; family Poaceae; genus Poa; species Poa annua. Next base: position 34,121,283 of record CM049431.1, read on the forward strand.
GGCTCAACGGATGCGCAAAAGGATGGGGAAGCGAGGGGGAGGCTCGGCGGCGCTCGAGGAGCTCGGAGCTTACCGCACTCGCGAAAAAGCCCGGCGGCAATGGCGGCGTCGGCGAGCTCGATTCCGAGCAGCCCGACGGCGGAGAGGTAGGGTTTTGGGGGGGTTTCGGAGGCGGCCTCAAGGGGTATAAGTAGGAGGGGGCGCGGGAGCTAATCACGGCGGAAATCGACCCGGAAACGGCTCGGTCGTGGACGTCGTCTCCGGCGCGATCTCCGGACGGAGGTGGAAGACGGCTGACAGGTGGGGCCCACCTGTCAGCGAGAGGGGAGCGGCGCGCGCGCTGGAGCGGGCCGATCGGCCGTTATCGATCGTGCGCGCGGTGGATAACGTCTGGGCCGGCCCGGTAACATATTCCTTTAAATAAAATTAATAAAACTGTTTTCTCATAACTTATTTACTAAATGATTTTTAAACCTATTCAAAACATTTCAGAAAAATTTATAAAAATATATTTTGGAAAGGTTATTTAAATTATAAGTTTTCAAAAATAAACTTACCCATTATATAATTTGGAAAAATTATATTTATTAAGTAAGTTTAAATAAACACTTAATGCGATTAAACATTATTTAAACTCATAATTGAATTTTTATCTAGTATTTATGTGATTAAAAGTTAATCCTATATGATGAATATTGTATGAATGCAAAGTTTTAAATTTTAGCAAAATTGGGATGTTACAAACCTAACCCTCTTAAGATGAATCTCGTCCTCGAGATTCGGTTTGGCCTTCAAAAAGATGCGGGTGTTCTTCCCGAAGATCATCCTCCCGTTCCCAAGTTGCTTCTTCTTCGGTATGGTGGTTCCACTGGACCTTACAAAATTTGATAGTCTTGGTTCGTGTGATCCTTTTTGCCATCTCCAAGATTTTGATTGGCTTCTCTTCATACGTCAGGTCACTTTCCAACTGAACTTCTTCTAATGGCACTGTATCCCGTAGTGGGGTTTCTGTCATCTCTGGGTGACACTTCTTCAATTGGCTCACGTGGAAGACATTGTGAACTGCTGACAGAACTTCCGGCAATTCTAACTCATATGCTACTTCTCCCTTGCGGGAAAGAATCTTAAAGGGGCGGATGAATCGAGGTGCAAGTTTACCCTTGATTCCGAACCTCTTCACACCACGCATTGGTGACACTCTTAAATAAGCCCTGTCACCTATCTCATATGTGATTTCTCTCCTTTTGGAATCTGCATAGCTTTTCTATCTGGACTGCGCGATCTTCAATCTGTCTTTGATTATTTGAACCTTCTCTTCAGCTTCCTGGATTATATCAGGTCCAAATAAACTTCGCTCTCCCACACCGCTCCAGAGTAGTGGTATGGTGCATTTCCTACCATAAAGTGCCTCAAACGGCGGCATCTCTATGCTTGCTTGGTAGCTGTTGTTATAGGAAAATTCTGCGTACGGCAAATTATCATCCCAACTAGACTTGTAGTCCAAGGCACATGCCCTCAGCATATCTTCTACAATTTGGTTTACTCTTTCCGTCTGTTCATCCGTTTGGGGATGAAATGCTGTACTGAACTCTAATCTCGTACCCAATGATTCATGTAGTTGTTTCCAGAAATGCGAGGTAAACTGGGTACCTCTGTCAGAAACAATCCTCTGGGGAATACCATGCAAGCATACTATTCTCCTCATGTAAATCTCTGCCAACTTAGCACTTGAGTAGGTAGTCTTTACTGGCACAAAATGGGCCACCTTTGTCAAACGATCCACTATTACCCAGATCGAATCATATCCCGATCTGGTACGCGGTAACCCAATAATGAAATCCATACCTATATGTTCCCATTTCCAATCCGGTATAGGTAAAGGTTGCAACAATCCTGCTGGCTTCTGATGCTCTGCCTTTACTCGACTACATACATCGCACTTAGCTATATATTCCGCGATGTCTCTCTTCAGGTTATTCCACCAAAATCTTTCCTTTACATCCATGTACATCTTGGTGTTTCCCGGGTGTATGGAATAAGGCGAGTTATGTGCTTCTTGCAGAATCAATTTTCTAAGATCCTCATCTTGCGGCACGCAGATGCGTTTCTCAAACCACAAGGTGCCTTGCTCATCCATTCGAAAACCCTTGGCCTTCCTTTCGCTCAGGTTGACCTTGATTTCATCCATTACTTTGTCTCCCTTCTGGCCTTCCCGAATCTTATCCTTCAACAACGGTTGTACGTCCAGTGTTGCGAGGAATCCTTCGGGTACTACCTCTAATCTGAGGTCCTTAAATGCTCTACTTAAATCCTCGGGCAATTCTCCCACTGTCAGTCCATTTACATAGACCTTACGGCTCAAAGCATCTGCCACCACATTAGCCTTTCCTGGGTGATATTGCAAACTCATATCATAGTCCTTAATAAGTTCCAGCCATCTTCTTTGCCTCATATTCAATTCCTTCTGGGTGAAAATATATTTCAGGCTCTTGTGATCCGTGAATACTTCACAACGCTTTCCCAAAAGATAGGGTCTCCACGTCTTTAGCGCATGCACTACTGATGCTAACTCCAGATCGTGGGTGGGATAGTTGACCTCATGATTCTTAAGCTGTCTAGAAGCATATGAAACCACTTTCCCTTCTTGCATTAGGACACTTCCTAGTCCATGGTGCGAGGCATCACAATATACTTGGAATTCCTTCTCTATATCTGGCAAACATAAAACAGGTGCTGACACCAGTCGTTTCTTCAGTTCCTGGAAACTTATCTCACATTCTTCAGTCCACTTGAAATGACTTCCTTCTTCAGTAGTGAAGTCAATGGTTTGGCAAGTTTGGAGAAGTTCTCAATAAATCTTCTATAATAACCTGCCAGTCCAAGGAAACTACGGATGTCTGCCACATTCTTGGGTACTTCCAATTTCGTCACAGCTGACACCTTTTCTGGGTCTACTCCTATTCCATATTTCGACACAACGTGTCCTAGAAAACCAACTTCTTCTAGCCAGAATTCACACTTGCTAAATTTGGCATACAGCTTATGTTCTCTAAGTCTCTGTAATATCAGGTGTAAGTGTTCTTCATGTTCCTCTTGACTTTTGGAGTAAATCAGGATGTCATCAATGAACACCACAACAAACTTATCCAGAAAGTCCATAAACACTTTGTTCATCATGTTCATGAAGTATGCCGGTGCATTGGTTAAACCAAACGGCATTACGGTGTACTCATATAATCCATATCTAGTAGTGAAAGCAGTTTTTGGTATATCTAGTTCTCTTACTTTCATTTGAAAGTATCCTGATCGCAAATCGATCTTAGAGAATACCGAAGCACCCTCTAGCTGGTCGAAAACCTCATTAATTTTCGGTAGCGGGTACTTGTTCTTGATCGTCACCTCGTTGATTGCTCGATAATCCGTGACTAGCCTTTGAGTACTATCCTTTTTCTCTACGAACAGAATGGGTGCTCCCCAAGGTGATGAACTTGGGTGGATGAAACCTTTCTGCAGTTGCTCCTCTAACTGCTTCTTGAGTTCTTTCAATTCAGCTACGGCCATTGGATATGGTCTCTTGGCTATGGGTCCCGTTCCGGGAACCAAATCTATAAGAAATTCAACATCCCTATCGGGTGGCATTCCCGGTAGTTCTTCGGGGAAAACATCAGGGTAATCTCTTACCACACGGACGTCTCCCATGCTAACCCCCTTAAGAGAATTTAGCTTAACTTTCTTAAATTCAAATTTGGATTTGTATCTGATCTTCTTCTTCTCAGGAGTGGTGAGTGTAATGGATCTATTCGCACAATCCAATACCCCTTCAAACTTGGCCAACCAATCCATACCGAGTATAACATCCAGACCCTGGGTTTCTAATATTATCAGGTTTACTGGAAAGGAGTGTTTACCAATTTCTAAACTCAAGTTTTGACAATCGGTTTGTGCGAGCATTTCCCCCCCTAGGGAACTCACCCTAACCGGATTTAGCAGGCTTGAAGTAGTCAGTTTGTTTTTATTAACAAATGCTCTTGAGATGAATGAGTGGGATGCTCCAGTATCGAACAAGACTAATGCTGGAAAGGTATGTAGTAGGAACGTACCAATCACTGCATCTGGTTCATTCTGCACTTCTCCACATCAAGATGATTCACCTGTGCCTTCTGGAAAGGATTAGGCTTTGATGCTTCCGGCGCCTTCTTCTTCTCTGGGCAGTCTGTTGAGTAATGTCCCTTGTTCCCACACTTGTAGCAAGTCACTTGACTAATATCTCGTTTAGGTTCATTGTTGTGGCGGTGTTGCTCTTTTCCACTATTGTTCCCATTGAACGGGTGGTTGTGTCCACTACCACCCTGTCCATTTCCTCTGTATCCGGAATTTCCTACTTTATGGATATGACTATTATTATTGTGGCCACTTCCACTCTTGTGATTGCGGTGACCCCCACTGTTCTCTGGAACGTATGGTTTCTTCTGCATCAGATTAGTGTTGTACTTATTGGCGCTGAACTTCCTTTTTCTATTCTCCTCCTTCTTCATGTTGTTGTCCAGAGTAATGGCCTGATCAAGAAGGTCCTGATAATTGGGAGCATAGGTCACAGACAATGGTATTTTCAGATCACCATTGAGTCCATTCAGAAACTTATACTTCCTCTTTGCATCTGTGTCTACATCCTCTGGGGCATAGAGTGAGAGGGAATTGAAGTCCTCCATGTACTCCCTCAGAGTACGATTTCCCTGTCTCAGGGTACGGAACTCATCCCTTTTCAGATTCATGATCCCAGTTGAGATGTGAGCATTGCGGAAACCTTCTTTAAAGATTTCCCAGGTAAGTCCTTCAAGTGGGTGAGTGATCTGATATGTTTCCCACCACTGTGCCGCTGGTCCCTCCAGTAGATGGGAAGTGAACCTTATTTTCTCCAATTCCGTACACTCGCAAGTAACTAGATCCTTGTACACAGAGCGTAGCCAATCATCGGCTACGATTGGTTCAGTAGCTGTGGAGAATTTGTTGGGTCTGAGCCTCAAGAACCTAGCAAGGCGGTCAACTTGGGGTGGGGGTGGTGGTGGCGGCGGTGGAGGGGGTGGTGGATTGTTTTGGTTGGCCATGAACTGAGCCATCATGGTCATCAACTGTGTCTGGGCTGCCATCATTTGTTGCATCATTTCGTTGGCATTGTTGTTGTCAGGATCACGACGTGGAGGCATCTGTATGGTGTGGGCATAGGTAAGTAGAGATAGAAAGAGACTACAAAGGAAAAATCTACCCATGCACATCAACACACTTCACAGAAACATAACAAACAACAAACAAACATACACACCCGAAGTATTTTATAAATTCGATATTTTAGAGACTTGCAAACCAAGCTAGGACATGGTTTTCAAGGTACTGCCTCACCACAAATTGGTGGGTCAATACAACTTCGATGAGGTAAGGAGAAATACTCGTAAGGTAAGGATAACTGGTGGTCTTTCTAATCAAATTTTGAAACTCCTTATGTATTTGCGGGTGTTCCCACACTTGCGCTTCTTGACACCTGTGGCTTCCTTGGGAGTGTCCTCATCGGGATAGGTTATCACTAGGGGCTCTGGGGCGTCAGGGGGGTGATTCTTCTCTGCCTGAAGTTCCATTTGGCTTAGTTGTTCACACAAATGAGCACACTGAGCCTGCAATGCCAAAATGTGGGCATCTTTCTGCGCAATCCTATCATCTTGCAGGTAAATCTTGTTTTCCAGCTCCTTGTTCTCCTTCGTTAGCACCAGAACTTCTACACGAAGAATATCCTTCTCTTCTTCTAAGCTTTCCTTAACATGACGGTGGACGCGCCTTAAATCTGCCCTGTAGAAGATCTCTTGTCCCAGAAGTATATCCAAGTTATGGCAATGGGCTCCAAGGTCTCCATGATGCTTCTCGTTCTTACCCCTAAGTGAGGGTTGAACGGGTTGTCCAATGCTATCCCTCCTGGCAAAGTGTCGAAAGACGGAGTTGGGCTTGATCTCGTCATAGTACTGCTCAATGATGCGAGACAAGGTCTCCAGCATCGCCATCTCCACTCCATTTTTCCAGGTGGGGTATCTAGATTGGAAACGGATCAGCTGCGATCCAGGAGGATCCAGACAAGGGAGAACTTCTGAGTCGATCTTCCAGCGTCCTTCAGGGTAATCTTCTAACATAATTTCTTTGCCCTTGAAGACTGGCGGCGTCAACCTCAGGGTTTTGGAAATACTGAGGAGCTGGTCACTGAAGTAGTACTGGTCTCCTTTCGGCGGGGATAACTCTCTGGTGAAGTTCTTCATCTACAAGAATTTTGTAGGGATAAGAAATAAGGAGATTAAACTAAATAAGAATGTAGAAGGTAAGGAACATATTATAAGAAAAGAAGTCTGGTATTTCGAATTTTATTAATTATAAATATTTATTTTAGGGTTTGTATCCAATCCTAGGGGTTTCGAGCCTACAGGCAACATTCGTGCTCTGATACCATCTGTAGAGCCCTTGCTTACGAAAGCAATGGCACATATGAATAGTGCAAAGACTTGGATCACATAAGTCTCACATTCTCCAATAAGATGTAATATCACAGTACAATGTCATAATTTATTACAGAACGAGACGAATGATCCAAAAACAAATATCCTTACAACTTAGCATAGAGGAAATGCTAGCTGAATAAATAGTTCACACTTTATTTCAGAGTTCAAACGCAATACTAAAGGTAGCATGGAGCTACATCTTCTCCATGAAGCCACTGGCAAAACATGTTGGTTGTAGCTCGAAGACGACCCCCCCTTACTCCTCATTCAGACATTCTGCAAGGTTTAGTTGCTGCCCAGCTATAAAGGGTCAGCACAATTGAATTGTGGTGGCAAGTGACTTTAATTCCTAATGTTCTATTTTACTATAAATATATGCTTAATTTGGCTGGTGGAGCTCAAGGCTATTGCGCAAAGCAAATTTTCTTCTACTTTTGATAAACAATTTTCTTAAATCAATATCTTCTCCTTCAGAGACAAATCTCGAGACAAGTCCATGTCTCCTACCCATGTTCATCCAACAAGTTTTATTAAGAAATTTGAGATGAGGAGATTTTCAGAACACAGCCTTGTGTAGTTACTCAATTTGTCCGATGCCGGGGACACGGCTAAGATCTTAGGTTTTAACTCTCGAGAGGGTGTGCACTTTCACCATTAGACTCGATCAACCCAAACTATCCTCTACACTCCTTTAGTGAGAAGGAAAAGGAGAAGATCAAGACGAGACTTTTCAGAAGTTGCTTTCCCATGATCATACTAAGAGATTACCACCATCCTATCAACTCTACCACCATCAATCTCTTGACCCAGGTCCAGATCAACTTACTCCATCAAGACAGAGCCCATATTGACCAAAGGTTGCACGATAAGCAACTAGACTCAGTGTAAACTTAAATCTCATAGCCCTGGGTGGCCTACCACAAGTGAGCCACTCAGGTTAACACCGCATATCATGGCCCCAAGTAAGTAGAAACTACCCTGGGCGAAGACAACCATGACACTTGGCCCTGAGAAGCCACTCAACTTGAAACCTCCTCGATCGACCCAATCCACCCAGGCGTTAAATTAATTTAGTGGAAATTTTCATTTATCACATCAACCATAAAACAATCATTTTTGCAGCAGTTGCTTCCACTAAATTATAATAGGGGTCTAATCTGGAATTTCTACGGGGAAACCTAAAGGTTTGCATAGCATACTACAATCTCCCAAAACCTATCATGCATACTACTTTTGCAAATACTGTTTGAAAAACACTAGATATGCAATAGAATAAAATAGTAGGTGTTTTATGAAGTCACTTGCCTTGGCAGCAGGAGCGACAGGTACAACAATAATAACAATCACACGCAGGTCCTTCCTCTCCTTCACAATCTAGCACAAGCAATACATACAAATAAATATCCACACAATATCTCACAACACAAAATAAAAGATGTATGTATGCATGATATGCCATGTGTAAAATTAGACACACTTATCAATAATTTATATTCTCTGTTATTAAATGCATGAGATGCAAATTCTAGGAATTTCTCATTTCACTTAACAATTTAATAATTGAAAACAATATAGTAAAACTTAGATTATACCATTACAACTTTTATTGTTGTAGGAAAGTTTTTAAATAAGTCACATATTAATATTCCTGGGCAGAGGTTAATAGCATAAACCCAAAACAATTGAGTTTATTTGTAAATCATTTTTATTATTTAAGTTATGGATTTAATAGCCGAATTACTCCTCGGATGATCTTATGAATTATTATTTATCAAAAGCAAAAACAAATGATGTAGAATTAAACTACTCTAGCAGGGCTATCCGTGGATATAAAATTCATTGAATTTGGACTTACAGGACGTAAGTTATGAATTTTCTAAGTTTTGCATATTTTCTGTTTTATATATAAAATTCCTGCGAAAAAGAAAATAAGAGGGGCTACGTGGCGCGATCCTATTGGACGAAAACGGTTCGCGCGGATCATGGACGAGGGCCGTCCGATTTAAATGAGATCGGACGCACGGGATCGTTTTGATCTAGATCCGTTGGATCTAGATCCAACGGCGTGGGACGCCCGGCCGAACCGAGCGGCGCGCGGGTCGCCGGAAGGCTCGCCGGCGGTGGCGCCCGCGGCGGCGGCGCGTCGGCCTCGACGTTTCCCGCATGAAAACACAGCCCCAAGACGAACGGTTCTTACCAAAATGACGTGGAGGAGGAGGCGAGGTCGATGGCGAGGCGGCGGCGTCGAGACTCCTCTCCTTTCCTCGTCGGAGATGGTGGCCGGCGGCGGAGCACTTCGGGCGAGGTCGTTTTCGGCGTTCGGCTGCGCAATAGAACGAGCGAGGGGGCTCAACGGGTGCGCAAAAGGATGGGGAAGCGAGGGGGTGGCTCGGCGGCGCTCGAGGAGCTCGGAGCTTACCGCACTCGCAAAAAAGCCCGACGGCAATGGCGGCGACGGCGAGCTCGATTCCGAGTAGCCCGACGGCGGAGAGGTAGGGTTTTGGGGGGGGGGGGGGGTGGAGGCGGCCTCGAGGGGTATAAGTAGGAGGGGGCGCGGGAGCTAATCACGGCGGAAATCGGCCCGGAAACGGCTCGGTCGTGGACGTCGTCTCCGGCGCGATCTCCGGACGGAGGTGGAAGACGGCTGACACGTGGGGCCCACCTGTCAGCGAGAGGGGAGCGGTGCGCGCTGGAGCGGGCCGATGGGCCGTTATCGATCGCGCGCGTGGTGGATAACGTCTGGGCCGGCCCGGTAACATATTCCTTTAAATAAAATTAATAAACTGTTTCCTCAAAACTGATTTACTAAATGATTTTTAAACCTATTCAAAACATTTCAGAAAAATTTATAAAAATATATTTTGGAAAGGTGATTTAAATTAGAAATTTTCAAAAATAAACTTACCCATTATATAATTTGGAAAAATTATATTTATTAAGTAAGTTTAAATAAACACTTAATGGGATTAAACATTATTTAAACTCATAATTGAATTTTTATCTAGTATTTATGTGATTAAAAGTTAATCCTATATGATGAATGATGTATGAATGCAAAGTTTTAAATTTTAGCAAAATTGGGATGTTACAGGCTGTAAGACATATTGTCGTTCGCATACAGTGGGGGTAAGACAGTTTTACACAAACGTTTACGTTGAAGGTTATTGTGGCGAGCCTAGCATATGCAGATATGGCTTCGGAACACGGAGGCCGAAAGGTCGAGCATGAGTCACAGAGTTGTTGTGATCGACATTTCGATGTCCACCTTTGAAGTTGTGTTGCCGATTCTGACGATGAAGGGTTGTGCAATTGATGGGGGTCGTGTAATCGGTAAAACGATTCAGAGGGATGTTCGTTTAAGTGGGAGTTCTTGGAGTTATTTTCTAAAAAAACGAGAACTCAAAATATTGTGAACAAAGTCTTCATGTTTTGCAAAACCTTTGTAAATATTAACCAATGTAATAGCCTTCTTTAAAATTAGTTGCAATCCTGCGATTGAGAAACTTAAAAAATTGGGTCTAAACTTCATAGTTTTATACTTTATCTTGAGGATACTCCTTGTTTAAATCATTAGCTCTTTGTGATACAATACCCGCTAGGAGATAAACCCGGAGATTCCACTAACAAAAGGATAATTTGGATTATCAAGTTTTTGTGCGGATAATATCATCATAGTCCAGTGTATGCTATGATCTCTGCCATAGAGAATCAACGATGGGTGCGAGTTGTTAGATCGTGAACATATGAGATGATCGCTAAACTCGGGATACACCTAAAGTTGGGTTGATGAAGTTTATCAGTATGTTGACTGTTCTTATTCTCAACCAAGATGGAAGATAATACACACATTGAAGGAGCACGTGGCAGTCATACTTGATGACACTAGTCATACTTGATGACATTGGTCATACTTGAAGACATTGAGACGCCTCGCTCAGCTCGATCACTGGATGACAGACAACGTTAGTAGATGCAAATGCTTTGTCATAGACTATGTCATGCAAGGGGAATCGTTCATCTTCATATTTCTTGATTGCGTTGAGAGAATCAAGAAGATGAAACAGATCGCGGGAAGTCATCGATGATGATGGTGTGTATATGATATACACGTTATAAATCTTTTACCTAAGCAAGTACTCGTAGTAGTGACTAAGTTTTTGATACTAGTTATGTTTTATGAAAACCAGATTTACTACTTGAGTAGCTTGTAAGGATGAGGCGACATTGTGTGTTGATAATGGCAGACAAATTGTTGTGATGGCCATAGACACTCTCCCTCTAGATCTACCATTTGAATAAATTCTTTTTACGATCGCTTGTAAGTATGATCGTTATAAATGTCTCTCCTCTAGCGAGACGACTATTCATATATGTTAGTGACAAAATTTGTTGTCCTATATTTATGAAGTAATGATCATAAGCCGATTTGAATTTAGATGGTAGAAGCTCCCACATTCATAATATTAATGCCAAAGAATACAAACTTAATAAAGACACCACATTCATGTGGCACTACCGTTTAAGTCATGTCAATGTTATAGTCAATGAACAAGCTCCATACGGATGGATCTACAAGTCCTTAGATTTGATCTTTTGACACTTGCAAGATAACTAAGACACCGTTTTCGGAAAGCGGGCATATAACTTATTGATAATCATGCATATAGATGTATGTGGATCAATGAAGTAATTAACGTTTAGTGGAAGTCTAGATTTCCTAGACTTCATGAATACTCTGAGTAGATATATGGATATCCACTTAGGAAATGTTAGTCTGAAAATTTTGATTAGATCAAACAAGTTCATAATGAAGTAGGAAAATAAGATTAACAAGAAATTCAAATTCCTTAGATACAGATCGAGGAAATAAAGATTTGAGTTATAATGTTGGCATATCATTGGAAGACTTGTGAAAAGAGTTCCACAAATTACGTCGCATGGAACACCATAGTGTTATGGTATGTTAGGACGTCGTAATCGCATCCTATCGGATAGTGTGTGGTAAATAAATCTCATACTGAATTACTGTGATCATTGGAGTAGTATGGTAGAAACATAAACATTCACGTTAGATAATAGGGAAACCATTTAGATCCATGGAGACAATACCATGTGATTGATGGCATGGCTTTTAGCCTAGATTGTCGTTTCAGCAATTTAGTGTTTCGATGTGATCAAACCTAAAATGGATAAATATTTGTAGTGTACCGTACCTAAAGAATTAGTTGGGTACATGTCTCACGATATAGGAAAAACCGTTGCCAGAATATACCTTGCAAAAAAATAGTTTCTTGTACAAGTGTATAAGTGGGAAAGAAAGTAGAGGAAGACAAAGTTGATGAACTTTCTCTCCAGACATCAGAGTGGCGCAATAGAAAGTGTTTCCGGTGTCATTCTCCACAACTGGAAATAAGTTGATGATAAAAGATCATCACGCTCTGAGCTCATACTAAGAATGAAGGCGTACGAGGTTGTGTTCCACACTGTGTGTTACGATAATCTTGTTATGAACGTCATGTTAATAGAATATGACAAACCTACGAACTACGAAGAAGAGATGGTAGACCTAAGTTCGAGAAATGGCTATGAGTCATATATGATCCGAGATAAAATCCATATACAATTACCAGGTAATGACTTGGGAGATCATCTTGATGGCATTTAGGCTGCTAATAGAATATGGAATTTTATGAGAGAGTAGACACTTATAAGGATCGATTTGTCGAGAAACAGTTCCGACATATTCAAAAGTTGACCACAACGAGATTTTGTCTCAAGTGGCAAAGCCTAAATCTATTCTGGGTCGTTTAGCAATTACTATAATTTCAAATTGAGAAATTGATATATGGATAAGGAAACCATGTTTCTTAATAGTATCATTAAGAAAGAGTTGTAATTAGTACAATAATGGTTTGGTGATCCTGAGGATGCTAAACATGTATGGAAACTTCAGTTGTCCATTCATGGGCTGAGCAAGCATATCGGAGCTGGAATCTTCACTTAGATGATGTTCAAAATAGTTGAAGAAACTAGCATTTTCAAAGAAGTGAGTGGGAGCTAAGTAGCTTTTCTGGATCTTATCTGCGGAAGGCATATTTGTAACATCCCAACATATTATAATGTTGAAAATCACAAGAATTTAAAACTTTTGTTTTGATTAAAATAAAATATTAAAATACATAAGAAAACCAACTACAAAAGAATTTAAACATGATAAAAAGGTTTAATATTTCAAATGTCTCAGTCTAACCTTATTTTTAAAAGTTGTTTCAAGTAAACAATTATTATCCTTTGTAATTATTAAAACCTCAATATCTAATGTGACAAATGTTCTACAAACCTTCAAACCATAATCATGAAATCAATAGTTTCCTCCACACAGCCATAGCTATTCATAAATTAAAATAATATTTATAAGTGTTCTTTTTAAACTATTTAAAACATGATCTATCTGTCAAATAATTTTTCATTCTTACAACTAAGTTCAAACTTAGTGTTGAAATTACAACCCTATAGTTTATAACTTAAATAACTTCATATATTTTATAATAAATGGATTATCCAAATAAACATTTCATTAGCTTAAAATGAATTCCAATTATTTTCAAAACATAAAATGATTATCATGAATATATATTCTATATAGGAAAAGAATTAAATTTAAAATCTTTTCCAAAGTTGTTTATAAAATTTTCAAATGATATAACTTAATATGAAATATAATGGTGCATAAAATAAAATTGAATTAAAATTGAATCCAATATATTTCCAATTTCCTTAAAAATATTTATATTCTATTACTATACCAAAAATAAAAGTGAATGGTTATTAAAAATGTGTTTAAAATAACTCAATATCAACCATATAAGAATGTGGGAAACTCCATAAAATTTTATTTAACTCCAAATAATTTATTTAACTCCTAATTTCAAAGAGTAACTAAATTAGGTAAAATTGTATTTTATGAATATTTCAAAATAATTAATTTTCAAAAAGTTTCAAAACATGTCCACTATTGTTTTAAAACATAGATATGAATTTTACAAATTTATAGAAATTAATTTGACATCATTTGGACAATTAAATCAAAAGATATGAATTAAAAGAAAAATCAGAAAAGAAAAAGAAAAACGATGACGTCATGCTGACGTCATCGTCTTCAACCTCTGCCTCAAATCCCGCCCGAAACCGCCGGCGCCTCCTTCCTTAAAAATTCGTGTGATTAGCGCCCTAAATCAACGCGCCTTTCTGCCCTATAAGTAGCCCTGCCCCTCCTCTCGCTTTCCCCTCAAAAACCCTAGCCGAGAACGCCCCCAGGCTGCCGGAAAAGCTCGTCGGAGCTCCTCGGTACCCGCCGTCGTTTTTCTTTGTTCCCCGGAGATGTGAGCCTCCCCCGAGTCCGAGACCTCCTCCATACTTCTCCTTGCGTCCGTGCGCATCCTCTGACACCCTCCCTCGATTCCTTTCGCAGCCGAACGGAGCACCTCGTGCTCGACCGAAGCACGCCGGCGCCGAAGCACTTCGGCCACGCCCCACGCCCCTCCGAGACGCCCGCGAAGCCGCCACCAAGCCCATCGAGATCGCCGCGACGCACCGCAACCGAGGGCATCATCCGCGCGTCCGAGGAACTGCCGGAGCACCATCCCCGTCCGCGCCCGAGCCCAGCGCCGCCGTCTCCTTCGTCTCCGGCGACCATCCGCGCCGCCCGGTGAGATCCTCTTCTCCTGGCCGTCCGATCTATATTGTACGCGTAGGATTAGATCATTTAATCGAATCGGTACGATCCGTTCAGATCCGTCAGATCTGGATCCAACGGACCAGATCTACTCACTTCCCACGTCGGATCCGCGTCAGCGCAGAGTCAGCGCTGACGTGGAATTTGTTTTCTTTTAAATTGTTTAAATGGTAGTTTTGCAGAAAAGCCCCTGTCACTTAGATCTGTCATAAGTTTTTAACCACTTATCCAAATTCAAATATTTTTACATATTTGGAAAGCCCCTGGCATGTAGAATATTTTGGATCTGCCAAAATTCAAATTTGACTTAGTTTAAAATATTCAAATTTCAAATGGTAAATTTGAGTATTTTTGGCATCACTTTAAATCAATAATTCCATAAATTGCAAATAAAACTGTTTTAGAAACTTTGGAATATTTGTAAATTGATGCCACTGCTATAAAATATTTTTTTGAGTAATATTTGAATGAATTCATAGTTATATATTTAAATTGAATGGTTTGAGTATTTTTCAACATAACTATTAATAGAAATATTATTTTGATTAAATCAAATTGCAATAAATATAATTAAATCACCTCTGGCTATTAATACCATTTATAAAAATTGTGTTATCAAATATAAATCACGTAAAACTTTAACCTATATGTTTCCCTTTTATTATGTTTGCAAAATTTGAAACTAATTAAAATTGCAATTATAGCTTTATGCGTACTTTATAAATATCACAAAAATTAGTATTATGTTTCTTGTGATTTAAAATTTGCATAGCATATTTTATCTTATAGTTATATTTCCCATAAGGAAAACTTTCCCCTATTTTCTCTAAGTTAGGATTATTTTCAAACTTAGTATTTTGGTAAAAGTACTATGCACTAGACACTTAGGATTTTCAACATGGAGCTGGAAGATCAATGAAGGACTTAGCCAAAACAAGACTTCAGAAGTACCTTCAAGGAGCAGAAGCACTTAGAAGAAAATCAAGAAGAAGTTCATGAAGACCAACCAGCAATATTGTCTAAGTCTTGCTTCCTCTCTCTTTCTTTTCTCCCTTCTTCTCTGAGACTTCGTGAAGACTAAGTTAAATCCAATGACCAGCCTAGGTGATACAAAAATCACCAAGTCTGAAGATTATTCAAGTCTGAAGATTACTATAATTTCAAATTGAGAAATTGATATATGGATAAGGAAACCATGTTTCTTAATAGTATCATTAAGAAAGAGTTGTAATTAGTACAATAATGGTTTGGTGATCCTGAGGATGCTAAACATGTATGGAAACTTCAGTTGTCCATTCATGGGCTGAGCAAGCATATCGGAGCTGGAATCTTCACTTAGATGATGTTCAAAATAGTTGAAGAAACTAGCATTTTCAAAGAAGTGAGTGGGAGCTAAGTAGCTTTTCTGGATCTTATCTGCGGAAGGCATATTTGTAACATCCCAACATATTATAATGTTGAAAATCACAAGAATTTAAAACTTTTGTTTTGATTAAAATAAAATATTAAAATACATAAGAAAACCAACTACAAAAGAATTTAAACATGATAAAAAGGTTTAATATTTCAAATGTCTCAGTCTAACCTTATTTTTAAAAGTTGTTTCAAGTAAACAATTATTATCCTTTGTAATTATTAAAACCTCAATATCTAATGTGACAAATGTTCTACAAACCTTCAAACCATAATCATGAAATCAATAGTTTCCTCCACACAGCCATAGCTATTCATAAATTAAAATAATATTTATAAGTGTTCTTTTTAAACTATTTAAAACATGATCTATCTGTCAAATAATTTTTCATTCTTACAACTAAGTTCAAACTTAGTGTTGAAATTACAACCCTATAGTTTATAACTTAAATAACTTCATATATTTTATAATAAATGGATTATCCAAATAAACATTTCATTAGCTTAAAATGAATTCCAATTATTTTCAAAACATAAAATGATTATCATGAATATATATTCTATATAGGAAAAGAATTAAATTTAAAATCTTTTCCAAAGTTGTTTATAAAATTTTCAAATGATATAACTTAATATGAAATATAATGGTGCATAAAATAAAATTGAATTAAAATTGAATCCAATATATTTCCAATTTCCTTAAAAATATTTATATTCTATTACTATACCAAAAATAAAAGTGAATGGTTATTAAAAATGTGTTTAAAATAACTCAATATCAACCATATAAGAATGTGGGAAACTCCATAAAATTTTATTTAACTCCAAATAATTTATTTAACTCCTAATTTCAAAGAGTAACTAAATTAGGTAAAATTGTATTTTATGAATATTTCAAAATAATTAATTTTCAAAAAGTTTCAAAACATGTCCACTATTGTTTTAAAACATAGATATGAATTTTACAAATTTATAGAAATTAATTTGACATCATTTGGACAATTAAATCAAAAGATATGAATTAAAAGAAAAATCAGAAAAGAAAAAGAAAAACGATGACGTCATGCTGACGTCATCGTCTTCAACCTCTGCCTCAAATCCCGCCCGAAACCGCCGGCGCCTCCTTCCTTAAAAATTCGTGTGATTAGCGCCCTAAATCAACGCGCCTTTCTGCCCTATAAGTAGCCCTGCCCCTCCTCTCGCTTTCCCCTCAAAAACCCTAGCCGAGAACGCCCCCAGGCTGCCGGAAAAGCTCGTCGGAGCTCCTCGGTACCCGCCGTCGTTTTTCTTTGTTCCCCGGAGATGTGAGCCTCCCCCGAGTCCGAGACCTCCTCCATACTTCTCCTTGCGTCCGTGCGCATCCTCTGACACCCTCCCTCGATTCCTTTCGCAGCCGAACGGAGCACCTCGTGCTCGACCGAAGCACGCCGGCGCCGAAGCACTTCGGCCACGCCCCACGCCCCTCCGAGACGCCCGCGAAGCCGCCACCAAGCCCATCGAGATCGCCGCGACGCACCGCAACCGAGGGCATCATCCGCGCGTCCGAGGAACTGCCGGAGCACCATCCCCGTCCGCGCCCGAGCCCAGCGCCGCCGTCTCCTTCGTCTCCGGCGACCATCCGCGCCGCCCGGTGAGATCCTCTTCTCCTGGCCGTCCGATCTATATTGTACGCGTAGGATTAGATCATTTAATCGAATCGGTACGATCCGTTCAGATCCGTCAGATCTGGATCCAACGGACCAGATCTACTCACTTCCCACGTCGGATCCGCGTCAGCGCAGAGTCAGCGCTGACGTGGAATTTGTTTTCTTTTAAATTGTTTAAATGGTAGTTTTGCAGAAAAGCCCCTGTCACTTAGATCTGTCATAAGTTTTTAACCACTTATCCAAATTCAAATATTTTTACATATTTGGAAAGCCCCTGGCATGTAGAATATTTTGGATCTGCCAAAATTCAAATTTGACTTAGTTTAAAATATTCAAATTTCAAATGGTAAATTTGAGTATTTTTGGCATCACTTTAAATCAATAATTCCATAAATTGCAAATAAAACTGTTTTAGAAACTTTGGAATATTTGTAAATTGATGCCACTGCTATAAAATATTTTTTTGAGTAATATTTGAATGAATTCATAGTTATATATTTAAATTGAATGGTTTGAGTATTTTTCAACATAACTATTAATAGAAATATTATTTTGATTAAATCAAATTGCAATAAATATAATTAAATCACCTCTGGCTATTAATACCATTTATAAAAATTGTGTTATCAAATATAAATCACGTAAAACTTTAACCTATATGTTTCCCTTTTATTATGTTTGCAAAATTTGAAACTAATTAAAATTGCAATTATAGCTTTATGCGTACTTTATAAATATCACAAAAATTAGTATTATGTTTCTTGTGATTTAAAATTTGCATAGCATATTTTATCTTATAGTTATATTTCCCATAAGGAAAACTTTCCCCTATTTTCTCTAAGTTAGGATTATTTTCAAACTTAGTATTTTGGTAAAAGTACTATGCACTAGACACTTAGGATTTTCAACATGGAGCTGGAAGATCAATGAAGGACTTAGCCAAAACAAGACTTCAGAAGTACCTTCAAGGAGCAGAAGCACTTAGAAGAAAATCAAGAAGAAGTTCATGAAGACCAACCAGCAATATTGTCTAAGTCTTGCTTCCTCTCTCTTTCTTTTCTCCCTTCTTCTCTGAGACTTCGTGAAGACTAAGTTAAATCCAATGACCAGCCTAGGTGATACAAAAATCACCAAGTCTGAAGATTATTCAAGTCTACCAAGAATTAAATCAAGACATCACCTAGAAGAAAGTTACAAGTCTGGAGATGAAGCCTGGAGGACAACTACAATCGTCTTTCTTGATCACCTTATAAACTTAGTATTTTCTCCAAGTGTTTTGCACATCATGGCTAAGCATTTTGAGTGCTTATTCTAGATAAGTTATAACAAAGTTATCTTGTCCAACTTCTAACCTTAATCCTTAGTCAATTGACCAACCTACTTGCCTTGCATTAACTTAAAAGATTTTCATGGCATGACATGCATTTCTAGTCCTTAGAAATAATTTGCATATTATGAAACTTGTTTGTATGTGTTGTATGGTTATGTTTTATGATTGAGTATTGTTGTTTGCTATTATTGCTTAGATTAAACGGAGAGCAAACGTTCGTTGTTGAAAAGAGTTTGTGAACAACGACAACATTCAAAGGCAAGTGGCACACCTCATAAACTTCCTATTATTTTCTATATGCATTACTTAGTGTAATTTTATATGCATGTGTAGGATAGTATCGCTATGCTAAACCTGTGTAGAATTCCCTTACTCCTGTGTCTAGGTTCCTATATCATACTTAGCAGAAATATTGATGCTATGCACTTGATGAAAGGTTTTACAAAATATTAAGTTACTACTCAGAGCTGTGCTCATGGTTGTCGTCGCCTAGGATGAATTTCTATTCTACGTAGGGCCGTGAGCATGGTGGTTGTCAACCTGGGAGTACACATCCACTAAGTTAATGAAACACCTGGGTGGATTGGTTGAACGGTTTATGTTGAGTGGCTACTCAGGACTGTGCTTGTGTTTGTCTTTGCCTAAGGTAGTTTCTACTATACTTGGGGCCATGAGCATGGGGGTTGTCAACCTGAGAGTGCACTTGTGGATGGCCACCCAGGGAACAGAGGAATCTGAAGAACTCCGAGTGACGATTGCTTCCCGTGCAACCTTTTGACAATGGGCTCTGTCTAGAATAATTAAGTTGTGAGGGTGCAACCTGTCAGCTTGACAAGCAGATGTAGGGGGATGATAGGTGGAACGGGTCTTGCTAGTATGGTTGCATTCTTCTTCTGAAAGTTCTTGTCTCAATTCTCTCCTTTCCATAATACACTCCGTGTGTATAGGATTTCTCGGACAAATTGAGTCTAAAGGTGAAAGTGCACAACCTCTGCAGAGTGTAAAACTAAGTACTTAGCCGTGTCCCCGGTACGGAGAATTTGAGCAGCTAATCACGGACGTCAATGGAGGATTCCACCATTCCAACTTCAGAAATAAAACTTGATGGGTGAACAAGGGAAGATGAGATTTATGGTTTTCATGCCATACTTGTCTTGATTTGAAGAAAGTGTTTTACAAAAAGATAGGAAAAATTGGCTTTATGCAAAATAGCCTTGAACTCCACCAGCCAAATATGCATATAGGCTTTAGAGTTATTCCATTAAGTGTCCAGCATAGTGTCACTTGCCAGACTCCATTTTTAATGGAATCTGACCCACGTTGTTGCAATATTTTTCTTATTGCAGAATGTTCAGATGACGAGTGAGGTTTCATTTATAGGTTTCGAGTCTACAACCAACATGTTTTCGCCTGTGGCAGCATGAAAGTGATAGAGACTCACTACTATTGTATTTCCGCTGTGTACTTTTTCAATGCTAGCTTTAGGCTATGCAACTTGTATCAAATATTTTGTAATTCTGGATCATCGATGTAATAAAATTGACGCTTTGTTGTGATATTACATCGTAAACTGTGTGTGCAAATGAATTGGTCCAGGGATTTACACTATACACAGGTATCTGCCTTATTTAAAGTGCAGGTACGCTACAGATGGTATCAGAGCACTGTGTTGCCTGTAGGTTCGAAACCCCTAGGATTGCACGGAGACCCCAAAAGTTATATAACTAAATAAACTAGGTTTCCAAAACTTGAGTAAATTTTGAAATTGCCTTTCTATTGTTTTACATTAATTATCTTGTCTTGCACCTTTCCTATTTTTTTTTATTCTAATTCTCTTTCCTTTCCAAAATTTTAGATGGGAGAGTACACCGAGACCGCGTATGCTGGAGTTTTGTCGGGTTTCATCTTTGGGAGGCAGCTGTCTAGGTTGACAAGTATATTGAAGCTACCACCGCCCTATTTCCGAGGAAGGAAAGAGGAGACCGACATACCCAATGTGACGCGTTGGAAAATCCGCACAATTATGACCCCAGATCCCACGATGCCAGACTTCGAGCCCGTGGACTATGCCACCTACTACCCAGAGTGGATTGAGGGAGTGAACATAGCTATGGTGGACTTAATGGCTCGTTTGTGTTACAAGTATCGCAACAAGCTAGCACCAGGATCACCCTTCCGTGCCTTTGGGAAGAGGGATGCACACGGTCTCTCGATGGCTCACACGGGAAATCGCCTGGACCTGCCCATCGTTAACAAGATGTTTGAAGACTTGGATTTTCTCATCAACTGTCTGACCAGGAAGGTTCAACAGGCTTATGACGTCGCGCATCATGCACAAGCCGTCATACACGCAAAAACCCAAGAACTCCAGACTTCTGAAAATCTTGTTGGTCATTTGGAGGAACTCATCCATGACCTACATTTGCAGAACCTTGGCAAGGATGAGCAGATTGCCATGCTTGAGGCGCAACTCATTCCACCTCCACCACCGCCAGTAGCTGAAGAAGGAGGTGACCAGGGCACTGGAGATGTGACTGTACTTGCAGCTACGAAGGAGGAAGGACAGGAGGAAGAAGACCCCGAAGAGGTGCTGTTTGAAGAGTCAACTGAGGGAGAAGTCACGCCTGTGGCAAATAACCACGCAATAAAACGCAAGCGTAAGATTGAGGAGGAATAAGTGTAGCAACACAAACCACGTTAGAGGGACCACCATTTATCTCATTTAGCTTATCGTGATCGATTCGATGTATTGACCTATCAAATTGTGGTATGGCAGTACTATCGTTTTTGTAATTCCATGACATTGATGTGTTTTCGTTCGATAAATGATTAGTTCGAGTTCTCAAAATAAGTGTGAAATTTATGTGTTTGCATGTGTTTTAATCATGTTGATAGATTTGTTAGGAATTGGTTGCCTTGTTCTAAAATTATTGGATTCTCCATAGTACATATAAATTAACTCATTGTAACATCCCAATATTTTGGAATGTTCAAAAATCACTAAAATTTAAAACTTTGTATTGATTAAAATAAAATATTAAAATGCAAAAGAAAACTAACTATAAAAGACTTCAACCAATTTTGAAAAAGTCTATTATTTCAAAATTCCCAATGTGTCATTATTTTCAAAAGTTATTTCCAATTAAACATTACATTATCCATTGTATTTCAAAAACCTTAATATGTAATTTGACAAATGTTTTATAAGCTTCAAACCATTTTATTCTAATAAAATAGTTTACTTATAAATAATTGATTTCAACCACTTAGCCATATCTATTCATAAATTCAAGACTATTAAAATGGTATAATTGCCAAATGGTTTTCACTCTTTTAACTAAGTTCAAAATATAGTTTGGAAATTATAAGCCTATAGTTTATAACTTTAAAACTTCAATAATGAATTATCCAAATAAACATCTCATTTGCTTAAATGAATTTCATTTATTTTCAAAGCATGAAATGATTAATATATTCTAAATAAGGAATGAATTAAAACTAAAATCTTTTCCAAAGTTGTTATGAAGTTTCAATTGAATTATCTTAATATAAAATATAATGGTGCATAAATTATTTTGAATTAAAATGAATACATTTTTTCCCCTTTTTATTTTCATATAGTATGTGCTATGTTATTTAGTATTATACTAAAGCCAAAAATGAATTTAGTATTTGAAAATGAGTTTAAATGACTTAAATTCAAACATATTGGAATGTGGGTATTTTACAAATTTTATTTAGCCACAAGAAAATTTAATTAGGATATAATTTCAAATTTGACTTTAAGTGTCACTTTTGTATTTAATCGATATTTCAAAATATTATTTTTTAAAAATGTTCAAAACATACCCACAACTGGTTTAACACAAAGATATTGTTTTTACAAACTTTTAGAAATTTATTTGACATCATTTGGAGTCTTAAATAAAAAGATATGAAATAAATAAGAAAAACCAGAAAATAGAAAAAAGAAAAGAAAAATGGATGACGTCATCGATGACATCATCGTCTTCAAGCTCAGCACGGACGGAAATAACTCCCATGTCCATTGATTTAGGCGTTTCTTCCCGAATTGATTCCCGACGTTTTAAAGCTCCAATTGATGTGTCGTTTCTTCCTGCTTAAAGCCCGTGGCCTCCTCCATCTTTTGCCCCTAAAAGCCCTCTCCGAAATGCCTCGAGGCTGGAGAATTTGCTCACCGGAGCCGCCTACCGCCGCCGTCGGTTTCTTCATTTCCGGCGAGAGGAAGCCACCTCAATCTCCGAGACCACGCTCATTCTACTCCCCACCCAATTGCACACCACACCAACGTCCTCGGCGAGTTTTATCGCGACCAAATTGTGCGGGGCGAGCAATACCCGAGACACCGGCACCGCCGCACCTCCGGCCGCTTCTCCAAGCCATCTCGGGAAGCGCTGCTCGACGCAGACCCCTCCACCATCCTCTTCGAGACGCGCCGTACGCGTTGCCGCCTCCTATTCAACCGGGGAGTTTCCAAATCGACATCGCCGTGCTCAACTGAAGCTTCACCGCCGCCGTCTCCAACGCCGGCGAGGAATTGCACGCGAAGGAGAGAGCCCGCGCCACCGACGACCACGCCATCTTCTCCGCCGCGACGTTCCACGCCTCTAAGTCGTCTCCCTCTCGTCCGGGAGCCACCGGAGCATCGACCGCATCTACTCCCGAGCACCGGCGCCGCCGTCTTCTTCCTCTCCGGCGAACTTCTCCGGCGAGGTAAGAAACTCGCGCCCAGATCCGTCCGATCGAAATCCAACGCCTCAGATTAGATCCCAATTTGAACCGGTTCGGGCCAATAAGATCACGCCACGTGTCTGCCGCGTCAGCGCCCAGTCAACGCACAGTCAGCGCCACGTCGTGCCTAGTCAGCGCTGACGTGGAAAATTAATTTCTCGAATTTAATTAATTTGGCAGTTTTGAAGAAAAGACCCTACACGTTAGTTTTATCATATCTTTTTCTCTGTTTATCCAAATTCAAATATTTTTATATTTTTGGAAAGCTCTCGACATGTAGAATATTATGGATTTGCCAAAATTCAAATTTGACTTAGTTTAAAATATTCAAATTTCAAATGGTGAAATTGAGTATTTTTGTCATAACTTTAAATCTGTAAATTCAAAAATTGCAAATAAAATTGTTTTAGAAACTTTGGAATATTTGTAAATTGATGCCACTACTATAAAATATTTTTGAGTAATATTTGAATGAATTCATAGTTATATATTTAATTTGAATAGTTTGAGTGTTTTCAACATAACTATTAATAGAAATATTAATTTTGATTAAATCAAATTGCAATAAATTTAATTAAATCACCTCTGGCTATTAACACCATTTATAAAAATTGTGTTATAAAATATAAATCACGTAAAACTTTAATCTATATGTTTTCCTTTTATTATGTTTGCAAAATTAGAAAATTGCAATTATAACTTTATGCATACTTTATAAATATCACAAAAATTAGTATTATGTTTCTTGTGATTTAAAATTGCATAGCATATTTTATCTTATAGTTATATTTCCCATAAGGAAAACTCCTCCCCCATTTTCTCTAAGTTAGGATTATTTTCAAACTTAGTATTTTGGTAAAAGTGCTATGCACTAGACACTTATGATTTTCAACATGGAGCAAGAAGGTCAACGAAGGACTTAGCCAAAACAAGACTTCAGAAGTACCTTCAAGGAGCAGAAGCACTTAGAAGAAAATCAAGAAGAAGTTCATGAAGACCAACCAGCAATATTGTTTAAGTCTTGCTTCCTCTCTCTTTCTTTTCTCCCTTCTTCTCTGAGACTTCGTGAAGACTAAGTTAAATCCAATGACCAGCCTAGGTGATACAAAAATCACCAAGTCTGAAGATTATTCAAGTCTACCAAGAATTAAATCAAGACATCACCTAGAAGAAAGTTACAAGTCTGGAGATGAAGCCTAGAGGACAACTACAATCGTCCTTCTTGATCACCTTATAAACTTAGTATTTTCTCCAAGTGTTTTGCACATCATGGCTAAGCATTTTGAGTGCTTATTCTAGATAAGTTATAACAAAGTTATCTTGTCCAACTTCTAACCTTAATCCTTAGTCAATTAACCAACCTACTTGCCTTGCATTAACTTAAAAGATTTTCATGGCATGACATGCATTTCTAGTCCTTAGAAATAATTTGCATATTATGAAACTTGTTTGTATGTGTTGTGTGGTTCTGTTTTATGATTGAGTATTGTTGTTTGCTATTACTGTTTAGATTAAACAGAGAGCGAACGTTCGTTGTTGAAAAGAGTTTGTGAACAACGACAACATTCAAAGGCAAGTGGCACACCTCATAAACTTCCTAAGTATTTTCTATGTATTACTTAGTGTAAACTGTGTGTGTAAACGAATCGATCCAGGGATTTGCACTATACACAGGTATCTGCCTTATTTAAAGTGCAGGTACGCTACACTCATTTATTCTCTAAAAACCAGCAGATGTCTCACTTCAATATCAACAACAATAAATTTTACCCCACTACGCGAATACTGTTAAGGGACCCGAGTCAGAAGGTGATCAATGACCACTCGCCTAAGATTGATCAAAACCATAGGGATGTTGAAGAGGACCCTATGACCAAACTAAAGGCATGCAAAACTTATGGGGAGACAGGACATACGTCCGAAGATTGCTCTGATGAGTGGCCCCATGGTCAGATCAGACGTCCAAGTAATGGATGCCGCTCCAAAAGGATTATTTGCTTCCCGTGTGAAGGAACGACCCATGTTCCAATCCAATGCCCATATTATCCCTTGGTGCAACAAGCTAACCAGCAAGCCAAGGAAGGAATGCAACAGTCTCTCATGAAGATCCTGGAGGAACAAATACAAAAGAGTGAATCCAAGAAGGATCTTAGCCACTTAACATGCTACAGGTGCAAGGATAAGGGACACTATGCCAGTGGCTGCCCTGAGTGGAAGAGGATTAAATCTCTTCAAGGAGCGAGTGGAAAATGCGAGTGCTCAAACTTCTCGTAGCTACCTGTCATTGTATTTCGAATACTTGTACGATCTACAACAGAGAAATAAAAGGGATTAAACAAAGTTTCTAGACTGACCCCAAAATTTTCTTTTAAGGGTGGTAGCCACCTAGGTAATTCAAACCCAGTCGCCTAAACCCCGAGATCTCGAACTATGTCAGAAATAATTCGCTGCCAAGTTTTCAAGTTTCCATGTCAGAAATCTCATTTCTCAAAACATCTCGAGCTATCAGAATCATTCAAGCATTTGCTTTGTCTTTCTAGCTTCTTCGAATCTCGAGGACGAGATTCCTTTTAAGGGTGGTAGTCTGTAACATCCCAGCAATATTGTCTAAGTCTTGCTTCCTCTCTCTTTCTTTTCTCCCTTCTTCTCTGAGACTTCGTGAAGACTAAGTTAAATCCAATGACCATCCTAGGTGATACAAAAATCACCAAGTCTGAAGATTATTCAAGTCTACCAAGAATTAAATCAAGACATCACCTAGAAGAAAGTTACAAGTCTGGAGATGAAGCCTGGAGGACAACTACAATCGTCTTTCTTGATCACCTTATAAACTTAGTATTTTCTCCAAGTGTTTTGCACATCATGGCTAAGCATTTTGAGTGCTTATTCTAGATAAGTTATAACAAAGTTATCTTGTCCAACTTCTAACCTTAATCCTTAGTCAATTGACCAACCTACTTGCCTTGCATTAACTTAAAAGATTTTTCATGCCATGACATGCATTTCTAGTCCTTAGAAATAATTTGCATATTATGAAACTTGTTTGTATGTGTTGTATGGTTATGTTTTATGATTGAGTATTGTTGTTTGCTATTATTGCTTAGATTAAACGGAGAGCAAACGTTCGTTGTTGAAAAGAGTTTGTGAACAACGACAACATTCAAAGGCAAGTGGCACACCTCATAAACTTCCTATTATTTTCTATATGCATTACTTAGTGTAATTTAATATGCATGTGTAGGATAGTATCGCTATGCTAAACCTGTGTAGAATTCCCTTACTCCTGTGTCTAGGTTCCTATATCATACTTAGCAGAAATATTGATGCTATGAACTTGATGAAAGGTTTTACAAACTATTAAGTTACTACTCAGGGTTGTGCTCATGGTTGTCGTCGCCTAGGATGAATTTCTATTCTACTTAGGGCCGTGAGCATGGTGGTTGTCAACCTGGGAGTACACATCCACTAAGTTAATGAAACACCTGGCTGGATTGGTTGAATGGTTTATGTTGAGTGGCTACTCAGGACTGTGCTTGTGGTTGTCTTTGCCTAAGGTAGTTTCTACTATACTTGGGGCCATGAGCATGGGGGTTGTCAACCTGAGAGTGCACTTGTGGATGGCCACCCAGGGAACAGAGGAATCTGAAGAACTCCGAGTGACGATTGCTTCCCGTGCAACCTTTTGACAATGGGCTCTGTCTAGAATAATTAAGTAGTGAGGGTGCAACCTGTCAGCTTGACAAGCAGATGTAGGGGGATGATAGGTGGAACGGGTCTTGCTAGTATGGTTGCATTCTTCTTCTGAAAGTTCTTGTCTCAATTCTCTCCTTTCCATAATACACTCCGTGTGTATAGGATTTCTCGGACAAATTGAGTCTAAAGGTGAAAGTGCACAATCTCTGCAGAGTGTAAAACTAAGTACTTAGCCGTGTCCCCGGTACGGACAATTTGAGCAGCTGATCACGGACGTCAACGGAGGATTCCACCATTCCAACTTCAGAAATAAAACTTGATGGGTGAACAAGGGAAGATGAGATTTATGGTTTTCATGCCATACTTGTCTTGATTTGAAGAAAGTGTTTTACAAAAAGATAGGAAAAATTGGCTTTATGCAAAATAGCCTTGAACTCCACCAGCCAAATATGCATATAGGCTTTAGAATTATTCCATTAAGTGTCCACCATAGTGTCACTTGCCAGACTCCATTTTTTATGGAATCTGACCCACGTTGTTGCAATATTTTTCTTATTGCAGATTGTTCAGATGACGAGTGAGGTTTCGTTTATAGGTTTCGAGTCTACAACCAACATGTTTTCGCCTGTGGCAGCATGAAAGTAATAGAGACTCACTGCTATTGTATTTCTGCTGTGTACTTTTTCAATGCTAGCTTTAGCCTATGCAACTTGTATCAAATATTTTGTAATTCTGGATCATCGATGTAATAAATTGACGCTTTGTTGTGATATTACATCGTTAAATGTGTGTGCGAATGAATTGATCCAGGGATTTGCACTATACACAGGTATCTGCCTTATTTAAAGTGCAGGTACGCTACAATATTTGAGTGGGAGCTAGGTGTCATTCATGATTTTATATGTAACGACATATTGAGAATGATACAGATCCTCTAGTAAACTATAAAGGATTATTTAAGTGATTAAATTTTCTATGAATGAAGATAGGAGTATTAGACATCTGATCTATAAATGTATAGATCAAAAGGGCTTAATAACATTACGTCGGAATATTTTCGTAAGTTAAGATTCTGAAGTGTTTCAGAATAGAACAAGCGAAGAAAACGGTTTTTGCTTGTATGACTAGGTGAAATATTAAGTTTATCATGGCATTTTCAGTGATAACAAATGATGTTCGACATTCTCTATGTATCAGACATAGATTCTATCAGACAGAAAGCTTCGACTTGGTGTGACCCAAGTTCTTGGTTGAAGAACGGGTTATAGAGTGATCCTTTTGTGGATCAATGAACAAACGTTAAGTATATTCTTCAGTGTCTGTGAGAACTACATATATGTTTTCTGGTAAAGGGTAAGAGTGGAAAGACAACTTGCCGTAAAACGGGTACGATGATGCAAGTTGTGACACTGACCCATACGACTAGAAATCTCATATAGGAGATGTCCTTTGTTTTGAAGAAAGACATGGTTAGCTTGCGAAGTTGCATATGAATGCACTGTCGCGTAATCTACATAAGTGTATAAATATATGTTAACTTCAGAAGTAGCAAGTGTGATTGGACTGAGCAGTTTTCCGAGCATATGTGGTTCCCCTTAATAGACCCCTTAGACTTTTAAGGCCCATGCTACGCGAAGGTTCGAGTCTCACTCCATCCACTCGGATATATTTCACCGTTATCGTAAGATACGGCAGATGTCAAACTAGGTGACATAGGAATGTTGCAAAGCCCATATAGGTCTCAATGTGTGAGATCTGTTGACTGTATTCATCTTCCACGAGACAAGCATGCACCAAGTTGCTATGGGTGTTGAGATTTTACCAAGTTGTAGACTAGATTAACTGTTACTCTAGTGCGAGTGGGAGACTGAAGGGAATATGCCATAGAGGCACTTAATAAAGATAGTTTATTAGTCATATCCCAATTGTTCATTATATGTTTTATACCATGTTATAACTGTATTAAGCGGAAACATTAATGCACGTGTGGTAGATAAACAATCAGTTCCCTGGTAGCCTCTACTAAGACTAGTTCATTGTGCAATTGATGATCGAGGTTTCCCTATCATTTGACATGGCGTCAGTTGGCAATGGAGTCATGTCATTAGGAGAATGACGTGATGGACATACCCATAATTTATAGGACGTAGTCATTACGCCTTCGAACGTGAGATCAACTCTTATTGTTATTCCTGAAACATACTTTGATTGCAGCAAATGTCATATCTTATAGAGTGTGACAATAAAGGTGTCTCTTGGGTATCGGAAGGGAGTAGTTGAGACGAGGGGTCAAGATCGGGATTTGCCAGTCCGCATAGCAGGATAGACACTCTAGGGCCCACTCGGTGAGATTATGTCAAATGAGTTTGCAAACATGTGACTAAGTCACCAGGACATAATATCACAGAAGAGTAGAAGATAGTGTTGTCGGTAACGAGATCATGCTAGGTATGGAGATATCTATAAACGAGTCTCAGACACGCTAAGTATCGCTATGGCAAAAGGTTTAAGACTCGACGTCTAGGTTTGATAGATGAAAGTCATTCGTTATATCACAGGGATTAATTCATGGGGTCCAGGCCTACGAGTTAATCATTGATCGGAGAGGGGTCTCGATCATGTTTGTTATTATATAGAAACGTAGCGGTAACACACTTAAGGGGTTTCGCTAAGACAACCGGAAAGGAAAGAGAACACCGGGAATGGTCCGATGGAGATCGGGCAGCGACGAAATAGTTTTTGGAGCCAGAATAAATTATATATTATGTATTTAATATTAATTAATGAATTAATAGTTAGATATTTTTTTTAATTAATTTCGAATTATTAAAGGCAGAATTCCCTAAATGGGCCTTCTTAGGCAAAGAGGCCCCTAAGGGAAGGAGGGCTGGTTCCGCCAGCCCCTAGTGGGCCACTGAAGGGAATATGCCCTAGAGGCACTTAATAAACATAGTTCATTGGTAATATCCCAATTGTTCATTATATGTTTTATACCATGTTATAACTGTATTAAGCGGAAACATTAATACAGGTGTGGTAGATAAACAACCAGGTCCCTAGTAGCCTCTACTAAGACTAGTTTCGTTGCGCGATTGATGATCGAGGTTTTCCGATCACAGGGAATGGCGCCGGTCGGCAATGAAAGGCATATCGTTGGTGTAACGATGTGATGGACATACCCATATTTGTAGGACGTAGTCATTACGCCTTAAGACCGTGAGACCAACTATTATTGTTATTCCTGGAAGATACTTTGATTGCACCAAACGTCGTATCGTATTTAGTATGACAATAACGGTGATACTTTTGGTATCGGAAGGGGGTAGTTGAGACGAGGGTTCAACAGCGGGATTTGTCAGTCCGTATAGCCGGATAGATACTCTAGGGCCCACTCAGTGAGATTATGTCAAATGAGTTTGCAAACATGTGACTAGGTCACCAGCTGACATAATATCATAGACGAGTAGAAGATAGCAATGTCGGTAACGAGGTCAGCTAGATATGGAGATATCTAAGAACGACGCTCAGACACGCTAAGTATCGTTATGACAAAAGGTTTAAGACTATACGTCCAGGTTTAATAGATGAAAGTCATTCGTTATATCACAGGGATTAATTCATGGGGTCCAGGCCTACGAGTTAGTCATTGATCGGAGAGGAGTCTCGATAATGTATGTTATTATATCGAACCGCTAGGGTAACACACTTAAGGGGTTTCGACAAGACAACCGTTAAGGAAAGAGATCACCGGGAACGTCCCGGGAATGGTCCGATGGAGATCAGGCAACGACGAAATAGTTTCGGAGCTAGAATAAATTATATATAATAGGTTTGATATTAATTAGTGTAATTAATGTTTGAATATGATTTTATATATTTATTTTCGGATTTATTTAGCCTGATTTCACTAAATGGTCCTTCTGGTGGAAAGAAGTCCCATGGGGGGGACCCCAAGGGAATTTGGTGGGGAAGGCTTGGCCGTCCTAGGTGGGCCAAATGGAGCCCACATAGGGTCGGCGCACCCTCCTTGGCCGCACCAGGCATGTGGGATAGTCCCACATTGCCTGGCTGGCAAGGTTGGCTCCCCCCGGGAGCCTATATAAGAAGGGGCACCCCTGGCCTTTTAATTCAACCCAATTAATTCTTGATTTCTCCTCGCTCTCATGATTCCCTTTGTCGGAGTTGCGCTGAGGAGGATGAGAGTTCTCTCTCCATCATAGCCCGCTGCCGCGCTGCTGGTGGTCCGGTCCAAGTCTTCTACTACTCGTCCTGGACTGGAGCTTCGGAGGCCGTCGTCTCCACCGTATGTGTGTAACGCCCTGCGAGGTGTTGCGCTAGCGGTGCTCGGAGGCCTACTTCCTCCATCCGACCTCGAGGTCATCTTCGTCGCGCCGAGTTCTCCGTGACCTAGAGGTCGGCTACGTCGTCTTCGTCGTCAACGATTGTGCGGGAGCGTAATCCCCGCTATTCGGTCTACGAGGGTATGTATTCCGATCTCCGCCGTACTTCTATATCTGCATAGTGTAGATCTTGGCTAGTTTAAGGATATCGTTGCTAGGAAATTTTTTGTTTTCTGCCTGTGATCCCCTTCAGTGGTATCAGAGCCGATGTACCATAGATATTGATGTACGCTGTTAGAACCCGTGTTCTGCACGGGGGCACCGTTCCTGTTATTTGCTACCCTCTAGCGTGCACTTATGATTCCAGCGGCATCGAGTTGATGAAGCGGCCCGGACCGACTTTACGCGTACGCTTACGCGAGACTAATTCCACTACTGACATACGGCTTGTACCGTATATGTGGTTGGCGGGTGTCTGTTTCTCTCTCTTTAGTTGGCTTTGCATTTTCAATGGAGGGCCCGAAAGGGATGCTTAAACATGCAATTATTGGATCTTTGTTGTGGTCATAAGGTTCGTAGGTATGAAGCGGTTCTATTTACGACAGCCCCAAGCCACGTAAAATATGCAAAAGATAAAGTAGAAGCGTCTAAATTTATTTTGTAGGGGCAATGTGATATGGTAAAGGTAGTTTTATTAAATTGTTTATGAACTGCGGGCGCCGAAATGACGATGGCGCAATGTACTATATCACATCACATTACGTCTGATGTTATTGTGTGCATCTTATATTGTGTGATTATATATATATTAGTATATATTAGTTACACGGCGGTAGTTATATATAAGATGATCCCTTCAAAATACCACTAGTGTTCTTCCTCCAACGAGGACCACCAAGAAAGTTCTACGTTATGAGGCAGGCCGTGACGATCGGGTATCAGACATATCGTCGTTCGCATATAGTCGTGTCGGGTTATGACTCCCAAGAATTGGGGGTAGTCACTTCCTGAAGAGTAGTTCGTGAAGGGGGTTGAACGCGGAGGTCAAGACCCTCTAGGGACACCGCGACGTTGCTCTGCGGACCCGAAGACGACAGGCCCACGAAAGAGATAGACACCAGCCTTTACCCAAGTTCACGGCCCTCGTGAGGAGGTGAGACCGCTAATCCTGCCTGTCTGTATTATATGTGGGAGGTTACAGTACAATTGAGCTTGCCGGAAGCCCCCTTGAGGCAGTTCTTGCCTGGGGAGGGAAGCGATGATCTTCTTCCTCCTCGGACAGAGGCTAACCTAACTAGGGTTGCTAGGGTTTACAAGGGAGTTGTGCATGCAAAGGGCCGACCCTTGCTATGATGGATGTCTTCTTTCTTTTATAGGCGCCTCGACCCTTGTCTGTATTAGATGGTGGAGGTCACAGTACAATGGAGTTTGCCGGAGGCCCCCTTGAGGGAGTTCTTGCCTAGGGAGGGAAGCGATGGTCTTCTTCCTCCTCCAGCCAGAGACTATCCTAACAAGAATTCCTAGGGTTTACAAGGGTTGTAGCACGCAAAGAACCGACCTCCCTACGATGGATGTCTTGTCCCTTTTATAGGCCCCTCTGGCGCACTCCTTCGGCTTGGCCTTCAAGGTGGCTCCCACACGGCAGAGGCATCGTGGATTAGGAGTCAACTGCGGTCTATTTGTCCATGGACGCGGTCCATTGTTGATAAAGGTGGGCTCGGTGGCCGACACGCGGCCGACCGCGCTGTACTGCCCGCAGAGAGGGCAGTCTCTGAGGTGGAGCCCGCGATGACGTTCTCCGTTGGAGGGTTGCGCCGTCCACCTGCT
The DNA here is from genome assembly GCA_026929855.1 of Poa annua. Taxonomy (NCBI): domain Eukaryota; kingdom Viridiplantae; phylum Streptophyta; class Magnoliopsida; order Poales; family Poaceae; genus Poa; species Poa annua. The sequence goes on from CM049431.1 coordinate 34,154,552, forward strand.
TTATCGCCAGAGTAGAAGGTCCTGGCTGTTGCGCTGCAGGCGGCGCCGCTTTATTGACCCCTTTATAACCAAAACGGCAATGGGGGTGCTTGCGTCACCACGTGGGCGTGGCAGGGGCCATGTGCGTCTTGCCGTACTTCCTTGGCCGCGACGTTTCCCTTCAGGCTTGAGGAGGCCTGAGGGGGGTTCCAGTTGGATTCCCTCGAGGCGCGCTAGCGCCTCGGGAGGGTCCCTTGAAGCGAGGGATCCCCTGAGGCCCTCGTTTCCTCTTCAGGCCCTCGAGGGGAATTGCCTCTCGAGGGTCCCGCCAGGCGGTGATGCCTGGTCCTTAGTCGTTTCGTCTGACTGGCCAGTGTGTGAGGCCTGAGGGGAATGGGCTCTCCATACCCCAGTTCCCACTGGGCCGACAGTAGCCCCCGGGCCCATGATGGGCACGGTTGAGCCCATGGGCTCAGGCGAAGCGTCGTGGGCCCTTAGTGCCCAGCCGGCCCGAGCCACGCGCCACTTGGACGAATAACGGCCTCGCACGATCCGGGGCGCGAGTCGTGGGGGGTCCCACCACGTCCCTGTAACTGCTCCTCGAGCTGACATAAAGCCCGAGCGAGGCACCAGGGAGCTGTTACCGTTTCCAATTCTTCTCGCAGAAGTTTCCGCTTCCCAGAGCTCTCCGCCTCCGCTCTCTCCTGCGATTCTCCCTTCTCTGTCTCCTTCAATCTTCCGCGCCCTCGACGATGAGACCACTCAAGAGCAAGGGCAAGGCCGATGCGGGGTCTTCCTCCCAGGTGGAGGCCCCTAAGCCCGTTGTAGGCGCAGCGCTGCTGGGCGTGCGCGTCAACGAGAAGGCGCTCGCCAAGGTCCAGTACCTGGTGGCGGACCGGACGAACGAGCATGGCGCCATCGCCCTGAAGCCCGTGGCGCACGGGAAGCGCCCACGCAGGTTCTTCCCGATCTTCCAGCATTGCGTTTCTGCAGGACTGGTGCCGCCCTTCTCGCTGTTCCTGGAGGCGGTGCTGGCATTCTACCAGGTGCAGTTGCTGCACCTGCACCCCAACTCTGTCCTCATCCTCGCCGTCTTCGCCTACCTCTGCGAGGCGTACCTGGGCCTGGAGCCCACGGTGGGGCTGTTCCGGTGCTTTTACGCGCTCCGGAACACGGCGAAGAACGAGCGCTCTGGGTGCGTCTCGTTTCGCATCGTCGACGGCATGGGGAGCGTCTACATCCCCATGTCTTGGAGTGAGGGCAAGGCCATCACTTCAGTGACGAAGAAGGTAGACGACTTCCGTCATAAGTGGTTTTTTGTGGGGGTGGAGCGTCCCTGCGCCTTCCTCGAGGTCCCCGACGAGCCTCCGGTGAAGAAATCCCATTGGGGCAAGGCCACCTTCGACGACGCCAGGAACGTGAGCTTGATGGGGCGCTTGAGCTTCCTCCGCGAGGAGGGCCTCACGGGGCAGATGATTGTGGCGGACTTCGTGACGCGCCGCATCGCGCCCCTCCAAGCCCACTCGGTCCCCATGTGGATGTACTCGGGGCCGAGCGACAAGATGCGGCTCCACGTCGAGGACAGCGACAAGAACACCATCGACAACGTCCTCTCCGCGCTCTTCGTTAATCCATCGGTGCTTGTCGTGGATGAGCTCCCTGCGGCGCTCCGGCGCCATCACCAATACAACATGACGGAGCGCATGGACCTCATGGAGGGGATGCCTCCGTTCACCCCGACAGGCCAGGCGGACTTCGAGGTGCCGACGCCGGCCACGCGGGGAGTGGAGGGGGCCGATTCTCCCTCGGCCTCAGCAGCTGGCCTAGGTGAGGAGGAGGCCGCGGCAGTGGAGGTTTCCTCCTTGAGGGCCGGGCCATTTACGGACGAGATTTGTGATATCTCGTCAGGCGATGAAGACGCCTTCATGGTGGCGCCCTCGCGCTTCGTGGAGGAGGAGGCTGAGGAAGAGGAGGCCTCTGACGCGGAGGCCTCTCCACGGAGGTGCGGGCCCCACACCAAGGCCTTCGTGGATCGCTTGGGGGCGAGACCATCTGACGTCCCCTCGAAAAGGAAAGCGGTGACGCCCCCAGCAAGGCCTGCTTCCAAGCCCTTTCCCTCATGGCGCTCGGGAGGCTTGGCGTGGGTCGACGCTGGCGCCCCCCCTTCAGGGTGAGTTTTCATGATGTTGGATCGTTTGCCTTTAGCTTTCTCTTTCACTTTACCCTTTACTGAAGGTATTTTCTTGGGCTCTTGTCAGTGATCTAGTGCCTGCGAAGCGTCGCCGGCTTCGCAAGGCGGCTGATGTGAAGAGCGCCACGGCAGGGGCCGTGGCTGAAGAGGCCGCGAGGCCTATGGAGACGGCCTCCACGGCCCCAATTGAGGGGGCGCCTCAAGCGGGGGCAGCTGCACCCCAGGCGGGGGGCGGCAGGGCCTTAGGTGGAGGAGGGCGCGGCACGCCCAGAGGCACCTGCACCGCCCCCCGAGCCTCTGGTGGTGGAAGGCTCGAAGGAGAAAACTCCCGCGCCGCCTCGCGCTCCTACTCCTCCTCGCACGGCTACACCTCCGCGCGAGGCCACTCCACCGCGTGAACCAACACCGCCGCGCGTGTTAACGCCTCCGCGCGCGCCTACCCTACCGCATGCAGACACTGCTCCCGTGCAGCCTGTGAGGGAAGCGCGCGAGGCAGCAGCAGGCACAGGCGGACCTGCTGGGGGAGATGCTTCCTCGCCTCCTCGTCAAGCTGTGACCGAGGAACGCCCTGCGGCTGCAGGGCCGGAAGAGGATGTCGGCGCGGGCACAAGCGAAGCCCAGGCTAGCCCCCGAGCTTTCCCCGAGGCCGGGCCCGCGAGACTCGACGCCGGGGCCGGGCCCTCCACGAGCCAGGAGCTGGTCCTCCGCGGCTGGGACTGGAGCGCGGGGCGCTGCGAGGTCGCCTTCGGCCTCGTGAGGGAATCCTTGGAGGGCTTGGAGGCGCACCTCGCCCTTGGGGACATATGGCTCGCTCGGCAGCAGGAGGAGCTGGCGAGGTCGTGGGCGTCCGTCCACGCGGCGGTCGAGGCGCGCCGGCTAGAGGATGCGGCACTGCAGGCCGCACGCGAGGAGGCCACCCGCTTCGCCAAGGAGATTCGCGAGGGGGCCATCTGCGCCGCTGCAGAGCTCCTCGAGCCCCTCCAAGCGGAACGCGACACTGCGGCGGAGCTCCTGCGCGAGGCCAGGGCGGAGTGCGAGGCGATGGAGGGCTCGCTGGCGCAGAAACGCCGCGAGCTGGGCCAGCTGGAGGACCAGCTGCTCTCCGTTCACCAGGCCGCACAGGCCGCTCTGGAGGAGTACCGCAAGGCCTTTGCCGAGCGTGAGCGGCAGCTGGCCCTCAAGAAGAAGGAGTTGTAGCAGCGTGAGGAGCAGTGCCTTCAGGCGGAGAAGGACCTGGTCGCCCAACGCGAGGCCCTTGAGGAGCGCGAAGGAGACCTGGCCAAGGCGACCTTGAAGTACGATGAAAACTTCGCTGCCCAGAAGCTAGCTTACGAGCGCTTTGAGCGGCGTTTTGCGGAGAAGAAGGAGGAGGCCGATGACGCCCTCGTGGAGCGCGAGAAGAAATTCCGCAAGTCCACCTCTCAGAAGTATCGCGACCTGGCCCAGACGCAGGAGGACCGCTTCAAGGTCAAGCACGCCGCGGATGCTCAACGGATCGCCGAGCTCAAGAGGGCCAACTCCAAGCTGGAGGCTCGCCTCAAGCGCGCCAAGGATGGTCGTCGCCGAGCGGAGGAGGCCCGCACCGAGGCAGTCCACAACCTCAATTCCTTGGCCAAGGACGTGGAGGAGCAGGTGGCCCCTGCGATGGAGCAGGCGGCGGAGGCGTCGGACTCAGCCCAGGTGTCTTGCGCGCTCACGAAGCAGCGTGAGCGCATGTTTGAGGCCTTGGTTGCTCGTGGCAACGAGCTTGCTATGCAGCTTGGCACGGACGAGCCGCACACCGACGTCCGAGGCCGCGGCGATGCTGCCATGTAGCTGGTCTACTTTGACCAGCTCTTCGCGGCACTCGAGGGCCCCGTCGCCGAGCTTCGCGGGATGATCGAGGACGAGAACCGGCAGCTCCTGGGGGTGGTTGTTGATCGCATCTTCACCAACCTCAGGCTCCTCACGCTAGGCTTCGACCTCTCCTCCGTGACAGAGGCTGGTCAAGGCGAGGACGCGCAGCGGCTCTCCAGCTCCCTCCGCGAGCAGGTTGACGCCTTCTGCAACCACTTCAGGCGCGCGGAGGCTGCAGCTGAGGACAGCCAGGAGGAGGCCTGCTCTGCCGAGGCTGAAGAGGGTGTCGCGGGGGAGATCCAAGGCGGCGCTGCTTCCCCCTGAGCCTCTTCTTATTGCGCCTACGAGTGCTTGTATCTGAAACAATCGTGTGTTTAGATATCTTAAGACCTTTTGGCATATAATATACTCTTTATTGCTGTTTGATTCGAGCTTGTTTGCCCCCCGTGAGGTCTCTTTGGACTCATCTTCATGTCTATTTGTTCTCTGCGTCGGTAGGTCCCATCTCTTCGTGCCATGACTCCACCACTTCGGTGTGCAGGAGCAATAACTCCGCAAGGCCGGGGGGAGTTTAGGCCTAGGAGAGGTAAGGGCCCTGAGTCGCGATGCTCAAGTGCCCCCCTTAGACGTGCGAGTAGTCCATGAAGCGTAAGGGAAAGTAAAGTCGCTTGAGGGGCAAACATGCGCGAGGGGGAGAAAACGCTCTTAAGGCATGGGTGCGAGACTTAGCTTCTCGAGGTTTTCGCCTTGCAGAGGCTTTTCGCCTGGCCAGGTTGCCCACTTGAGGGGTCGCTCCCGGATGCCTCTTCAGACTCGTGGGGGGATTTTTCCCTGCAGATGTTAGAGGGGCGAACCCAAACGCTGGAACACGGTTCAAGGGACTCGTGCACGCTTCTAGGCCCCCTCAGGCGTTCCTTGCGAGGAGAGTAATTACCAAGGTCCTCTGTAGAGATGGCGTGTTTGTGGGATCTTGCCCTCCAGCCAGAGCTCGGACTCTTGGATTTTGTAGTGTTGCAGGTGTGTCATTTGAGGCACTGGCACCATACTCAGCCCCCGCTCGCGAGGTACGCATGTGGGGAGATATAAGCGCACACTTCATCAGAGTAATGCGAAAATAAAACTCACCAAATATATTACAAAGCGGCGCCGAGGCGCTAAGTTCACTTGGGAACGAAATTGACTCATTATGCTTGGGGTTGCCAAGTTAATGTTTTGACCATGTCGAGGCATGGGGACCACCCATTAGTGGCAGAGACTCTCAACGGCCTGAGGTGGCTCGTTAAATGGAGAGCTCGGAGAGTTTCCCTTCGAGAGAAGCCTTTGGAGCTTGGAGGTTTAAGCCGTGAGCTTTTAACCTCTAGAGACAAAGATGCTTGGAGGTTGAGCCGTAGGCTGCCTCTTCCGCTAGAAGTCTCGACGTGACAATGATCACAGGTGTGACAATGTCACGGTTGTGTTTGTTCCCTTAGGAGACAAAAAAGCTTGGGAGGTTTAAGCCGTGAGATTTTAACCTCTAGAGACAAAAATGCTCGGAGGTTGAGCCGTAGGCTGCCTCTTCCGCTAGAAGTCTCGACGTGACAATGATCAAGGGCGTGACAATGATCACGGTTGCGTTTGTTCCCTTAGGAGACAAAAAATGCTTGGGAGGTTTAAGCCGTGAGCTTTTAACCTCTAGAGACAAAAATGCTTGGAGGTTGAGTCGTAGGCTGCCTCTTCCGTTTGAAGTCTCGACGCGAGAATGATCATGGCCGTGACGATGATCACGTTTTTAGTTTGTTCCTTGTGGATACAAAGATTTGTGAGGTTTAAGCCTTGAGCTTTTAACCTTCAGAGACAAAAAATGCTTGGAGGTTGAGCCGTAGGCTGCCTCTTTCGCTAAATGCCTTGACATGACAATCATCACGGGTAAAACTTGCGTAGGTGCATGATGTTCCATGGGTTCTTGACGGGGACGCTGTCTTGAGTCTCGAGGCGAGCCGCGCCAGGCCTGGTGATGTGGGTGACCCTGTAGGGGCCTTCCCACATCGGTGACAGCTAGTGGAGGCCTTCCCTGGTGAGGATTCGCCTGAGGACGAGATCGCCTGCCTCCAGGGTGCGCGAGCGCACGTTGCGGCTGTGGTAGCGTCTCAGGTCCTGCTGGTATTTGGCCGCCCGGAGGGCGGCGCGGCGTCGTAGCCCTTCAAGGAGCAGAAGGTCGTCGGTGGAGGTCCTCTTGCTGGTCCTCGTTAAGGGCAAGCACCCGTCGGGATCCATGCTTCATCTCCGTGGCGAAGACTGCTTCGGCTTCATAGACGAGGGCGAACGATGTTTCCCCGGTGGGCTTGGGTGGCGTGGTACGGATGGACCTGAGCACCGAGGGGAGCTCGTTGATCCAGACCTTGCCGTGGCCCTTGAGGACATCGAAGGTCGTGGTCTTTAGGCCTTTGAGGACCTCTGCGTTTGCGCGCTCAGCCTGTCCGTTGCTTTGCAGATGGGCGACTGAGGCAAAGCAGAGCTTGATGCCCATTCTTTTCAGAGTAGGCTCTGAAGATGCCACTGGTGAATTGTGAGCCATTGTCGGTGATGATGCGGTTAGGCACTCCGAAGCGGCAGAACAGGCCTCTGATGAATTTCACCGCCACGCCTGCTGTGATTGTGCGTTTCGCCTCCACTTCAGGCCACTTTGTGAACTTGTCAATGGCCACGAAGAGGTAGCTATATCCACCTTGCGCCGTTGGGAAATGTCCCAGGATGTCCAGCCCGAGACCGCAAACGGCCACGAGAGCGGAATGGTTTGTAGTCCCAGCGCTGGTTGGTGGATTTGCTTGGCGTGGAATTGGCAGGCTTCACATGCTTGAATGATGTCCATTGCATCTTGAAGTGCTTGAGGCCAGTAGAAGCCGCTCCTGAAGATTTTTCCTGCGAGGGTGCGGGCGCACGAATGGTGGCCGCATTCCCCGCTGTGGATGTCCTTGATTAGCAGTTTGCCTTCTTTAGGAGGGACGCATTTAAACGTGATGTCGTTTGGGCGCTTGCGATAGAGAATTCCTTCGAGGATTTGGTATGATTTTTCTTGGCGGGCAATTCGCTCCGCTTCAACGTCTTCCTCGGGAAGGACCCCTTTGTGGAGGTAATCTTTGATCTCGTCGATCCATCCTGTTTCTTGGTGCACCGCTGTGAGCAACAGACGCTCCCCTGTAGGGGGGCCCGCAGCCTGGAGCCCCGCTTGCAGGTGGTGGCGGGAGCGCTTCGTCTGTGCTTGCGTGCAGGGCCTCCTGGGGCTGCTTTATGGATGCCTTGACGAGCCTTTCTTCAAAGACACCTTGCGGCTGAGCTTGCCTCTTTGATGCACGCTTGGCGATGTCATCAGCCTCTTGGTTTTCCTTTCTTGGGATGCGCATGAGCTCCATTCCCCGGAAGTGCTTCTCGAGCCTACGGACCTCTTCAAGGTATGCGGCCATGTGGTCGTCCTTACGCTTGTAGCTTTTGTTGGAGAAGTTGACGAGCAACTGGGAGTCGCCCTTGATGAGTAGATGCTTGACTCCTAGGGCGATTGCGGCGCGTAGGCCGGCAAGCAGGCCTTCATACTCGGTGATATTGTTGGATATCTTGTCGATTCCGAAGCACAGCTGGACTGCGTAATACAACTTGTCGCCTTTGGGTCAGATCAGGACTACGCCTGCCCCGCCGTGGCGACAAGCGAAAGCTCCATCGAACTTCACGGTCCAGTGGCTGGGCATTGCGGCTCCAGAGGGCTCTTGCTCTTCTCCCAAAGGCTCTTCAGGGGTTGGGTCAGTCCATTCGGCGACGAAGTCAGCCAGCGCTCTTCCTTTGATTACCCTTGTGGTATCGAAGCGTAAATTGAATGGCTGTAGCTCTATGTTCCATCCTGCGACACGATCTGTTGCGTTTGGGTTGCGCAGTATTTGCTCCCGGGGAAAAGAGGTGACCACTGTGATGGGGTGCCCCTGGACGTAGTGTCGCAGCTTTCTTGAGGCGATGAGGAGTGCGAGGAGAAGCTTCTGCTGCATTGTATACCGCTCGCGAGCATCACGCAGTACTGTGCTGACGAAGTAGAATGGATGCTCGATGATGGTAATTCCTGTCGCCTTGGCGTATTTTGCCTGAGGTGGCTCAGCTTGGCCCTCGAGGGGGTTTGCCTGGGCCTCGAGGGGGTTGGCCTCTAGGGGCTTGTCCTGGGCCTCGAGGAGGTTGGCTTCCTGAGGCTCCTCGGCAGGATTTCCTTGCAGTGGTTGGCTTGGGGCGGGCCTCTCTTGGGGCTTTGGGCCTGGCAGTGGGTTTGTGAGGGCTGCCCTTTCGTCGAGCTCCTTATCAGGAGGCTTTTTCTTTGGAGTGGCTGCACTCTTCTTGTGGAGTACTGGCTCTTCTCTTTCCACCACAAGGAGAGCACTGGCTGTTTGCGGAGTAGCTGATAAATACAGCTTCAGGTGCTCGCCCGGCCTTGGGGCGACCATTACTGGTGGGCTGGCCAGATACTTGTTCAAGTCCTCAAATGCTTTTTCAGCTTCAGGGGTCCACTTGAAAGTGCCCGTTCTTTTCATGATCTTGAAGAAAGGCAGGGCTCTTTCACCGAACTTGGAGATGAAAAGACCCAAGCTGGCCATGCAGCCTGCTAGGCGTTGCATGTCCTTGAGCCTTCGTGGGGGTTGCATGTCTTCTATGGCCTTGATTTTGTCTGGGTTTGCCTCTATGCCTCGATGAGACACGAGGAACCCAAGCAATTTGCCTGAAGGTACTCAAAAGACGCACTTGGCAGGGTTGAGCTTGATGTTCACCTTGCGCAGGCTGGCGAAAGTTTCTTCAAGATCTCCGAGGAGAGTATTTCATTCTCGTGATTTCACGACGATGTCATCGACATATACCTCGGCGTTCCGCCCCATTTGCCCGCCAAGGGCTATCCTCATCAACCTCTGGAAAGTGGCTCCGGCATTATTTAGGCCGAAAGGCATGCAGACATAGCAATACACACCGCACGGAGTGAGGAAAGCCGTCTTCTCCTCGTCCTCCTTTGCCATATTTATCTGGTGATAACCAGAGAAGGCATCGAGGAAACAGAGGAGGTCGCAGCCTGCCGTGGAGTCCACAATCTGGTCAATTCTGGGCATGGGATAAGGGTCTTTGGGGCAGGCCTTGTTTACATCAGTGTAGTCTATGCAGAGACGGCCTCCTCCGGCGGGCTTTGGGACTACCACGCCGTTGGAGAGCCAACTGGGGTGCGCGACTTCGCGAACGACTTTAGCCGCTTTGAGCTTCTCGACCTCCTTGACGATGAATGCTTGCTTCTCGGGGGCTTGCTTTCTTACTTTTTGCTTGACGAGGCGCGCGTTTCGGCACACGGCCAAGTGGTGCTCGATCACCTCCCTTGGTACACCAGACATATCTGACGGTGTCCACGCGAACATGTCAGAGTTTGCCTGGAGGAAGGCGACGAGCGCGCTCTCATATTTGGGAGGCAGCGTGGCGCCAATGGTGACGCTAGCCCCCGAGCCTTCAGCCCCCGAGCTGCTGGGGCTCAGAGAGATCTTCTTTGTAGCAGCTGCCTCCTGGGAGAACAACTGCTTCTTCTTCTTGGGTCTCTCGAGAGGCTCTAGGTCCTCGTCTGCGGGGAATGCCATGGCGGTGGTCTTGTAGGCCGTCTCAACGGCGCGCGTAGCGTCCAGGACATGCCCACGGATGGTGATCGTGCCAGCGCTGCCAGGGATCTTGACCATGATGTAGGCATGGTGTGTGACGGCCATGAACTTCGCGAGCGCGGGGTAGCCGAGGATGGCATTGTACGGCAGGCCGATGTGTGCGACATCGAAATTGATGTGCTCGGTGCGGTAATTTTCCTTGCTCCCGAAGGTGACGGCAAGCCTGACCTGGCCTAGAGGCTCGATCGAGCCGCTGGTGACCCCCGTGAAGGGCCGCGAGGGCATGAGCCGCTCGTAGGGCACTTGAAGCGCTTCGAACGTATCTATGGAGATAACGTTCAGGCCTTATCCGCCATCGATGAGAGTCTTGGAGACAGCCACGTTGTCGATGGTGGGGCTGCAGACCAGTGGGAGGGTTCCAACAGTCTTGGTGGACTTGGGGTGGTCCTGAGCGTCGAAGGTGATGGTGTACTGCGACCACTTGAGGGGCCTGGAGGTTTTCGTGCTTGGGAGGGCGGCGTTGAGCTCGCGGGCGAACTGCTTGAACTGGTTGTTCGACTTCGGCGCCTGTGCCCCCCCCCCCCCCGAGGATGCAAGCAATGGCGCCTCTCGGGGCTTGGTAGGCGCCATCTTCCTCGTCAGGGAGGTTGTCGTTCTTTTCTGCGGCGTTGGCCTGATTTCCAGATGGTTTCTTGTAGCCGCCCTTGCGTTCGCTCCCGCGGTAGCCACGGCCTCGGCTGCCACTGCCCTCTGCTTGCTCGCGCTCCTTGTTCAACCTTTTAAGGTCGAAGCAGGACTCTATAGAGTGGCCGCGCATGTTGTGGTAGATGCAGAAAGCGCGGTGGTCATCTCTTCTCTCTCCAGGCTCGGGAGAGTCCCTGTGGGTGCCCTTCGCGTCAGGCTCTGCCGCGAGAACCGCGGTGGCCTTGCGCTTGGGCTCCTCCTTCTTCTTCTGGCTCTTGGACCCCTCAGCGTGATCGTCCCCTCTCGAGGACATATGGACGAAGAGGAGTCCCTCTTCAGCCTTGGCGCACTTGTCCGCCAAGTCGAACAGCTTTACCACAGAGGTGAGCTTGTCGTGGATGCCCAGCTTCTCGAGCATCCTGATGTTTGTGACGCCCTCGCGGAAGGCGGCGATGACTTGGGTGTCAGGGATGTTCGGGATCTTGTTGGGCACTTGGCTGAAGCGCTGGATGTACTTGCAGAGCGTCTCATCCTTCTTCTGCACTACCGCGCGCAGATCGTTGTGGGTGAGGGCGCGCTCGTATGTCCCCTTGAAGTTGGAGACGAACTGCTTGCAGAGCTCCTCCCAGGAGTTCACGGAGTCCTCAAGGAGGTTCAGGAGCCACGACAGTGCAGAATCGCGAAGCGCATGGGAGAACCAATTGGCCATGACCTTGTCATCTCCACCCGCAGCTTGGATGGAGGTGGTGTAGAGCTGCAGGAACTCGATGGGGTTGTTGGAGCCGTCGTAGCCCTTAGGGAGGGCCGGCCTGAACTTTGGGGGCCAGACCACGCGACGCAGAGAACGGGTGAACGCCATGCAGCCTGTGGCGTACGTGGCGACCCCATGCTGCAGCGCGGTGCGGTTCTGCTGACCCGCCTGGCCGATCTCCTCCACGAGTCTGTTCTGGCGGTTTCGCTGGAGCTCCATCCCCACGCAAGCGTCGGGGGCGGTGCGCTCCACGATCAAGCTATCGTGTGGCGAGGACGCGTGCGAAGCAGCCCTCTGCATCGCAGCCGGTGCAGGTCCCGGAGGTGGCGGAGGCGCGTTTGTCGCGACCGTGCCCGCGAGAGAGGGGTGCAGGTTGGACTGCGACGGAGCAGGGCGCGTCGTGGCGATGCTGACGAGGTGGTTGAGGCGTTGGAGCCACTGCTCGTGGGACTCAGCGGTGGGCTGGTAGCGGAGAAGCTCCTGCGCGTCTACTTCCAGGAAATGTTCGGAACAGAGAACTTTCTCTAATCCTGATTGATCCAATCACGACGAATGATGTCAACCTCCCCATGAGCAGCGCAGTGTGGGGCGCGGGGTCTGTCCTCCCCGGGCCCGAGCCGCTCGGGTGCCGCGTCGGGTGCGACGACTGCGCGTCCTCCTGAGGCTCGGAGTCACGTTCTGGTGCCTCAGCATGAGGTCCGGAAGGGACGCGCTCTTCGTGACGGGGTCGTCCCCACCGTGCGCGGGTGTTCGCGGTGTCCGGCGGCGCGCGCGCTCCTCAGGCGCGCGTCGGTTGACACGGGCGACGCGGGCGGCGCGGGTGTACACCATGGCGCGGAGACGAACTCAAAGGTTGTTGACGCGACTCAACCCCCTCTACCTGGCGCACCAAATGTCGGGTTATGACTCCCAAGAATTGGGGGTAGTCACTTCCTGAAGAGTAGTTCGTGAAGGGGGTTGAACGCGGAGGTCAAGACCCTCGAGGGACACCGCGACGTTGCTCGCCGGACCCGAAGACGACACGCCCACGACAGAGATAGACACCGGCCTTTACCCAGGTTTACGGCCCTCGTGGGGAGGTGAGACCTCTACTCCTGCTTGTCTGTATTAGATGGTGGAGGTTACAGTACAATGGAGTTTGCCGGAGGCCCCCTTGAGGGAGTTCTTGCCTGGGGAGGGAAGCGATGGTCTTCTTCCTCCTCCAGGCAGAGGCTATCCTAACAAGTGTTGCTAGGGTTTACAAGGGTTGTAGCACGCAAAGAACCAACCTCTCCTACGATGGATGTCTTGTCCCTTTTATAGGCCCCTCTGGCGCTCTCCTTCGGTTTGGCCTTCAAGGTGGCTCCCACACGACAGAGGCATGGTGGAGTAGGAGTCCACCGCGGTCCGTTTGTCCATGGACGCGGTCCATTGTGGATAAAGGTGGGCGCGGTGGCCGACACGCGTCCGACCATGTTGTACTGCCTCCAGAGAGGGCAGTCTCTGAGGTGGAGCCCGCGATGACGTTCTCTGTTGGAGGGTTGCGCCGTCCACCTTGTTTATCGCCAGCGTAGAAGGTCCTGGCAGTTGCGCAGCAGGCGGCGCCGCTTTATTGACCCCTTTATCACCAAAACGGCAACGGGGGTGCTTGCGTCACCACGTGGGCGTGGCAGGGGCCATGTGCGTCTTGCCGTACTTCCTTGGCCGCGACGTTTCCCTTCAGGCCTGAGGAGGCCTGAGGGTGGTTCATGTTGGATTTCCTCGAGGCGCGCTGGCGCCTCGGGAGGGTCCCTTGAAGCGAGGGATCCCCTGAGGCCCTCGTTTCCTCTTCAGGCCCTCGAGGGGAATTGCCTCTCGAGGGTCCCGCCAGGCGGTGATGCCTGGTCCTTAGTCGTTTCATCTGACTGGCCAGTGTGCGAGGCCTAAGGGGAATGGGCTCTCCATACCCCAGTTCCCACTGGGCCGACAAGTGGGTGTAAGCCATGTTGCACAAGCGTTACGTGGAGGTTATTGTGGCGAGCCTACCATATGCAGATATGGCCTCGGACACGGAGGCCGAAAGGTCGAGCATGAGTCACAGAGTTGTTGTGATTGACAATTGTCTACCCTTGAAGTTGGGTTGCCGGCTCTGACGATGAGGGATTGCGCAATGGATGGGGGTTGTGTAATCTCTTAAACACCAGGAGGGATGTTCGTTTGAGTGGGAGTTCGGATAGTTATTTTCTAAAATACTAGAACTCAAAATATAATGAACAAAGTCTGTTTTGCAAAACTTTGTAGATATTAACCAATGTAATAGCATCTTTTAAAATTAGGCGCATTCCTGCGATTGAGAAACTTAATAGGTTGGGTCCAAACTTCATAGTTTTATATTTTAGCTTGAGGATACTCCTTGTTTGAACCGTTAGCTCTTTTTGATACAATACCCACTAGGAGATAAACCCGGAGATTCTGCTAACAAAAGATAATTTGGAATATCAAGTTTTGTGCGGATGATATCATCATAGTCAAGTGTATGCTATGATCTGTGCCATAGAGAACCAACGGTGGGTACGAGTTATTGGATCGCGAACATATGAGATGGTCACTAAACTCGGGGTACCCCTAAAGTTAGGTTGATGAAGTTTATCAGTACGTTGACTGATTGTCTTCTCAACCAAGATGGAAGAGAATACACACATTGAAGGAGCACGTTGCAGTCATACTTGATGACATTGGTCATACTTGATGACATATGGTCAGACTTGATGAACACTGAGACGCCTCGCTCAGCTCGATCACTGGATGACAGACAACGTTGCCAGGTGCAAATGCTTTGTCATAGACTATGTCATGAAAAGGGGAATCGTTCACCTTTGTGGTTCTTGATTAGGTTGAATCAAGAAGATGAAACAGATCGCCGGAAGTCATCAGTGATGATGGTGTATATATGATATACATGTTATGAATGTTTTAGCTAAGCAAGTACTCGCAGTAGTGACTAAGTTTTTGATACTAGTCATGTTTTATAAAAACCAGGTTTACTGCTTGAGTAGCTTGAAAGGATGAGGCGACATTGCGTGTTGATAATGGCAGACAAATTGTTGTGATGGCCATAGACACTCTCCCTCTAGATCTACCATTTGAATAAATTCTTTATGATCGTCTGTTAGTATGATCGTTATAAGTCTGTCTCCTCTACCGAGACAATCTTTCATATATATTAGTGATACATTTGTTGTCCTATATTTATGAAGTAATGATCATATGCCGATTTAAATTTAGATGGTAGAAGCTCCCACATTCATAATATTAATGCCAAAGGATACAAACTTAATAAAGACACCACATATGTGTGGCACTACCGTTTAATTCATGTCAATGTTATAGTCAATGAATTAGCTCCATACCGGATGGATCTACAAGTCCTTATATTTGATCTTTTGACACTTGCAAAATAACTAAGACACCCTTTTCGGAAAACGGGCATATAACTTATTGATAGTCATGCATATAGATGTATGTGGTTCAATGAAGTAATTGACGGGAAGTGGAGACCTTTATTTCGTGAACTTCCCTGAACGTTTTGAGTATAACTTATTGAGAATCGTGCATATGGGTGTATGTGAATCAATGAAGTACTTTAACGTGTAGTGGAAGTCTTTATTTCATAGACTTCATGAATATTCTGAGTAGATATATGGATATCCACTAAGGGAATGTTAGTCTGGAATTTTGATTCGATCAAACAAGTTCCGAATGAAGTAGGAAATAAATTAACAAGAAAATTAAATTCCTGTGATACAGATCGAGGAAATAAAGATTTGAGTTATAATGTTGGCACATCATTGGAAGACTTGTGAGAAGAGTTCCACAAATTACGTCGCATGGAACACCATAGTGTTATGGTATGTTAGGACGTCGTTATTACACCCTATCGGATAGTGTATGTTAAATAAATCTCTTATCAAATAATTTTGATGATTAGAGTCATATGGTAGAAACGTAACATTCACGTTAGATAATAGGAAACCATTTAAGTCCATCGACACAATACCGTTTGAGTGATGGCATGGCTTTTGGCCTAGATTGTCGTTTCAGCAATTTAGTGTTTCGATGTGATCAAACCTAAAATGGATTAATCTTTGTAGTGTATCTTACCTAAAGAGTTAGTTGGGTACATGTCTCACGACATAGGCAAAATCGTTGCCGGGATATACCTTGCGAAATAAATAGTTTCTTATCCAAGGGTATAAGTGAGAAATAAAGTAGAGCAAGACAAAGTTGATGAACTTTCTCTCCATACATCAGAGTGGTGCAACCGAAAGTGTTTTCGGTGTCATGCTCCACAGCTTGAAATAAGATGATGATACAAGATCACGATGCTCTGAGCTCATACTAAGAACGTAGGCGTACGAGGTTGTGTTCCACACTGTGTGTTACGACAATCTTGTTATGAAGGTCATATTAATGGAATATGACAGACCTACGAACTACGAAGAAGAGATGGTGGACCTAAGTCTGAGAAATGGCTATGAGTCATATATGATTCAAAATAAAATCCATGTACGATTACCAGGTAATGACTTGGGAGATCTTCTTGATGGCATTTAGGATGTTAATAGAATATGGAATTTTATGAGAGAGTAGACACTGAGAAAGGATCGATTTGTCGTGAAACAGTTCCGACAGATTCAAAACTTGACCACATGAGAGTTTGTCTCAAGTGGCGAAGCCTAATTCTATTCTGGGTCGTTTAGCAATTACTTTAATTTTGAATGAGAAATTAATAGATGGATAAGAAAACCATGTTTCTTAATAGTGTCATTAAGAAAGAGTTGTAATCAATACAATAATGGTTTGTAATCCTGAGGATGCTAAACATGTATGCAAACTTCAGTTGTCCAATCATGGGCAGAAGCAAGCATATCGGAGCTGGAATCTTCACTTTGATAATGTGATCAAAGGATTTTGGAATTGTCCAAAATAGTTGAAGAAACTTGTGTTTGCAAAGAAGTGAGTGGGAGCAAAGTAGCTTTTCTTGATCTTATATGCGGAAGGCATATTTGAGTGGGAGCTAAGTAGCTTTCCTTGATCTTATATGCGGAAGGCATATTTGAGTGGGAGCTAGGTGTCATTTGTGATTTTGTATGGAACGACATATTGAATGACACAGATCCTCTAGTAGAGTGTAAAGGAATATTTAAGTGATTAAATTTTCTATGAAATGAAGTTAGGAGTATTAGGCATGTGATTTATAATTGTACAGATCGTAAGGGGCTTAATAACATTAGGTCGGAATATTTCCTAAGTTAAGATTCTGAAGTGTTTCAGAATAGAACAAGCGAAGAAGATTTTTCTTGCTTGTATGACTAGGTAAAATATTAAGTTTATCTTGGCATTTTGAGTGATAGCAAATGATGTTTGACATTCTCTATGCATCAGACATAGATGCTATCAGACTGAAAGCTCGACTTAGTGTGATCCAAGTTCTTGGTTGAAGAACAGGTTCTAGAGTGATCCTTGTGTGGATCAATGAACAAACGTTAAGTATATTTTTCAGTGTCTATGAGAACTGAAGATGTGTTTTCTAGTAAAGGGTAAGAGTGGAAAGACAACTTGTCGTAAAGCGGTTACGATGATACAAGTTATGACACTGACCCATACGATTAGAAATCTCATATAGAAGATTTCCTTTATTTTGAAGAAACACATGGTTAGCTTGCGAAGTTGCATATGAATGCACTGTTGCATAATCTATATAGGTATAGAAATATATGGCAACTTCAGAAGTAGCAAGTGTGATTGGACTGAGCAGTTTTTGGGGCGTATGTGGTCCCCTTAATAGATCTCTTAGACTTTTAAGGCCCATGCTACGCGAATGTTCGAGTCTCACTCCATCCACTAGGATATATTTCACCGTCATCGTAAGATACGGGATGATGTCAAACTAGGTGACATAGAAGTGTTGCAACATATAGGTCTCAATGTGTGAGATCTATTAATTGTATTCCTCTTCCACGAGACGAGCAGGCACCAAGATGCTATGGGTGTTGAGCTTTTACCAAGTTGTAAACTAGATTAAGTGTTACTCTAGTGAAAGTGGGAGACTGAAGGGAATATGCCATAGAGGCACTTAATAAACATAGTTTATTGGTAATATCCCAATTGTTCATTATATATTTTATACCATGCTATAACTGTATTAAGCGGAAACATTAATACAGGTGTGGTAGATAAACAACTAGGTCCCTAGTAGACTCTACTAAGACTAGTTTCGTTGCGCGATTGATGATCGAGGTTTTCCGATCATAGGGCATGGCGCCGGTCGGCAATGAAAGTCATATCGTTGGTGTAACGATGTGATGGACATACCCATATTTGTAGGACTTAGTCGTTACGCCTTAAGACCGTGAGACCAACTCTTATTGTTATCCTTGAAGATACTTTGATTGCACCAAACGTCGTATCTTATTTAGTATTACAATAACGGTGATACTTTTGGGTATCAGAAGGGGGTAGTTGAGACGAGGGGTCAACAGCGGGATCTATCAGTCCGTATAGCCGGATAGATACTCTAACATCCCAACATTTTGGAATGTATAAAAATCACAAAAATTTAAAACCTTTGTTTTTTATTAAAATAAAATATTAAAATGCATAAGAAAACCAACTATAATAGATTTCAAACATATTCAAAGGATTTAATATTTCAAATATCTCAATTTAACATTATGTTCAAAAGTTGTTTTGTAACATCCCAATTTTGCTAAAATTTAAAACTTTGCATTCATACATCATTCATCATATAGGATTAACTTTTAATCACATAAATACTAGATAAAAATTCAATTATGAGTTTAAATAATGTTTAATCCCATTAAGTGTTTATTTAAACTTACTTAATAAATATAATTTTTCCAAATTATATAATGGGTAAGGTTATTTTTGAAAATTTCTAATTTAAATAACCTTTCCAAAATATATTTTTATAAATTTTTCTGAAATTTTTTGAATAGGTTTAAAAATCATTTAGTAAATCAGTTTTGAGAAAACAGTTTTATTAATTTTATTTAAAGGAATATGTTACCGGGCCGGCCCAGACGTTATCCACCGCGCGCGCGATCGATAACGGCCCATCGGCCCGCTCAAGCGCGCGCGCCGCTCCCCTCTCGCTGACAGGTGGGCCCCACCTGTCAGCCGTCTTCCACCTCCGTCCGGAGATCGCGCCGGAGACGACGTCCACGACCGAGCCGTTTCCGGGCCGATTTCCGCCGTGATTAGCTCCCGCGCCCCCTCCTACTTATACCCCTCGAGGCCGCCTCCGAAACCCCCCCCCCCCCCAAAACCCTACCTCTCCGCCGTCGGGCTGCTCGGAATCGAGCTCGCCGTCGCCGCCATTGCCGCCGGGCTTTTTCGCGAGTGCGGTAAGCTCCGAGCTCCTCGAGCGCCGCCGAGCCTCCCCCTCGCTTCCCCATCCTTTTGCGCATCCGTTGAGCCCCCACGCTCGTTCTATTGCGCAGCCGAACGCCGAAAACGACCTCGCCCGAAGTGCTCCGCCGCCGGCCACCATCTCCGACGAGGAAAGGAGAGGAGTCTCGACGCCGCCGCCGCGCCATCGACCTCGCCTCCTCCTCCGCGTCATTTTGGTAAGAACCGTTCGTCCTGGGGCTGCGTTTTCATGCGGGAAACGTCGAGGCCGACGTGCCGCCTCCGCGGGCGCCACCGCCGGCGAGCCTTCCGGCGACCCGCGCGCCGCTCGGTTCGGCCGGGCGTCCCACGCCGTTGGATCTAGATCCAATGGATCTAGATCAAAACGATCCCGTGCGTCCGATCTCATTTAAATCGGACGGCTCTCGTCCACGATCCGCGCGAACCGTTTTCGTCCAATAGGATCGCGCCACGTAGCCCCTCTTATTTTCTTTTTCGCAGGAATTTTATAAATAAAACAGAAAATATGCAAAACTTAGAAAATTCATAACTTATGTTCTGTAAGTCCAAATACAATGAATTTTATATCCACAGATAGCCCTTCTAGAGTAGTTTAATTATACATCATTTGTTTTTTCTTTGATAAATAATAATTCATAAGATCATCCGAGGAGTAATTCGGCTATTAAATCCATAACTTAAATAATAAAAATGATTTACAAATAAACTCAATTGTTTTAGGTTTATGCTATCAACCTCTGCCCAGGAATATTAATATGTGACTTATTTAAAAACTTTCCTAGAACAATAAAAGTTGTAATGGTATAATCTAAGTTTTACTATATTGTTTTCAATTATTAAATTGTTAAGTGAAATGAGAAATTCCTAGAATTTGCATCTCATCCATTTAATAACAGAGAATATAAATTATTGATAAGTGTGTCTAATTTTACACATGGCATATCATGCATACATACATCTTTTATTTTGTGTTGTGAGATATTGTGTGGATTTTTTTTTATGTATTGCTTGTGCTAGATTGTGAAGGAGAGGAAGGACCTGCGTGTGATTGTTATTCTTGTTGTGCCTGTCCCTCCTGCTGCCAAGGCAAGTGACTTCATAAAACACGTACTATTTTATTCTATTGCATATCTAGTGTTTTTCAAACAGTATTTGCAAAAGTAGTATGCATGATAGGTTTTGGGAGATTGTAGTATGCTATGCAAACCTTTAGGTTTCCCCGTAGAAATTCCAGATTAGACCCCTATTATAATTTAGTGGAAGCAACTGCTGCAAAAATGATTGTTTTATGATTGATGTGATAAATGAAAATTTCAACTAAATTAATTTAACGCCTGGGTGGATTGGGTCGATCGAGGAGGTTTCAAGTTGAGTGGCTTCTCAGGGCCAAGTGTCATGGTTGTCTTCGCCCAGGGTAGTTTCTACTTACTTGGGGCCATGATATGCGGTGTTAACCTGAGTGGCTCACTTGTGGTAGGCCACCCAGGGCTATGAGATTTAAGTTTACACTGAGTCTAGTTGCTTATCGTGCAACCATTGGTCAATATGGGCTCTGTCTTGATGGAGTAAGTTGATGTGGACCTGGGTCAAGAGATTGATGGTGGTAGAGTTGATAGGATGGTGGTAATCTCTTAGTATGATCATGGGAAAGCAACTTCTGAAAAGTCTCGTCTTGATCTTCTCCTTTTCCTTCTCACTAAAGGAGTGTAGAGGATAGTTTGGGTTGATCGAGTGTAATGGTGAAAGTGCACACCCTCTTGAGAGTTAAAACCTAAGATCTTAGCCGTGTCCCCGGCATCGGACAAATTGAGTAACTACACAAGGCTGTGTTCTGAAAATCTCCTCATCTCAAATTTCTTAATAAAACTTGTTGGATGAACATGGGTAGGAGACATGGACTTGTCTCGAGATTTGTCTCTGAAGGAGAAGATATTGATTTAAGAAAATTGTTTATCAAAAGTAGGAGAAAATTTGCTTTGCGCAATAGCCTTGAGCTCCACCAGCCAAATTAAGCATATAATTATAGTAAAATAGAACATTAGGAATTAAAGTCACTTGCCACCACAATTCAGTTGTGCTAACCCTTTATAGCTGGGCTGCAACTAAACCTTGCAGAATGTCTGAATGAGGAGTAAGGGGGGTCGTCTTCGAGCTACAACCAACATGTTTTGCCAGTGGCTTCATGGAGAAGATGTAGCTCCATGCTACCTTTAGTATTGCGTTTGAACTCTGAAATAAAGTGTGAACTATTTATTCAGCTAGCATTTCCGCTATGCTAAGTTGTAAGGATATTTGTTTTTGGATCATTCGTCTCGTTCTGTAATAAATTATGACATTGTACTGTGATATTACATCTTATTGGAGAATGTGAGACTTATGTGATCCAAGTCTTTGCACTATTCATATGTGCCATTGCTTTCGTAAGCAAGGGCTCTACAGATGGTATCAGAGCACGAATGTTGCATGTAGGCTCGAAACCCCTAGGATTGGATACAAACACTAAAATAAATATTTATAATTAATAAAATTCGAAATACCAGACTTATTTTCTTATAATATGTTCCTTACCTTCTACATTATTATTTCGTTTCATCTCCTTATTTCTTATCCCTTCAAAATTCTTGTAGATGAAGAACTTCACCCGAGAGTTATCCCCGCAGAAAGGAGACCAGTACTACTTCAGTGACCAGCTCCTCAGTATTTCCAAAACCCTGAGGTTGACGCCGCCAGTCTTTAGGGGCAAAGAAACTATGTCAGAAGATTACCCTGAAGGACGCTGGAAGATCGAGTCAGAAGTTCTCCCTCGTCTGGATCCTCCTGGATCGCAGCTGATCCGTTTCCAATCTAGATACCCCACCTGGAAAAATGGAGTGGAGATGGCGATGCTGGAGACCTTGTCTCGCATCATTGAGCAGTACTATGACGAGATCAAGCCCAACTCCGTCTTTCGACACTTTGCCAGGAGGGATAGCATTGGACAACCCGTTCAACCCTCACTTAGGGGTATGAACGAGAAGCATCATGGAGACCTTGGAGCCCATTGCCATAACTTGGATATACTTCTGGGACAAGAGATCTTCTACAGAGCAGATTTAAGGCGCGTCCACCGTCACGTTAAGGAAAGCTTAGAAGAAGAGAAGGATATTCTTCGTGTAGAAGTTCAGGTGCTAACGAAGGAGAACAAGGAGCTGGAAAACAAGATTTACCTGCAAGATGATAGGATTGCGCAGAAAGATGCCCACATTTTGGCATTGCAGGCTCAGTGTGCTCATTTGTGTGAACAACTAAGCCAAATAGAACTTCAGGCAGAGAAGAATCACCCCCCTGACGCCCCAGAGCCCCTAGTGATAACCTATCCCGATGAGGACACTCCCAAGGAAGCCACAGGTGTCAAGAAGCGCAAGTGTGGGAACACCCGCAAATACATAAGGAGTTTCAAAATTTGATTAGAAAGACCACCAGTTATCCGTACCTTACGAGTATTTCTCCTTACCTCATCGAAGTTGTATTGACCCACCAATTTGTGGTGAGGCAGTACCTTGAAAACCATGTCCTAGCTTGGTTTGCAAGTCTCTAAAATATCGAATTTATAAAATACTTCGGGTGTGTCTGTTTGTTTGTTGTTTGTTATGTTTCTGTGAAGTGTGTTGATGTGCATGGGTAGATTTTTCCTTTGTAGTCTCTTTCTATCTCTACTTACCTATGCCCACACCATACAGATGCCTCCACGTCGTGATCCTGACAACAACAATGCCAACGAAATGATGCAACAAATGATGGCAGCCCAGACACAGTTGATGACCATAATGGCTCAGTTCATGGCCAACCAAAACAATCCACCACCCCCTCCACCGCCGCCACCACCACCCCCACCCCAAGTTGACCGCCTTGCTAGGTTCTTGAGGATCAGACCCAACAAATTCTCCACTGCTACTGAACCAATCGTAGCCGATGATTGGCTACGCTCTGTGAACAAGGATCTAGTTACTTGCGAGTGTACGGAATTGGAGAAAATAAGGTTCACTTCCCATCTACTGGAGGGACGAGCGGCACAGTGGTGGGAAATATATCAGATCACTCACCCACTTGAAGGACTTACCTGGGAAATCTTTAAAGAAGGTTTCCGCAATGCTCACATCTCAACTGGGATCATGAATCTGAAAAGGGATGAGTTCCGTACCCTGAGACAGGGAAATCGTGCTCTGAGGGAGTACATGGAGGACTTCAATTCCCTCTCACGCTATGCCCAGAGGATGTAGACACCGATGCAAAGAGGAAGTATAAGTTTCTGAATGGACTCAATGGTGAGATGAAAATACCATTGTTTGTGGCCTATGCTCCCAATTATCAGGACCTTCTTGATCAGGCCATTACTCTGGACAGCAACATGAAGAAGGAGGAGAATAGAAAAAGGAAGTTCAGCGCCAATAAGTACAACACTAATCTGATGCAGAAGAAACCATACGTTCCAGAGAACAGTGGGGGTCACCACAGTCACAAGAGTGGAAGTGGCCACAATCATAATAGTCATATCCATAAAGTAGGAAATTCCGGATACAGAGGAAATGGACAGGGTGGTAGTGGACACAACCACCCGTTCAATGGGAACAATAGTGGAAAAGAGCAACACCGCCACAACAATGAACCTAAACGAGATATTAGTCAAGTGACTTGCTACAAGTGTGGGAACAAGGGACATTACTCAAAAGACTGCCCAGAGAAGAAGAAGGTGCCGGAAGCATCAAAGCCTAATCCTTTCCGGAAGGCACAGGTGAATCATCTTGATGTGGAAGAAGTGCAGAATGAACCAGATGCAGTGATTGGTACGTTCCTACTACATACCTTTCCAGCATTAGTCTTGTTCGATACTGGAGCATCCCACTCATTCATCTCAAGAGCTTTTGTTAATAAAAACAAACTGACTACTTCAAGCCTGCTAAATCCGGTTAGGGTGGGTTCCCCAGGGGGGGAAATGCTCGCACAAACCGATTGTCAAAACTTGAGTTTAGAAATTGGTAAACACTCCTTTCCAGTAAACCTGATAATATTAGAAACCCAGGGTCTGGATGTTATACTCGGTATGGATTGGTTGGCCAAGTTTGTAGGGGTATTGGATTGTGCGAATAGATCCATTACACTCACCACTCCCGAGAAGAAGAAGATCAGATACAAATCCAAATTTGAATTTAAGAAAGTTAAGCTAAATTCTCTTAAGGGGGTTAGCATGGGAGACGTCCGTGTGGTAAGAGGTTACCCTGATGTTTTCCCCGAAGAACTACCGGGAATGCCACCCGATAGGGATGTTGAATTTCTTATAGATTTGGTTCCCGGAACAGGACCCATAGCCAAGAGACCATATCCAATGGTCGTAGCTGAATTGAAAGAACTCAAGAAGCAGTTAGAGGAGCAACTGCAGAAAGGTTTCATCCGCCCAAGTTCATCACCTTGGGGAGCACCCATTCTGTTCGTAGAGAAAAAGGATAATACTCAAAGGCTAGTCACGGATTATCGAGCAATCAACAAGGTGACGATCAAGAACAAGTACCCGCTACCGAAAATTAATGAGCTTTTCGACCAGCTAGAGGGTGCTTCGGTATTCTCTAAGATCGATTTGCGATCAGGATACTTTCAAATGAAAGTAAGAGAACTAGATATACCAAAAACTGCTTTCACTACTAGATATGGATTATATGAGTACACCGTAATGTCGTTTGGTTTAACCAATGCACCGGCATACTTCATGAACATGATGAACAAAGTGTTTATGGACTTTCTGGATAAGTTTGTTGTGGTGTTCATTGATGACATCCTGATTTACTCCAAAAGTCAAGAGGAACATGAAGAACACTTACACCTGATATTACAGAGACTTAGAGAACATAAGCTGTATGCCAAATTTAGCAAGTGTGAATTCTGGCTAGAAGAAGTTGGTTTTCTAGGACACGTTGTGTCGAAAAATGGAATAGCAGTAGACCTAGAAAAGGTGTCAGCTGTGACAAAATG
This sequence comes from Poa annua, assembly GCA_026929855.1. Taxonomy (NCBI): domain Eukaryota; kingdom Viridiplantae; phylum Streptophyta; class Magnoliopsida; order Poales; family Poaceae; genus Poa; species Poa annua. The sequence continues at coordinate 34,179,039 of CM049431.1, forward strand.
GGAAGTACCCAAGAATGTGGCAGACATCCGTAGTTTCCTTGGACTGGCAGGTTATTATAGAAGATTTATTGAGAACTTCTCCAAACTTGCCAAACCATTGACTTCACTACTGAAGAAGGAAGTCAAATTCAAGTGGACTGAAGAATGTGAAATAAGTTTCCAGGAACTGAAGAAACGGCTGGTGTCAGCACCTGTTTTATGTTTGCCAGATATAGAGAAGGAATTCCAAGTATATTGTGATGCCTCGCACCATGGACTAGGAAGTGTCCTAATGCAAGAAGGGAAAGTGGTTTCATATGCTTCTAGACAGCTTAAGAAACATGAGGTCAACTATCCCACCCACGATCTGGAGTTAGCATCAGTAGTGCATGCGCTAAAGACGTGGAGACCCTATCTTTTGGGAAAGCGTTGTGAAGTATTCACGGATCACAAGAGCCTGAAATATATTTTCACCCAGAAGGAATTGAATATGAGGCAAAGAAGATGGCTGGAACTTATTAAGGACTATGATATGAGTTTGCAATATCACCCAGGAAAGGCTAATGTGGTGGCAGACGCTTTGAGCCGTAAGGTCCATGTAAATGGACTGACAGCGGGATAATTTCCCGAAGATTTAAGTAGAGCATTTAAGGACCTCAGATTAGAGGTAGTACCCGAAGGATTCCTCGCAACACTGGACGTACAACCGTTGTTGATGGATAAGATTCGGGAAGGCCAGAAGGGAGACAAAGTAATGGATGAAATCAAGGTCAACCTGAGCGAAGGAAGGCCAAGGGTTTTCGAATGGATGAGCAAGGCACCTTGTGGTTTGAGAAACGCATCTGCGTGCCGCAAGATGAGGATCTTAGAAAATTGATTCTGCAAGAAGCACATAACTCGCCTTATTCCATACATCCGGGAAACACCAAGATGTACATGGATGTAAAGGAAAGATTTTGCTGGAATAACCTGAAGAGAGACATCGCGGAATATATAGCTAAGTGCGATGTATGTAGTCGAGTAAAGGCGGAGCATCAGAAGCCAGCAGGATTGTTGCAACCTTTACCTATACCGGATTGGAAATGGGAACAGATAGGTATGGATTTCATTACATGGTTACCGCGTACCAGATCGGGATATGATTCGATCTGGGTAATAGTGGATCGTTTGACAAAGGTGGCCCATTTTGTGCCAGTAAAGACTACCTACTCAAGTGCTAAGTTGGCAGAGATTTACATGAGGAGAATAGTATGCTTGCATGGTATTCCCCAGAGGATTGTGTCTGACAGAGGTACCCAGTTTACCTCGCATTTCTGGAAACAACTACATGAATCATTGGGTACGAGATTAGAGTTCAGTACAGAATTTCATCCCCAAACGGATGGACAGACGGAAAGAGTAAACCAAATTCTAGAAGATATGCTGAGGGCATGTGCCTTGGACTACAAGTCTAGTTGGGATGATAATTTGCCGTACGCAAAATTTTCCTATAACAACAGCTACCAAGCAAGCATAGAGATGTCGCCGTTTGAGGCACTTTATGGTAGGAAATGCACCACACCACTACTCTGGAGCGGTGTGGGAGAACGAAGTTTATTTGGACCTGATATAATCCAGGAAGCTGAAGAGAAGGTTCGAATAATCAAAGACAGATTGAAGATCGCGCAGTCCAGACAGAAAAGCTATGCAGATTTCAAAAGGAGAGAAATCACATATGAGATGGGTGACAGGGCTTATTTAAGAGTGTCACCAATGCGTGGTGTGAAGAGGTTCGGAATCAAGGGTAAACTTGCACCTCGATTCATCGGCCCCTTTAAGATTCTTTCCCGCAAGGGAGAAGTAGCATATGAGTTAGAATTGCCGGAAGTTCTGTCAGCAGTTCACAATGTCTTCCACGTGAGCCAATTGAAGAAGTGTCACCCGGAGATGACAGAAACCCCACTACGGGATAAAGTGCCATTAGAAGAAGTTCAGTTGGAAAGTGACCTGGCGTATGAAGAGAAGCCAATCAAAATCTTGGAGATGGCAGAAAGGATCACACGAACCAAGACTATCAAATTTTGTAAGGTCCAGTGGAACCACCATACCGAAGAAGAAGCAACTTGGGAACGGGAGGATGATCTTCGGGAAGAACACCCGCATCTTTTTGAAGGCCAAACCGAATCTCGAGGACGAGATTCATCTTAAGGGGGTTAGGTTTGTAACATCCCAATTTTGCTAAAATTTAAAACTTTGCATTCATACATCATTCATCATAGTATCAGTGCCTGTAGGTAATGTCCAGTAGCATTGGTAGAAATTGTGTTCATACATAATATGATATTTTTTAATTGTGCACTAACCCTCTAATGACGTGTACTCTAAGTTTGATGTGGAGAAAGTTTTCAAGGATCAAGAGAGAAGGATGATGTGATGTGATCAAGAAGATAGAAGAGCCAAAGCTTGGGGTTGCCCCGGTGAACCACCCCCAACATATTTCGCGAAGACTCAAGCGTCAAAGATCGGGGATACCCAAGGCATCCCCTTCTTCATCAACAAACTATCAGGTACTTTCTAGTGAAACTATATATTAAATCCACCACATCTTATGTGCTTTACTTGAAGCGTTTGTCTGTTTTTGTTTTTGTTATTTTTATTCTTTGAATAAAATGGATCCTATCATTCCTTTGTGGGAGAGAGACACACTCCTCTTTTCTTATAAATAGTCGTATTCTTCACTTATATATGTTGAGTATTCTTCTATGTTACTTCAATACTTTCTAGCTCTTTCTTTTCATGCGCCTCTTGTTCAGAGCTGTTAGTTCTCATATGTTATACTCTCGTATCTCATTGTTAAATACTTGGAGAGCTTATACATTTAAATAAGTTTATTGGTGTTTGGTTGGAAACAGAAAATGCTAAATGTGGTAGAAGGTATAAAGAAAGATATACATGCTCTTATGGATTGTTATCTTGCATGTTGTGCTGCTTGGCAATTGTTTTGAGCTCTCAAGTAGATTGTGTTTAAGCTTTTACAACATGTAGTTAAAACCTATTAGTAAAGAACTACCGTTGTAACATCCCAACATTTTATAATGTTCAAAAATCACTAAAATTTAAAACTTTTCTTTTCATTAAAATAAAATATGAAATGCATAAGAAAACCAACTATGAAAGACTTCAAACACATTGAAAGAGTTTAATATTTCAAATACCTCAAGTAAACATTTTTTTGCTTACATGAATTTCATTTATTTTCAAAGCATGAACTGATTAATATATTCTATATAAGAAATGAATTAAATCTAAAATCTTTTCCAAAGTTGTTTATGAAGTTTTCAAATGATTTATCATAATATAAAACTTAATGGTGCACAAAATAAAATTGAATTAAATTTGAATCAATTATAATTTCTATTACTTTAAAATATTTATATTATGTTATTCTACTCTGATGCCAAAATAAAGATGAATAATTACTGAAAATGAGTTTTAATAACTCTATTTTAAACATATTTGAAAGTGGGTATTTTACAAATTTTAATTAGCAAAAAGAAAATTTAGTTAAGTTATAAATTCAAAATTGATATTAAGTATCAGTTTTGTATTAAACCAATTTTTCAAATTTACTAATTTTAAAAAGTTTTCAAAACATGCCCACAACTGGTTTAACACAAAGATATTAATTTTACAAATTTTTAGAATCTAATTTGAGATGAATTGGATTTATATTTTAAAAGTTATTTAAAAATACAAAAAACAGAAAAAGAAAAGAACAAAAAAAAAAGAAGAAACTGACCAGCCTCCCGAGCCATTGGGCCGAAGCCCATTTCCTTTTTTTCCCGCGCGCGCAGCTCACATCGGCCCAGGAACAGCCCAGCCAGCGCCTCGTCTCTCCTCTCTCGCTGACACCCGGACCCCACCTGTCATCACCTTCCCCAATTCGTGAGGAACAAGAACTCACCGAACCCTAGATCAATCCGGATCAAAATTCGTTGGTTTAAACGCGTTTATCTGCTCCCTCCTCCCCCATATAAACCCCCCGAACCCTCTCTCAAAGCCCCCAAAAATCCTAGCCTGAGAGCCCCCAGGCTGCCCGCATTGCACCCCGCCGCGCCGCCACTGCCGCCGGCGAATTTCTCTGTCTCCGGTGAACCCTTGCAACCCCGAGCGCCCCCTACACCTCTCTTCGCATTATTTTCTTCTTGCGCATCTCGGTGACACCTTCGTTGCGTTTTTCCCGCACTAGGACGAGCTATTCGTCCACACCCGAAGCTCGCCGCCGCCCGCAGCAACTCCAGCGAGCCATCGGAGGAGGCAGGAGAAGCTGCGACCCCCACGACTTCGCCATCGAGTTCGCGGAGCCCTTCCTAGCACCAAGGTGAGCTTCGTTGGTCCTAGGATTCCGTAGAATAGCCGCACGTCGCTTGCCCCGATCATCGCCGCTGCGGGAAAGGCCTCCGGCAAGTTTTCCGGCGAGTGGCGCCGCTCCTAGTTGGTCAACGCAATCGGGACCGTCCGATACGAATCTTGCGGCCATGATTAGATCGGTTAAAACTAACCGGTACATTGTGTTCTCATCCGTTAGATCTAAAACGTGCGGATCAGATCTGATCACTTATCCAGCTCAGTGCCTAGTCATCAGCCACGTCACTGCCCAGTCAGCTGCCACGTGAGAAAATATTTTCTTATTTAAATTTAATTGGGCAGTTTTACAGAAACACCCCTGCCACTTAGATCTGTCACAACTTTTTAACCACTTATCCAAATTTAACAAACTTTATATTTTTGGAAAGCCCTCGACATGTAGAACATTTTAGATCAGCCAAAATTCAAATTTTACTTAGTTTAAAATATTCAAATTTCAAATGGTGAATTTGAGTAATTTTGTCATAACTTTAAATCTGTAAATTCAAAAATTGCAAATAAAATTGTTTTAGAAACTTTAGAATATTTGTAAATTAATGCCACTTCTATAAAATATTTTTGAGTAATTTTTGAATGAATTCATAGTTATATGTTTAATTTGAATAGTTGAGTATTTTTAACATAACTATTTATAAAAATATTATTTTTGATTAAAGTAAATTGCTATAAATTTAAATAAAATACCCTTGTCTATTAACACTATTTATAAAATTTGTTATAGAAATATTATTCATAGAAAACTTTAATCTGATAATTATTCCTTTTATTATATTTTCCAAAAATTATAAACTAATTAAATTGCAATTATAACTTTATGCATACTTTATAAATATCACAAAATTAGTAGTATGATTTAAAATTGCATTTCATGCATAGCATATTTATTTTGTAGTTATATTTCCCATAAGGAAAACTCCTCCCCATTTTCCCTAAGTTAGGATTATTTTCAAACTTAGTATTTTGGTAAAGTGCTATGCACTAGACACTTAGGATTTTCATCATGGAGCTAGAAGGCCAATGAGGGAGTTAGCCAAAACAAGACTTCAGAAGGATCTTCAAGGAGTAGAAACACTTAGAAGAAAATCAAGAAGAAGTTCATGAAGACCAACCAGCAAATATTTTCCAAGTCTTGCTCTCTCTCTCTTTCTTTTCTTTGAGACTTCATGAAGGACTTAGAAGAAAACAGACTCTGGAAGCATCCTCAAGATGTCGAGCACTTAGAAGAAAAGTGAGCAGAAGTTCAAGAAGGCCAATCCCTTTCTATTCTCTAAGCCTTTCTCTCTGTCTTTTCTTCTCCTCTGAGACTCCATGAAGACTAAGTTAAATCCAAAACCAGCCTCGAGGACACAATAATCATCAAGTCTGAAGATTTAGCAAGTCTACAAAAATTCATTCAAGACATCACCAAGGGGAAAGCTACAAGTCTGGAGATGAAGCCTGGAAGACTAACTACATCTTTATTTCCTTCTTTTCCCTCTTTCCTAATCTTGTCCTTTAGACTTAAATAAATTTTGATCATGATGTTATCATCTTTGAAGTTTGTTGGATCCTAGCGGCATAGTGAGATGAAGCGGCATGGAAACAAACCTTACATGTCCACGTACATGAGACCTGTTCCACAATTTAAGTGGCTGGCCGGGTGTCTGTCTCTCTCACTTTAGTGAATATCCAATTTACAAAGAGTTGATAGTAATTGTTGATCACCTTATAGACTTAGTATTTTTCTCTAAGTATTTTGCACATCATGGCTAAGCCGTTAGAGTGCTTGTTTCAAGATGATATAAAACAAAATATTTTATTCAACTTATGACTTTGGTCCTTAGTCCTTTTGGACCAACACATTTGCCTTGCATAAACTTAAAAGATTTCCATGGCATGGAAAAGCATTTCTAGCCCTTAGGAATATTTTGCACATCATGCATAAACATATTTTCCTTAGAAAGTTTTATAAAACTTATTTATTCATCTAGTATGTGTTTGTGTGCATTGTGGAGTTGTGCTTGCTGTTGATTGTTGTATTGTTGTTTGTCTATACTGTTAGATTGAAAGGAGAGTCCCGAGTATCGTTGAAAAGAGTTGTGAACAACGACAACATTCAAAGGCAAGTGGCACACCTCATAAACTTCCTATTATTTTCTATATGCATTACTTAGTATTTTTATATGCATGAGTAGGATAGTATTGCTATGCTAAACCTGTGTAGAATTCCCTTACTCCTGTGTCTAGGTTCCTATATCATACTTAGCAAAAATATTGATGCTATGCAATTGATGAAAAGTTTTACAAAATGTTAAGTGACTACTCAGGGCTGTGCTCATGGTTGTCGTTGCCTAGGATGAATTTCTATTATACTTAGGGCCGTGAGCGTGGTGGTTGTCAACCTGGGAGTACACATCCACTAAGTTAATGAAACACCTGGGTGGATTGGTTGAATGGTTTATGTTGAGTGGCTACTCAGGACTGTGCTTGTGGTTGTCTTCGCCTAAGGTAGTTTCTACTATGCTTGGGGCCATGAGCATGGGGGTTGTCAACCTGAGAGTGCACTTGTGGATGGCCACCCACGGAACAGAGGAATCTGAAGAACTCCGAGTGACGATTGCTTCCCGTGCAGCCTTTTGACAATGGGCTCTGTCTAGAATAATTAAGTTGTGAGGGTGCAACCTGTCAGCTTGACAAGCAGATGTAGGGGGATGATAGGTGGAACGGGTCTTGCTAGTATGGTTGCATTCTTCTTCTGAAAGTTCTTGTCTAAATTCTCTCCTTTCCATAATACACTCCGCGTGTATAGGATTTCTCGGACAAATTGAGTCTAAAGGTGAAAGTGCACAACCTCTGCAGAGTGTAAAACTAAGTACTTAGCCGTGTCCCCGGTACGGACAATTTGAGCAGCTGATCACGGACGTCAACAGAGGATTCCATCATTCCAACTTCAGAAGTAAAACTTGATGGGTGAACAAGGGAAGATGAGATTTATGGTTTTCATGCCATACTCGTCTTGATTTCAAGAAAAGTGTTTTCAAAAGAGTAGGAAAAATTGGCTTTATGCAAATTAGCCTTGAACTCCACCAGCCAAATATGCATATAGGCTTTAGAGTATTTCCATTAAGTGTCCACCATAGTGTCACTTGCCAGACTCCATTTTTAATGGAATCTGACCCACGTTGTTGCAGTATTTTTCTTATTGCAGATTTGATCAGATGACGAGTGAGGTTTCGTTTAAAGGTTTCGAGTCTACAACCAACATGTTTTCGCCTGTGGCAGCATGAAAGTTATAGAGACTCACTGCTATTGTATTTCCGCTGTGTACTTTTCAATGCTAGCTTTATGCTATGCAACTTGTATCGAATATTTTGTAATTTTGCATCATCGATGTAATAAAATTGACGCTTTGTTGTGATATTACATCGTAAACTGTGTGTGCAAATGAATCGATCCAGGGATTTGCACTATACACAGGTATCTGCCTTATTTAAAGTGCAGGTACGCTACAGATGGTATCAGAGCACTGTGTTGCCTGTAGGTTCGAAACCCCTAGGATTGGACGGAGACCCCAAAAGTTAAATAGTTAAATAAACTAGGATTCCAAAACTTGAGTAAATTTTGAAATTGCCTTTCTATTGTTTTACATTAATTATCTTGTCTTGCACCTTTCCTATTCTTTTTTTAATTCTAATTCCCTTTCCTTTTCAAAATTTTAGATGGGAGAGTACCCCGAGACCGCGTATGCTGGAGTTTTGTCGGGTTTCATCTTTGGGAGGCAGCTGTCTAGGTTGACAAGTATATTGAAGCTACCACCGCCCTATTTCCGTGGAAGGAAAGAGGAGACCGACATACCTAATGTGACGCGTTGGAAAATCTGCATAATTATGACCCCAGATCCCACGATGCCAGACTTCGAGCCCGTGGACTATGCCACCTACTACCCAGAGTGGATTGAGGGAGTGAACATAGCTATGGTGGACTTAATGGCTCGTTTGTGTTACAAGTATCGCAACAAGCTAGCACCAGGATCACCCTTCCGTGCCTTTGGGAAGAGGGATGCAGACGGTCTCTCGATGGCTCACACGGGAAATCGCCTGGACCTGCCCATCATTAACAAGATGTTTGAAGACTTGGATTTTCTCATCAACTGTCTGACCAGGAAGGTTCAAGAGGCTTATGACGTCGCGGATCATGCACAAGCCGTCATACACGCAAAAAACCCGAGAACTCCAGGCTTCTGAAAATCTTGTTGGTCATTTGGAGGAACTCATCCATGACCTACATTTGCAGAACCTTGGCAACGATGAGCAGATTGCCACGCTTGAGGCGCAACTCATTCCACCTCCACCACCGCCAGTAGCTGTAGAAGGAGGTGACCAGGGCACTGGAGACGTGACTGTACCTGCAGCTACGAAGGAGGAAGGACAGGAGGAAGAAGACCCCGAAGAGGTGCTGTTTGAAGAGTCAACTGAGGGAGAAGTCACGCTTGTGGCAAATAACCACGCAATAAAACGCAAGCGTAAGTTTGAGGAGGAATAAGTGGAGCAATACAAACCACGTTAGAGGGACCACCATTTATCTCATTTAGCTTATCGTATCGATTCGATGTATTGACCTATCAAATTGTGGTATGGCAGTACTATCATTTTTGTAATTCCATGACATTGATGTGTTTTCGTTCGATAAATGATTAGTTCGAGTTCTCAAAATAAGTGTGAAATTTATGTGTTTGCATGTGTTTTAATCATGTTGATAGATTTGTTAGGAATTGGTTGCCTTGTTCTAAAATTATTGAATTCTCCATAGTACATATAATTAACTCATTTATTCTCAAAAAACCAGCAGATGTATCACTTCAATATCAACAACAGTAAATTTTGCCCAACTACGCGAATACTGTTAAGGGACTAGAGTCAGAAGGTGATCAATGACCACTCGCCTAAGATTGATCAAAACCATAGGGATGTTGAAGAGGACCCTATGACCAAACTAAAGGCATGCAAAACTTGTGGAGAGATAGGACATACGTCCGAAGATTGCTCTGATGAGTGGCCCCATGGTCACATCAGACGTCCAATTAATGGACGCCGCTCCAAAAGGATTATTTGCTTTCTGTGTGAAGGAACGACCCATGTTCCAATCCAATGCCCATATTATCCCTTGGTGCAACAAGCTAACCAGCAAGCCAAGGAAGGAATGCAACAGTCTCTCATGAAGATCCTGGAGGAACAAAGACAAAAGAGTGAATCCAAGAAGGATCTTAGCCACTTAACATGCTACAGGTGCAAGGATAAGGGACACTATGCCAGTGGCTGCCCAGAGTGGAAGAGGATTAAATCTCTTCAAGGAGCGAGTGGAAAACGCGAGTGCTCAAACTTCTCGTAGCTACCACCTGTCATTGTATTTCGAATACTTGTACGCTCTACAACGGAGAAATAAAAGGGATTAAACAAAGTTTCTAGACTGACCACAAAATTTTCTTTTAAGGGTGGTAGCCACCTAGATAATTCAAACCCAGTCGCTTAAACCCCGAGATCTCAAACTATCTTTCTATCCTCCTAATCAAAAAAATCATTCGCTGCCAAGTTTTCAAGTTTCCATGTCAGAAATTTCATTTCTCAAAACATCTCGAGCTATCAGAATCACTCAAGCATTTGCTTTGTCTTTCTAGCCTCTCCGAATCTCGGGGACGAGATTCCTTGAAGGGTGGTAGTCTGTAACATCCCAACATTTTATAATGTTCAAAAATCACTAAAATTTAAAACTTTTCTATTCATTAAAATAAAATATGAAATGCATAAGAAAACCAACTATGAAAGACTTCAAACACATTGAAAGAGTTTAATATTTCAAATACCTGAAGTAAACATTTTTTTTGCTTACATGAATTTCATTTATTTTCAAAGCATGAACTGATTAATATATTCTATATAAGAAATGAATTAAATCTAAAATCTTTTCCAAAGTTGTTTATGAAGTTTTCAAATGATTTATCATAATATAAAAATTAATGGTGCACAAAATAAAATTGAATTAAATTTGAATCCATTATAATTTCTATTACTTTAAAATATTTATATTATGTTATTCTTCTCTGATGCCAAAATAAAGATGAATAATTACTGAAAATGAGTTTTAATAACTCTATTTTAAACATATTTGAAAGTGGGTATTTTAAAAAATTTAATTAGCAAAAAGAAAATTTAGTTAAGTTATAAATTCAAAATTGATATTAAGTATCAATTTTGTATTAAACCAATTTTTCAAATTTACTAATTTTAAAAAGTTTTCAAAACATGCCCACAACTGGTTTAACACAAATATATTAATTTTACAAATTTTTAGAATCTAATTTCAGATGAATTGGATTTATATTTTAAAAGTTATTTAAAAATACAGAAAACAGAAAAAAAAAAGAAAAAAAAAGAAACTGACCAGCCTCCCGAGCCATTGGGCTGAAGCCCATTTCCTTTTTTTCCCGCGCGCGCAGCTCACATCGGCCCAGGAACAGCCCAGCCCGCGCCTCGTCTCTCCTCTCTCGCTGACACCCGGACCCCACCTGTCATCACCTTCCCCAATTCGTGAGAAACAAGAACTCACCGAACCCTAGATCAATCCGGATCAAAATTCGTTGGTTTAAACGCGTTTATCTGCTCCCTCCTCCCCCATATAAACCCCCCCGAACCCTCTCTCAAAGACCCCAAAAATCCTAGCTTTAGAGCCCCAGGCTGCCCGCATTGCACCCCGCCGCGCCGCCACTGCCGCCGGCGAATTTCTCTGTCTCCGGTGAGCCCTTGCAACACCGAGCGCCCCCTACACCTCTCTTCGCATTATTTTGTTCTTGCGCATCTCGGTGACACCTTCGTTGCGTTTTTCCCGCACTAGGACGAGCTATTCATCCACACCCGAAGCTCCCCGCCGCCCGCAGCAACTCCGGCGAGCCATCGGAGGAGGCAGGAGAAGCTGCGACCCCCACGACTTCGCCATCGAGTTCGCGGAGCCCTTCCCAGCACCAAGGTGAGCTTCGTTGGTCCTAGGACTCCGTAGAATAGCCGCACGTCGCTTGCCCCGATCATCGCCGCCGCGGGAAAGGCCTCCGGCAAGTTTTCCGGCGAGTGGCGCCGCTCCAAGTTGGTCAACGCAATCGGGACCGTCCGATACGAATCTTGCGGCCAGGATTAGATCGGTTAAAACGAACCGGTACGTTGTGTTCTCATCCGTTAGATCTAAAACGTGCGGATCAGATCTGATCACTTATCCAGCTCAGCGCCTAGTCATCAGCCACGTCACTGCCCAGTCAGCTGCCACGTGAGAAAATATTTTCTTATTTAAATTTAATTGGGCAGTTTTACAGAAACACCCCTGCCACTTAGATCTGTCACAACTTTTTAACCACTTATCCAAATTTAACAAACTTTATATTTTTGGAAAGCACTCGACATGTAGAACATTTTAGATCAGCCAAAATTCAAATTTTACTTAGTTTAAAATATTCAAATTTCAAATGGTGAATTTGAGTATTTTTTTCATAACTTTAAATCTGTAAATTCAAAAATTGCAAATATAATTGTTTTAGAAACTTTAGAATATTTGTAAATTAATGCCATTGCTATAAAATATTTTTGAGTAATTTTTGAATGAATTCATAGTTATATGTTTAATTTGAATAGTTGAGTATTTTTAACATAACTATTAATAAAAATATTATTTTTGATTAATGTAAATTGCTATAAATTTAATCAAAATACCCCTGTCTATTAACACTATTTATAAAATTTGTTATAGAAATATTAATCATAGAAAACTTTAATCTGATAATTATTCCTTTTATTATATTTTCCAAAAATTATAAACTAATTAAATTGCAATTATAACTTTATGCAGACTTTATAAATATCACAAAAATTAGTATTATGATTTAAAATTGCATTTCATGCATAGCATATTTATTTTGTAGTTATATTTCCCATAAGGAAAACTCCTCCCCATTTTCCCTAAGTTAGGATTATTTTCAAACTTAGTATTTTGGTAAAGTGCTATGCACTAGACACTTAGGATTTTCATCATGGAGCTAGAAGGCCAATGAGGGAGTTAGCCAAAACAAGACTTCAGAAGGATCTTCAAGGAGTAGAAACACTTAGAAGAAAATCAAGAAGAAGTTCATGAAGACCAACCAGCAAATATTTTCCAAGTCTTGCTCTCTCTCTCTTTCTTTTCTTTGAGACTTCATGAAGGACTTAGAAGAAAACAGACTCTGGAAGCATCCTCAAGATGTCAAGCACTTAGAAGAAAAGTGAGCAGAAGTTCAAGAAGGCCAATCCCTTTCTATTCTCTAAGCCTTTCTCTCTGTCTTTTCTTCTCCTCTGAGACTTCATGAAGACTAAGTTAAATCCAAAACCAGCCTCGAGGACACAATAATCATCAAGTCTGAAGATTTAGCAAGTCTACAAAAATTCATTCAAGACATCACCAAGGGGAAAGCTACAAGTCTGGAGATGAAGCCTGGAAGACTAACTACATCTTTATTTCCCTCTTTTCCCTCTTTCCTAATCTTGTCCTTTAGACTTAAATAAATTTTGATCATGATGTTATCATCTTTGAAGTTTGTTGGATCCTAGCGGCATAGTGAGATGAAGCGGCATGGAAACAAACCTTACATGTCCACGTACATGAGACCTGTTCCACAATTTAAGTGGCTGGCCGGGTGTCTGTCTCTCTCACTTTAGTGAATATCCAATTTACAAAGAGTTGATAGTAATTGTTGATCACCTTATAGACTTAGTATTTTTCTCTAAGTATTTTGCACATCATGGCTAAGCCGTTAGAGTGCTTGTTTCAAGATGATATAAAACAAAATATTTTATTCAACTTATGACTTTGGTCCTTAGTCCTTTTGGACCAACACATTTGCCTTGCATAAACTTAAAAGATTTCCATGGCATGAAAAAGCATTTCTAGCCCTTAGGAATATTTTGCACATCATGCATAAACATATTTTCCTTAGAAAGTTTTATAAAACTTATTTATTCATCTAGTATGTGTTTGTGTGCATTGTGGAGTTGTGCTTGCTGTTGATTGTTGTATTGTTGTTTGTCTATACTGTTAGATTGAAAGGAGAGTCCCGAGTATCGTTGAAAAGAGTTGTGAACAACGACAACATTCAAAGGCAAGTGGCACACCTCATAAACTTCCTATTATTTTCTATATGCATTACTTAGTATTTTTATATGCATGAGTAGGATAGTATTGCTATGCTAAACCTGTGTAGAATTCCCTTACTCCTGTGTCTAGGTTCCTATATCATACTTAGCAAAAATATTGATGCTATGCAATTGATGAAAAGTTTTACAAAATGTTAAGTGACTACTTAGGGTTGTGCTCATGGTTGTCGTTGCCTAGGATGAATTTCTATTCTACTTAGGGCCGTGAGCGTGGTGGTTGTCAACCTGGGAGTACACATCCACTAAGTTAATGAAACACCTGGGTGGATTGGTTGAATGGTTTATGTTGAGTGGCTACTCAGGACTGTGCTTGTGGTTGTCTTCGCCTAAGGTAGTTTCTACTATGCTTGGGGCCATGAGCATGGGGGTTGTCAACCTGAGAGTGCACTTGTGGATGGCCACCCAGGGAACAGAGGAATCTGAAGAACTCCGAGTGACGATTGCTTCCCGTGCAGCCTTTTGACAATGGGCTCTGTCTAGAATAATTAAGTTGTGAGGGTGCAACCTGTCAGCTTGACAAGCAGATGTAGGGGGATGATAGGTGGAACGGGTCTTGCTAGTATGGTTGCATTCTTCTTCTGAAAGTTCTTGTCTAAATTCTCTCCTTTCCATAATACACTCCGCGTGTATAGGATTTCTCGGACAAATTGAATCTAAAGGTGAAAGTGCACAACCTCTGCAGAGTGTAAAACTAAGTACTTAGCCGTGTCCCCGGTACGGACAATTTGAGCAGCTGATCACGGACGTCTACGGAGGATTCCATCATTCCAACTTCAGAAGTAAAACTTGATGGGTGAACAAGGGAAGATGAGATTTATGGTTTTCATGCCATACTCGTCTTGATTTCAAGAAAAGTGTTTTCAAAAGAGTAGGAAAAATTGGCTTTATGCAAATTAGCCTTGAACTCCACCAGCCAAATATGCATATAGGCTTTAGAGTATTTCCATTAAGTGTCCACCATAGTGTCACTTGCCAGACTCCATTTTTAATGGAATCTGACCCACGTTGTTGCAGTATTTTTCTTATTGCAGATTTGATCAGATGACGAGTGAGGTTTCGTTTAAAGGTTTCGAGTCTACAACCAACATGCTTTCGCCTGTGGCAGCATGAAAGTTATAGAGACTCACTGCTATTGTATTTCCGCTGTGTACTTTTCAATGCTAGCTTTATGCTATGCAACTTGTATCGAATATTTTGTAATTCTGGATCATCGATGTAATAAAATTGGCGCTTTGTTGTGATATTATATCGTAAACTGTGTGTGCAAATGAATCGATCCAGAGATTTGCACTATACACAGGTATGTGCCTTATTTAAAGTGCAGGTACGCTACAACCGTAAAGCATGTTGAAATTTGGTTTGTATGTTTTGTATCTCTAAGGTCTATATATTTTCTAGTCAAAGTGTTTGAACAACAAGGAAGAGAATGTAGAGTTTTATATTGCTTGAAATATGTGTTTATATATGTCTTGTTTTCATAGTTTATATTTGTGTTTGCTTCAAACAACCTTGATAGCCAAAGCCTTGTACTGAGAGCGCATGCTTCTCGTGCATCCAAAATCCTTGAGCCAAAACCCATGCCATTTGTGTCCACCATACCTACCTACTACATGGTATTTTCTGCCATTTCAAGTAACTACTTCATGTGCTACCTTTAATTCAAAACTTATTATCCCTTATTTTTGTCAATGTTTATTAGCTCATGAGTAAGTATGTGGTGTTATGGATATCAACCTTGTCATTTGCTTTTAGACAGACTTTCACCAACCGGACTAGTGGGATATACACCGCTTATCCATTAATGTTGCAAAAAGAGCTGTCAAAAGGGGTGCCCAGCCCCAATTAATTACAACTTTAACCGCTACATTCTCTTCACATTTTTGCCCTGATCTAATCAGCCAAGCAATGATACTAGTTCCAAACTACATATATAAACAGAAGAGAAAAGAGGGATGATCTGCCCTTGGGTAGAAATAACGTCCTTCATGGGAGCCGCTCTTCAGAAAGTCTGGCTGACAAGGGGGGTAGAGTGCCCATTACCATTCGTTGACACCGACAAACACCACTCAAAAACTTACTTTTATGCTCTCTATATGATTTCAAAAACCTATAAAATAAGGAGCTCTAGCACATGCTTGTATCTCTGCTTCCCTCTGCGAAGGGCCTATCTTTTACTTTATGTTGAGTCAGTTTACCTCCTTCTTTCTATCACGAAGCAAACACGTGTGTCAACAGTGTGCAACAATTCGTATATGCTTACTTATTGCACTTGTTATATTTCTTTTTGTTGACTACTATCTATATGATATACATGTTCAGAAGTTGAAAGGCAATGTTGAAACTTATATCTTCCTTTGTGTTGCTTCAATGCTCTTTTACTTAGATAATATTGGTTTATGAGTTAACTCTTATGCAAAAAAAATTATGCTTGTTTGAAAGTACTATTCATGAAATGTTTTTACTTATATGATGTAGATGTTTACTCCTTGTCTATTTGTTAGCAAACTATAGGTCATTGCCTTGAATCACTTCATCCATAACATGGGCCTTACATTATATTATGATCAAGATTATGTGAAAGCATGTCACTTCAGAAATTATTCTTTTATCGTTCTTGCCTACTCGGGACGAGTAGAACCAATCTTGGGGATGTTGATACGTCTCCATTGTATCTATAATTTCTTATGTTCCATGGTTATATTTACCAATTATTACATGTTTTATATGGTTTTATGCATTTTCTGGGAATAACCTATTACCAAGATGCCACAATGCCAGTTCCCGTTTTCTGCTGTTTTTTGTTTCAGAAAACCACTTAAGGAAATTGTCGTGGGATTGTCACGACAGATGTTTCCGGGTGGAAACTTGAGATTAGGGGCATGGCGGCTTCTGACATCGCGAGCTTGTCTAATGTGGCGTGGGGAAACAAGGATTTACCCAGGTTCAACCCCTCGTCTTGAGGTAAAGACCTACTTCCTGCTTCTGTTTTATTGATATGGGTTCTGAGGACTCGATGCCTTAGCTTTAGGGTCTCGAGATTACAATGGTGGTACTAGGGTTCTTGTATCGCTTATCTCTCTAGGAACCAGGAGACCCCCTTATATAGGCGGCGGTCTCTTCTGGTCAACACTTATTATAATACTTGTCTTCCACGAGAATCGAGGAGTCGGGCTACTACTTCGGTGGCACCAGATCCTGTCAGGAGATGAGATCCATTCTTTAGAACTTATTCCCTTAAAGTCATCATTGCGCTTTGGTATTTTCCCATTTTTCCCTAGGTCAACCTTTCTTTAAGTATTTAAATAAGTGGGGACGGAAAACCTATTCATTTCCCCTGTGCGCGGCCACTACTTCTTCTTCCTCCAACCACTGCTGCTCTCTAGCTCCACGCCTTGCGCCCGAGCTCGCCGGCCACGCGACCTAGCTACCTCTTTCCTCCACATCTACGGATCCACAACTCCGCACGCAGCGTTCGTTCCTCACACTTCTTTAGCTTCATTAGATCCAGATCTGTCTTCTCTCACCACCATCGATGGGGAAGAAGCTAACCACACGGGCTCATGTCGCCGCTGCAGCCGCCGCAGCCGCCAAGATCAAGGCGAAGAAGGGGCAAAGCCTCAACTTCTAACGACGATGGTCCGCAGCCCACCTCCGGCAACTGGTCGGGCTCTGTCATGACCAATGCCAAGCTTCAAGACTTGGTGGACTCCGGCCACCTCCAGACGCAAAAGTCCATCAGCTGGCGTGCCCCCATTGACGAGATCGTCCCCGCACCTCAAAACGGCGAGGTAATCGTCTTTGTGGATAATCTCAATCGGGGCTTCAAGCCTCCCGACCCTCTCTCTTTCCGTTTTATTTTTCAATACTATGGCCTCAGGCCTCAAGACCTAGCTCCTAATTCGATTCTTTCTCTTTCCAATTTCACCGTTCTTTGTGAAGATTATCTCCAGATTGAGCCCACTGTCGATCTTTGTAACATCCCATAATTTTGGAATGTTTAAAAATCACTAAAAATTTAAACATTTGTTTTGATTAAAATAAAATATTAAAATGCATAAGAAAACCAATTTTAAAAGACTTCAAGCATCTTGAAAAAGTTTAATATTTCAAATATCTCAAATAATCATTATTTTCAAAAGTTGTTTCAAGTTAAGCATTATATTATCCATTTTATTTCTTAAACCTCAATATATAATTTGACAAATGATGTACCAACCTTCAAACCATTTTCATGTAATAAAAAGTTTCTTTTTAAGTAGTTGATTTCAACCACATAGCCATAGCTATTGATAAATTAAAATAATAATTACAAGTGTTCTTTTAAACTATTTAAAACCTGGTCTTTTTGCCAAATGGTTTTCATTCATTTACCTAAGTTCAAAACATAGTTTTTGGAAATTTGAAGTCTATAGTTTATAAATGTAAAACTTCATAGATTTTTAAATTAATGAATTATCCAAATAGGCATTTCATTAACTTAAATTATTTTCATTAATTATGAAAACATAAAATGATTTCATGAATATATTCAATAAAATATATCTAGAATCTTATCCAAAGGTATTTTTATGGAGTTTTCAAATGATGTATCATAATATAAAACTTAATGGTGCACAAAATATTTTGAATGAAAATGAATACATTACATTTCCATTTCAAATAGATGTGTTCTGTTATTTAATATTGTACTAAAGTTCAAAATGTTTTATTATTGGAAAATAAGTTTAATTAACTTACTTTCAAACTTATATAAGTGTTGAATTTTATAAATTTTATTTAGCCAAAAATGAAATTATTTAAGCCATGTTTTCAAATTTGACATGAAGTGTCAAATTTGTATTGAATCAATAATTCAAAATTTTGATTTAAGTATGAAAAACATACCCACAATTGGTATAACACCAAGATATTGTTTTTGCAAATTTTTAGAAATTTATTTGACATGATTTGGACACATAAATCAGAAGTTATAAAGAAAACATAAAAAGAAAAAGAAAAGAGATATTACGTGGATGACGTCAATGATGTCGTCACCTTCCTTCAACCTCTGGCTGAAAATCCCGTCGTCGTTTCCTCCTTCGATTGAGGATCCAAATTGGAGCAAAGTAATCGAAAATCGTCGTTTTCTCCTGAGCCTTTAAGTAGCCTCGGACCTCCTCTCCATTTCCCCTCTCCCCCCTCTCCGTTTTACGCCGCTAGGCCGGAGAAATAGACCACCGGAGTTCTTCACATCCGTCGGCGAGTTTCTGCAAATCCGGTGAGCTCCGGCGACCTCGCCTCTCCCCTTCCCTCGATCCTCCTTCGCTACATAGTAGTGCACCCCGTGACCCTTCCTTTGTGTCTGTCGCAGCCGAAAACGTTGAACGCGTGCGCTAACCGGAGGTCAGCAGCGCCGCCGCACACCGTCCGCATCTGCCCTCCGCTCCCGGCCAAACCGCGTAAAGACGAAGCTTCCATAGCCTCTACCATGTCGCAAAGAACCTCTCCGTCACCTCAGCGCGTCCGGGGAGTCACCGGAGGCACCAGAGTGTCCACGCCTGACCGCAGCGCCGCCGTCTTCTTCGCCTCCAGCGAACCGCGCCGCCAGGTAATTGCCCGCGCTCCCAGATCCATCCGATCTAAAACGTGCGTCCCAGATTAGATCATTTTTTCGAATCGGTACGGGTTGCTTAGATCCGTCAGATCGACCGAGCCAAGCCGAGCCATGGCTTAAGCCTAGCCGAAGCCGAAGCCGAGCCGCCACCGAGCCGAGCCCAACCAACAGCAACACGCCACGTCAACCATACTTTCTTTGTTTTATTTTCCGAATAAAATTAAATGGCAGTTTTACAGAAAAGCCCCCGCATCTTAGATCTATTACAACTTTTGTTGGTTCATCCAAATTTAACAAAATTTATATTTTTGGATAGCACTGGACTTGTAGAATATTTTAACACTGTTAGTTTTCTGTTTTGACTTAGTTTAAATTATTCAAATCTCAAATGGATGATTTGAGTATATTTGTCATAACTTTAAATCTATAAGTTCAAAAATTGAAAATGATTTTTTTTAGAAACCTTAGAATATGTGTTATATAATGCCTTTGTTATAAAATATTTTTGAGCATTATTTTGACAATTTAACAATTATAGGTTTAATTTGAATAGTTTGAGTAATTTTGACATAACTTTTGATAGAAAAATCATTTTTGAGTGAATCCAATTGCTAAAAATTTGCTTAGATGCCCCGTGTCCATTAGCACTCTTTATAATTTTAAGTTATAAAAGTTTAATCACAGAAAACTTTAATCTTGTATTTACTCCTTTTATTATATTTGGAATAATAGAAATTAATTAAATTGCATCTATAGCTTCATGCAATATCACAAAAATTAGTATGATGTTTCTTATGATAAAAAGTGCATTCATGCATAACATATTTTACCATATAGTTATACTCCTCATAGAAAAACTTCTTCCTTATTTTCTCTAAATTAGGATTATTTTAACCATAGTTGTTTTGGTAAAGTGTTATGCACTTGGGATTTTCAACATGGAGCTAGAAGGCCAATGAAGGACTTAGCCAAGAAAACAAGACTTCAGAAGTATCTTCAAGGAGTAGAAGCACTTAGAATAAAAGCGAGAAGAAGTTCATGAATACCAACCACTACATTTTCCAAGTCTTGCTTCCTCTCTCTCTTTTCTCCCTTCTTCTCTTAGACCTCATGATGACTAAGTTATATTCAAGACCACCATGGATGTTGTCAACACCTTCAAGTCTTCAGAACCATCAACTCTACAAATTGCAATGAATTCATCACATCAAGAAGAATGCTACAAGGGAGCAAAGAGAAGAAGCCTGAAAGACCAACTACATACTTCTTTCTATCTTTTCCCTCTTTCCTAGTTTGTCTTCCACTTTGGACGTAAACTCGTTTTTGATCATGTCATTACCACCTTTGAAGTATGTATTCTAGCGGCTTAGTGAGATGAAGCGGCCTGGTGACTAACCTTACATGTACACGTACATGAGACATGTCCCACAATCATAAGTGGCTGGCCGAGTGTCTGTCTCTCTCACTATAGTGAATATCCAATTTACAAAGAGTTGTTAATAATTGTTGATCACCTTGAAGATTAGATTTAGTATTTTTCTCTAAGAATTTATGCATATTTTGTCCAACTTATGACCTTGGTACTTAATATTTTTGACCAACATATTTTCCTTGCATTAACTTAGAAGATTTTCATGGCATGACATGTATCTCTAGTCCTTGGAAATATTTTGCACGTCATGCATAAACATATTTTTCCTTAGAAGTTTATGAAACTTGTTTGTTCATTATGTCTGTGTTTGTATGCGTTATGATGTTGTGTTATTCTGTTGATTGTGGTATTGTGATTTGTTTTTATTGTTTAGATTGAACGGAGAGCCCCGAGTTATGTTGAAAAGAGTTTGTGAGCAAAGACATCATCCAAAGGCAAGCGACACACCTCATAAACTTCCTAATATTTTTCTATGCATGTGTAGGATAGTATTGTTGTGTCTAGGTACCTATATTCCTGTGTCTAGGTACCTATATATAACCTAGTGGAATTATTGATGCTATGCAAATGTTGTTTTGTGAAAATCTAAATTCTACTAAGTTAAGAAAGAACCTCTTGGGTGGAATGGTTGTATACGGAGGCGAAGTTGAGTGGCTACTCAAGCCCATGTCTATGGTTCCTGGAGTATGTTCACTTGTGGAATGCCACCCAGGGAACAAAGGGATCTGAAGAACTTTGAGTGAAGATTGCTTCTAGTGCAGCCATTTCCATATGGGCTCTGGCTTGATCAACTAAGTTGCGTGGACTCGCCCCGGCTTGACAAACAGATGTAGAGGGTGTTAGGTGGAACGGGTCAAGCCAGAGTGGGAGGGAAAATGCTTCTGAAAGATCTCGTCTCATTCTTCTCCTTTTCCTTATCACTTGACAGTGTAGATGATAGTTTTGGTTGAATGGGTACAATGGTGAACGTGCACAACCTCTATAGAGTGTAAAACTAAGTACTTAGCCGTGTCCCCGGTACGAACAATTTTGAGCAGCTGATCAAGGACGTTAAAGGAGGATCCCACCATTCCAATTTCTAAGTTAAAACTTGATGTTTGAATAAGGGTAGAATGAGACAGTGGATTTCATGCCACGGATGTCTCGAATAGAAGAAAAGTGTTTTCCAAAGAGTTAGGAAAAATTGGCTTTATGCAAAATAGCCTTGAACTCCTCCAGCCAAATATGCATATAGGTTATTAGAGATATTCCACCAAGTGTCCACCATAGTGTCACTTGCCAGACTCTATTTTTAATGGAATCTGACCCACGTTGTTGCAATATTTTTCTTATTGCAGATTGTTCATATGACGAGAGAGGTATCGTTTAAAAGTATCGAGTCTGCAACCAACATGTTTTCGCATGTGGCAACATGAAGATGATGGAGACTCACTGCTATTTTAATTCCTCTATTTACACTTTGAGTGCTAGCTTTATGCTATTCAAGTTGTAAAGAATATTTTCTAAGTCTGGATCAACGATGTAATTAAATTGATACTTTGTTGTGATATTACATCGTAAACTGTGTGCGCAAACGAATCGATCCAGGGATTTGCACTATACACAGGTATCTTGCCATATTTTAAGTGCAGGTACACTTAAATCTTTTCCTTGAATTTTTCTACTGCAACCCACAACGCTCTTTCGCTGGCGGTCCTCTGAATATTTGCGGCAGTGTTGCAATCCAACGCCACTGTGATGGCATATTTCCTTCTATTAAACTGGCCAGCCCCCCAAGGGCTTGGCAATCTACCTTTTTCTATTGTAAGGACACTTACCCCAAAGGCCAGTCCCCTCTGTCGGGTTTCCACGCTGAGCCGTTAGAGTTGGGGGACTCGGTGATTCCGTATGCGGAAGACCGTGCCGCCTTGGCCCCCACCCTTTCAAAGATTCGGGCTCTCAGAGCCCATGGGCTCAAGGGAACAGATCTTGTCAAATGCTGGGTCGGATGGTGCATCAAGCCGCTCTCCATCCGGCTCAAGTTATATATGAGTACTCCAATTTACCCAACAGAGGGAACCTTCGATACACTACACGGGAGCCGGAAGGTGCCGATGTCATCAAAACCGCCAAACGGCTCTTGATGGAGACCCCGGCGGAGGGTCAACATTATGGGCTCCTTCCCTTTTGCTCTGAGAATCCGCCTCCTGCGGTACTATGTTCTTTCTTAACCCGTCTTTACTGCATTTCTCTTCATCTGACCAGTTTTGTGTTCTCTTCAGGATACTGATAACTGGCGGAAGGCCACAGACGAAACTCCCTCCTCCCGACCAAGATGATGAATATGAGGAGGGGAACTCTGGCGCGGAGGAGGGAGCCGAAAATGAAGGTGAGTTGGACCCTGTGAGCCGGCTCTTCCTCCAGCTATTGGAAGCCGATCTTGAAGATGACCTCCCCTCTCACACTTGTACTCTATCAGGTCAAGATAACCAAGGCACTGCGCAAACAGCGACGCAACTTCCGTCTCCACCAGCTTGCCCCAAGCAAGCCCTGACCACGGTAAGCATGATACCCAGCTCTCGTTTCTTCGAACTTGAAGCTGCAGCTACTCAAAGCCGGCCCTCTAAACAGAACAAGGAAGAGGTGAACCCAAAACGCCAGAAGAAACGGTCCTCCACTTCTTTGATAACCTGTTGATACGTCCAAAACGTATCTACTTTCCCGAACACTTTTGCTATTGTTTTGCCTCTAATTTGCGTGTTTTGAATGCAACTAACATGAACTAACGTTGTTTTCAGCAGAATTGCCCTGGTGTCTCGTTTTTGTGCAGATGATCAACTTTATGGAAAAACACCAGAAAACACGTGGAAGTCAATATTTAACCCGAAGAGTTCTGGAGCCAGAAGACCAAACAGAGGAGGGCAGCGAGGCGCCCACACCACGTGCTCACGTGGGTGGGGCCCTGTCGCGCGAACTGCTGGTGTGGCCGCCTCGGTCACCCCCTCGCGACCCCCTCTCGGCTACTTAACCCTTCTGACCTAAAAACGTTGGGGGGCTATCTAGTTTTTCCAGAAACAGCTCCGTACACCGCCGCAACCGTGAACCCTAGTTCGGGGACCAGAAGTCTCTGTTCCGGCACCCAGGCGGGGCGACGAATCGAAGGGGATCATCGCCATCGTCATCGCCAACGCCTCTCCATCAACCATCCATGTTTCCCCATCCATGTGTGAGTAATCCACCGATGTAGGGTTGAGGGGATGGTAGGGATTGGATGAGATCATTCATGTAATAGCTGTAATATCATTAGGGCATGGTGCCTCGTGTCCGTTATCGGTGTTTTACGTCATTGTTGCAACTTGTTATGCTTAATGTTTGACACTAGGGCCCGAGTGCCTTGATTTCAGATCTGAATATCTTATTGTATCATGAAGATAATTATTGTTTTAGATCATATCTATGAGTTGTATACACATATGACCCCAAAGTGACAATAATTGGGATAACCGGAGGGAATGGTTGTGATGTGAGGATCACATGTGTTCATGAAATGTTAATGATTTGCTCCTGTACTTTAGTAAAAGGAGTACCTTAATTGCCAGTAGTTTCCCTAGAGGCCCCGCTGCAAACGGGCTGGCTGGACAAAAAATGTTGAGCAAGTTTCTCATTGCGAGCACACACAACTAAATTGGAAGACATGCTTATGAGTTAATAGTTGAATGCTTTATCTTATTTATCTGCAAATGCCTATGCTTTGATATTACATGAATTATCTTATCCATACAACGCCCGTACATCCGTCCCTATGCCTACAATATTTTAATCCTGTTGTCTACTCTAATCACAATCGCTGTCTTACTTCTACTGTTGCTGTTATTTCACTACTGTCACTACTGTAAAACTGTTGCTACTGATAATATGTCTCGAGCAAGTCTATTTACAGTTGCAGCTGATCTGAAAAATCATCTGTTAAATCTTATAAATATTCTTTGGCTCCCCTTGTGTCGAATCAATGAATTTGGGTTTTACTTCCCTCGAAGACTGTTGCGATCCCCTATACTTGTGGGTCATCAAGACTATTTTCTGGCGCCGTTGTCAGGGAGCATAGCTCTATTTGTAAGCCCACCTGAGTATGATATTGTTCGCTGGAATTTATTCATCATGGGAAGAAATACCGTTAAGAAGTTTCCCATTGTGCCATCCACTACAAGGAAAGGTACAACTCTGAACTCCACTTATGCTCTTGATTCTTCGTGTGTGTTGAGTAAGCTTGTTACACCACTACGACCTGCACGTTCTGTTACTACAGCTAAATCTGAAATTACTTAGTATGATGCTTCTACTGTTCTTGGTGAAACTGGTTCATTAGGTCCCTAAAATAACTTGATACTTCGTGTGTGTTGAGTAAGCTTGTTAGACCACCACAACCTGCACGTTCTGTTACTACTGCTGAACTCTGAAATTACTTATGATGATGCTTCTACTGTTCTTGGTGAAACCGGTTCATTAGGTCCCTTTTTAGATGCTACTATTGCTAAATCTAAACAAATTGAAAATGCTGAAATTCCTGATGAAAATGCTGAAACACATGTTAATTCACCTGAATTTACACGTAATGCTTATGATGATCCTGATCAAATGTATGTGGAGCTTGATGATGCTTTTGTTGAAAAAATTAATGCTACTAAATTTGCTAGCGCTAAGAAAAACCTTCTTGAAAAACATGCTGTTAGATATACATTATCTCGTGATGCTAAATTTGCTACATCTCCTATAAACATTAAAGATAAAGCTTATGATTTCTCTCTTGATTTGGCTCATATAGCTATTGTTGAAAGAGAACCTTTCTGTGGAACCGAACATGAAAGTGTTGTAGAACACATGAATGTATTGTCTGATTTAAGTGGAATATTTGCTGAGGACATTAAAAGACGCACTTACTTTGTTGCTAATATATTTTGTTTCTCATTAAAAGGAGAAGCTAAAACCTGGTATAATAATTTGTCTCCTAGTTCCATCACTAGTCCCAAGGGTTTGCTTGATGCTTTCTTTCAGATATATTTCCCTGCTAGTGCTCAACATGATTCTTTGTTAAGAATCTATAATTTTAATCAAGATGAAGATGAGAAATTTCCTAAGGCTTGGACAAGCTTTTGTTCCATATTAAGGGGCCAGCCGAATCATGATCTAGAGAAAAATGATCTACTTGATATATTTATAGTGGATTAACTTCTAAATCTCGGACATACCTGGATAGTTTTGCTAGTTGTGTTTTCAGGAAAAGGACTCCCGAAGAAGCTGAGGAATTATTAGCCATGATATGCAAGAATAATGATGATTGGGATATTCCTGAACCTACTCCAACTCACCACCAACACCGAAGAAGGGGGGGTATGATTGAATTAAATGAAGAAACAATGAAGGAAGCTAAAATATCTCTTAAGGAGAGTGGTATTAAATCTGAAGATGTGAAGTACTTACCTCTATTGAAGAATTATGTAAGCCAATTCCTCCTTCAACCGTAATTGAGGTACACTCTCTCGAAAGGTTTGATGATAGATATATCACTTACTATAGACCTCCTTCTCAATGCTTAGATGAATTTGATACTTTTATTACTAAGCAATGAAATTTTAATATGAGAATAGAGAATCATTTAATGGAAATTTCTCGTGCTATTAGTGATTTGCATGCTATTGTTGATAGAACTTCTAATGATGTTAAAGTACTCATTAAACACTTTCATATGGTTCAAACTCAAATAGATCAAATCACTAAAGTGCAAAAAGAATTGTTAGTAAATGCCTTTATAGCTAAAGAAAAACTTGTTTGTGAAGTAACAACTAGAGGTGGTAAATCTACTCAAGATCCTTTGTATCCTGAAGGAGATTATAAAATAATTGAACACGATTCTCAACGAGTTAATGAACCTAGTAATGCTTTTAGGAAAAAGAAAAAGAAACATAAAACTTTTGAAGAATCCTCTGAACCTGTTAGTGATCCTAATTGTATATCTGTTTCTGATGCTGAAACTGAAAGTGGTAATGAACACAACAATGATAAAAATGCTAATTCGGATAGAGATGAATTAGAGGAGGAACCTAGAAGCATGCTAAAAATAAAAAGTACACTAAAGAAGATTTTATTGCTAAGAAACATGGTAGTGAATGAGAACCTTGGGTCCAAAAACCAATGAATTTCCTGCTAAGAAACTTAAAAAAAAGATGAAGAACATTATAATAAATTTTGTGATTGGATGAAACCATTGTACTTGAAAGTTCCTTTGACTGCTACTATTAAGTTGCCTCCTTTTTCTAAATATACGAAAGATATTGTGACTAACAAAAGGAAAATTTCTAATGAGGAAATCCTATTATGCTTGCTAATTAGTCTTTCAGTGGCAAAGTTCCAAAGAAGCTGGGTGACCCAGGTATACCAACTATTCCTTGCTCTATCAAAAATAATTATGTATGAACTGCTCTATGTGACTTAGGAGTAGGAGTAAGTGTTATGCCTTTCTCTCTTTACAAGATACTTTATCTTGATAAATTGATACCTACTGATATATCTTTGTAAATGGCTGATAAATCTACTGTTGTTCCTGTTGGAATTTGTGAGAATGTTCCTGTTCAGATAACTACCAATTGTTTAATTATGACTGACTTTGTTGTTCTTGAAATGCCTGAAAATGATAATATGTCTATTATTCTTGAAAGACCTTTTCTAAATACTGCTGGGGCTGTTATTGATTGCAATAAAGGAAAAGTTACTTTTAATGTTCATGAGAAGGAGCATACTGTATATTTTCCCAAGAAAGTTGATAAAATGCCTGGAGTTAATACAATTACCAATATGAGGTCTATTAGAGTGGGAAGTATTGATTTCCCATATAAAGAAGAATACAAAACTCTCATGATTGGATCCATACCAATTCAATATAAGGTAACATGAGTGTCTCGTATGGTTTAAGTATTTTATGTCATAGAAAATTCATTTGGTGACAAGGCTTGATCAACCTTGTTAGCAAGTGCATTTTAAATGCATAAAGAGGCTAAACAATTTTCTTTTTCTCATTCTTGTTTTGCCTACTGTAATGTTACTTAGTTTGCAAAGTTTAGTTGTATTTGGTTTTAGAAAACATTTTTCACTATTGAATTGAATAATACAAAAAACCAGAAAATGTAAAAAATAAAGTTTCTCAGAAAATTAAAAAATTTATGTCAAAAATCATATTTTTCGAGGAGGGACCTGGAAGTGCCAGAGAGCAACCAGGTTGGCCCACAGTGGCGCCAGCACATGGTGTGGGGCCCACTGGCCCCGCACTTCCTCTCTCTCCTTCCCCTGCCTTCCTCTCCCCCGAAAAATCACTTTTGGCTAGCTCAAACTCATGTTCTTGCTGCTCTTCTCATGTGATTTCGATCTCCATCTTCAGCCAATTTCGGCTGCTGAAAATTGGGTATCTACTCTCCGGTACGTGAATCCTCCGAATATCCAAGTAGAATATTGTTTAATGGTTTATATATGGAGTATTTTGCTGATGTAGATATCTTGTTTAGTGAGTTTGAATGCTTGTTCTAAGTTGAAATAACTAGTTTTGATGCATGCTTAAGGCTCTAGCAAGTCACTATAGTAGTTTCCCTTCATTTGTTTGGCTAAAAATCAATTTTTATGATGTTTGTCAAAAATTTCAGAACATGGAGTGGAGTTCATATGCACTAGATCCACGTGAGATAGTGGTGCATGGGAAGATGAAAGTTCACAGGGAAGAAGGAGTATTCCCTGCTATCTACCCATGCTCACAGTTCATGGAGGTTGCAGGGATTGCACATGATTTCCATACTCTCTTGTCTATTGCAGGATTAGAGCGTTTTGTTGAGTATCAACCTTTCCAATATGCTAAGCTATCTATGTCGGTGGTGCAGGATTTCTGCTGCGATTTGACCACATCTAACCCCACTATGCATTATAATATTTACAATAAATCTGTGCATTTTCCTTTTGGTGTTTTCTGTTCAGCGATGAGAGTTCCATATGGAGGCTCCCTAGAGAAGCTGAATGGGAAACCAAGGCCATTGCTAGATTTGTATGAGCAGATTTGTTATGGGAGAGTTTCTCTCAAGAGGACGGTAAAATCCGGAGTATTCATCTTCCTTCCATTCACTATTTGCTTACTTCAGTACTAAATGTGTTCTTGCTATAAAGACAGCCGGTCAATTAGTCTTGCCTTATTTAGCTTTTCTAGCTACTGCATTGCGTCGTGATAGAACTTATAATTTGGGCACTCTGATTTCTCACCATCTTACCACTAACTCCGAAAGGGGAGGAATTTGTGGAGGACTAGTTGCTTCACGTTTACTACCTTTGCATTGTTTGGAGTCCCATCCTCTTGATTTTCACCCGCCTATAGAGAAACTAGATATTGATTCAATGAAGAAACATGACTTTATTGCTGAGGATGGTAATTTGCACTTTCTCCCTTATGCTATAACTTTTCTGAGGACTGTTATCTTGCCTGCACCTTGATGTCTACGCACGCTTCTATTCTTGTAGACAGTGTTGGGCCTCCAATAGCAGAGGTTTGTAGAACAACAGCAAGTTTCACTTAAGTGGATCACCCAAGGTATATCGAACTCACGGAGGTAGAGGTCAAAGATAACCCTCTCGAAGAACCCTGCTATTAAGATACGAGAAGTCTCTTGTCTCCCCAACACACCCAATACACTTGTTAGATGTATTGGTGCACTTGTTATGCGAAGAGATAGTGAAATACAAGTAATATTGATGATTATAAGTAGTAATTGCAATCTGTAATAAATATGGCAGCAAGCAAACATGTAGCTGAACTTGTTGGAAACGGTGTTTCAATGCTTAGAAACAAGCCCTAGGGATCCTACTTTCACCAGTGGACATTCTCAACAATGACATCAAAGTTAAATAAATAAACACTACTCTCAAACACTCTCATGTTGGATAACAAACACCATTCATTGTGTAGGGCTACAATAGCACCCTCAAAGTCAGAGTAAACTAACACCAACAATGTCATAACGGAGTCACACACGGTGCACACACTGTACCGTTACACACGTGAATAACCCCGGAGCTCATATTAAAGTAACCTCTTAATTCATAACTCTTCTCAGGAACATCGGAATGACCTGAAATTTCGTGTGCATGTTCCTCAGATGTGTACGCAATTGTCGGCCCAGTGAGGATAAGGGTGTGTAGAGCCCACTCTCCACATCCCTCGCACGCGTCAGCATCGAAGAAATGACTAAGGACCAAGCCATCGCTTGGAGAGACTCTTGAGAGGAATACCCTCGACAGGGCCTGAAGAGGATGCAAGGGCCTGAAGAGGCTACGCCCGCTTCAGGAGCTCTGCAAGGCTCCGCTCGCTTGGAGAGGAGTCAACACAAATCTCTCCACAAGGCAACCAAGGCCCTGTGGAGATACTTCGCTACGAAGCAACTGCTGCAAGGCGCACATGGCCTCTGCCGCAGCCGCAGAGTGACGTACGCGTCTGTGCACGGTGACGCGGGCGCCACAGTTGCCATTCTGGTGATTAAAGGAGTCAACAAAGCTGCGCCGCCCGAGCCGGACTACGAAACTTTCCTCTTCAGTGATAAAGCTTCTGGACGACGCAACTCTCTAGCGACAACATCACCGCGGGCTCCACCATGACCGATGCGGCGCCTACTGGCCGTCCTACGCGGACGGTGTTTTTCAGGCCACTACGGCTGGATTTTGGACGGATGGACCGAGTCCATGGATGATTCGACGGTGGTGCACCCTACTCCTTCGCGCCACTGCCATGTGGGAACCCATCCTCTGCGTAAAGCGCAGAGATGAGGCCCGAGGCGCCTATAAAGGAGTAGGAGCACCTCCGTAGTGGGGGATCGATCATTGAAGATCTGGAGCACTAGCCTAGAGCGTAGGATACACAACTGTCTTTAGGAGGAAGAAGGTCATAACTTCCCTCTTCGAGATCTGTACTGCCAACAGAGAGCCCTCGGCAAGCTCCTTGTGCTGTAATCATCTGCAGTGCAATAGAGACAAGCAACAGTAGCGGTGTTACCTTCTTCTGAGGGCCGTGAACCTGTGTATGGGCTGGTGTCCTTCTCTGTCGTGTAGTTCGTCTTTAGGCTCGACGAGCACCGTCGTCGTGCCTCTTGAGGGTTGTTTGACGTCCACGTTCAGTCCCCCTTTGAACACTCCCTTCAGAGTGTGACTATCCCTGTTCCGTGGGAGTCACTCTCCAACATTTGGCGGGCCGGGTAGGGGATTCAGGCGCGTCTGCAACCTTCGAGCCGCTTCCGTGACAGACACCTGCGCCATCCGCGCCGTCCGCGCTTGCAAGCGCACACCTGGAGGGACTCACACCGCACCCGGCGCCACCGCCACTCGTGCTCGACGGGGCCGCCCCTGCAGGGAGGAGCGCGCCAACAGCGACCCGCACATGGAGGAGCCTGAGAGCGAGGCCAAACGCGACGGTGAGGAGCTCTCCGAGCACCCTGATGACGTTGAGTCCTAGCACCTGTCGCGGCGCAAAAGCGCGTCCTCCCAAGGACATGCAGATCCTGGTCCGCACACCGCACTGCTCATGGCGCAAGAACTCCTCCGCTACAGGCCTAATCTAGAGGCCCACGACCAGTGGCTGAACCGCCTCAACCACCTCGTCGGCATCGCCATGACACGCCCCACTCCGTCGCGGTCGATAATGCACCACTCTCTCGCGGTTACGGCTGCGCCTGACGTGCCTCCGCCGCCTCCGTGACCAACTCCTTCCGCGACGCAGAGAGCCGCCTCCCACGCGTCCTCGCCGTGCGACTTCCAAATCGTGCAACGCACTGCGCCCGACGCGCGCGTGGGGATGGAGCGCCAGAGGGACCGCCAGAACTGCCTCGCTCCAGAACATGATCGCCACGTACGATACAGGTTGCATGGCCTTCACCCGCGCTCTGCGCCGCGTGGTCTGGCCACAGAAGTTCAGGCCGGCCCTCCCCAAGGGCTACGACGGGTCCAGCAACCCCATCGAGTTCCTGCAACTCTACACCACCTCTATCCAAGCTGCAGGAGGAGACGACAAGGTCATGGGCAACTGGTTCTCCCATGCGCTGCGGGACTCCACGCTGTCGTAGCTCTTGAACCTGCCTGAAGACTCTGTGGGTTCGTGGGAAGAGCTCTGCAAGCAGTTCGTCGCCAACTTCAAGGGCACGTATGAGCGTGCGCTCACCCACAACGACCTGCGCGCTGTGGTGCAGAAGAAGGATGAGACCCTACGCAAGTACATCCACTGCTTCAGCCAAGTGCGCAACATGATCCCCAACATCACGGACACTCATGTCATCGCCGCCTTCAGAGAGGGCGTCACGAACCGCAGGATGCTCGAGAAGCTGGGTATCCATGACAAGCTCACCTCCATGGTGAAGTTGTTCGACCTGGCTGACAAGTGTGCCAAGCCTGAAGAGGGACTCCTCTTCATCAAGATGAGCTCACGAGGGGACGACCCTGCTGAGGGGTCAAAGAGCCACAAGAAGAAGGAGGAGCCCAAGCGCAAGGCCACCGCGGTTCTCGCGGCAGACCCAGACGCCATGGCCTCCCGTAGAGACTCTCCATAGCCTGGCGAGAAGAAGGAGGACAATCATCCATTCTGTGTCTACCAGAAGAGGCAGACCACTCTACAAAGACCTGCTTTGACCTCAAGAGGCTGAGCAAGGAGCACGAGTAGGCAGAGGGCAGCGGAAGCCGCGGCTACCGCTGAGGCGGACACAAGGGCGGCTACCAGAGGCCACCAGGCACTAAAGCTAATGCCGCCGAGAAGAACAACAACCTTCCTGACAAGGAAGATGGAGGCTACCAAGCCCCGAGAGGTGCTATGGCTTGCATCCTAGGCGGGGCAGAGGCGCCCAAGTCGAACAACCAATTCAAGCAGTTCGCCCGCAAGCTCAACGCCACGCTCTCGAGCGTCGAGGTCTCCAGGCCTCTCAAGTGGTCTCAGTACACCATCGCCTTCGACACCCACCACCCCAAGTCCACCAAGACTGTTGGAACCCCCCTGGTCTGCTCAACATCGTTGTCTCTAAGACACTCATTGATGGGGGCGCAGACCTGAACGTCATCTCTGTCGAGACCTTCAAGACTCACCAAGTTCCCTACGAGTGGCTCATGCCCTCCAGGACATTCACGGGGGTCACTAGTAGTTCAATCGAGCCTCTGGGGAAAGTCCGGCTCGCCGTCACCTTCGGCACGCAGAAGAACTACCGCACCGAACTCATCGACTTTGATGTCGCGCACATCGGCTTGCCGTATAACGCCATCCTCGGCTACCTCGCGCTCGCGAAGTTCATGGCCGTCACGCATCATGCATAAAACGTGGTCAAGATTCCTGACAGGGATGGCACCATCGCCATCCATGGTCATATATGGACGCCACGCGCGCTGTCGAGAGCGCCTACAAGGCAGCCGCCATGGCATTTCCGGCTGAAGATGACATGGAGCCTCTTGAGAGGCCCAAGAAGAAGAAGCTGTTGTTCTCTCAGGAGCCAGCTTCCACGAAAAGGTGTCTCTGAGCACTAGTGGCTCGGGGGCAGAGGGCTCGGGAGCTAGCATCACCATTGGCGCTGCTCTGCCTCCCAAATAGGAAAGCGCGCTCGTCGCCTTCCTCCGGGCAAACTCTGACATGTTCGCATGGACTCCGTCAGACATGACCGGTGTACTGAGGTAGGTGATCGAGCACCACTTAGCCGTGTGTCCAAACGCACGCCCCGTCAAGCAAAAATCGAGAAAGCAAGCCCCCGAGAAGCAAGCGTTCATCGTCAAGGAAGTAGAGAAGCTCAAAGCGGCAAATGTCGTCCACGAATTCGCGCACCCCACTTGGCTATCCAACGGCGTGGTCGTCCCAAAGCCCGCCGGAGGAGGCCGACTCTGCATAGACTACACCGATGTCAACAAAGCCTGCCCCAAGGACCCATACCCCATGCCAAGGATCGACCAGATCGTGGACTCCACTGCAGGCTATGACCTCCTCTGTTTCCTAGATGCCTTCTCTGGTTGTCACCAGATCAAGATAGCTAAAGAGGACGAGGAGAAAACAACATTCCTCACCCCTTGTGGTGTGTATTGCTATGTGTTTATGTGGTTCGGCCTGAAGAACGCTGGCGCCACCTTCTAGAGGCTCATGAGGATAGCTCTCGGAGAGCAAATTGGTAGAAACGCAGAGGCTTATGTCGACGACATTGTCGTCAAGTCTCGAGAGGGAGACACTCTCTTGAGGGATCTCGAGGAGACCTTCGCCAGCCTGCAAAAAGTGAACATCAAGCTAAACCCCGCAAGTGCGTCTTTGAAGTACCTTCAGGCAAACTTCTCTGATTCCTCGTGTCCCACCGCGACGTAGAGGCAAACCCCGACCATATCAAGGCTATAGAGGAAATGCAGCCTCCTCGCCGGCTCAAGGACATGCAGCGCTTAGCAAGCTGTATGGCCAGCTTGGGCCGCTTCATCTCCAAGTTTGGCGAGAGAGCCCTGCCATTTTTCAAGATCATGAAGAGATCTGGCACATTCAAGTGGACGCCTGAAGCGGGAAAAGCCTTTGATGACTTGAAGAGGTACTTCACCAGCCCACCATTCATGGTACCCCCAAGGACAGGCGAACATCTGAAGCTGTATCTGTCAGGCACTCTTCAAAATGCCAGCTCCAAGTCCAAAGCCGCCAAACGAAGATCTCGGCAAAAGGACAGACCCACAGACCCACCGCCAGGCTCAAAGCCTGAAGCCGAGTCTACGCCAAGCACCCTTGCCGAGACACCTCCACAAGCCGATCTCGAAAAGGGCCCTAAAGAGCCTCCACAAGATGACATCGACAAGGGCCATGAGGAGACTCCATAGGCCGATCTCGACAGAGGACACGAAGTGCCTCCTCAGCCAGCCAACGCTGCGCCTAAGCTGACAACCGTTGTCGAGCACCCTGTCTACTTCGTCAATACAGTACTACGGGACGCTCGGGAATGGTACCCAATGCAGCAGAAGCTCCTCATTGCGCTCCTCATCGCCTCCAGGAAGCTCCGACACTACTTCCAGGGAGATCCCATCACGGTGGTCACTTCATTCTCCCTGGAGCAGATCCTTCACAACCCTAACGCTACAGATCGTGTCGCGGGATGGAACATTGAGCTGTAACCATTCAATTTGCGCTTTGATACCACAAGAGTTATCAAGGAAGAGCACTGGCAGAATTTGTCGCCGAATGGACTGACCCATCCCCTGAAGAGCCTCAGGAGAACATACAGAGCTCTCTGTAGACAAGATGCCCAACCACTAGACCATGAAATTCGATGGAGCCTTCGCTTGCCGGAACGGTGGGGCTGGCGTCGTCTTGACCTCGCCCAAAGGTGTCAAACTCTACTACGCTGTCCACCTATGCTTCGCAATCGACAAGATCTCCAACAACATCGCTGAGTACGAGGGCCTTCTCGCCGGCCAGCGGGCAGCCATTGCTCTAGGCGTCTAGCACCTACTTGTCAAAGGCGACTCCCAGCTGCTGGTCAACTTCTCCAACAAAAGCTACACGCCTAAAGATGATCACATGGCCGCATACCTTGAGGAGGTCCGCAAGCTTGCGAAGAACTTCAGGGGCATGGAACTCGTGTACATTCCGAGGAAAGAAAACCAATAGGTTGACGACATTGCCAAGCGTGCATCAAGAAGGCAAGCTCAGCAGGCAGGTGTCCTTGAGGAGAGACTCGTCAAGGCATCCATAAAACAGCCTCAAGAGGCCACATCCGCAAGCACAAACGGAGCGCTCCCACCACCTCCTGCAGCTGGGGCTCCCGATTGCGGTCCTCACATAGGGGAGCATATGTTGCTCACAACGGCACATTAAGAAACAAGCTAGATCGACAAGCTCAAAGACTACCTCGCCAAGGGAATCCTCCCCGAGGAAGAAGCAGAAGCAGAGCGAATCGCTCGACAGGCGAAATCCTACTACATCCTCGAGTGAGATCTCTACCGCCGGCGCCCAAATGGGATCGCGCTCAAATGCGTCCCTCTTGAAGAAGGCAGAAGGCTGATCAAGGACATCCACAGCGGGGAGTGCGGCCACCACTCATGCGCACGCACCCTCGCAGGCAAAGTCTTGAGGAGCGGTTCCTACTGGCCGCAAACAGATCAGGATAAGGTCGACATCGTCCAATCTTGCGAGGCCTGCCAGTTCCACGCCAAGCAAATCCATCAGCTGGCGCTGGGGCTTGAAATGTCCAAAACGTATCTATATTTTTTGATTGTTTCATGCCATTTTATGCTTTTAGCACTTATTTTTATATTAAGCTTATGATTTATTTGGACTAACCTATTAATAGTTGCAAAAGTGCACAATGTTTTTGTTTTACTCTTTGATGTGTAGAAGTTATCAAGAACACAAGAGGAAACCTTGTTTCACTCGAATTGGGACTTTCCTGAAATCTGTCTTAGAAATTTTTATAGAGATCGTCAGTTTGACAACCGAAGACAACGTCAAATAAAAATTTAAAAATACAGAGTTGTCACAAATTTCCATGCGCAAATTTTTAGCCCGATAACAGCCCAATCCGACTCCAGATGCTCCAGATATGCCCGTTTTTGTGAGGTCCAAGAGGGGCTGATGGAAATCCGAGAGTCCATATAAGGGAAGGAACACTAGGTCGTGAAAAACCCCCAAAAACCAAGAATTTTCTTCCTCCCAGACAGCCGTCTTGGAGAGGAGAACCTCTTCAACACCATTCCCACCACCAAGGGTGGCCGTGGCCGCAAAGGGCCGCCTTCCGCCGCGTCAAGGGCTGCCGCCGCCTCCAAAACGCCGCCAAGGGCAGCCGCCGCCGCCCCTCACCACGCCGAGGCTGCCAAGGGCTGCTTTGTCCACTCCGGGCTGCACCTCTCCATCAAGCTCCTCATCACCATGACCATGCGTGAGTAGTTCTCCCCCTGGGTTGCGGGATCTACGGTAACCATGTGGTTTATCTCTCTCTCCCCACTAGAGCAAAACAAGCCACTGGTCCCGGGCCGGCAAGGCTTTTTGTCCCGGTCACGCGCCCGGGACAGCGTGTTCGGGACAAATAGCCTCACCTATTTGTCCCGGGCACGCCACGGCCCGGGACCAATAGGGGGGCCACGTGGCCAAACAAGCCAGCCTCTGGCTGCGACTCATTTGTCCCGGTTCGTAATACGAACCGGGACAGTATATATGATTTTTTTTGTTTCTTTTATTTTGTTTCCTGTTTTCTATTTGTGTTTCTGTTTTTGATATTTATGTTACTGATTCTTTTGTGTTTCTGTTTTTTCATTTATGTTTCATTTCAAACAAGATCGAGTTGCATATTATACGTTACTATATAATATATATCATGAATACACGATTTTTTCCTCGGGATATAGTCATGAATACTACTAGTACACGAGTTCTGCCAAACAAATATTTACAACAAATATTTACAACCGGAAGATCATGTATAAATATTTACAAACATAGATCATTACATGATAGAGAGGCATTAGACCCTATTTTTTCCTCGGCTGGATTATACTGCATTCTGCGCCTGGCTTTATGACATAGTCAAGCAGAAAGCCCGCAATTTCCTCCGCAATAGTTAGTAGGCGGTCTTTTGCATCAAGCCTGTTCCGGATCGTCTCAAACTAAAAAGGAGAGATCAACACCAATATATCAACCATTATGAAAATAATTCAATTTAAAAAGTGAACAAGTTTGAATAAATTGTTAACGTACCCTATTCCAGTCTGCACCCTCATTGAAGTGAATTTGGATGAACTCGCAGACATAGATTCCACACAAATTGGTGCCTTGTTGCTGCTTCGCGCACTTTATGATAGAATAAGATAAGAAACCAATAAAACATAATCAAAAATATTGAAAAAATGGTATTGTGAGACTGAAATTAAGAATATGCATACGTGGAACCTAGCTAGTTCGGCTTACCTCTCGCCATTTAAAAGTGAGGTTCCGGGCTATACCGACGTCCTTGTGGAAAGAGGTGAACTTGTCCCAAACCCTGAAGTTTACGGTATGGAAAATTAGTAGAGAAGTTTACTAATTACTATATATTATTAGAAAAGACGAGGTCGATTGTGATAATGAACGAAATTACCTCTGGAGCATCTGTTTCGTGTCGTCGAACTTTTCTTCAGGTTTCGATAATGGGTCGAGGACATCAACGATTGCCTTTTTAACATCAATCTCAAATAATACCCAGTGAAATCTGCCATATGTTTATATTTGTTAATAACTAAATCATCAATTACATATACTTAACATCGAGTATGTATAAGAAAGTAAACAACTCACTCGAAGTTGAACGGGAAAAGTATGGTGTTTTTTTAATGTTGCGCCATTAAATAAGTAAGCAAAAACTCCTCCGTACTCTCTGGGTAATGTAACAAACCATGATGATGAACTCGATTAGGGTCAATGAATCCAATCTTGTGATTGAGTCCCAGCTTTCGAGATTGTATAATTTTCAGCCTGCATAATAGAGTACAAAAGTAATATAGTGACAACTATAATTACAAGCAATGAAAAATAAGTTGAGCTAGAGAATTACTGACATATATACATAATTTAATTACTTACATGCAAAAGGCACTGATGATAGATTTGTCGAGCGCGTCAAAATTGAATAACTGCCATAATTCGCAATACTCAATTTGAATCTCATCATCACCTGGGCCATAAAAATCCGTTGGAATTTTCGCATAGAGCCAGTCTCCTTCTTGACTTTTCGTAGTATGCATGTACCATGCATTTAGTTGGTGCAACCTAGCTGGTAGAGTGCGCACCATAGCAGGGTCGACAAGATCTTCTCCTCTCACATATTTCTGCACCACCTCATGTATGGTGACACTCTCGCCAGATTGTAATGCCTTAAGCTCTGCCAGAGTTATACCCATATCTCTAGCTTGCTGCGAAAGTACATCATCGACCGGGTTCCGGTTGTAAGGCGCCAATATGAGTGGAGGGGACGATTGTCCCGCCTGCATTCCGAGCTGTGGAACATCTCTCTTCTGGGTGGCAGCAGATTTTTGTTCTTCCCGCACTCTCCTAGATGTACGCACCAGAACGCGTGTGTAGTCATCGTCCATATTTAGTTCATATTGCGACGGATGCGTAAGAAATTCTATGGCCCACCGTATCGCATCCGAAGAATATACCGGAACAGGCAAAGGCATATTTTTTGCCTTCTTTCTCTGGGAAGCCTGGATCTCGTTGACCTTTATATCGACATCTTTGCGAGAGTTAACAAAGCGAGACTTCCCCGTTTCGCTTTTCTGAGTACTAGTCGACGCAGCGGTGCACTTCCGCTTCTTTTGCGGAGGCGGCGGAGTACGCTCACGCGGCGGAGTACGCTCACGCGACGGCGTAGATGGACTAGCCCCTTGGTTGTCGTTGTGGGGGGTGTCTGGACTAGCGCATTGGTTGTCGTTGTTGTAGTTATGTGGGCTGGCATGTGGACTGGGAGGGCGATTTTGCTGCATGTGTGGGAACACGATGTATTCTTTTTTCCATAAGCAGGTACTCTTGAGGGCAAATCTCAACTCAACCTCGTCTTCACCCGTAGGGAAGTCCAGCTTAATTCCCTCATATGTCTTGATAACCTCATCAACCCCGACAACAGCATAGCCATCTGGAATAGGGCGACAATGGTAAGTTCCATTTGGTTTAGGCGGTAGGGCAAAGCCGTGCGCCACCTTCACGGTTATGTTCAAGCATGGCACATGTAGGTCGCAAAGTTCCCGCTGCACGATATTATCCACGGGGTGAC
Source organism: Poa annua (assembly GCA_026929855.1). Classification (NCBI taxonomy): domain Eukaryota; kingdom Viridiplantae; phylum Streptophyta; class Magnoliopsida; order Poales; family Poaceae; genus Poa; species Poa annua. The sequence continues at coordinate 34,218,432 of CM049431.1, forward strand.
GAGGACCCGACATATCATTGTGGCGATCGAGCTCCGTCGAAGCCACGCTGCTACTCCGCATTGATTTTGGATCAGGAGAAGGATCTTCGGGCGTCTCAGATTCGCAGGGCATCCGTCGAGTCTGCGCTGCCTTCAGCTCTGCTATCTCCTTCTCATGCTGTAGTAATTTATTTTCCATCCACTGGGCCCGGTCGGCAAGCTCTTTCTTCTTTCTCGATCGGCTTCTGTAAGTGCCAACATCTTTGGGAAACCCAATTATCCACGGTACGGAGCCGACGGTTCCTCGTGTTCGTCCACTGTGTTCAAGATTCCCAAGGGCTCGCGATAGCTCGTCCTTCTCTCTGTTAGGGTGGAACCTGCCTTCTGTGACCTCCTTCCATACCTCTCTGAGAGCTTTAATAGGGTCAGCTCCGTGCTCCGTGGTAAAAAGACAGTCACCTGTTTCAGGGTCTAACTTTCCACCATGCCCATAGAACCAAGCCTTAAGCCGGCCTGGCCAGCCAAATGTCTCGATGTCTATACCTTCAGCCAAAAACTCATCCTCCATTTTCGTCCACTTAGGCATGGCCGTCAGGTAGCCACCTGACCCCATGTTATGGTGATATATCTTTTTCTCTGCATTTTTCTTATTTCTCGCTGAGATTTTCTTAGCGGCTTCCGATTGCTTGTATGCCTTAAATTCGGGCCACTCATCTTTTATCTTTTCATAGACTCCGACAAATTCTGGAGTCTTACCTTCAGTTATGAACCTGTTTAGCCTTTTCTTCCAGCTGCGGAACAATTCACCCATCTCAATATAAGTCCAGGCCTTGCATCGATTCTCTATAACCGGCTTCTCTACATCCTCCTCTTCCGGTAAAGTGAAATTCTGCATGAGCTCGTCCCAAAGGAGTTGTTTGTCTTCATCCCTTACATAAATAACCCCCTCTTTTGGCACCTTTGGATTATACCATTCTTGACCCCTGATGGAGAGTCTGTCCCGAACGATGACTCCGCACTGAGCTACAAATTTCCTTGCGTGGTTAGCGGGAGCAATCGGTTTGCCTTTTTCATTGATCTCCTCGATGTGGTACTTCTGTTTCCCTTGGAGCTTTTTGGTCCCGGTTCGTGGCCCGCCTCGTTTCACCGCTGCTTTTTGCTTGGTCCCGGTTCATGGCCCGCCGACGGCTAAACACAAGAAAAAGTGATAGTTAATATATGTATACACACAAATCTATTCAATGGAGACAAAAACCTGAGGGCATATATCTACCTCGGCGGCCGACTTTCCAACAGTAGAGTCGGTGAACTGTCGGTGAGCTGAACTGTCGGTGACGTCTATTCCATCTGAATGCCCCTCCAGTCCATCACCGGACTCGTTCAGAAATTGCCCGGTGAAATCGTCTAAGTGTTCCTCTTCTTGTTGGTCCAATCCATCACTTTCGCGGATGATGCCGAACATGTCCTCTTCTTGTTCAAGGTTTCTACCGGTGTCCATAGTTTCTGCAAGGGATTTCAATCCATTTACATTTGCAATATGTTAATTTATATTTCAATCATCCATTTATATTTAGCCAAATGTATCGAGTATCTGAATTTCTATTTATATTTCTCTTTTGAAGTCTCTCGAACTTTACTAGGGCTCCGAGAGGGCGGCGGCTATGACGCGGTGACAAATCCGAGTACTTGCACGCAAAATCCAAGAAAGAAAAATTGAGACTTAACCTTCTAACACTTAACCAAAATTGAGAAATTCTAACACTTAACAAACATTGAGGATTTATAACACTTAACACTTAACAAATTAACGAACTACACAACTGAACTAACTAAACAATTGATAAGAACTAATATGAACATTTTTATGATACAACATTATAGATTGTATTTTTCTGAACATTTTGATATAAAGTTTGCATTTGTCTGATTTAATATCAATTAGTTATGAATTATCAAATTTTCAATGACGTCAACATGACGTAAGCATGACATCGCGGATGCAATTCCTCTGCCGTGCGAGATCAATCCGTTGATTCACTGCGTATTTGGATAAATTGCGAGTGTACGACGTCATTAGCGCGGAGACAAACCTACTGCTACTAGCGTCGCCAAGAAAAGGTCATCGGAAGCTCACCGGCGATGAACTCCGGCGGAAACCCTAACAATGGCGGACACCCTAACCCTAACCGAACTCCGCCGGAAACCCTAACCTAATAGAGGGTACAGGGAGGTTGTAATGCTCACCACGAGCCCTCCTAACTGCTCCGAGAAGCGAGCACGGCCGGAGGAGAGCCTGACGCGGCCGGAGGCGAAGAAGAAGACGCGCGGGCAACGACGTCGGGCGCGAAGACGACAGACGACCTCGGCGGGGAGCTCTCCGGTGACAGGGACGGAGTAGAGGACCGCGGTGATCTCCGGCGACGGGGACGGAGTAGAGGACCGGGGCGGCGGCGGCTCTCCGGCGACTGAAAAATCGGGCAGCGTAACAGTAGGAAGGGGAAATTGCTCCGGGTTGAGCCACCACCCGTGGCTAAGTGTTGTATATATAGCCCCCACCTATTTGTCTCGGGTGGTGGCTCAGCCCCGGACAAATAGGGGTCATCTGTCCCGGGCCGTGGCTGCACCCGGGACAGATAGCACCCCATCTGTCCCGATCTGAGCCACCACCCGGGATAGATGGGATTTTATCTTTTTCTTTTCTTTTTCTGTTTTCTGTTTTCTGTTTAAAATAACTTTGGAATTTGAAAAAACTTTCAGTATGAAAAGTGTTTGAATTTGACTAACTAATACAAAAACATTTTCTCTTTTCTATAACCATTATTTTAATTAGTTTAAAACTATTTTGTATGTGAATTTGTATAACTTTTGCAAACTTTGGAATTTGAAAAAACTTTCAATATGAAAAGTGTTTGAATTTGACTAACTAATACAAAAACATTTTCTCTTTTCTATAACCATTATTTAAATTAGTTTAAAACTATTTAGAATGTGAATTTGTATAACTTTTGCAAACTTTGGAATTTGAAAAAACTTTCAATATGAAAAGTGTTTGAATTTGACTAACTAATACAAAAACATTTTCTCTTTTCTATAACCATTATTTTAATTAGTATAAAACTATTTTGAATGTGAATTTGTATAACTTTTGCAAACTTTGGAATTTGAAAAAACTTTCAATATGAAAAGTGTTTGAATTTGACTAACTAATACAAAAACATTTTCTCTTTTCTATACCCATTATTTAAATTAGTTTAAAACTTTTTTGAATGTGAATTTGTATAACTTTTGCAAACTTTGGAATTTGAAAAAACTTTCAATATGAAAAGTGTTTGAATTTAACTAACTAATACAAAAACATTTTCTCTTTTCTATAACCATTATTTAAATTAGTTTAAAACTATTTTGAATGTGAATTTGTATAACTTTTGTAGTGGAATTCTGAGTTGTTCGATCAACACTTTAACTTCCAAACCGGGACTAAAGAAGCACACGGATCGTGTGTTTCTTTCAAGCACTTGTAAGCCGTTTGATCAGGTGTGAGTTTCTTTTGATTGCTTTTGAGCTATTCGATTAACGCTTTCAGTTTCAAACCGGGACTAAAGAAGCACACGGATCGTGTGTTTCTTTGAAACACTGGTTAGCCGTTGGATCAGCGGTGTGCTTCTTTTGAGCACTTGAGAGCTGTTGGATCAACACTATCAGTACCATTGGTTGAGCCCGTGATCCTATATATAGCCCCCTCTCGGACGAGGCGAGCACTCAGTGTTTCCTCCTTCTAGTGCCTTCCTTCTTGTAGTAGTACAACTCGGACCGAGGTGGACGCGCAAGTGGCTCCATAGGACCGGAGAAAAGAGAGGAGAGATAGTGTGTGAAGGAGCCGGAGAGATGGTGTGTGGAGGAGTCGTACTGTGCAGTGCATTTTATAGCGCCGGAGAGGAAGAAGAATCGCCGGCGGAGAGCAGAGGAATTAATCGCCAGAGGGCAGACGAATCGCCGGCGGCGCCATATTTCCGCTCGTCTTCCGTGCGCGTCAAAAAAACGCGGCGATGGCTCGGCTTCCGCGCGCGCGTAACTGAAACCATGACATTTGTCCCGGTTCGTGACTGGAACCGGGACAAATGGGTGTCGCCTGAAGCGCTCGGCGGGTGCTACCTCATTTGTCCCGGTTCGTGGCTGCAACCGGGACAAATGGGTGTCGCCTGGAGCGCTCGGCGGGTTTTATGCCCCATCTGTCCCGGTTTGCAGTACGACCGGGACAAATGGGGTTTTGGAGTTTGGTCCTTTAGCCTATTTTCTACTAGTGCCCACTTGATCTTTTATGTGATCATGAGCTTTGTAATCTAGTTGAATATGTGATGCTACTCTTTATCTATTATGCACACTAGAGGTTAATTTAATATGAACTCCGGAGTTATTCATGGGTGTAACGGTGACAGTGTGTGCACCGTGTGTGACTCTTTTATGACATTGTTGGTGTTAGTTTACTCTGACTTTGAGGGTGCTCTTGTAACAATGAATGGTGTTTGTTATCCAACATGAGAGTGTTTAAGAGTAGTGTTTATTTATTTAACTTTGATGTCATTGTTGAGAATGTCCCCCGGTGAAAGTAGCATCACTAGGCCTTGTTTCTAAGCATTAAAATACCGTTTCCAACAAGTTCTGTTGCATGTTTGCTTGCTGCCATTTTTATTACAAATTGCAGTTACTACTTATAATCATTTATATTACTTGTATTTCACTATCTCTTCGCATAACTAGTGCACCTATACATCTGACAAGTGTATTGGGTGTGTTGGGGACACAATAGACTTCTCGTATCTTAATTGCAGAGTTGCTTGAGAGGATTATCTTTGACCTCTCCCTCCCTGAGTTCTCTTCTTGTCCGTATATTTTATATCGACACTTCACTCCATAAAGCTGTGGTCATGTTTACCGAGTTCGGCTTTCGTTTGGGGACAAGCGAGGTCTAAGCTTGGGGGGAGTTGATACGTCCATTTTGCATCACTATTTTATATCATAAATTACTGCTATTCATTGATATATTTCGTATTTGGAGATGATACTTATGTTATTTCATCTATTTTGCATGATTGATGATCATTGGGGGATGGAACTCCGGAGTCTCAGTTCTGCTAGAAAAGAGTCATCAAGATACAATATTTGCGAAGATCAGAAGAACAAAACAAACACCTGGGAATTATTTTCCCACGATATCATGAAGGAGGCCAAAAGGGGAGCTTGGTGTGGGGCCTAGGGGGCCCACACCACCTCCTGTCGCGGCTCCCAAGGCCGTCGCGTGAGCACCAGGTGGGGCCGCCCAGGCCCACCTCTGGCAGTGCCCTTTCGCGTACTTCATCCCCCCCCCCCCCGAAGACCTAACACACGTACGGTGTCCAGAAACCATCTCCGCCGCCACCATGAGACGGAGAAGACGGAGAGAGAAAAGCTCTCCGGCAGGCTGCGTTGCCGCCTGTATAATCCCAAAATTTTGGAATGTTTAAAAATCACTAAAATTTTAAACTTTTGTTTTTGATTAAAATAAAACATTCAAAAAATAAGGAAACTAAAATATAAAGAACATTATATGTTCTTCCAAAGAGTTAACATTTAAAACATTCGAGTAAACACTATTTGAATTTGGAGTTTAGTATAGAAACCTTTTATCCAAAGTATTTCTTAAATCCCATGATAGTTTGCTGACTTGAAATTAAAATTTGAGAGAGCCTTCTTCATTCATAAAAAGTTTCATTTAAGTAGTTGACTCTAAGACACTTAGCCTTAGATATTTATAAAACCTAAAGACATAAATTAAAAGATGTTTTAAGTATTCTTAAGTATGCCCTCTTTTAAAACAATTATTGTTGGGGATATATCAACTAGGGGTGTAACTAACATGGATTAATCCGTCTAGTCCAGGGTGGTCCAAGGGTGGTAAGGCTGAAGCCTGCCGGGCGGTCCAGATAGCTGACGTACAAGGAAGTAGGTGGACGGTCCAAGGAAGGCGGAAAGCCGAAGCCCATCAAGCCACCAAGCCCAAGACGGAAGGCGGTAACTAAGCCGGCTAGGTCTAGGACTCTGTTTACTTGCCGGACAAGTACTTGCCTTGTACCCTGGGGTCTGGCCGCCTATATAAGCCGGCCACCAGGGAGCCTTTAGGGCACGCTTCAATACGCATCATACACATTGTAACCTGTTCACGGCTATTGCCTCATAGTGAATTATAGCAGCACGTAGGATCTCGCCACCGCTGTGGGATCCGAAGCTAGGTAAACTCGCCGTGTTCAATCCCGTCCTCGACGACACCAACCTTCTTCCCCACGATCCATACGTAGGCTAGAGGACCCCCATCTCCTATCAATTATGCCGATACAACGACAGTTGGCGCCCACCGTGGGGCATAAGGTTCCTGGCGTCACGTTCCAGGCGGGAACACTTGGCGGCGTGGGCAAGCAGATCGCCGTCGGTCGCGTCACAAGGTATGGCGGCCACAGCTACGTCAACTCGGATGAGTCCTGGCTCCCGGCGGACGACTACCTTATCGGATGCGCAATCGTACCGATCGGAGGGATCGACGTCTTCATCGGGTATACGCCAGAGGCGTACGGCCTACCGTGTTTCTACAACCCCACCCACCAACCCTTCGACCAAGCAGTCGACCGACAAGATGGATCTGAATCCGCCTTCTCCCAGGAGTCGGCCGAATCTGATTTCCACTTCGTCGGAGTTGTCAGACTGGGATCAGACTCCCAGCCGGAAAACAACGATCCTGAGTCAATCCTCCCTGCTCTCCAGGAGGATGCGATGTCAGATGCCGGATCCAGATCTACCGTTCAAGTCAACGTAGACTCTGACTCTGATGATGATGCTAGTCTCTTCGAAGAGAAGATCAAAACCCGCTTTTCCAGTCGTAATCCGGCTCCTTCAGAGGGCACAGCGGATACTGACATGCCTGACAAGCTGGCTATGATGGTTGTTGTCGGTCACGAGACAACCCCAGTTGCTTCGGAAGCGCAAAACAAGCTGGCGGAAGATGCCGGCGACACCACTGCCGGTCAACTCATTGAAAGTTCCGACAAGGTGCGCGCAAAGAAGAAAACTGGCCTCGAGAAAGGCGGCAGCAGCAAACCCACGGATTTGCTCTCCGTCATCAAAGAAGTAGACGAGATCATGAATACTCCGGTGAATAAAGACACCCCACTTGACGAAGTGGAAGAGCTTAGGCTTAACATGCTTAAGCACTCTGACTTCCTGCGAAAAAGAGAGGAGCACGTTGAGAGCCTTGCGAAGAAGAACGAGAAAGAACAGGAGATGATGTCGGCCAAAACAAGCCGGCAACTCTTTGAGGAGAAAAGGTCATCAAAAAACCGCCGTGGCAAGGAGCCGCCAACACAAGCAACGACAGCGGCTCAAGATCTCGGGTTCGACTGGCGTACGGCACCACATCGCTTGGACAGAAGGGGAGATGTTGTCTTCTGCACCCCCGTCCTCAACGCGGCCGCCGCGCTAGATACCCTGGACGATAACACTTACACGGAGGAAGAAAAGCTGGCCAATGGAAGACACTTCGTAAGCAAGGCCCTAGAACAACAAGCTCGCGCTGATTCCTACGGCCATATGGCGGATGCTCGCGGGGGAGACCTAGAGTCTAAGTCAGGAAAGTGCAAAGCTGCACCTGGCGGCGACCCCGAAGGCCCGTCTGGCTCCAGTAGCCATGGCGACAAAAGGAAGGCAACGCCACCTCCAAAGAAGACGCCACCGCCAAAGCCAAGGCGGGATGAGAATTCAAGGACAGGAAGCAGAGGAGACCTGCCACCTCCATCCCAGCCAAGACGCGACAACGGCGGTAGCCGGAATAATAGGCCGCCGCCTAGGACAGATGTCGGCAACGACCCTCCCAGGAGAGGTCGAAGCCGGTCTCCGCAGCGTAGCACCGGCAGCAAGAGGAAAGAGGAGGCAGAAGGACCCAGACGCAGCATAAGCCGGGCAGCGCAGGACGAGCCAGACGCAAACAGAGGCGCACGGCAGCTCGATCCAAAAGATGCACGACACCACCTACAAGACATAGCAAGAGGAAAGGAGCCGCTATACTCTGGACCAAAGTGCTTCGGTGACGCCATCCGCAGAGAGCCGTTCCCAAAGGACATGACATCAGTGTCAAAAAACTGTTCTAGGTACAACGGCCTCGTTAAGCCGGATTCATGGCTAGCCGACTATGCCATGGCCATAGAAATTGCCGGCGGGAGTAGCTTCATTGCCGTCCGTTACCTACCTCTCATGTTGGAGGACACGGCAAGGGCTTGGATCGACAACCTTCCTGAAAAGTCTATCCATAGCTGGTACAACATGGAAAAGGTTTTCTCCCAGCACTTCCAAGGAACATACAAGCGTCCAAATACCTACACGAATTTGCAACACTGTATCCAAAAGCCGGACAAAACCATGACAGATTTTGTCAGCCGTTGGATATCCGAAAAAGCCAACTGTCATGGTGTTTCGGACGCACAGGCTATCCACGCCTTCTACACGGGCCTGCAGAAGAAGTCCTTGCTCCGTCATCGGCTCGTCCACGAGCAAATCACGGACCTTGGTGAGATGCTCAACCTAGCCGCCCAATACGCGGCGGCGGATGACGACGCCCGGGACGATGACCCAGACGTCAACATCATACCAAAGCGGAACAACAAGCGCAAGCAGGCGGCAGATGACAAAGCCGGACCTTCCAACGAGGTAGCCGTAGCATTCCAAGGGAATGCCGGCAAAAGGAAGTGGAAGAATAAGAAAGATGGTCGCGACGCCGGCTCAGGGCCTAAGGCGGCGCGAATCACTTATGAACAGGCAATTTTTTTGCCATGTCCCATCCACGCCTCACTAGGCAAGGTCAACCATATGCTTGGCGAGTGTCGTTACATGGACGACTTCAAAAAGGACCCCACAGTCGGCTGGAAGTCAAAGAAGAACGACAAGAAAGACAACAAGGAGGATGAGGATGACGACGCCATGTCTATCTCAAGCGAGGATAACGCGGCCGCCAAGAAAAAGAAACCATATCCGAAGGTCAAAGAATCTCTTGTGTGCTTTGTCGGCACGCCTTCGCCTAAGGCGGAAATGCGCGAACTCAACGCGACAATGCCAGACGTCCCTCAATATTTGAACTGGTCGGAAGCAACGATCACTTGGGGCCGGTCCGACCACCCTTATCACGTTCCTCACCCAGGCAAGTACGCCCTTGTCGTCGATCCCATTGTCGACAACTTCAGACTCACAAAGGTACTCATGGATGGCGGCAGCAGACTCAACATCCTGTACTATGACACACTAAGCCGCATGAACCTATCAGAGGATCAGCTGGACCACAACAACCTCACTTTTCACGGCATAGTGCCCGGCAGGCAAGCAAAGTCAATGGGGAGCATTAGGCTTAAGGTAACTTTCGGACCAAAAGAGAACTACCGCTCAGAGTTCCTCCGGTTCGAAGTTGTCCCCTTCAAAAGCGCCTATCATGCAATCTTCGGACGACCGGCTTTCGCCAAGTTCATGGCAAGTCCGTGCTACATATACAACAAGCTTAAAATGTCGGGGGAGAACGGAACCATCACGATTTCCGGCAACTTCAAGAAAGCCAAGGAGTGCGAGCGTGGCATGGCCGCCTTCGCAGAAGCCGTCATCCACAAGGAAGAACTCGCGCTGCTCGGGGCGGATTCAGACAACTCCATGCCAAAGCCAAAGATTGATGTCAAGAAGACCTTCGAAGCATCAGAAGACACCAAAAAGGCGGACCTCATCCCAGGTGACAAGTCTAAGCAAGTTATCATCGGCTCCAACCTTGACAGCAAATAGGAAGGCGCGCTCGTCGAGTTCTTCCGTGAGAATCGTGACATCTTTGCATGGTCGCCTTCCGACATGCCTGGTGTACCGAGGGAACTTGCCGAGCACTCACTGAACGTCATAAAAGGATCCAGGCCGGTGAAGCAAGCAACAATACGCTTTGGAGATGAGAGACGCAAGGCTATAGGAAAAGAGATAAATAGGCTGAAGGCCGCCAATTTCATAAAAGAAGTTGTACACACAGATTGGGTGGCAAACCCTGTACTTGTTCCAAAGAAGAATAAAGAGCTGAGGATGTGTATTGACTATACCGGTGTTAACAAGTGCTGCCTGAAGGATCCCTTTGCGCTGCCTAGAATCGACCAAGTCGTAGACTCCACAGCAGGCTCCGAGCTGCTTTGTTTTTTCGACGCCTACTCAGGATACCACCAAATCAAGATGAGAGAGTCGGATCAGCTGAAAACATCCTTCACCACTCCATACGGGACTTTCTGCTACATCACGATGCCTTTTGGCCTGAAGAATGCAGGGGCAACATACCAGCGCTGTATGCAAAATTGACTGCACGAACAGATCGGCCGCAATGTTCACGTCTACATAGATGACATCGCGGTGATGTCAAAAAAGAAGGCAGATCTCCTAGAGGATTTGGAAGAAACGTTTCAGAATCTCCGGAGGTATCAGATGAAACTCAATCCCGCCAAGTGCGTTTTCGGCGTTCCAGCCGGCAAACTGCTCGGGTTTATCGTCTCAGAACGAGGGATCGAGGTTAATCCGGAGAAGATCAAGGCCATCCAAAACATATCCAGACCTACTTGTCTGAAGGATCGGCGGCAGCCGTCAGTCGTTTCATAAGCCGCCTAGGGGAAAAGGCAATGCCTCTCTACCGGCTATTAAAGAAATCCGACAACTTTGAGTGGACAGCAGAGGCAGACGCCGCCTTACAACAACTTAAGGAGGCCCTCATATCTGCTCCGATATTGGCAGCACCTCGATCACAGGAACCAATGCTGATGTACATCGCGGCAACAGGAGCTGTTGTCAGCGTTGTCTTGGCCGTGGAAAGAAAGGAGAACGAAGCCGCGACGTGTGAGCAACGACCGGTCTACTTCATCCGTGAAGTATTCTCCGCCTCCAAGCAGAGGTATCCGCATTAGCAAAAGCTGGCTTATGGTGTATTCTTCGCCGCCAGAAAGCTTAGGCATTACTTCTAGGAACACACAGTGACAGTAGTCAGCAAGGCACCGTTAGGAGACATAATCAACAATGCAGAGGCAACAGGTCGAGTTGCCAAATGGGGCATCGAACTTGCCGCCTTCGATATAGTCTACAAACCATGGACCGCCATTAAGTCTCAAGCGCTTGCAGATTTTGTCGCCGACTGGACAGAAGCCATGGAGGAAACGACACTCCCCGAATCAGAATATTGGGTCATGCACTTTGACGGATCAAAGATGCTCAAAGGCTCGGGGGCTGGAGTTGTTCTACGCACGCCTAAAGGCGACAAGCTTAGCTACGTGTTGCAAATCCACTTCACAGCAACCAACAACGTTGCCGAGTACGAAGCTTTGCTTCATGGGTTACACGTGGCAAACGACCTAGGCGTCAAAAGAATCCTCTGCTTAGGCGACTCAGACTTGGTCGCGCAGCAAGTAAGCGGAACATGGGATGCGAAAAGCGCAACAATAGCGGCGTACAGAGCCAAAGTTGACGAATTCGCAAAAAACTTCGCGGGCTACGAGGTCCGGCATGTTCCAAGAGCTGAGAACGAGGCGCCAGACACACTTGCAAGACTAGGGTTGGAACACAAAAAGGTACCAAAAGATATTTTCTTGGAACATTTGCACAAGCCATCCATTAAAGGCGCCGATTTGATGGACCCCGATGCAGAAGAACCGGTACAAGCGGCAAGTCTCGCTGTCTACTTGACACAGAAAGTTGCCGGAGGACGATGAGGTGCTAAAAAGGCAGATCATAAGGCGAGCCAAGGCATTCACGATAATAAAAGGCGAGCTATATAAGCGAAGCACGTGCGACATCTATCAGCGGTGCATACAGCCGGAAGAAGGTCGGGAAATTCTGAAGGACATACATATTGGCACCTGCGGGCATCATGCTTCCGCCAGGTCCATTGTATCCAAAGCTTTCCGCCAAGGTTTCTACTGGCTTACCGCCAAAGAAGACGCCGAGAACATCGTAAAGACATGCAAAGGCTGCCAGTTGTATGCTCGTCAACCTCACTTGCCGGCACAAGAACTAAGGACGATTCCAATCACCTGGCCGTTCGCGGTCTGGGGCTTAGACATGGTGGGTCCCTTCAAGAAGGCGCGTGGTGGGTATACCCACCTATTGGTCGCTGTCGACAAGTTCACCAAATGGGTGGAGGCTATACCGATCAGCAAACTTGACGCACGAACAACCACCAATTTCCTCTGGGGAATTATCTCTCGGTTTGGAGTTCCACACAACATTATCACTGATAATGGCAGCAACCTATCTCAAGGCGACATAGAAGAATACTGCAGCGATCTGGGTATCCGGCTTGATTTGGCATCCGTGTCACACCTTCAATCCAATGGACAAGTAGAGCGTACAAACGGCCTAGTCTTATCAGGACTTAAGCCTCGTCTCGAAGCTCCAGTACACAGGGCAGTCGGCGCTTGGGCAGATGAGTTACAGTCGGTACTATGGAGTTTGCGCACAACGCCAAACAGATCTACCGGCTACACTCCTTTCTTCTTAGTATATGGCGCTGAAGCGGTGCTACCTACCGACATGAAATACGATTCCCCAAGAGTTCAAGCCTACATCGAGCAAGACGTAGAAGGTGCAAGATAGGATAGCCTAGACCTGCTAGACGAAGAAAGAGACGTCGCTCCGCCTTGTACCAGCAACAACTTCGCCGCTATCATAGCCGGAGAGTGCGGAAGAGAAGCTTCAGAACAGGTGACCTGGTTCTCCGCCTAGTTCAAGACAGAAAAGGCTTGCACAAGTTATCCCCGCCATGGGAAGGACCGTTTATAGTCACAAAGGCGCTGCTCAATGGTTCCTACTACCTGGCCGACATCCGCGACAAAGACGAAAAGGAGAGGTGCAAGAAGGCGGTAGAAAAAAGGGGAACCAAGCGCAAAAGAGGCATTGACGATCCGTTCGAACAAATAGGACGACCTTGGAATATTGAGCAGCTACGTCCTTTCTACACTTAGCAATTTATAATTGTAATAAGTTAAATATGATTATGAAATAAAAGTCTATGGTTCCCCATCTGTGTTGAGAAGCATGCCATCTTTTGTCTTTTCTTGCAATCATATTTCCCCTATGTATCTAAGTTACCTATTTTTCTAGCTCCGTGCAAAGGTTCAAACTGGTAGATACTTGCAGCTTTCGAGCCAACCTAAAGCAAAAATAAACTTTTTGCGCCGCCTAATTCCTTTACCTCTGATTACTTATATGTGGTTCGCCTAGTAGTATGTCTTTGACACCAACATGTTGGCTTTGGTCTCTGATCCTAAACGCATGGTTTAGCCCTGGTTGTTTCAGCTAAAGTTACCGGCTGAGGTTCGTCAACATACAAAAAGTCAAACATATAGGTCAGGGTAAAGTTAAGGCGGGCCATATAAATAAGGCAAAATAAAACTTGTCAGCTAGTTTCCGCCTAGCAGAGCAACAACAAAAGTATATACAAATATTACAAGTCAAAGTTGCGTTGTTTCAGGGGCTGACAAATCATGCTTGAAGAAGGCAAGGAAAGAAAGCTATGGCTCGGGGGAGCGTCTACATCAGGCTTGGGGGCTGACAACTTCAGCCCCGGAACTGTCACTCCCCTCCGCCTCGGCCGTGCCGGCAGCTCCAGCTTCCCCTCCGGCAGGCACAGGATGGCGCCGGTAGAAGATTGAAGTATCCACCATATCGACAACACGCGTGGCGTAGCCGGCAACGCTGTCCAGAACAGCGGCCGGCTCGACCTCACTGCCGTCTTCATATGTATACGGCATGCCTTCGGTGACGGCTTCTATCTCCGCCTCGGGGTAGTGCGCCATGAATAGTCCAAGTGCAGTCTTGGCACCACCCCGTGCCGCCGACTTCAGCGAGCTCTTGTGCATCTTGGTAGCCTGATCCAACATAGTGGGCACGTCGCTGAATTCGGTCGGTTCCTGGCTGCCAGAGGAGATGAAGAACTTGGCGGCAAACCGCTTGGACGCCGCCAAAGTCTCGATGATCAGCTCGCATAGACGCGCAAGGCGATCCAGGCGGGGGCTGACAACCTTGTCGTCGCCCAAACCGGCGGGAACTACATCAAAAATAAAACCATCAGTTTGGATCAGGCTAAGCAAAATGGCAAAATCAAAGTAAGGAGTGAAAAATTACCAAGGACCGAGTTATGGAAAGCGGACAGCTCCACCATATGAGCCGCCAACGCATCCTCATCAGTTTGGGCGCGAGAAGTCTGCTTGGAGATTTCCTCGACAGCCGTCTTCTCCGCCTCTACCAACTTCTTGCGCAGGCTTTCCAGCTCACCAGTGAGCTGGCTAGATTCCTGCACAAATTTGAGCTGCTGGGCCTCCATCTCCTTCCGATGATCCTCCTTCATCGCCAAGTTGGCGGCTGCCAAATCGGAAGCTTCATTCATAAGAGCTTGCATATCAGTGGACGCCTTCAGTATATCCTGGGCATGGTCTAGGAGTTCTACAAATATGGAATCGCTAACTAAATGATTGACGGTAACATAAGTCAAAAATATAGCTGAAGGCAAAAAGGATCAACCCTACCTTCATCTTTTTGGCGAGCCGCCTCCAACTCGGCAATCCGCAGGTCCTTGGCCTCGCAATCCTTCTTCAGGTCGCGGCACCGCTGGTTTATCTCGACTCGGGAGGAGACAAGCTCAACGTTGGCAGACACAAGGCCCTGCAGGAAAAAGCAAAGGCATAAAACATATTGTCGAATAACCACTAAGCCGGCAGTTAAATTTTTTTGACCTGCCATCTAAGTGCTCGGGGGAAAGACTATGTATATGCCGGAGTTGTAAAAACTTACAGACAGGTCGCCCTCCAAGTCGGCGAAGGCCTGGGAGGTGAAGTTGGCAAAGGCTAAGGCTGACTCCTTGGCCTTCGTGAAGGTGGACCAAGGGTCCCTAACTTTGCCGCCTCCTGTAGTCGGGGCTGCCCTCTGGGACCCGTCGGCAGCCGCCTCCAGCAACCCTTCCTTGGCGGCGCGCGATTGAGCGGCTTCATCGGCCGTAGCCTCAGCCAAAAGGAGGGGAGTCGTGGGTGCGTGGTCAGCGGAGGAAATCCTTGGCGGCACGCCAGAAGCCGGAGCCGGGGGCTGGCGACGAGCGTCGCCCATAAAGTTGCCGGCCCGGGGCTGGGGAGTTAGCGGCACAGTAGCAGGCGAGCTGCCTTGAGGCCGCTTACCCTTGCTAAGAAGCCTGGCCGACAACCGGGAAGTTGCGACCCTTTCCCTGTCAATAAAAAGCAAGCACAGTCAATTGGGTGTTAGTATTGAAGAAGTTTGTCGTCTATTAAAGGCAGGATTGAGTACCTTCGGAGGATGTTAATCCCCGCGTTCTCGTCAATATTGACGAGAGTCGGCTCGGTAGCCCTTGCGATCCGTTTCTTCCTCCCGAGTGGGGAGATAGCCGACGGCCTCCAAGTCTTGGAGGGCGTCTTCGTCGACTATGGAGGGAAGCCAGTAGCGGGACCCGAGGTCCGCCGCTTCCTCTTCCTCGTCGACGGGAGCGCCTCTCGCCGTCGTCGCCATGGTGGACGATGGAAGAGCCGAGGAGACCGCCGCCGACGCGCGCGCGGTAGGAACCAGAGAGGCGACGGTGGCGACATTGCCCGTCGCTGCCGCCGCGGGGCGAGATACCGTGGAGGAGATGTCTTGGCCGGTGGACATCGTCGTGCGCGGAGGTCGTCGGAGGAGAGTGCTCGCCGGAGTACGCTCGGAGCGAGAAGCGGGAAAGTGGAAGATCAGAAGGTCGAGGAGAGCAAAGGCAGGGCGGCGAAAATGAACCGTTCGGTTCCCTATTTATAGGGCCAGGCGTTGCTCCCTGTTCAACGACGCTTTTAGTCGGACACCTGTCCAGCATCCGCTGCAACGCATGATCGCACGATCTCCACGCCTCCTCTTTTCCCGCGATTTGTGATCATGGCGAGATTCCCGCCTAGGCCGTTTTCAAACTGTCGTGAGCCGGCTAAGTGGAATCCGTCAAGAAGAATGCTCGGCGAAATTGTAGAGTAGCCGTCTTTTCCCTTTTGGATAAAGGCGGCCGTGCGTCAGTATCAAGACGCGCGTGCCTCGTTTATTTCCAGAATGGTTCAAGTCCTGCAGCCGCCAACATTGGTAGATGAAGAATCAAGAAGAAGCCGGCGCCTGGAGAACTTCAACCTTTCTGGGGGCTAATGTTGGGGATATATCAACTAGGGGTGTAACCAACATGGATTAATCCGGCTAGTCCAGGGTGGCCCAAGGGTGGTAAGGCTGAAGCCTGCCGGGCGGCCCAGATAGCTGACGTACAAGGAAGTAGGTGGACGGTCCAAGGAAGGCGGAAAGCCGAAGCCCATCAAGCCACCAAGCCCAAGACGTAAGGCGGTAACTAAGCCGGCTAGGTCTAGGACTCTGTTTACTTGCCGGACAAGTACTTGCCTTGTACCCTGGGGTCTGGCTGCCTATATAAGCCGGCCACCAGGGAGCCTTTAGGGCACGCTTCAATACGCATCATACACATTGTAACCTGTTCACGGCTATTGCCTCATAGTGAATTATAGCAGCACGTAGGATCTCGCCACCGCTGTGGGATCCGATGCTGGGTAAACTCGCCGTGTTCAATCCCGTCCTCGACGACACCAACCTTCTTCTCCACGATCCATACGTAGGCTAGAGGACCCCCGTCTCCTATCAATTATGCCGATACCACAACAGTTATAATTAAACCATAAGTTTTAAAGATGTCTATACAACCCTTTGATGTTTAATTGACCTTCCAATAATGTTTACAAATGTTCTAAAAACAAATTAAACCATAATCTATTTTATAAAATGGTTTATTTAAATATGTTTTGACGTATAAGATTTAGGAAGTACCATCCAAATAAAGTTTAAACTCCAAATAACGATTTTAAATTCTCAAATGCATCCATGGAAATCTGAATGAGTTATGGTACTTTAAAACTTAAATGTTTTGCACAAACTACTTTGGAATGAATCCATCATAATTCATAGTCAATACAAAAAAATTGTGGTATTTCTTTTTACTAAACAACATATGACTTTATTACACACTATTTTAAATTGACAAAGTTTTAATCAAGCAGTGATTAAACAATTCAAGTATTATATTTTGAATTTTATTTAAAAGCAAACCAAAAATTCATCATCATCATGGCATCCTTGCATTTAAAACACAAATGTTTTGATATGTGAAATCCACACTTAAAAGCCATAAATAAACATTCTTAATATAAGATATTATGTATTCTCTATACAATACTTTGAATTACTAAATTATCATGTGACTAAAGTATTACCAAAAGGTTCCATTATGGACAAGTTATTCAAAACATATTTTATTCAGTATTTCTAGATTTTGTTCAAAGCCAAAAATGAGTTTTATTGAAAAAGGATTATAATTTGTGGTACTTTCAAACATACATATTAGTGGTATTTTCATAAATATATGTTAGCTACAAAGAAATTAATTTAAATCGCTATTTTTTAATTTAACATAAAGTGTCAAACTTATATTTAATCAATATTCAAATTAATATTTTTGAAAAGTGTTCAAAACATGACTTTGAATGTTTTAAATGATAGATATGATTTTTTGAAAAGTGTTCAAAACTTGTTTCACTTCATTTAGAATTATAAAACAAAAGAAATAAAAGAACACACACACAATGCGCCTCCCTTTGACCTCCTTTTAGTCCCACCTTGCTATTTTAGCAATACTCCCACCCAGTTTTAGCCTATATATAGACCCCATATGTATGGGCAAAAACCACAACTACAAATTCAGGTTGAACCTTTTATTTTGGTTTGACTAGAATAAAATAATTTTTTTTTTAATCTCCGGTGGGATTTCTATTGGTGGGATTTCTCCTCTTCTCTCTCGACGGCGCTTCTCACACAACGGAGGTACTGCGCATATCTTCTCTTTTCCGCCTTTTATATTTAGTTTCGTAGAGTAGTTTTTATAGTATAATTTAGGCTACAAATTTAGTAGTCATCTTTTTTTTCTGTAGCGTAGTTTGTGAGTAGTTATAGATTTTAGTCTAGCGTAGTATTTACTCGTACACCGTACGATCCATTTTTAGATCGAGTAGTGTCGTAACTTTAGCTACTTGCCTTTTTATCCTACGGATATAGTTAGTTTGTCTAAACCAACCTGTTTTAACCAATCACCTCATGCCACTTAGTCTAACTGTTTTCTGGGTTGACCCCAATAGGAAATTCGTATGCAGATTTTGCAGAAACACCCCTATAACTTAAAACTCTCATATCTTTTGAACCACATGTCTAAATTTGATGAACTTTATGTCTATGGAAAGCTCTTGACCTGTAGAATCTTTTGGCACTATTATTTTCCAAGTTTGACTAGTTTAAACTCGTTCAAATTTTCAAATGCATAATTTAAGTAAATTGGACATGGGTTTTATTGTGTATGTCCAAGAAATTTTCAAATGAAATATTTTTGGAATCCTTAAGATGTAGAATAAGTATTCGATTATAAATTATTTTAACAAACTTTTAAATGAATTAGTGTACAAATTTGATTTTAAAACTTGATGCCAATTTAAATAACTAGATTATTAATTTATTGATATGAACATTTAAGTTTGGATTAAAATGATTTGTTATGTTACTTGAATGAAACTTGAAATTTAAATTAGGTTAAAACGTTTTCCAAAGTAATTTGTGATCATTTGAACAAGTTTAGCACAAAGTCTCATTAAATCAACTTTGAAACATAGACTTCTGTAATTGTATTTAAATATGCTGGATAACTTAAAATTGCGAACCTTACTTTTAAATTGTTTTCAAACCATCTCAGCATTCATTTGTGTAAACTATTTCAATCAAGACCTTCCCTGATCCAATTGGCAAACCCTTAACTCAAATCACATTAATTCGTTTTTGCATATTGAAATATGTTACACCCTTTACCAAATTCCTTGCTAAGCCCTTTTTACGTTTGTTTGATTTTTGAATGTTATGTGCTTGTTGAATTGCTTGTTTATTGAATGTCTTTTTACTGTATAGATTGAACGGAGTGCAACGTTCGTTGTTACAAACAGTGTGTGAGAAACGACAACATTCATCAGGCAAGTGATACCATAAAATATCTACTATTTTTATTCTATTGCATAATTAGTATTTTTAAGCAGTATTTGCAAATAGTATGCATGATAGGTTTTTGTGAGAATTGTAGTATGCTATGCAAACCTGTTAGGTTACCCCTTTAGAAATTCCAGTTAGACACCTATTATAATGTAACATCCCAAATTTCACGAAAAAATTTAAAATTCCAAATTCATATCACTGCATGCATCATGTCATTGCATTTTTCATTTGCATCATTATTTATAAATGTTGGAAGAATACAAAAATTATTAATTACAAAAAAAAAATGTTGTAAAATACTTTTAAAAAGGTTTAGTTTGATAAGGATAAATTTTTACAAAATTTTACAAATTGTTTTGAATCATTTTTGAGTGGCAAATCAAAAGGTATGTAAATTCAGAAAAAAAAAGAGAAAAGAATAGAAAGGACAAAAAAAACGAAGAGAAAAGGGGAGCCCAGCGAGCCGGCCTGCCGCGGCCCAGTTTATTCCTCTCCCTTCCCCGCGCGCACACGGCCCAGCCCAGCTCGTTTCCTCTCTCTCGCCGACACGCGGGTCCCACCCCTGACATCGTATCATCCCCAACCTCTGTTCTTCGAAAATTCTTCACGGGAGGAGTTCGATCCGAACTCAAGCACCGAGTCGTGTTCTGCATAGATTCTTCCGTCTATAAGTATCCCCAACCGACTCCGCCTCCAGGTGCCCGAGATCGATCTCAACTCCGTCGACTTGTCGCCAGCGAAATTCTCCGCGTTCGGTAAGCTCACGCGACATCGAGCCCTCTTATCCCTCCTACCCTCTCTATTTTTGTCTTGCGCATCCGTGTGACATGTTTCTGCGTTCTAATTCGGGCCAGATCGGGCAATCGATCGTCGACCTACGACAACCGCCGTAAGCCCTAACTCCGGCGAGCAACTGGGAGCCAAAGGGGACACGCCAGGGTCTTCGAGCACGCCACCGAGATCGCCTCGACCTCGTCTTCATCCGGGTATGATTCCCCTGTCTAAACTCCCTCTAGAACGCGTAGAACGAGAATTCTGGTCATGCCCGCCGCCGCGTTTTCTTTCTCCGGTTGAGTTCCGGCGGAGGCGCCGCCTCGTTTTGGTTCCCTTGCTTTTGCACCGTTAGATCTGCCACCAACGCGCCCGATTAGATCACTTCGCGAAGGGGTACGAGCCAACTGGAAGTCGCCACGTCACCGACGGCCGCATCCATCCGCGCCATCCGCGCCCACTTGTCCCGCATCGCCAGGAGCGCACCAACCAGAAGCCGCCACGTCGCCGAGGATCTCTGCACGAAGAATTATTTTCTGTTTATCCCAGATTAGTCCCTGGAATTTGTTTATATCATTAATTTTCACTCCTTTATCCAAACATTATAACAAAAATTGTTTTGGAAAGCTTATGAAGTATAGAAACTTTTGGCATCATTACATTGGTATTTTACCGAATAAATTTTGTTTAAAAACAGAAGTGACATTAGTGGTAAATTAAGCATAACTACATATATACAATTTATTTTTCATCAAAATATTTTGCTATGAACTTGTAAGGCTAAGTACTAGCTGCAGGAATTTTCCAATATTTTGTTTAGAATATTTTATGAGCTTTTGTGTAATTATTGTGATTAAAAGCTTTTTAGACATTGTATAATAAATAAAATTAAATATAAAGATTTTTTTAAAAAAAAAATTTCTTGATATTTTCGAAATATAAAAGTATATATTATATTATAGAATCTTTACCACCTAAAAATACTTAGAAAATAATTGAGGAGCTTTTATTTGGCTAGAGGTGCTAATTTTTCTCTAAGTGTTGTCTTTAGAAAATTATTGGAAACTCCTAAGTCTTTAGTAAATTTTTGGACCACAAAACTTGCTTCGCATTAACTCACATATTTCATCGCATGGCATGCATCTAGTCCTTAGAAATATTTTGCTCATCATACATGGCATATTTCCCTTAGTAGTTTTAAGAAACTTGTTTGTTTATGTTGTATTGTTTGTTGTGTTAGAATTTTCGGAGAGGAACGAGGACTGCAGTTGTTGTTGTTGTTCTGCTTGTTGCCAAGGCAAGTGGCACACCCCCATAAATTTCCTAAGTATTTTTCTATGCATTACCTAGAGTATTTTCTATATGCATGTGTAGGACTTAGTAGATTGCTATGCAAAACCTTAGAACTCTCCACCCCTTGAGTCTAGGAACCTATGTAATAACTTAGTAGAATTATTGATGCTATGCAAAAGTTCCTTTATGAAAAGTTAATTTCTACTAAGTTAATGTAACACCTGGGTGGAATTTGGTGTTGCTTGGTTTATGTTGAGTGTTATTCATTAGGGGTGACCTCTAAGGAATAGTCACTTGTGGATGGCCACCCAGGGTAATAAAGGGACCAATGTTTTCTCTAAGTGAAGATTGCTTATCGTGCAACCATTAGTCAATGGGCTCTGGCTAGATGGAGTAAGCTGCGTGGACTCGGCCCTACTTGACAGGTGGTGGTAGATGGTTAGCTTGGAGCACGTCAAGTCTGCAAGGGACGGGAAAATGCTTCTGAAAAGTCTCGTCTCAACTCTTTCCTTTTCCTTAGCACAAATGGTGTGCTTGAGGATAGTTTGGGTTAGTTGGGTCTAATGGTGAAAGTGCACAACCTCTGCAGAGTTAAAAACTAAGTACTTAGCTGTGTCACCGGATACGGACAATTTGAGCAACTGATCGAGGACTTAACAGGGGCTCCCAACATTCCAATTTCTAAGTTAAAAGTTGATGGGTGAACAAGGGAAGACGAGATTTTGGTTTTCATGCCATACTTGTCTTCGATTAAAGAAAGTGTTTTAAAAAGAGTACGAAAAATTGGCTTTATGCAAATTAGCCTTGAACTCCACCAGCCAAATATGCATATAGGCTATAGAGTTATTCCATTAAGTGTCCACCATAGTGTCACTTGCCAGACTCCATTTTATATGGAATCTGACCCACTCTGTTGCAAATTATTATTTATTACAGAAGTTTCAAATGAAGAGTAAGGATTACGTTTTGTGTTTCGAGTCTGCACCAACATGTTTTCGCCTGTGGCGTGTCATGAAGATGGAGGCTCATTGAAGTTTATTTCCGCTGCTTTACTGTTTGAGCTCGCTTTATGCTATGCAAAGATGTATCGAACTATTTATTTTACCAAGTCTGGATTATTCGTGTAATATTGATACAATGTTGTGATATTCATCGTAAACTGTGTGTGCAAATGAATCGATCCAGGGGTTTGCACTATACACAGGTACCTGCCATATTTTTAAGTGCATGTACATTACATATAATTTAGTGGAAATATATGCTGCAAAAATGATTGTTTTATGATAGATGTGATAAGTGAAAATTCCACTAAATTAATTTACTGCCTCGGTGGATTGGTTCGATCGAAGAGGTTTCAAGTTGAGTGGCTACTCAGGGGTCGGGTGTGCGGCGGCCTGAGTTTGCTCACTTGTGGAAGGCCACCCAGGGCTATGAGATTTGATGTTGCACTGCGTATAGTCGCTTATAGTGCAACCATTAGTCATTATGGGCTCTGTCTTGATGGAGTATGTTGATGTTGACCTGAGTCGGATGTTCCAAGGGTGGTGACGAGGTAGTAACTCGGCAAATCCCAGGGTTGTGCACACCGGGTTGATTGATGGGGAGAGAGAGAGGCGTTGGTGATCACGACGGCTGACAAGCAAGGATTTACCCAGGTTCAGGCTCCCGGAGGATAACACCCTACTCCTGCTTGTCTGATTATTGATGCGAGTAGCGATTACAATGGCGAGATTGCGATCTCGCTAGGGTTTGTGGTGGTGGCTATGAGCGTGTTCTGTAGGACGGGAAACCCTCCTGGCTTTATAGGTAGCCAGGTCTCGGGCGGTTGGTACAGATATGGCAGGTTACAAAACCTAACCGAGTTGGACTAGGATACGTAGTACCCCGAGTGGGCCTTCTGTGGGCTTTCCATGCTTGACACGGCCCAGGTAGCCTCATGGTGGGCTAGCCGAAAGGTAGCCCCACGTCAGTAGCCCCCGAGTGCTTGGTCGAAGCGTAGCGTCGGGCAAAGGACTTCCTCCTCCTGGACGCGCCATTGGATTGCTTGATCTTGAGCTTGAACTCGATTTCTTCAGGCGAACAGGCCTCTCCTGATGGGAGAAACCTTTGCAGTCGAATTACTTTGTCTTTTTCTTGTGTAGTGTGCTTCTGTTCAGCCCGTTGGCTTACATGTACATTTGATTCGGCTGCTGGAGCTTACTCAACTTGCTTTGTCACCCGAATAGATGTTTCGGGTTCCTTGACCTGCGCACTGTTAAGTTGTTTCAGCTTACCACTCGAATCTTGCGTTCAAGTTGACACGCAGTTTCAGTTTGTTTGGAGTCGTTGGCTTGATGACGTCACTGCTGACATTTCCTTGCACGCATCTGCGCCCAATGGGACGTGACATGGCGGGGCCCACTTTATCTCATACCTTTCCTTCATAACTTAAGGATGAAGAGATTCGAGTACACTTGTGAGGAAGACTACGCGGTGTCTCGTTTTGGCAGCATCTTGTTCGACATACTCAAGCACCTGAAGCTACCAACACCCATGATCAAGGGATGCATACTAAAGAAGTTCAAGAGAGAAGACCTTTGGGGGATCAGAATTTGTCAATAAGGACGTGAAGGCGAAGCACCCATTGAGACAAGAATAATGGGAGTCTCCATAGAGAGAGGAATCGACGTCGTCATGCAATACACAATAGGTCGTCTTTGTGGACGCTACTCCAAGGAACTTGAAGGACACTACTCCCACCCTTTTGGAAGACGTAATGAAGATGGATATCCTTGCTGCTATGGCACAGAGGACATGGGCAAGGATGAGTTCGTGAGCGATTACTTCCAAGGCTTAGAACTCTTAGCCTATGAACTTTATTTTGATTCTTATGAAGAACTCTACAAGAATGATGAGATGTGCGCCCAAGTCAAGGAGAAGGAAGAGAAGATGAAGGAACAAGAGGAGAAGACAAAGGAACTAGAGGAGAAATTCCAGCTACAAGAGAAGAAATTTATAAGTCAAGAAAAGAGGGTCAAGCAAAGAAACAAGCAAATAAGAGAGTTGAAGGTAGAACTTTCCACCAATGAGGTTGAGCTTGAAGCTTGTAGCGACTTGATCAAGCGTCTTCGTGCTGAGAAGAAGTACCTCCAAGACCAGAACTTAGAGTTGTAGAAGGAAGTGGCAGACCTCAGAAACATGCTAACCCGTGAAGGCTATGAGATCGAAGACGTTGAAGATGAAGTGGATGAAGAAGAAGTTCTCATGATTGAAGACTAGGATAGTTAGAGAGACTACCATTTTTACTACACACATTTAAAATTTCGAATTTCTAAGCCTAGGATCTACCAATGTGTGGTAGAGATTTACCTTGTTTTGTTGCTTTGTTTGGACCAATACTAGTATCAGTTTAAGTGGCTTGACTTTGTTGCTTGTTTGTTTGAAGTGTTTGCATGGGTAGAATTACTCCCGTAGATCTTTCTATCTTTACTTATCTATGCTTAAACAACAGATGCCTCCCCGTCGAGCTCCCGAAAACAACAACAATGATGCTATGCAGCAGTTGATGGCCGCCCAAGCCCAACTGATGGCCATGATGACTCAATTCATTGCAGCAACCAACAACAACAACCACAATAACAACAACAATCCTCCACCACCACCACCCCCTCCTCCAGTGGACAGACTTGCCAGGTTCCTTAGGCTTAGGCCAAATAAGTTCTCAAGTTCAACTGAGTCACTGGTGGCTGATGACTAGCTGCGTTCTGTGCAAAAGGATCTGGTGACATCTGAATGTACTGATGCTGAGAAGGTTAGGTTCACCGCACACCTATTAGAAGGACCTGCTGCACAATGGTGGTAGACTTATCAGGTTACTTACCCACTGGATACCTTAACCTGGGAGGACTTCAAAGATGGCTTTCGTAATGCTCATATTTCTACGGGCATTATGAATCTGAAGCAGGAAGAATTTCGCAATTTGCGTCAGGGAAACAGAAGTCTTAAGGAGTATATGGATGACTTCCATGTCTTGTCACGATATGCTCCTGAGGACATTGACATAGATGCAAAGAGGAAGGAAAAATTTCTCAAAGGACTTAGTGGCGAGCTGAAGATACCTCTAACCGTTGCTTATGCCCCAAACTATCAGATACTTCTTGATCAAGCTATCACCCTTGAAGATAGCA
Source organism: Poa annua (assembly GCA_026929855.1). NCBI lineage: Eukaryota > Viridiplantae > Streptophyta > Magnoliopsida > Poales > Poaceae > Poa > Poa annua. The sequence goes on from CM049431.1 coordinate 34,243,805, forward strand.
TAAAGAAAGCTGAAAACAGGAAAAGGAAGATGAACAAGCACTCCTCTGAACCTTCATTCAAGAAACACTTTGTTCATGATGGGAACCAGCGTTTCAAACATGGAAACCACACTGGGGGTAACTTCCACAAACATGGACACAATCATAATGGAGGATTCAAGGGAAATAATGGAGGACTCAAGGGAAACAATGGAGGATCCAATGGAGGACACAAAGGGAATGGAAATCCTGGAAATAATCATAACAACGGTCAGCAACGCCCAAATTTTGAAAAGAAGGATCTCAGTCAAGTGCTATGCTACAAGTGCTACAACAAGGGACATTATGCTAACGAATGCCCTGAAAAGAGAGTGGACACTCCTACCAAGCCCAACCCTTTCAACAAGGGACATGTGAACCACATCAATGTTGAAGAAGTCCTTGATGAACCTGATGCTGTGATTGGTACGTTCCTAATCAATTCTTTTCCAGCATTAGTTTTATTTGATACCGGAGCATCTCATTCATTCATATCAAGAGCATTTGTTAACAAACATGGGCTAGCAACCGAAAATTTGGGGTGTCCTATTAGAGTCAGTTCCCCGGGAGGAGAAATGTTAGTATCATCTAGGTGTAGACAACTGAATCTTGACATTGGAAAGCATCAGTTTCCAGCAGACTTAATCATCTTGGAAACCCAAGGTCTAGATGTCATTCTAGGGATGGATTGGATGACTCAATTTGAGGGAATCATAGACTGTGTAAACAGAGCAATCACCCTCACCACTCCGGAAAATAAGAAGATCAGATTCAAGTCAAAATTTGAAATGAAGAAAGTTAGGCTTAATTCTCTTAAGGGGGTTAGCCTTGGCGATGTACTTATAGTAAGAGAATACCCAGATGTGTTTCCTGAAGAACTACCGGGAATGCCACCCGATAGAGATGTTGAGTTTCTCATTGAGCTTAAACCAGGTACAGGGCCCATAGCAAAGAGGCCATACCCAATGGCAACAGATGAACTGAAAGAACTCAAGAAACATTTAGAAGAACAGTTGAAGAAAGGATTCATCCGTCCAAGTTCTTCACCTTGGGGAGCACCAATCTTGTTTGTTCAGAATAAAGATAGTACTCAGAGGCTAGTCACAGACTATAGAGCTTTGAATGAAGTAACCATCAAGAATAAATACCCACTTCCTAGAATCAATGAACTCTTCGACAAATTGAAAGGAGATTGTGTGTTCTCAAAAATTGATCTCAGATCTGGATACTTTCAGATGAAGGTTAGGGAGTTGGACATACCTAAAACCGCTTTTACCACCCGTTACGGTCTGTACGAGTACACAGTTATGCCTTTTGGCTTAACCAATGCGCCAGCATACTTCATGAATATGATGAATAAAGTGTTCATGGATTTCTTAGACAAGTTTGTCGGTTTTTTCATCGATGACATCTTAATCTACTCCAAAAGCCATGAAGAACATAAGGAACATCTACATCAAATTTTGCAAAGGCTTAGAGAACACAAGCTATATGGCAAGTTCAGCAAATGTGAGTTTTGGTTGGATCAAGTTGGATTCTTAGGACACATCGTATCTAAGGATGGAATAGCAGTGGACCCAGAAAAGGTTTCAGTTGTCACCGACTGGGAGTCACCCAAGAATGTGGGAGAAATTCGTAGTTTTCTGGGACTAGCAGGATATTATAGGCGATTCATTGAAAATTTCTCCAAGATTGCTAAGGCCTTAACAGAATTGCTACAAAAGGAGAAGAAGTTTGTGTGGACTGAAGAGTGTGAAACTAGTTTTCAAGAGTTGAAGAAACGCATAGTATCAGCACCTGTTCTACGTTTGCCTGATCTAGAGAAAGATTTCCAAGTTTACTGCGATGCTTCGCATCGGGGACTCGGAGGTGTGTTGATGCAAGAAGGCAAAGTGGTGTCATATACCTCATGGCAACTTAAGAAGCATGAAGTCAACTACCCTACACATGACTTAGAATTAGCAGCTGTAGTACATGCACTGAAGACTTGGAGACCATATCTTTGGGGAAAACGTTGTGTAGTATTCACGGACCATAAAAGTATTAAATACTTTTTCACGCAGAAGGAAATGAACATGCGTCAAAGGAGATGGCTGGAATTGATTAAGGACTATGACTTAAGTTTGCAGTATCACCCAGAAAAGGCTAATGTGGTAGCAGATGCTTTGAGCCGTAGAACTTACGTTAACGGACTCACGGCAGGGAAATTGCCAGAAGACCTATGGAAGGGACTCAAAGATCTGAGGCTAGAGATAGTACCTGAAGGTTATGTATCCTCTCTTGAAGTGCAACCTCTTTTGATGGACAAAATCAAAGAAGGTCAGAAGAAAGACAAATTGATGGAAGAAATCAGGAAGAACTTAAGTGAAGGCAAGGCCAAAGGTTTTCGATTAGATGAAGGAGGCATAGTGTGGTTCAAGGAAAGAGTTTGTGTTCCAGAAGATGTTGATCTCAGAAAGTTGATACTCCAGGAAGCCCATGACTCACCTTATTCCATACACCCGGGTAACACCAAAATGTATATGGATGTAAAGGAAAGATTCTGGTGGAACAATCTAAAAAGAGATATTGCAGAATATATCGCTAAGTGTGATGTGTCTAGCCGTGTGAAGGCAGAACATCAGAAGCCAGCAGGATTGCTTCAACCTCTACCAGTACCCGACTGGAATGGTATCAGATTGGGATGGACTTCATCACAGGTCTACCTAGAACCAAGTCTGGTTATGATTCTATATGGGTTATTGTCGATCGTTTGACCAAGGTGGCTCATTTCGTGCCGGTAAAGACGACTTACACCAGTGCCAAGCTAGCAGCTATTTACATGAAGAGAATAGTATATTTGCATGGAGTCCCTAAGAAGATTGTGTCAGATAGGGGCACTCAATTCACTTCCATTTTTGGAAACAGCTTCATGAAGTCCTTGGAACTAGGCTCGAGTTCAGCACAGCTTGTCACCCACAAACGGATGGACAGACTGAAAGAGTAAATCAAATTTTGGAGGACATGTTGAGAGCATGTGCTTTAGACTATAAGTCTAGTTGGGATGACAATCTTCCCTATGCTGAGTTCTCGTATAATAATAGTTATCATGCCAGCATAGAGATGGCACCATTTGAAGCATTGTATGGAAGAAAGTGTACTACCCCACTTTTGTGGAGTGGAGTAGGGGAGAGAAGTCTGTTTGGTCCGGATATAATCAAAGAAGCTGAACAAAAGGTCAGGTTGATTAAGGACAGATTGAAGACAGCTCAATCCCGACAGAAATGTTATGCCGATTCCAAACGAAGAGAAGTCACCTTCGATATTGAAGATAGAGCCTATCTTAGAGTCTCACCCCTTCGTGGAGTGAAGAGGTTTGGAATTAAGGGAAAATTGTCACCAAGATTTATTGGACCCTATAAAGTTTTGTCACGTAAAGGAGAAGTGGCATATGAGTTGGAACTACCGTAAGCACTTTCCGCTGTTCACAATGTTTTTCATGTTAGTCAGTTGAAAAAGTGTCACCCGGAAATGGCAGAAACTCCGCTGAGGGATACAGTGCCACTAGAAGAAGTTCAGCTTGAAAGCGATCTCACATATGAGGAAAAACCCATAAAAAATTTGGAGACAGCTGGGAGAGTTACCAGAACTAAGACCATTAAGTTTTGCAAAGTGCAATGGAATCACCATTCAGAAGAAGAAGCGACTTGGGAAAGACAGGATGACCTCAAGGAAGAACATCCTCACCTATTTGCTAGCCAGTCCGAATCTCGAGGGCGAGATTCATCTTAAGGGGGTTAGTCTTGTAACATCCCAAATTTCACAAAAAAATTTAAACTTCCAAATTCATATCATTGCATGCATCATGTCATTGCATTTTTCATTTGCATCATTATTTATAAATGTTGTAAGAATACAATAATTATTAATTACAAAAAAAATGTTGTAAAATACTTTAAAAAGGTTTAGTTTGATAAGGATAAATTTTTACAAAATTTTACAAATTGTTTTGAATCAGTTTTGAGTGGCAAATCAAAAGGTATGTAAATTCAGAAAAAAAGAGAGAAAAGAATAGAAAGAACAAAAAAAACGAAGATACAGGGGAGCGCAGCGAGCCGGCCTGCTGCGGCCCAGTTTATTCCTCTCCCTTCCCCGCGCGCACACGGCCCAGCCCAGCTCGTTTCCTCTCTCTCGTCGACTCGCGGGTCCCACCACTAACATCGTATCATCCCCAACCTCTGTTCTTCGAAAATTCTTCACGGGAAGAGTTCGATCCGAACTCAAGCACCGAGCCGTGTTCCGCATAGATTCTTCCGTCTATAAGTATCCCCAACCCCGCCACTTTTCCTCCGTGTAATAACCCTAGCGACTTCGCCTCCAGGTGCCCGAGATCGATCTCAACTCCGTCGACTTGTCGCCGGCGAAATTCTCCGCGTTCGGTAAGCTCACGCGACACCGAGCCCTCTTATCCCTCCTACCCTCTCTATTTTTGTCTTGCGCATCCGTGTTACATGTTTCTGCGTTCTAATTCGGGCCAGATCGGGCGATCGATCGTCGACCGACGACAACCGCCGTAAGCCCTAACTCCGGCGAGCAACTGGGAGCCCAAGGGGACACGCCAGGGTCTTCGAGCACACCACCGAGATCGCCTCGACCTCGTCTTCATCCGGGTATGATTCCCCTGTCTAAACTCCCTCTAGAACGCGTAGAACGAGAATTCCGGTCATGCCCGCCGCCGTGTTTTCTTTCTCCGGTTGAGTTCCGGCGGAGGCGCCGCCTCGTTTTGGTCCCCTTGCTTTTGCACCGTTAGATCTACCTCCAACGCGCCCGATTAGATCACTTCGCGAAGGGGTACGAGCCAACAGGAAGTCGCCACGTCACCGACGGCCGCATCCGTCCGCACCGTCCGTGCCCACTTGTCCCGCATCGCCAGAAGCGCACCAACCAGAAGCCGCCACGTCGCCGAGGATCTCTGCACGAAGAATTCTTTTCTGTTTGTCACAGATTAGTCCCTGGAATTTGTTATATCATTAATTTTCACTCCTTTATCTAAAAATTATAACAAAAATTGTTTTGGAAAGCTTATGAAGTATAGAAACTTTTGGCATCATTACATTGGTATTTTATCGAATAAAGTTTGTTTAAAAACAGAAGTGACATTAATGGTAAATTAAGCATAACTACATATATAAAATTTATTTTTCATCAAACTATTTTGCTATGAACTTGTAAGGCTAAGTACTAGCTGCAGGAATTTTCCAATATTTTGTTTAGAATATTTTATGAGCTTTTGTGTAATTATTGTGATTAAAAGCTTTTTAGACATTTTATAATAAATAAAATTAAATATAAATATTTTTTATAAAAAAAATTGTTTTCTTCATATTTTCGAAATATAAAAGTATATATTATATTATAGAATCTTTACCACCTAAAAATACTTAGAAAATAATTGAGGAGCTTTTATTTGGCTAGAGGTGCTAATTTTTCTCTAAGTGTTGTCTTTAGAAAATTATTGGAAACTCCTAAGTCCTTAGTAAAATTTTGGACCACAAAACTTGCTTCGCATTAACTCACATATTACATCGCATGGCATGCATCTAGTCCTTAGAAATATTTTGCTCATCATACATAGCATATTTCCCTTAGTAGTTTTAAGAAACTTGTTTGTTTATGTTGTATTGTTTGTTGTGTTAGAATTTTCGGAGAGGAACGAGGACTGCAGTTGCTGTTGCTGTTCTGCTTGTTGCCAAGGCAAGTGACACACCCCCATAAATTTCCTAAGTATTTTTCTATGCATTACCTAGAGTATTTTCTATATGCATGTGTAGGACTTAGTAGATTGCTATGCAAAACCTTAGAACTCTCCACCCCTTGAGTCTAGGAACCTATGTAATAACTTAGTAGAATTATTGATGCTATGCAAAAGTTGCTTTATGAAAAGTTAATTTCTACTAAGTTAATGTAACACCTGGGTGGAATTTGGTGTTGATTGCTTTATGTTGAGTGTTATTCATTAGGGGTGACCTCTAAGGAATAGACACTTGTGGATGGCCACCCAGGGTAATAAAGGGACCAATGTGTTCTCTAAGTGAAGATTGCTTCTCGTGCAACCATTAGTCAATGGGCTCTCGCTAGATGGAGTAAGCTGCGTGGACTCGGCCCGACTTGACATGTGGTGGTAGATGGTTAGCTTGGAGCGCGTCAAGTCTGCAAGGGACAGGAAAATGCTTCTGAAAAGTCTCGTCTCAACTCTCTCCTTTTCCTTAGCACAAATGGTGTGCTTGAGGATAGTTTGGGTTAGTTGGGTCTAATGGTGAAAGTGCACAACCTCTGCAGAGTTAAAAACTAAGTACTTAGCTGTGTCCCCGGATACGGACAATTTGAGCAACTGATCGAGGACTTAACAGGGGCTCCCAACATTCCAATTTCTAAGTTAAAAGTTGATGGGTGAACAAGGGAAGACGAGATTTTGGTTTTCATGCCATACTTGTCTTGGATTAAAGAAAGTTTTTTAAAAAAGAGTAGGAAAAATTGGCTTTATGCAAATTAGCCTTGAACTCCACCAGCCAAATATGCATATAGGCTATAGAGTTATTCCATTAAGTGTCCACCATAGTGTCACTTGCAAGACTCCATTTTATATGGAATCTGACCCACTCTGTTGCAAATTATTATTTATTGCAGAAGTTTCAGATGAAGAGTAAGGATTACGTTTTGGGTTTCGAGTCTGCACCAACATGTTTTCGCCTGTGGCGTGTCATGAAGATGGAGGCTCATTGAAGTTTATTGCCGCAGCTTTACTGTTTGAGCTAGCTTTATGCTATGCAAAGATGTATCGAACTGTTTATTTTACCAAGACTGGATTATTCGTGTAATATTGATACAATGTTGTGATATTCATCGTAAACTGTGTGTGCAAATGAATCGATCCAGGGGTTTGCACTATACACAGGTACCTGCCATATTTTTAAGTGCAGGTACATTACATATAATTTAGTGGAAATACATGCTGCAAAAATGATTGTTTTATGATAGATGTGATATGTGAAAATTCCACTAAATTAATTTACCGCCTCGGTGGATTGGTTCGATCGAAGAGGTTTCAAGTTGAGTGGCTACTCACGGGTCGGGTCTGCGGCGGCCTGAGTTTGCTCACTTGTGGAAGGCCACCCAGGGCTATGAGATTTGATGTTGCACTGCGTATAGTCGCTTATAGTGCAACCATTAGTCATTATGGGCTCTGTCTTGATGGAGTATGTTGATGTTGACCTGAGTCGGATGTTCCAAGGGTGGTGACGAGGTAGTAACTCGGCAAATCCCAGGGTTGTGCACCCCGGGTTGATTGATGGGGAGAGAGAGAGGCGTTGGTGATCACGACGGCTGACAAGCAAGGATTTACCCAGGTTCAGGCTCCCGGAGGATAACACCCTACTCCTGCTTGTCTGATTATTGATGCGAGTAGCGATTACAATGGCGAGATTGCGATCTCGCTAGGGTTTGTGGTGGTGGCTATGAGCGTGTCCTCTAGGACGGGCAACCCTCCTGGCTTTATAGGTAGCCAGGTCTCGGGCGGTTGGTACATATATGGCAGGTTCCAAAACCTAACCGAGTTGGACTAGGATACGTAGTACCCTGACTGGGCCTTCTGTGGGCTTTCCATGCTTGGCGCGGCCCAGGTAGTCTCATGGTAGGCTAGCCGAAAGGTAGCCCCACGTCAGTAGCCCCCCAGTGCTTGGTCGAAGCGTAGCGTCGGGCAAAGGACTTCCTCCTCCTGGACGCGCCATTGGATTGCTTGATCTTGAGCTTGAACTCGATTTCTTCAGTCGAATAGGCCTCTCCCGATGGGAGTAACCTTTGCAGTCGAATTACTTTGTCTTTTTCTTGTGTAGTGTGCTTCTGTTCAGCCCGTTGGCTTACATGTACATTTGATTCGGCTGCTGGAGCTTACTCAACTTGCTTTGTCCCCGGAATAGATGTTTCGGGTACCTTGACCTGCGCACTGTTAAGTTGTTTCTGCTTACCACTCGAATCTTGCGTTCGAGTTGACACGCAGTTTCAGTTTGTTTGGAGTCGTTGGCTTGATGACGTCACTGCTGACATTTCCTTGCACGCCTCTGCGCCCGATGGGACATTACATGGCGGGGCCCACTGGCAGCGCTGACCACGGTCAGCAGTTGTCACGTCTACGAACTGGGCGCGAAATTTTCGCGCACGATGATGACGCCTCGATTCTCGTGCGTAGTGGAGGAAGTTGGCGGCGACGTTTGGCCTCTTTGCTTGACACGTGGACGGCGGGATGAAGATGCTCTGAACCGCTGCGCGACGGAGAGCTGAGATTGATTTTGCTGAGGCATAAGTACTGCGCCGCAGCGCGAAGGCATCGTCTTCTCCATTCGTCCGCGCTCCTTTCCTCTGCCTTCTGCCATTCTCGCCCTCACCAGAGCTCCGTGCCATTTGTCCGTGCACCTTGCGCTGCCCGCGAAGCCATGGGCAAGCCGAAGACTGGCGCTGGTTCCTCCGCCGCCGCCGACGAAGCCGGGCTGATGAAGAAGCCCGACGGCGACTGGCAGAGGTCGTCTGTGAAGAAGGCGGAGGTCGAACTCCTCCGTGCTCAAGGTCTCCTTCCTTCCGCTGATCAAGTCCAGGTGCGCGCTCTTGGCAAAGAAGTTTATCCCACACCCCGCGATGGGGAACGCGTATGCTTCGTGGATTTCCTTCCTCGGGGCTTCGGGTTCCCCTTGCACGATTTTGTGCGCGGTCTCTTGTATGCCTATGGAGTTCAGATCCATGATCTGACCCCCAATGGCGTCTTGAGCATTGCGGGCTTCATTGTGCTCTGCGAGTGCTTTCTGGGTGTCGCGCCCCACTGGGTGCTGTGGAAGTCGCTCTTCCTCGTTCGCAAGAACGTTGGGAAGAGCAGGTTGCCATTCCCCGTGGGCGGCTTCGGAATCCAAGTGCGCGGTGACACCACGTACTTCCAGATGAAGAAGTCGGACTCCGTCCAGGGGTGGCGCAAGAAGTGGTTCTACGTCCAGTCGATCCAGGACGGCCTGGCGGCATTCGACAGCGGACGCGGGCTGCGGAAGACTCACGCCTGGTCGCACCCGCTGACTGCGGGGGAGAAGGAAGCCGCGCGACCGCTGCTGGGCCTGCTACACGACCTCACCAAGACCCTTGGGCGCGAGGCGGGTGGCGTCTTCTTGATGGCCACCTTCTTCCGTCTTCGGGTGCAGCCGCTCAGTGCTCGGCCCCACCCGATGTGGACCGTCGAGGGCGTCAGCACCGAGCCACTTGACGACGAGGAGGTGGAAGCCAAGGTGAGGTCCATCACCAACCTCCGAGTCACAGATATCTGCAATGTCAAGTGCCCGATTGCTGCATATGGGGCGACGAACCCCGTTCTTGAGGTAATGTTCCTGACTTGTTCTCTTTGTTTCTTCTTGTCTTGAAATCCTGCTCCTTAATTCGACTTGCGTCTACTTCCTTCAGGGTCGATCTCTGCTGGTCAGCCTTCCTCCTCTCCCTGAAAATGGATCCGACGACGAGTCGAGGGTTGTGGAGGAGGATGATGACGATGACGAGCTTCCGTCCGCTGTCTCCCCCAACGGCGAAGTGGAGGATGATGACGATGACGAGGAACCCGCGCGGAAGAGGCAGAAGCGCCGGAGCGGCGGTGACTCTGCGACTGCCTCGTCGCCCGCAAGGGGTGCGGAAACTGACCTAGAGGAAGTCGTCGCGACGTCGTCGGGTGCGCGGTCTCCAGGTAGCTGGATCGAGCCCCTGGCTGTTCCCCCTGTCAGCTCCGCGCCACCCCGCACTTTCGCGTGGCTACCGTCTGTCTCCTTGGGGAGTGATGATGATCTCGAGACCACCAGGTTAGTACCTTGTTGACTTCGAGTTGACTTTTGTAGTTCCAATCCTTTAGTTGGTCATTGTACTGTTTTGCTTCAGTCGTCGTTCTGGCGATGTCCATTCTCCTCATCGTGAGGTAGAGCACACGTCCGTCCCTTCGACCGAGCTGGTGACCCGGGTGGCAGCTGAGGAGCGCCCGCAACCTGCTGTCATCGCGTCTTCAAGTTGCGCTCCTCCGCCTCCTTCCGAAGATGTCGACCTCCTGGACCATGTAAGTCCCTTGTATTTTTAGCTTGTAGTCTTGAATTTTCATCGGGTGCACGATCAGCGCTCCCGATGGGAGTAGCCCTGGAAGGTGTGGGTGACTAGTAGAGTCGCCTGCAACTTTATTAAGATCTTGCTTTTGCTTCAGCCGTACTACCGCCAGCAGCTAGATGCAGCCGCGGCTTATGTTCGCCTGGAGAAGGAGAGGGACCAGCTGCGTGCTTCTCTGGACAAGGCTACCGGGCGGGTTGCTGAGCTAGAACTGAAGCTCCAGGCTCAAGCTGATCTTGAGAAAGCTCTGCACGAGTTCCAGGAGCGCGAGCGGGTGCGGGTGACCACGAGAAGACTCAAGTCGACCGCCTTCTTTCACTCACCGGTGCTCTTGGGGGTAGGTTTCGGCTTGATGCCTACTGTGTTTTTGTTTTTGCCTTTGTTTGATGTTCGACTTTTTTGCGCAGAGACATGCGGTGGAGCTCCTGAGGAGGGCTCGTCGAGTGACACCGTCGACTTGGCGACGGCTGTCGGCTTCCTTGACCTTGTCTGCGCGTATGCGTCTGATGCGCTGAAGAAGTCAACATATGCGCTAAAGAAGTCGGCGGGAGCCCTTACGACGGTGCACCGCAACATCTTTCCAAGCGACCCGCCGCCGGCTGCCGTGGACGCCCTTGCTGCTCCGTTTGAAGATGGCGCGAGCGCCCTCGCCGACTTTACTCGGACGCAGACGGTACGCGGCTCCGAGCTCACCTTCCAGCGCCTTCTAGGCCACCAAATTCAGGGCGACTTTGAGAAGGTCGTAAGCGGCTTCCCCCGGAGGCCTGATGGCCGGACCGCGTCCCTAGGCGGAGTGAAAGTGTGGGCTGCACAGCTAGCTGTGAAGCTTGTGGCCACCTTCGAGAGGGCGCTGGCCAAGGCGACTGGGGCGGCTGCTGCTCGGAAGAGTCGCTCGCAGTCGGAGTCTGTTGCCCAGGAGTAGTTGTAGGGCCTTAGCAGTCGCAGTTTCATGTACTGATAACTTTTGCTTTGTAATTACTGCTGACTGGTATTTTGTCGGGTCTTCTAGCCTTTGACAATATATTGTCTGAAATTGAATGTTTCTTCCCGTCATATTTGTCTTTGCTGAGCAGTCGTATACTGGTATTGATTCTGCACGTTCATGACAGACTAACTTGCGCGGCGTCACGTCTTCTGTTTCTACGGCTGGACCAAACGGCGAGAGATCTTCTTCGGGTGCTCGCCGTCGCCAAGCTGCTTCGGCTCCTCCACGAAGTGCGAACGACCAGCGCATAATCACTTATTTGAAGAATAAGGTGGTTGAGCTTGAGGCTACCTTGAAGAATACCGAGCTGCTCTTGCAGCGCTCCAGGTCCCATCCGACTGCAGGTTTTTCCCAGCGCGAAGATTTTCTGATCGGGGAAATCGATCTCATCAGTCGGCAACTTCAAGGTTGGTATCCCCAGCGACTGCCTTTCTTTGTTGAAACTTGCTGGTTCTGACTCCTAGCTTGTGTGTGTAGACGTGAACCCGGATTGGGAGGCTGAGCGGGACCGCGTTGAAGAGCGTGTTAGCCGGGAGGCGTCTGGCGACTCTCACGAAGCTCGCCAATTCTGGGTGAACAAGTCGCGAGGGCGCATTCTTGCTCGCATGCTCGACCGGACTTGGCATGCGGCTTTCCTCCTGGAGAATTGCCGGAAGACCCTGTGGCATATCCACCGCGTCTACTTCCCGCACAATGGGCAACCGCATGGGCTGGCCACCTTGCTCGAGAGGTTCCGTGACGGTGATGATCTGAAGGAGATCGTCCATGCTCAGCTTGTCGCCGGGGCGAATGCGGCTCTGGCGTACGTTCGGCTGCATCGGCCCAACCTTCCGTTGGAGAGGCTGATGGGTGGACTGCCTGGCGATGCCGAGTACGCCGATACCCTGGCGGCTGCGCGCCAGATGATTGAGCAGGTGCAGAAGCACAGCGAGCGCCTTGTAGGCCCACTCGGGGCGCCGAAGGCAGAGCCTGCAGACTAAGAGTAGATTTCTTCTGCTGTATAGGGTTAGTTAATGTGGCGACTATGCCAATGTAAGTGACAGTATATGAAATTAAAAGAATTCTCGAGCAACGAGTGAAATTATTTTCATTACTGTGCGAGTGTTTGCTTCTGTTTTGACTTGTGTGGCTAGCCCCCGAGTACCTTGGGTGACGGCCTAAGCCTGTGTTGTGAACCTATGTGGCGCAGCCCCCGAGTGAGTCGAGTGGCTTCCTAGGATTATTTCAAGTGAGACCTCTGCATCGCGGCTACCGATTGTCTCGGGTGGCGATTTAGGGTTTTGGACTTGACCTGTATGGCGCAGCCCCCGAGTGGCTCGGGTGGCGGCCTAGGATTATTTCATCAGTGGAGCCTGTATGGCGCAGCCCCCGAGTAGTTCGAGTGGCAGCCTAGGGATTTTCAAGTGTGACCTGTGAGGTGCAGTCCCCGAGTATGTCGGGTGGCGACCTAGGATTTTGGACTTGACCTGTGCGGCGCACCTCCCGAGTAAGTCGGGTAGAGGCTTAGGATTTTTGAGTTGTGCCTGTTTGGCGCAGCCCCGGAGTTGTTCGAGTGGCGGCCTAGGCTTTTCAAGTGTGACCTATGAGGTGCAGCCCCCGAGTGCGTCGGGTGGCGACCTAGGATTTTGGACTTGACCTGTGCGGCGCATCTCCCGAGTAAGTCGGGTAGAGGCCTAGGATTTTTGAGTTGTGCCTGTTTGGCGCAGCCCCCGAGTGGCTCGAGTGGCGGCCTAAACTTTTATTTCAACCTGTGTGGCGCATCTCCCGAGTATGTCGGATAGAGGCCTAGGATTTTTGAGTTGTGCCTGTTTGGCGCAGCCCCCGAGTGGTTCGGGTGGCGGCCTAGACTTTTATTTCAACCTGTGTGGCCCAGCCCCCGAGTGGATCAAGCGGCGGCCTAGGATTTTTGTTTGTCTTGATTGAGAAGGTAGAGTGAACAACATTTTCTTTAAATCACTTTATTGATTGCTGCGAACAGGCCGTCTCATTAAAACCCTTCCAGTCCCCTTAGGTACCCTGGTAAGGGAAAGAGTGCGTCTGAAACCTGCCGCTTTTGACATGCTATCCTTGTTACAATGGTTGATTCGACTAAGCATAGAACCGCCAAAGTTGTACGACGTTCCACGGGTTGCTGCAAGCTGCTCCAGTCTTCGAGTCTTTTAGGCGATATGCTCCGTTTCCAATTGCTTCTGTGACAATGTACGGACCCTCCCAAGGGGAGGCGAGCTTGTGCACTTTTTTCTGTTTGAGGCGAAGGACCAGGTCACCTGCGCGAAAGCTCTTGGTCGTAATCTTCGTCCGTGATAGTTGCGCAGGTCCTGCTGGTATACGGCTGATCGCGCCAGGGCAATGTCCCGTGCTTCGTCCAGTATGTCCATGCTGTCTTCGAGTGCCTCTTCTGCGTCTGATTCGTCGTAGGCGACCACCCGTGGTGCGTCAAACTTGATGTCGCAGGGTAGGACTGCCTCTGCACCGTACACCATGAAGAATGGAGTGTATTGGGCCAATTCACGAGGTAGTAACTCGGCAAATCCCCGGGTTGATTGATGGGGGAGAGAGAGAGGCGTTGGTGATCACGACGACTGACAAGCAAGGATTACCCAGGTTCAGGCTCCCGGAGGATAACACCCTACTCCTGCTTGTCTGATTATTGATGCGAGTAGCGATTACAATGGCGAGATTGCGATCTCGCTAGGGTTTGTGGTGGTGGCTATGAGCGTGTCCTCTAGGACGGGCAACCCTCCTGGCTTTATAGGTAGCTAGGTCTCGGGCGGTTGGTACAGATATGGCAGGTTACAAAACCTAACCGAGTTGGACTAGGATATGTAGTACCCCGGGTGGGCCTTCTATGGGCTTTCCATGCTTGGCGCGGCCCAGGTAGCCTCATGGTGGGCTAGCCGAAAGGTAGCCCCACGTCAGGTGGTAGCTGGGATAGGTTGGGCAGTGGACTCCGTCGACTTGGGAAGGCAACTTCTGAAAAGTCTCGTCTTGATCTTCTCCTTTTCCTTCTCACTAAATGAGTGTAGAGGATAGTTTGGGTTGATTGAGTCTAATGGTGAAAGTGCACACACTCTCGAAAGTTAAAACCTAAGATCATAGCCGTGTCCCCGGCATCGGACAATTGGAGTGACTACACAAGGCTGTCTTCTGAAAATCTCTTCATTCCAATTTCATAATAAAATTTGAGATGTGTGAACAAGGGTTGGGGGTTCACTGATGTCTATCAGTGGTACTCATTAATTATAGTTTAGCAAAGGCGTTCACTGATGTCTATCGGTGGTACTCTTTCCGAAGATGAAAATGTCTTTACAAATATAGGACAAAATTGGCTTTACGCAAATCAGCCTTGAACTCCACCAGCCAAATATGCATGTAGTTTTAGTCTTGCCATTTATATCCACCATAATATCACTTGCCACCACAATTCAATTGTGCAGACCCTTTATAGCTGGGCTGCAACTAAACCTTGCAGATTCGACAGACGACGAGTGAGCATTCGATAGGATTTCGAGTCTGCAACCAACATGCTTTGCCTGTGGCACATGAAGATGATGAGGCTCATTGTATCTAATGTTTTCCGCTGCTGCTCTTTGAATTTTGCTAGCCTTTTCAGGTTATGCAAGTTGTAAGAGATATTTGTAACACTGGATCATGCGATTTAATAAAGTATATGACACTTTTGCATGATATACATCTTAAACTGTGGTGCTAGCATTTGATCCAGGACTAGCACATTAACACAGGGACTTCCACCTTATAATAAAAGGTGAGGTCACTACAGATGGTATCAGAGCACATTAACACAGGGACTTCCACTTTTGAATTTAAACAAATTTTAATTTGACAAAACATAAAAGTAATGATGCCAAAAGTTTCTACGTGTCATAAGCTTTCTAAAAATATTTTATTTGTAAAATTTGACCAAACCAATAAAAAGTAGTGATAGATTTAAAATTTAGGATTTTTCTGCAAAACTGCCGGTCTTTGGTTGACTGTTGACTTTGACCGCTGACGTGGGAATTGACTCGCTGACGTGGCAGGCTGACTGGGATTTGACTACGAATTTGATCACAAATAAAGTTGCTCGGATGGAAAAATACTCTTAACGAAAGTTGTAGAGAATTACTTGCTCTTTCTAATTATTACAATTATAACACAAGTGGATGAGTAGATTGCTCACAAATCTCAAAATACCTTTCCGGTCTGAAACTTCAAACGCGAATATCTCTCAGCTCGCTGAACCAAAAGAGGTGAGGCTTGGGGCAAAAGAAAGGTCTTGATCAGGGGAACAACTTTCGTATTGTCGTCCCAAACTTTTGAGATGGTTTGGTTACTCGAACAACATCAAACACGATCTGTATTATACAGAAAATTACGTACGTTAAAATAAAAGGTTGTCAACAGGAAAGTTATAGATATAGAGTAGATCTACCTTTTCACCGAAGGAATTTCGATTTGACGCAACGAGCGCGGAGAGATATGAGAAATACGACTTCAGATCTGATGGATGACGATTCAAAATTCTTCCTCCACGCTTGATGAAAATAGTTGAGCCTTATTGGGATGGAAAGGTATCAACGAGATCTACAACAATGATTAAGGCACCGTCGCGATTGGAGATGGTTTTGTTCGTCAAACGAACGAAATACTATTTCGCTGATTAGGGTTTCGGTGGAACGAAGAGAGTAAAAGAGATACCGGCGTCTACATGGGTTTATATAGGTGGAGGGATGGTGGAATAGATAGGGCTCGGAGTTGTGAACGCGTAGGATCAAGCGGATCCGGATTTGGAGTTATATTTCTCGAGATAAACATGTTTAAATGAAACGTGGTTGGAAGAACGAATTTTCAGAGTTTGAGTTGGATACGATGCAAAAGGTTCCGCCCAGTTTGGTCCGGCCGGCTGGGCCCGATTCGTTTTTTTCTTTTTCTTATTTCCTTCATAACTTTTGTTTTAGAACTCCGAATTAAGTGAAATTAATTTCTAAAAATTTCTAAAAATCATATCTTTATTTTAAAACATTTATGGACATGTGTTGACCACTTTTAAAAAATATTAATTTTGAATTTTTGATTTAATGCAAATTTGACACTTTTGTCAAATTTGAAAATAGAAATTTAGTCAGTTTACTTATGGCTAAATAAAATTTGGGACCACAATTGTGAACATATGAAAATAATTATTTCTAATAATTACAATCAAAATATTAAAGTAAAATAAGATAAATAGCATAATCATTATTTTGTTTTTAATATTTTCTCAAATAGATTTTCAACTCGAAATAGTATTTCAACAATTGTAATTTCAAATCTAAACAATGCAAGAAAATGATGAATTCATGCATGAATTTTGTTTCAAATCGACATACAAATAGTTTTCAAAAAGTTTTTTATTTTTTTGATTTTTCAGAATTTGAAAAATCGTAGGATGTTACAGACTACCACCCTTAAAAGGAATCTCGTCCTCGAGATTCGAGAAGGCTAGCAAAAGGTTGTGACTGGATATCTGGGTGGGCTAACACCCTTAAAAGGAATCTTTGTTGGTAGTGAAAACTTGGATATGAAAACTTGATTCAAAATGTACCGTTCACTTCTTCCACAGTGATATGGTTCACATATCCTTTATCGAAAGGATTTGACTTGGCAGCTTCTTCGGCCTTCTTCTTTGCTCGGCACTCGTTGGCGTAATGGCCATTGCCCTTGCACTTGTAGCAAATGATCTCGTTTAATCTCCGCTTCTTCTTTGGTGCTTCCAAGGCTAAAAATTCTTCTAAGTCTTGCTCATCATATTTTATCCCAATGGACGAAGTTCTGTCTCGCTTGATGGGGCAATTTCGAGCTAAATGACCTCCTTCACATTTATAGCAGCACTTGGAGTTACGTTTGGATGTCTTCGGAAGTGACCTTACTCTTATTTAATTTTTCACCTTAGTTTGATCCACAATCTCATTTTGATAATGATTTTTTCCAGTATCCTGACCAATCTTCTTCTGTTTGCAGCCCCATGAATAATGTTCTCGTACTCTACGAGTAACATATGTTATACGGCTAGTATCTCTTTTGCGTTCCTCCTTGTGTTCTTGTACTTCCATATATTTCCTGAGTTTCTGTTGCATTCCCTCTTTGACTTGCTGACTGACTTCTTGCACCATTGGATAGAGTTGAAATTGAGTCGGGGCGTGATTTGTTGCTTCACACAAAAAGCAAGTAACCATGGTTGTGGGGCATCCGTCGGTGAATAGCTGGAGACACCATGGGGCCACTCATCATGACATTCCTTGGATGTGTGTCCTATTTCTCCACACGTTTTACAGGCTTGAGGTTTTGACAAACTACTTCCTTTGACATCCTTGTTACCAATGTCCATCTGGGGTGGGTTCATATTACTATTGGTCATGTTGTGACGCATCATCTGCACAATGTGGGTCTGGTTATCCAACAGTTGTTGCATTCCCTGAGGTAACTCTCTGTTGTGATTGTGGACTTGATTCTCTACCATGAGTTGCATCAACTGACTCTAAGCTTCTAATAGTTGAATTGCAACTGTCATCTCATCGTTGGTGCTTGGGCGAGACATCTGTTTGGGTTTAGCATAAATGAGTAAAAGATAGAAAGGTACTAGGGAAAATTTCTACCCCAAACTCAACAAACCGAGGCAAATCATCTTACAAACAATATCTAACAAACATCGAGCAACAAGTTTCAACACAAACAAGCAATCTAGTATTGTCATACCACACTGAGTTGGTATGATACATACACTATCACGGTGTCGTTGTTCTAATTAAATGGTGGTCTCTTGTCTATCTCCTTGTTGAGTGCTTCAAGTTCTTCTTTCTTCAAAAATCTTCTAAGTGTTTGAGCTATGAATCTGGGTTCTTCAGTGTCCTTCCATGCAGGTAGTGCTTCATGTTGACTTGTAGAATTTCATATGAAGTATCGAACTCAGACTTTACGAACATGGTCAGCTAGAAAAAGATAAGATATTTTCAGAAGTTTGATATTAGACGAGAGTATAAGAGAGGATAAAATGAAAAGTTTTGTTTTTAGATAACTGAATAAAAATAGATTTTCAATCCTATGGCCAAATCCTATTTCTATCCAGACTTAGGGGTTTCGAACCTAGAGGCAACACAGTGCTCTGATACCATCTGTAACGTACCTGCACTTAAAAAATATGGCAGGTACCTGTGTATAGTGTAAACCTCTGGATCGATTCGTTTGCACACACAGTTTACGATGTAATATCACAACAAAGTATCAATTTTATTACATCGATGATCCAGACTTGCAAAATATTCTTTACAAATTGCATAGCATAAAGCTAGCTTTGAAAGACAAAACAGCGGAAATAAGACATCAATGAGTCTCCATCTTCATGTTGCCACAGGCGAAAACATGTTGGTTGCAGACTCGAAATCCCTTAACGAAACCTCACTCGTCATTTGAATAACCTGTAACAAATAAATTTTGCAACAGAGTGGGTCAGATTCCATTAAAAATGGAGTCTGGCAAGTGACACTATGGTGGACACTTAATGGAAAAACTCTATAGCCTATATGCATATTTGGCTGGTGGAGTTCAAGTCTAATTTGCATAAAGCTTATTTTTCCTACTCTTTTGAAAACACTTTTCTTGAAATCAAGACGAGTATGGCATGAAAACCATAATCTCATCTTCCCTTGTTCGCCCATCAACTTTTAACTTAGAAATTGGAATGATAGGATCCTCCGTTGACGTCCTTGATCAGCTGCTCAAAATTGTCTGTAACCGAGGACACGGCTAAGTACTTAGTTTTACACTCTGCAGAGGTTGTGCACTTTCACCATTAGACCCAACAAACCCAAACTATCCTCAAGCACACCATTGTGCTAAGGAAAAGGAGAGAGTTGAGACGAGACTTTTCAGAACATCTTCCCACCCCATAACGGCCTGACGCGCTCCACCTACAAAACCTCTACCACCACCTGTCAGGCCGGGGCGAGTCCACACAACTTAATCCATCTAGCCAGAGCCCATTGACTAATGGTTGCACTAGAAGAAATCTTCACTTGGAGTTCTTCAGATCCTTTTGTTCCCTAGGTGGCCATCCACAAGTGACCATCTCTTAGAGGTCACCCCTAAGAGACAACACTCAACAAAAACCACACACAACCAATTCCACCCATGAGTTTCATTCTTAACATAGTAGAAATTAACTTTTCATAAAACAACTTTTGCATAGCATCAATATTTCTACCAAGTTACCAATAGGATTCTAGACACAACTAGTGTAAGGGATATAGTAGTTTTAGCATAGCAATACTATCCAACACATGCATATAAGAAATACACTAAGTAATGCATAGAAAAATACTTAGGAAGTTTATGAGGGTGTGCCACTTGCCTTGGCAACAGGGAGAGCAGGAGTAACAGTTGCAAAAGCCTTCGTTTCTCTCCGAATTTTCTAACAAGTCAAACAAGCCCCAAATAAACATACAAGCATAAACGCAACACTTAGAAAAATATGACATGCATGATATGAAAAAAAATATTCTTAAGGACTAGAGATGCATGTCATGCCATTAAATTATTCTAAGTTAATGCGGGGCAAGTGTGTTAGTCAAAATTACTAAGTACCAAGGTCATAGGTTGGACAGAATAACTTGGCTATAAATCAACTTGAATAAGTTGTAATGCTGCTGCAAGTCTTCACATGCTTGGTCTTGAAATCTTCAACTCCCTTGTAATTTTCTTCATCTTCAACTAGCATTCTGACTTGGTCATAATCACTATGGACTTGGTCATGCCCAAAGTGAAAGAAGAATAGGATGGCGGAAAAGATAAAGAAAAGATGTAGTTTTTCTTCTAGGCTTCATCTCCAGACTTGTAACTTTCTCCGATGTCTTCATTGAATCATGTAGACTTGATGGTTCTTCAGACTTGATGATTTGTATATCACCCGGGCTGGTCTTGGATATACCTTAGCCACCACGAAGTCTAAGAGAAAGAGAAGAAGAGAGAAAGACTTAGAGAAATAAAGGGGATGGTCTTCTTGCAGTTCCACTTGATTTTCTTCTAAGTGTTTTTTGCTTCTTGGAGATGCCTTCGGAGTTATGTTTTTCTTGACTAAGTCTTCATTGGCCTTCTAGTCTTCATGTTAAGAATCTCAAGTGTCTAAGTGCATAGCACTTTACCAAAACACTATGTTGAAAAATTGTAACTTAGAGAAAAACAATAACTATACAATAAATATGCCATGCATGCAATGCAATTTATTTCTAAGGACAACACTTAACAAAATAAAACAACTAAGTTTTCTAGATGCTAAAATTTTCTAAGGAAAAGATTTAGCATCTTTAAGATGTTGAAATTTTTCTAAGGAAGAGTGTTGTCGAAAAAATAGTTATCAAATATTTACTAAGGAATAATTTATTTTGTTTAAAGAGGCAAAATATTTCTAAGTACATTTTAATACCAAAGTGGTCATAATATGACTAAGTACTTTATAATTCGAATAGATGATGAAAATAATTTTTAATAATTTTTTAATCAATTTTAATCATTAAAACAACACTTAAAAGTATTTAATCAATATTAATTTCAAAATCATAGAAAATTATTCTAAAAAAATTAGTAGAAAAATACGACTGCCAAAAATTAGACATTCAAATTTATAGCAAAAGAGTTTTACAAGTTTTAAATTTCAAATTTGAAGTTATGTTCAATTTACCATTAATGCCACTTTTGAATTTCAACAAATTTTAATTTGACAAAACATAAAATTAATGATGCCAAAAGTTTCTACGTGTCATAAGGTTTCTAAAAATATTTTATTTTTAAAATTTGACCAAACCAATAAAAAGTAGTGATAGATTTAAAATTTAGGATTTTTCTGCAAAACTGCCGGTCTTCGGTTGACTGTTGACTTTGACCGCTGACGTTGGAATTGACTCGCTGACGTGACAGGCTGACTGGGATTTGACTACGAATTTGAACAAAAATAAAGTTGCTCGGATGGAAAAATACTCTGAACGAAAGTTGTAGAGAATTACTTGCTCTTTCTAATTATCACAATTATAACATAAGTGGATGAGTAGATTGCTCACAAATCTCAAAATACCTTTCTGGTCTGAAACTTTAAACGCGAATATCTCTCAGCTCGCTGAACCAAAAGAGGTGAGGCTTAGGGCAAAAGAAAGGTCTTGATCAGGGGAACAACTTTCGTATTATCGTCCCAAACTTTTGAGATGGTTTGGTTACTCGAACAACATCAAACACGATCTGTATTATACAGAAAATTACATACGTTAAAATAAAAAGTTGTCAACAGGAAAGTTGTAGGTATAGAGTAGATGTAACTCTTCACCGGAGGAATTTTGATTTGACGCAACGAGCTTGAAGAGATCTGAGAAATACGACTTCAGATCTGATGGATGACGATTCGAAATTCTTCATCCACGGTTGATGAAAAGAGTTGAGCCTTATTCGAAATTCTTCATCAAACGAACGAAATACTATTTCGCTGATTAAGGTTTCGGTGAAACGAAGAGAGTAAAAGAGATACCGGCGGCTACATGGGTTTATATAGGTGGAGGGATGGTGGAATAGATAGGGATCGGAGTTATGAACGCGTAGGATCAAGCGGATCCGGATTTGGAGTTATATTTCTCGAGATAAACATGTTTAAATGAAAGGTGGTTGGAAAAACGAATTTTCAGAGTTTTAGTTGCATACAATGCAAACAGGGTTCCGCCCAGTTTGGTCCGGCCGGCTGGGCCCGATTGGTTTTTTTTTTCTTCCTTATTTCCTTCATAACATTTGTTTTAGAACTCCGAATTAAGTGAAATTAATTTCTAAAAAATTTAAAAAATCATATCTTTATTTTAAAACATTTATGGATATGTTTTGACCACTTTTTAAAAATATTAATTTTGAATATTTGATTTAATGCAAATTTGACACTTTTGTCAAATTTGAAAATAGAAATTTAGTCAGTTTACTTATGGCTAAATAAAATTTGGTACCACAATTGTGAACATATGAAAATAATTATTTCTAATAATTACAATCAAAATATTAAAGTAAAATAAGATAAATAGCATAATCATTATTTTGTTTTTAATATTTTGTCAAATAGATTTTCAACTCGAAATAGTATTTCAACCATTGTAATTTCAAATCTAAACAATGCAAGAAAATGATGAATGCATGCATGGATTTTGTTTCAAATCGACATACAAATAGTTTTCAAAAAGTTTTTAATTTTTTTGATTTTTCAGAATTTGAAAAATCGTAGGATGTTACACTAGGTCATGGAGATGTAATATCACAGACGAGTTAATAACCTTTGTCGGTAACGAGATACAACAAAGACATCGGTGTGTCTACGATCATATCTTGGACAAGGTAGTATCACAGAAACAAAGGGAATGAATATCATGTTTATGGTTCAACGACGATATTCGTAGAATGCACAGGGGCCGTCATATACATCCAGGTATCCCTGACGGTCATTGGTGAGCGGAGTGTCTCGACCATGTCTGGAGTGTTCTCGAACCGTAGCGTAACAAACTTAAGGTCTTAGCGACACCAGAAGATAGGTTTTGGAATAATATAGGATTTTGTTGGAGAGAGAGAAATGATCTGGAAAGAGTTCCGGGAAGGTCTGGAATGGTTCCAGGGATGTCCGAAAGTTGTTCGGGTGGTTCGGAAATTGTTTCGGAGTCACGGGATATTAAATAGTATTTAAATATATTAATTATGACTTAATTATATTTTATATTAATTTAATATTAATTAAATAAAGGAAAAAGGGGGGCTCCCACCTACATGGGCCCTAAGAGGGCCCAAGAGGGGGAGCCGCACCACCAAAGGGGGGTGGGGCCCATGGCTGGTTCGGCCAGCCCATGTGGGGTGCGCACCCCCCCTTCTCCTTTGTTTAGTCCCACATGAGGGAGCTAGGGAGTTTGCACAACTCTTCCCCCCTTTATATAGCAAGGCATATTAATTGGCTTAATTCATTGGAAAATACAATTAATTGTATTGCAGGCCGGCCGAGCTGTTTCTCCGCCCGTTTTGCCCCCTCTCTCCACCAAAGCTATACCGCCAGACACGGTTGCCCTGCGGGATTCCAGATAAGATCTACCCCTGCGATTTCAGCTGGATCTGAATGACCGGTGGTTGTCGTTAAGCTCCGTATGTTTGCGAGTGCTCGGAGGTAACTCTTTTTGAGGAGCCTGGGCGACGTCGTCTCGCCCCTGCAGCCGCCGTGCCACCCCCCTCTACCGCCGGCGCACCCTCCCTTGGTGCCGGCACCTCGCCGTCTTCTGCCCGACGCCCGACGCCCGTCGACGCAGGTCAGCATCGACACCCTGGCATCATCGTCTTCGTCATCGTGGCAAGTTCTCTGCGACCTCGAGGTCGGCTACGTACGACTTCATCATCAACGCTTGTGCGGGAGCGTAATCCCCTCTATCGGTCTACATGGAGGTAATGTAACCCGTTCCGCCACCGTTATCACATGTACTAGATAGATAGATCCTGGCTAAGTTAGGGTTTCATACGCTAGAAAATTATTGTTTTCTGCACCGTAACCCCTTCAGTGGTATCAGAGCCGATCTATGCGTAGTACGGCTGGTACGGTTAGAACTCATGTTGAATGAGGACGTCTTTCTTATATTTGCTACCCTCTAGCGTGCACTTGCGATGCCTTCGGTATTGAGTTGATGAAGCGGCCCAGACCGACTTTACGCGTACACTTACGCGAGACTGGTTCCACTACTGACATGCGGCTTGCACCGTATCTGTGGCTGACGGGTGTCTGTTTCTCTCTCTCTAGTCGGCAAAGCATTTTCAATGGAGGGCCCGAAAGGGATGCTTAAACATGCAATTATACGATCGACGTTGTGGTACAAAGTTCGTATGTAGTGAAGCGATTCTCTTACGAATAAGCCTATTTGCCACGTAAAACTTGCAAAACTAAATAAAGCTAGAAGCATCTAACTTTGTTTTGCAGAGGCGTTATTTTATGTGACATGGTTACGGTAAGTTTTGATATTACTCGTACTGTCGGAGGCAATGAAGGGCTCCGTAGACTCGGAGCCATGCCGGGGCGCCGGGGGCCAGGCACATGGCGCCATGAAGGTCCAGGCGCATCGACCATGTCACATTGCACTTCATTGCATCATTATTATGTGATGTTGTGTGTGCATCCTATTGATTGCTTATATGCTAGATAAACAATGGTAGCATCTTGAATAGGATGATCCCTAACAAATACCAAAATTGTGTTCTCCCTCGTTGCGCACCACCAAGAAAGTTCTACGTTATGAGGCAGGCCGTGATGAACGGGAGTCACACATCTCGTCGTTCGCATACAGTGGGTGTAAGCCATGTTGCACGCGCAGGGTCTTCGAGGTTTGATTGGCGAGCCTAGCATATCCAGACATATGGCCTCGGAACAGGGGAAGATCGAAAGATCGAGCACGAGTCACAGAGTTGTTGTGATCGACATTTTATGTCCACCTTTGAAGCTATGCTGCTGGCCGTGATGATCGGGGGTGGTGTGGTGGATGAGGGTCCTGTAATCGCCATTATTATTTTTAGGGATAATAATCTTGGTGTGGTGTGTTTTGATAATGTGATTATAAAACTAAAACTCACATATATATTATAAACTTATCCTTACCTCTTTTGCGATCACATCTGGAGACTACGGAACTACACTTCAGTTACTTCCTCAAGAGCCCGGATTCTATATTAGAAGCCGACGGGTCCAACTTCGTCAGCTGGTACATTGGTTTTACAAACATTCTCCAAACACAACAAACATCTTATATGTCCTAGAACATTAGTTAGGAGTTAGACCAGAGGATTCTGCTAACAAGGAGGAAGATGATGAGTTCCGTAAGCATCATGATATTTTCATGGAAGTGAAGGTCATCATGAGCATATGCCTAGCACCAGAGTTGAAAGTTGTTTCAACACATGGAGCCATATGTCGTGATTGATGCGATCAAAGGTCACTTCAAAGATGAATTGAGTCTTGAGCAGTTCAGACAGCTTAGAAAGTTCCGGACCATTCACATGGGGAGCATACCTGTCTGGAGACTCAATTGAAGAAGTTGTATGACATCTACTTCAGGCTTATGAATATCTACGATTTCTAGATAGCGAACTCCAGTGCAATAGAGATTGCGCTTTGCCTCCTAGCTGTGAATAGCATGTGCGTGAATATGCTATAGAGACACGATGAGCTTCTTCACGTTCATGGACAAGTTCAAATCTCTAAAAATTGATTCCATCGAAGAAGAGTTCTTCGACGCTACGGGTATATTTGATATACGAAGATATAAATGTATTCTTCTCATACTTGATGAAAAGTATTTGATACTTGTTCTGTTTATGAAACAGTCCCTGATTATCACAAGTATGCGGCGAAGGGTGACGTGACAGTGCACAAGTGATGGCAAGTTCATGGCCAGTAGTGCTCACGCCTTCGAGATATCATATTAGTTATCATCAATAGTTTTTTATAAGACATTTTGTAATAGTGAGAGTGTGATCTAGTTTGGTGTCTTGAATGTTACAAGACATAATTATTCATATAAAACACATCAGTTGTTTTATGTTATGAAGCAAAGCAGTTGTTTCATATTATGAGTAATTTGCATCACATCTCAATTACATTATGCGTATGATATACATTATAATAGCAGGAATAATAAAATTATATGTCCAAAGAACAAACACCATCAAATTTAGTCATAAAGGCAATGAAAGAAGTAATTGATAATTTTGGTCCATTTAAGTATTTCGAGTGCCGAATTGATTAAGTTTGAAATGTAGAATTGAAGTGTC
The DNA here is from genome assembly GCA_026929855.1 of Poa annua. Taxonomy (NCBI): domain Eukaryota; kingdom Viridiplantae; phylum Streptophyta; class Magnoliopsida; order Poales; family Poaceae; genus Poa; species Poa annua. The sequence goes on from CM049431.1 coordinate 34,269,798, forward strand.
AATACGAGACAAAATTAATTGAGAGTCATTTTTAATGATTAATTAATGGTGTTTTTTGCTTGATCCGAATTTTTCTATGATTATTGGTGAATAGGAGTATTTGCCGGATAAATCATAAGTCTCAAATTAATTTGATAAGAGATCAAATGGGGTTTTTCAGAAGAAAGATTAGTGAATATTGTATTCACAAGATTCGATCAAAGGACAATATTTTTGAATTATGGTTTCAACACAAAAGAGTTGTGGAAATGTGTTTCACAATATTATAATGTCATATATGGTGATATATGGGGTATTATAATCATACTCTATTTTAAATAAAGTGTGGTCTGTCAGAATCTGTCTTAGAATCTCTTAATATGTTCGAAACATTATAGTCGATGTCGACTTTAGAAAACAGATATTTTTCTCGACGAGAATTCGTGGGATTGACAGTACTGTCGTCATGTATATGATTATACGATAATTCGGCATATACATGAATAGTTCTTTGTAGATTGCTCGCATTGGATGGGAGTGTATTCCAAAACCAAATAGAAACAAAACTTGGTTTGTTGTCTATGTAATTCCGAGGAAAATATGATTTTTCGAATTATGGTTTATGGATTGGAATTAGAATCTTGAAATAAGGTGTCAGACCTATGTTGGAAGGTGTTCCAAAGAGTATATGTCTACAAATGAAAATTTGGTGATTAAGAGTGAGGGAGACTAGAAAATTGTTTTCTCCTTGCAATCCTCTTCATAAAGATCATAATGTTTTCATGAAAGAAGCTTCTAAATAAAGTGTTGTTATATTTAATATTGCTGTCAGGTCACAGCACAATATTAAATGTTTCAGATCTTCTTGACAGATCAAAGTACACTTTATGAATACAAAGAAAGTTGAGAAAATATCAGAATATGAACAAAGGTTTTTTCAGCCTAGAAATCCAAGTTACATTTGAAAATATTAAAAGAGTAATTGTTGCTGCAATTCTTATTAGAGGAATAAGATTGTTTAATCATCATATAAAGTGTTATATGAGAAATGTGACTATAAGAAAGACGTGGAAGCATGTCTTGTCAAGAAATGTGTCTTGGACAAGATCAAATTTGTTGACTACATTTATGTAGACATGCTTGAAGTCTGAAGGATTTGTATTAATGTAATATTGTAGTTTGTATTAAATTCGAATTGATAATAGATCAATGATTTTGGTTTGACCAAAATATCGATTTAAGTGGGAGTCAAAGTGGTTCACTCAGGTGAAATATGTGAAGAACATATTTTTGAGTGGGAGCTTAGGAACTCAAATATGTGGATGACATGTTTTTGAGTGGGAGCTCGTGTTCTCAAATATGTGGAGACATAATTTCAGTGGGAGCCGAATTCATCTTGTGTAAATGACACATTGTGAAATTGTACCAGTAGAATAGATGAGAAGGATGAAGTTGTGAAACTATTTGAAAGTTAGTGTCTATTTGGAATAGAGCGGGAATTTTAAATAGTTAGTCGAGTTGTTTTGGATTATATCTGAGGGGTCAGAATAGAATCAAAAGGACGGTCCTTTGAAATCCAATTGATCATTAAGAGTAATGATACACGGTAGTAATGGTTGTATGACATGTTGGTCTATTATGTATTATTAGACATCATACAGAAACCATATTATCTGCTCGATGAAATATAACCGATGTTCTTAGGAAAAGAATAGTTGTAAAAGTAAATTTAGAATTTACTGCAAGTAGAAGTGCGTTAGTTGATGGATTGATATTAGAATGTCAAGTTTTCCGCATTGGTGTGAAAGTATGTAGATATCGCGAGTTTGTAATCGTTACAAGGGGCTCATAGTGACTGAGTGTGTTTTCTAGGCAGTTATCTGGTTGGTATAATCAGAGTAAGCGCTGGGAAACAGAAGTCTCACTTAGTTACGGTATTTGCATATATGTTATTGGATAACATGGTGATATCAAGCAAGATGATATCAATGAATCGCAAAAGTATGTACAATCATGGATTGTGCAGATTTTCAGAGTAACACTCTTCCACGAGCAAGCATTATCAAATGATTCTTATTTGATAAGGGATTTTGATAAAGTAAAATGCAGCTAGTTTATTTGTACTCTAGTGCAAGTGGGAGACTGAAGGAGATATGCCCTAGAGCCAAATTAATAAGTAGTATTTATTGCATTATCTCGTAAGTTTATAATAGGTTTGTGTATTATGCTATAACGGTATTAATCGGAATTATTAATACACGTGTGATACATAGACAACCAGGTCCCTAGCAAGCCTCTATATGAGCTAGTCCATTGGGCAACAGTTGATCGACATTCCCGATCAAGGACAATGTCGTCGGTTGACAGTGGGGTCATCTTGTTAGTGGAATAAGATGATGGACATACGCAAAGTATTGCAATAAGATCGTATTACGATGTTTGTCATTTGCAATAGATAAGAATATGATAGCTTATTCCTTACACCGTGAGACCGTACTTATTTATGCTTCGTAGGGATGCTTTGAGAGCATCAAACGTTGTGTCTTATATAGCATGACAATAACGGTGTCCATCTTGGGTATTCCGAAAGAGCATCGAGACGTAAGGATCAAGAGCGGGATTTGTTCATTCTTGTAATGGAAAGATACTCTGGTCCCACTCGGTGAGATTACATCTATATAGCTGCGCAGCTTATGACTAGGTCATGGAGATGTAATATCACATACGAGTTAATAACCTTTGTCGGTAACGAGATACAACAAAGACATCGGTGTGTCTACGATCATATCTCGGACAAGGTAGTATCGCAGAAACAAAGGGAATGAATATCATGTTTATGGTTCAACGACGATATTCGTAGAATGCACAGGGACCGTCATATACATCCAGGTATCCCTGACGGTCATTGGTGAGCGGAGTGTCTCGACCATGACTGGAGTGTTCTCGAACCGTAGCGTAACAAACTTAAGGTCTTAGCGACACCAGGAGATAGGTTCTGGAATAATATAGGATTTTGTTGGAGAGAGAGAAATGATCCGGAAAGAGTTCCGGTTGTCCGGAAGGAGTTCCGGGAAGGTCTGGAATGGTTCCAGGGATGTCCGAAAGTTGTTCGGGTGGTTCGGAAATTGTTTCGGAGTCACGGGATATTAAATAGTATTTAAATATATTAATTATGAATTAATTATATTTATATTAATTTAATATTAATTAAATAAAGGAAAAAGGGGGGCTCCCACCTACATGGGACCTAAGAGGGCCCAAGAGGGGGAGCCGAACCACCAAAGGGGGGTGGGCCCCATGGCTGGTTCGGCCAGCCGATGTGGGGTGCGCACCCCCCTTCTCCTTTGTTTAGTCCCACATGGGGGAGCTAGGGAGTTTGCACACCTCCTCCCCCCTTTATATAGCAAGGCATATTAATTGGATTAATTCATTGGAAAATACAATTAATTGTATTGCAGGCCGGCCGAGCTGTTTCTCCGCCCGTTTTGCCCCCTCTCTCCACCTAAGCTATACCGCCGGGTACTGTTGCCCTGTGGGATTCTAGATAAGATCTACCCCTGCGATTTCAGCTGGATCTGAATGACCGGGGGTTGTCGTTAAGCTCCGTATGTTTGCGAGTGCTCGGAGGTAACTCTTTTTTAGGAGCCTGGGCGACGTCGTCTCGCCCCTGCAGCCGCCGCGCCACCCCCTCTGCCGTCGGCGCATCCCCCCTTTGGTGCCGGCACCTCGTTGTCTTCCGCCCGACGCTTGTCGACGCAAGTCATCATCGACACCCCGGCGTCATCGTCTTCGTCATCGCGGCAAGTTCTCCGCGACCTCGAGGTCGGCTACGTACGACTTCATCATCAACGCTTGTGCGGGAGCGTAATCCCCGCTATCGGTCTACATGGAGGTATTGTAACCCGTTCCGCCACCGTTATCACATGTACTAGATAGATAGATCCTGGCTAAGTTAGGGTTTCATACGCTAGAAAATTATTGTTTTCTGCACCGTAACCCCTTCATTTATATGGGCGAAAGACCTAGGTCGGTGGGCGCCAGGGTGCCACACCACCTCCCGGCGCGGCTGGCATCTGGCCTGCGCCACGAGGCGATGTGGGCCCCTCGGGTCCGTATTCATCTCATCTTCGGTTCTTCTGGTCGCAAATATTTCAAAAATGTATACTGGTTGGCTCGTTTCCAATTTGGCAGATATTTTCTTAAGAGCTTTTCTTGTTAATAGGTTAGTCCCAGAAAATGCATAAAACTATATAAAATGCATATAAAACATGTAATAACATGATATAAAATTGCATGGAACACAAGAAATTATGGATATGTTGGAGACGTATCAACATCCCCAAGTTTAGTTCTACTCGTCTCGAGTAGGCAAGTACGATAAAAGAAGAATGATTTCTGAAGTGACTTGCTTAAACATAATCTTGATCATGTAATTCATTCTAAGGCATGTAAACTGAAATCAAATGAATAAGGGTTGTAGTTTATATTGATATCAAGTGAGTAATAAACAAACAAGTAGGTGAAGCAAGCAAAGCTTTCAATGATATAGTACTAGATAGCAATCAACTGTGCAAAGTAGATATTAAAGATGATTTAAGATTCAAGCACAACAATATAATAATCTAATGCTTCCAACAAACATGACAACTTTATGAAAGGATCAAGTCAAGTAATAGCAATATGCACATAGAAGATCAATATATTATTTGTTTAAAAGAAACAAGCAAGCGTTCAACGTTGGTTCCTGGCACCAGGATGTTATGGCTAAGAGAATGTTAACGGAGGTTTGGAAGGCCAACGGAAGAAAGGCTCACAAAGCTATAGATGATCATTAGACAAGAGAAAGTCATACATTCGAAGCTATGCAAGGAATAGTGATTGTCATACAACGGATGCACAATGAGCTATAAGTATATGAAAGCTCTCTAATGGAACTAGTGGGGGTGCATCCAACTTGCTTTCTCACGAAGACCTAGAGCACGTTTGAGGAGGCTCATCATTGGAATATTCAAGCCAAGTTCTATAGTGTAAAGTTCCCAACATAGTTATGCAACTAAGACATGAAAACTCTCTCATATGGAGTAAAGGTGCTAAACATAAGCACAAATGATGATCATAAATGATATGGTGCTATAACATGAGAACAAATGATGATCATAAAGAATAACATGGCCTCCATCGCTCTTTTCACTTTTAGGGGCAAGCATCGTAATATGATATACGATATATGACAACACACTAATGATGATAAAACAACATACTGAAGATACAAGTAACTAATATGAATGTGCCATAAGAATACATATGACAATGGTGTCTCTGCTCGTGTAGCAGGTTATGCAGTGCTCTAGCGTAACATGGGTAAAACCACACATCAGCTTTATAGAAACACGCAAAGCAATAAATAAGTAATGAATGACAACAAGTCATGTAATGTAAGATGGATGTTGCATGGAAATATATCTCGAAACAACTATGAAAATGCTGTAGTAGGTAGGTATGGTGGCTGTTTTGAGGAAGATATTTGGCTTATGTGTAGGAGAACAAGATGAAGATCTCACACGAGTTTGGATGTACCCGCGAAAAATGCACCAACTCTCAATGTGAGAAAGGGCAAAGCAAAGTACCGAAGAGGCTAACAATATGGTGGTGGAAGTGCCATGAAAATCGCAGTTTAAGAACTCACAAGTAAAAAGATTCCAAATAAAATTATGATCGTGCAAGGCATAACGAAAATTACTCCTAGGGGTGCTGTGGCGAATGAACAAGTCATTGTTGGGGACCCGACCATAGCGCATACCATAAAGCCATTACGGTTGTGTAAAATCCCAAAATTTGCAAAAATTTAAAACTTTGCATCCATGCATCATTCATCATGAGGCATAAAACTAAATCACAAAATTATTAAATAAAACTTCAAATTATAAATTTAAATAATCTATAATTCCATAAAGTGTTTATTTAAACTCCTTTAATAAAAAAAATTAGATCAATTTATTTATGGGCAAGTATAATGTCAAAAAGTCCCATTTTTAATAACCTTTCCAAAACATATTTTTATGAATTTTTCTGAAATGTTTTGGATAGGTTTAAAAATCATTTTTCAAATCAGTATTTAAAAACAGATATTAATTTCATTTAAAAGGAAAAGGAAATCGGGCCGGCCCGTTTAGCTAACTGCCGCGCGCGCGAGACGTAACGGCCTGCCAGCGGCCCAGCGCCCCTCTCTCTCTCGCTCGCAGTCGCTGACAGGTGGGACCCACCTGTCATCTCCCCCGCGGAGCAGTTCTTCCCCAAATCACGCCCTCGCCTCCGACCGAAAACGACCGATTTGATTTCGTTTCAATACGGCAATTTACTACTCCATTTACCCCGCATCCTCCCCCTACTAATAGCCCCCTTCGCTCTCGTCCGATTGCCCCAAACCATTCCTCCCGAGAGCCCCTAGGCTGCCCGCTCGAGCTCCCGCGAATCCGCCGTCGCCGTCAGTAAGAACTCCGCCGCCCGAGCAACTCCGACCACCTCGGACCTTCTCTCCACCCCCTTTCGATTCCTTTTAACCGTGCGCATCGATTTGACACGGTGGAGCATTTGTTTTCGCAGCGAATCCCCGCCTCCGTCCACGACCGAGAAGAACCGCCGCCGCGCGCAACTCCGGCGAGCTCTTCCGGGAAGACGAGGACGCTCCGGTCATCGCCACTACGCCATCGCCTCCCTCTCGACGTCGTGCATCCCCGGGTGAGCTCTGTTTCCCTCCTAGCACCATAGAACGCCTCGGGCGAAGAACACCGTCCATGGCTCCGCCGCGCCCCCACGCGTCTCTGGCGAGTCGCGCCGCCCGCGTTAGGTCAACGCATCCTGGACCGTTGGATCTAGATCCAACTGATCCGTTTTATTTTTATTTTTCGTCCATGCGATTAATCGGGCGCATCCGATTTCATTTAGATCTAACGGCTCCCGAGCGCGATCCGCGTCGAAGTGGTACGGACGAATCAGGTCGCGCCGCGTGGCCGATTCTTTTTCTAATTCGAATAGAATTTAGAAATTAAAACAAAAAACTATTAAAACTTGCAAAATTCATAACTTTCAATCTGTAAGTCCAAATTTGATAAACTTTATATCATTGGAAAGCTCTGCCCATGTAGTTTATTCCTATATCATTAGTTTGTCATTTTAGTGTCTTAAAAATTATGAAATTTACAGATTGACATTTCTGCCATTTAAATTCATAATTTAAATATTAAAAATGTTTTTCATCTAAATCCAATTGTTGTGGAATAATAATTTTGCTCTCTGTCCAGAAAATGCAAGATGAGTTTTATTGAAAGTTTTGTACTTAAATTGACTATAACTGTTCTTTATATTTTAATTGTTAAAATAGAAAATAAAATATTGTTCATTGCATTGCATGTATTAAATAAACAGAGAAAATAAATATTTATAATAAGTTGTTTTGGTTATGTTTATAACCTATCATGCATTCATACATATTTATGCTTTGGAGTTTTAAGTGTTGCATGTTGTGTTTATTTATTTTTGTATTGCTTGTTGTTAGATTGTGAAGAGGAGGAAGGACTTGCTTGTGATTGTTACTCTTGATGTGCTTGTGCCTCCTGTTACCAAGGCAAGTGACATTCATACTATATCCCATGTTTTCTATATGCATAAGTAGTATATTTTGAGTAGTCTGCATGATAGGATTTTGGATTTATTCTATAATGCTAAGTTAGTTTGTATTTTACAAATATCCTAGTAGTGTGTAGCCACCCCTTCTCCTATGCAGCCATGAAAAGTTTTATTAGTTGCTTAGCTATGCTATAAAAATGTTTACCCTGTTTTGGAAATGTTTCTAAGTGTTAAAATTTTAAATACACATCTGGGTGGAATTGGTTGTTTGGTTTATGTTGAGTGGCTTTTGGGACTATGCTTGTGGTTGTCGTCGCCTAGGAGGAATGTCTATTCTACTTAGGACCATGAGTATCGTGTTTGTTACCGAGAAGTGCACTTGTGGACGGCCACCCAGGAACGAAGAGATTACCAAGTCCCTCCAAGTTCAGAAGCTTCCCGTGCAGCCTTTTGACAATGAGCTCTGTCTAGAATAATTAAGTTGTGAGGGTGCAACCTGTCAGCTTGACAAGCAGATGTAGAGATGGTAGGTGGAACGGGTCTTGCTAGTATGGTTGCATCCTTCTTCTGAAAGTTCTTGTCTCAATTCTCTCCTTTCCTCAATACACTCCGTGTGTATAGGATTTTCGGGCTAATTGAGTCTAAAGGTGAAAGTGCACAACCTCTGCAGAGTCGACAATCTGAGTACTCAGCCGTGTCCCCGGAAATGGACTACTTCGAGCAACTGGACAAGGATGGGCGGAAGAATCTCAACACTGTTTTCATAAAGTAAAATTTGACTAAGGAAAGAATTGTTGGTGCACTTGGGTTTTATCCCTTGGTGCCAAGTCTTGAGAAATAAAAGTGTTTTACAAAATGATAGGAGAAAACTTGCTTTCTGCAAATAGCCTCCAACCCCACCAAGCCAAATATGCATATAGATTTTAGACTTGTCATTATATATCCACCATAGTCACTTACCAATACATCATTGTAATTACCTCCTTCGGGGGCTGCATATTCAAATGTGCAGGTAATTCAGATGTTGAATGAGTTTGGACTCGAGTCTACACCCAACATGTCTGCCTGTGGCGCATGCTTGAAGATGAGGCTCCATGTTATTTCGCTTTCGTTGTGAAATCTGAACTTTAGCTGGTCTTCATGGCTATGCAACTTGTAATAAAGCCATACTTGGCTATTATTTCTGGATCTCGTTGTAGCAATTTTAATACTTATGCATTGGTACCTTATATTTTGTACTGTGGTGCTGGCAGTGATACAGGGACTAGCATATAACACAGGTGTTCCAACTTTAATAAAAGTTGGGGCGCTACAGGTTGCCTTAGGCAAAAAGAAGTCATATACCATTATGCAATCAACTGGAAATTTAAGTGTCGCACAGTTTTCAAGTTTCTCTAGACCAACCATTTAATCATTCCACTTTACTAGACCATCATGTTTACCATTAAGAAAATTAATATCTCAAAACAACATCAATGATTCAAGTGACATAATTTAATGATCTACAAGATTAATTTATCATTTAATTATGCCATCTACCACATTTAGCATTTTCTGTTCTCAACCAAACACCAATCAACTTATTTAAAAGATAAACTCTCCAAGTAATTAAACAATGATATATGAGAGTTTAATATAACCAAGCTAACATCTCTAACAAGAGATGCATGAAAAACATGAGCTAGAGAGCAAACAATAACAAAAGACGAATACTCAACGAATATATGTGAAGAATACGAGTATTCATATGAAAAAGCGGAGCGTGTCTCTCTCCCACACAAAAGAATGCTAGGATCCATATTATTCAGAGAATCAAAAAAACAAACACAAAAACAAACAGACGCTTCAAGATAAGCACATAAGATGTGATGGAATTAAAATATACTTTCACAAGAAAGGACTTGATAGTTTGTCGATGAAGAAGGGGGGGGGGGGTGCCTTGGGCATCCCCAAGCTTTGATGCTTGAGTCTTCTTGAATTGTATTGGGGTGAACCGCCGCGGCATCCCCAAGCTTTGGCTTTACTATCCTCTTGATCACATTGTATCATCCTCTTCTCTTGATCCTTGAAAACTTCCTCCACACCAAACTTAGAGTATCTTCATTAGAGGGTTAGTGCACAAAAATATATGATATTCTGTAGGAACACAATTTCTACCATTGCTACTGGACATTAGCTACAGCCACTGATACTTGAAAGGAAAAAAAGATCCAATAAAAATAGCAAAAGAGGCATTGCAAAAGAAAATGGCAAAATCTGTTAAAAACAGAACAATCTGTAACGATGGATTTTTTCGAGGCAATTAACTTACTCAGATCAGAAAACTCAAAAAACTGGAAGTTGCATATACATCTGAGGATTATACACAAAAAAGGCAGATTTTTCTGACGTTTTAGTGAATTGATATAATTTAGCCGGTGGACAGCATAAATCTGTTTGAACACATGAATTGAGTTTTAACATCTATTTTCGACTAGAGGCTTAACTTGACACAACATTGCAATAAAAATAATATACAAAGAAATTGCTACAGAGGTAGGAAAAGTTCTTGACACAACCAAAACAAATTAAAATAACAGGAAATAAAAGTGGGTTGTCTCCCATAAGCTTTTTTTTAACGCATTTGAGCTAGGCACAAAGTAAAACTTAAGTATTATCAAGAGATGAAGCATCAACACCATAATTTGAACGAACAATAGAATCAAAAGGTAGCTTCATTCTTTTCCTAGGGAAGTGTTCCATACCTTTCTTGAGTGGGAATTGGTACTTGATGGTACCTTTTTTCATATCAATAATTGCACCCACAGTTCTCAGAAAGGGTCTTCCCAACACAATTAAACAAGATGGATTGCATTCAATGTCCAAGATAATAAAATCAAAGGGGGACATGTTATTATTAACCATAATAAGGACTCATTGATCCTCCCCAAAGGTTTCTTCAAAGCATTATCAGCAAGAAAAACAACCAAATAACAATGTACTAATGGTGGCAAGTCAAACATATCATAGAGTTTTTTAGGAATAACAGAAATACTTGCACCAAGGTCACACAAAGCATTGCATTCGAATTTTTCTAATTTCATTTTAATGATGGGCTCCCAACCATCTTCTAACTTCCTAGGGATAGAAGCTTCAAGTTTTAATTTATCTTCCCTAGCTTTAATGAGAGCATTTGTAATATGAGTAGTAAAAGACAAATTAAGAGACCTAGCATTAGGACTTGTGGATAATTTTTGCAAGAACTTAATAACTTCAGAGATATTACAATTATCAAAATCGAAATTATTATCATCAAAGCAAACCAAACCACTTTCTCTCACGTTCTTAAAAATTTTGAGCACTTTTATCAACTCTAGTTTTAGCAGTTTTGGGCAATTTTAAAATTTTGGGTGAAGTAGAGGAGACATTTCCAACACCAACTATGTTACTATGTATAGTAGGAGGCTTACTAACATGTGAAACACCATCATTTTCAGAGGTAGTAATAGTAAAAACTTTAAAAAATATTAGACTCTTTCTCTAATTCTCTCTCTCTTTCCCATCTAGGACGTAACTGAGCCATCAATTTGAACTTGAATGGCATTAGCAGTAGCGAAACGATTATCATCTACATTTTCAGGTTTAGCAGCCATTTTATTAATTAAAGAAGATTGTGCTGTAGACATAGAGGAAATACAAGTTTCAGCATTAGTCATTTTTCCTTGGAGACCCGAAATCTCTTTATTTAAATTTTTCATTTGATGACTAATGTTCCTCAACATATTAGATTGTTCTTACATGTTTTAGTGAATACTTTGTTTTGCTCATATTGGTTTTGCATAAAAACTTTAGTAACTTTCTCAATTTCAAGAATCCTTTCCTCACTAGGCATTTTAACATAAGAATTACTATAAGAGTTACCATTACTAGGAGGATAGGTCTTATAGTTGTTATTACCATAGTTATTCCTATAGGAATTGTTGTTAAAATTGTTGCTTTTAATAAAGTTTACATCAACTTGCTCTTCTTTTGCAACTAAAGAAGCTAAAGGAACATTATTCAGATCAATATGGGATTTACCAATAGCAAGCATAGACATAATCATATCAATCTTTTCACTCAAGGAGGAAGTTTCTTCAACAGAATTTACCTTCTTACCTTGAGGTGTCCTCTCCGTATGCCATTCAGAATGATTTACCATCATAGCATCCAAGAGTTTTGTTGCAGCCCCCAAAGTGATGGGCATAAAGGTACCTCCCACAGCTGAATCCAATAGGTTTCTTAAGAAAAATTCAGTCCTGCATAAAAGGTTTGGATGATCATCCAAGCAGTCAGTCCATGGTTGGGCAATTCTTGATCATAGATTTCATTCTTTCCCAAGCTTGAGCAACATGTTCATTATCAAGTTGTTTAAAATTCATGATGCTACTTCTTAGAGAAATAATCTTAGCAGGAGGATAGTATTTTCCAATGAAAGCATCTTTGCATTTTATCCAAGAATCAATACTATTACTAGGCAGTGAAAGCAACCATTCTTTAGCTCTTCCTCTCAAAGAGAAAGGAAATAATTACAGTTTTATAATATCACCATCTATATCTTTATATTTTTGCATTTCACATAATTCAACAAAGTTATTTAGATGGGCAGCAGCATCATCAGAACTAACACCAGAGAATTGCTCTCTCATAACAAGATTCAATAAAGCAGGTTTACTTTCAAAGAACTAAGCTTTAGATGTAGGTGGAGCAATAGGTGTGCATAGAAAATCATTATTGTTGGTGCTTGTAAAGTCACACAACTTAGTGTTTTCAGCGGAACTCATTTTAGCAATTTAAAATAACAAACCAAAATAACGATATTAAAGAAATAATGCTAAACCGGATTAAACAAAGAAACAAAACTGAAAATAATAAAAGACAAACCGAAATAAGAAAAGTAATACAAGTAACTAATTTTTTGTATTTTTTATATTAAGCAAACAAAATAGTAATAAAAATAAACTAAGCAAGACAATAACAAAATTAAAAGATTGGAAGTGCAAAAACTCCCCTCTTGTAGAATCTTTATCTCCCCGGCAACGGCGCCATAAAAGAGCTTGATGCACACGGTGGTGTGTTGTTGGGAGACCCTAGGAGGAAGGTATGAAGTCGTGCAGCAGCAAATTTGCCTCAGTTATAAAACCAAGGTTATCGAACCAGTAGGAGATGAAGAATTCTCTCGAGGTATCAACGGCGCCAGAAAAGATCTTGATGTAGTCGACGTGGAATCTGCACACAACACAATCGAACTATTTTGCCCCAACTCAACGGTGAGGGTGTCAATCCCACCGGCTTGCTGTAAGAAAAGGATTAAACGTATGTGTGGAAGAAAGAGTGATGTTTGCAGAAAGTAACAGGTTTGAAGTTGTGGTTTTATCAGATTAATGAGAAGGACCGGCGTCCACAGTTTACTAGTGGTGTCTCTCCATAAATAATAATAACATTAATCCATGCGTGGTAAAAAAATTACAGCTGGGCAATTGACAGAATAATGATAAGCAACCAAATGCATATACTAATGATATGGTGTCTAGTGTGAGATTCATTCGGACATTACAACAATATACATAGACCGTTCCAACCGCATCTATGACTAATAATCCACCTTGCGGTTAGCGTCCGCACCCCTTTCAGTATTAAGTTGCATGCAACAGATTATCGCCTTAAGAACTGTGTGTAAAGTAAGTAACATCATCCTTAGACAAAGTACTACCTTTTTATACCTAGTAGCAACAGTACATCTACAACCTTAGAGCTTTCTGTCACCGCCCAGATTAAATAGAGACATGAAGCTACTATCGAGCATAAATACCCCCTCTTGGAGTTGAAGGGAATATGCCCTAGAGGCACTTAATAAAGATAGTTTATTAGTTATATTCCAATTGTTCATTATATGTTTTATACCATGCTATAACTGTATTCAGCGGAAATATTAATACAGGTGTGGTAAATAAACAACCAGGTCCCTAGTAGTCTCTACTAAGACTAGTTTCGTTGCACGATTGATGATCGAGGTTTTCCGATCATAGGGCATGGCCCCGGTCGACAATGGAAGTCATGTAGTTGGTTGAACGATGTGATGGACATACCCATATTTATAGGACGTAGTCATTGCGCCTTAAGACCGTGAGATCAACTCTTATTGTTATCCCTGGAAGATGCTTTGATCGCACCAAACGTCATATCTTATATAGTGTGACAATGATAGGTGATACTTTTGGATATCGTGTAACATCCCAAGTTTCCTAAATAGAAATAAATGTGTTCTGAGCATTGCATGCATCTCATTTAATTTGGACAAGAAATTGCATATAAAATTTACATGTTTGCTTTTGAAAGAAAAGGTTAAACTCTTGTTATTTTTGGTGAACTCGAAACATTCCAAATTTTCAAAATCCAAGACTGCCATTGGCTTCCTTGTGAAATTTTGAATCTCCTAGTATTTTTCTGCAAATTTTTCTCTTTACAGAGAAGCCCCAAACTATTTAAATAAGCAACCAGGGGCCTTTTTGTGAAGGAAACTGGCAATTAATAAGTTTTCCAGGGGGTTTTCAGAAGAAGTTGTCGTCTTCCTCCTTCCGACGGCGCCGCTGTGCGCTGTCATGCTCCTCGCCGTCCCCTGCCTCCTCTGCGCCGCGATTAGCTGCCGCCGCCAGGGGAAACCCTAGTTTCTCTTCCCCTTCTCCATATCTCTCTCCAATCCAGCCGAACCCTAGCCTCGGGTCTCCGGCGACCGCCGCCGTCTCCGGCCACGCCTAGCTCCGGCGAGCAGCTCGGAAGCAGCATCGTGCTCTTCTCTCCATCCTCCTCGAGCGGTTCGTGCCGGGAAGCCACGAATCAACCAGAATCATCGAATCCCTCCGCTCGGTCCGACGCCATCGACCTCGAACTCCGGCCGTTCCTGAGCTCGCCTCGCCTCCTCGACGCCTCCACGAGCCTCAGGTCGTCCCCGCGGTCCTCTCCGTGCCCTTCTTCTTCTCCCTTTCCCTCAGGTTCGTCGGGCCGCCGCGCTCCTCCTCCGGCCGCCGCACGGGCGAGTCACCAGAGCAACTCCGGTGACCATTGAGGGGCGGCGCCACCACCAATTCGTCCGCCTCGACCCCCTCTGGCGATTGCCGCAACGCAATTCGACCAATTTGCTCGAATTCGATCAGATCGTGCTCGGTAACAGAGGATTGCCATTGATGACATCATCCGACGTCATCATTCCTTTTCTTTTATCATTTCTGATAATTTAAATCCTTTTCTGTAATTATTTAATCTATGACATGTGGGGCCATGTTGTCAGGTTTTTAATCTTTTCCATTACTATTTTCTGAAATGATTAAAAGTATGACATTTGGGGCCAATCTATTTAAATAATTTTGAAATTTGAATTAAATTATTTAAACTTTGAAAAATTCATAACTAATTCATTTTAAATCAGAAAAATATGATTTTTATATCAAAATGTTCAAAAAAATAAAATTTATTCAATTTTAATTTAAATCATACATATTACATATAAGGAAAATAATGTTATTAGTCTCACCTTGATAAACCCTAATTTTAAATATGGGTATGTTTTATTCAGCCATTTAATCTGATGCTTGCATCTAGGATATCCTAAATGACATGTCATTCATGTGATTGTGCATTGAATCAATATTGTATTGATTGTGTCATTCCTTTCCGGTATTTGGTTCTTCGCGATAGGATTCGAGCCCGAAAGTATTTGCAACGCCTCCGAAGATCAATACCCAGCTACTGAAGAGCAAGGCAAGCATAACCTCTTATCTGCACATATACGATTTCCAAAGTATTTGATTCCTGTGTTATGCATACGGTTCAAAGATGTTTTGGTCGAGGTATAAAGTGTCACTTGCGTTGCATTGCCGCTTAGACAGGCTTAGTTGTTCCTTTCTCCATTCAGTTGGGAAGACTAGTTTGGAATGAGTATACATGATTTATTTATTGTTAAAGACTTGGACGAGAGGCCACATTGGGATTGTGGTGGGTTGTCTCGTTCTTGTCGACACTAGGAACCGAGTTCTCGTCTTTGGAACCAAGACTATTCGTGCATCCACACGGGACTTGGACCTCCCTCGACTCCAACTTGCCTAGCCTACTACGTGAAGCGACTAGTCTGAGTGTTCCATTTGCGTGTGTGGTAAAATGGTTTGAAGAGAGAAATTAGGGCTAGGGTCAGGAGAGTGTGATGCTCTGATCTTGACCTTGGCAACCGCATTAGGGATTGCTGAGATGGTGATCTGACCTACTACTGTGGCTCATGGACATAGCCGAAGCTTGAGAAAGGTCGTGGCCAACCCTTCTGTCGGCATTTCCCGGAAGAGTGCTAAAAATTCTGGCTCAAGGATTGGTTGGCGTGTGTGGACAGTTACACCCCCTGCAGGGTAAATCTTTTCGGAAAGCCGTGTCCACGGTTACGGACGACTTGGTACCTCATGTCTGATGATCATAGACAACTTAAAACTAATCATAAAACTTGTCAACTAAGGGTGGTTAGGATTGCTTCCTCGGGTTGAGCGAGGGGGTGATTCCTGTGGGTGGTGCAAACGATGACATCTCGGTGGCTACAGAAGATGGAGGATGAAGTCAGAGGTGTTACCCACTTACCCCATTTTAAAATTATACTGATACGAGATTCCCTCCTCCCTCTATTTGAAAATGAAGATGGATTTACGCAAAGAGCATCATTCTTACTCTATGAACGGGCAGATATATAACAGGTTAAATAAGTCTTGTTGGGTACCTCTTGTACACAGCCTTGCGTACTTTTTGGACAGGTGAAGGTTCCTACTCCACTGCCGGTTTCTACATGGACATCGACGAGTAGATCGGGGTTCCCGGGCAGCAACCTGGAATCGATGGGCGGGACGTCTCTTATGTTATGGCCTCTTAGGCCTTTTGGTTCTTGTTATGTAGCATAACATAATTTGCTTTCGTTGTTTGGTGTATTCTTGAGTCAGTGACCTCTGCTTGTAATATTTGCAATCTTCGCTCTACTAAGGGTTTGTATAATAATGCTTTGAGTCGTAGAGTCACTGTTGTGTTCTCGAATGTTCAACTGTTGTCTCCCGAGATCGGGGTTAGGCTTATATCAGATGGATATCTGGGATTTATCTAGCCTGGCTCTCGGGGGTGCTACAGGTTTTGGTATCAGAGCAGGACTGCCTGTAGGAAACCCTTTTTGTTGGTCGATGTTGAGTTTAGTGATTGTGAAAACTATTTGAAAGCTAAAATTATCTACAAAAATCTTGATAGGATGATTTTTCTTCTTATCCATGAATCTATTCCTGGAGCCTCTTCTCTTGATTTGATTTCTAAAGGTTTACTATCTTATCTAACACTTCAAATCCTAGGATTTAGAAGGTTGGGTAGTGTTCTTTCGTACCTATTTTTGGTTGCGATTCTCAGAGTCTTCTATATGCTTCAATTCTGCTGAAGCATGTATCTTTCTTCTTCCAAGCTTGAATTCTACTGCTTGTCTATCTCTTATCATTGATATCCTGTTAATTTTCCACGTCTTTTCATCTATCCTGTTTACCGGTGGATCTAACCTTCATGGTCTCTGTACTACTCTATCAGGATGTCAAGTGGTACTCGTGGCCAGGGCTGTGGTGGTCGACACCCTGGTGATGATGAACTGCCGCCACCTCCCACAATGACGCATGTTCTTCAGAACATCGAGAACAACCGTGTGAATACTGAACGCCTCCTTGAGCGTGTGGCCCAGAACACAAAACGTCGTCCCAATGTCTGTGCTACACTTGGAGATTTCCTTAAAGCTCAGCCTCCTACCTTTGGTGAATAGAAGGAGCCCCTTGAAGCTGATGACTGGATCCGTACAATTGAGCGTAAGTTTGCTGCTCTCCATGTTCAAGCCAATGACCGTGTGAACTTCGCCACCTACCAGCTAGAGGATGCGGCTGGCGCTTGGTGGGAAGGTTTCTTGGCGTTGCAAGTGCCTGGACATGAGGTCACTTGGGAAGAATTCCGTACTGCCTTTCGTGCTGCCTATATCCCTAAGGCAGTAATGGACATCAAAAGAAAGGAGTTCCTGGAACTGTCCCAGGGAAGGCTGAATATCGAGGCTTACGTGTGTGAGTTCACTCGTCTCGCTCGCTATGTTCCTCAAGATGTCACTGATGATGCGGATAAACAAGAGTTGTTCCGCAAGGGCCTGAACCCAGCACTTCGGTATGAGCTGCTACCCTTTAAGTTCCAAACCTTCCAGGATTTGTACAATCAGGCTATCACCCTTGAGAATGGAAGGAAGGAAATGGATTCTGCAGGATTAATATGCCATTTTATCTTTGTCGACAACCCGCATGGACTTAGCGGCAGCTCACACTTTTGTGACGTCTCCCGCCCCCCTCCACTTCTCCCTTTTTCCTTTTCTCTTTTTTCCCCCTCCTTTCTCTCTTTTTCTTTTTCTTTTCTTCTCTTCTTCTTTTTTTTTCTCTCTCTCTCTACTCTTTCTTCTCAATCCCGCACGGGAGAAGCAGGCCCGAGCCATGCTCGCTCCCCAGCCCTGCCGCGCCGCCCGAGCTCCATCCCCGCGCCGGCCGTGCCCCGCCCCGGCCTCCTCCGCCCGCACGCGCGCGCCCCCGACGCCGCCCGCAGCGCCCCGACGCCCCGAGCCGCCGCCGCGCCTCCGGGCAGCGCGCCGCCGCCGCGCCCCGGGCCGCCGCCTCCGCCTCTCCCCGACGCCGCGACGCCCCCAGCCGCCCCAACTCCCGGCCGGCGCCCCGTCCTACCCACGTCGCCCACGCCCGCGCCGGCCCTGCGCCTCTCCAGCGCGCGCGCCCTCTGGCCGCCGCCCGTCCCCGCCTCCGGCTGCCCCGGCGCCGAGCGCCTCCTCGCGCTGCCGCCCTGCGCCTCCACCACGCCCGCGCCGCCGCGCCCCCGGGTCGCCGCTCCCCGCCGTCGCTCCCCACGCCAGCGCCGCCAGCGCCTGCGCAAGATGCGCGCCTCGCGCGCCCGCATCGCGCCGCAGCCGCCGCCGTGAGCCGCACCCCTCGCTCCTCCTCCTGTCGCTCGCTGCCCCTACTCCTCCGCAGCGCCTTCCGCATCTCCGCCCCGCGCGCCCGCGCTCCCCGCCGCCCGCGTGCGCGCCCGCCGCCGTGCGCATCCGCTCCGCGTCGCCGCCTTCCGCACGCACGTGTCGCTGCTGCCTCTTCTTCCGGCCGCGTGCACGTCGTCTCCGTTCGGTGGCGTCCCCGCCTCCGCCGCCGCCCGCAAGGTGCTCGGTGAAATGCCCGCAAGACCCCGGCATCGCCAATTTTGTCCGAGTTGTCCACCCTTCGAGGTGTTGCTACATGCGCGTGAGCGTGCCTCTTCCGGTGCCGCGTTGCCCGTGACCACCCGTGTCCGTGTCGCGGTGCCCGCCCGTGCGTTTCTCCTTCCGGTGTCCGTTTGCCGTGTTCTACGTGTCCGCGCTTCCCCGACCACTTCCACGACACCGACAAACGACGATGCCCCGGTTCCGCGGCGACTACTTCCTCTACGGACCGAAGACGTCGGTTTCGAACCCTAGCTCACCCGATCCAACGTGCGGACCCAAACCCTAACCCTAAACCTATTTTTATTAAATGTCATCTATGTTGTGCATAGCGCATCATAATTGCATGTGTTGCATCTCTTGGGTTTGCGGTTGTAGTAAATCACCTAATTAATAAATATGGAATGTGTGGGGCAAATCAATATATGTATTGCCCCATTCCATTTAATTTGACTAGATCATCTTTGCCATGTCTTGCCATGTTAATGAACATTTAATTTGTGGAGTAGATAAATAACTTGCACCTAAGTATTAATTGTCGGAACCCCGGTTCCGCTTAATTTGAGTTAAGTGCATCTCAAATTGCATCTTGCCATGCCATGCATCATGCTCATATGATCATGCTGGATCTTTTGCCGTAGTTGTAAAATGCATCTTTTACGCTTTCCAGTGTTTGTTGCATCTTCGCGGATACGAAGTTGAGATGTGTGAGCAACGACAAGATCTGCTTCCATGCGGGATTCCAGGCAAGAAAATTTTGCTTGTTTACCTATACATTGTCTTTCATTCCTGCCGTTGATCTCTGCTACCCTAGTTATCGATTCTTATCGCGATCCCATCACATGTTTATCCTTCAGTCCATACAGCTTTATCCCCACAACCTAATACCCGTTGCATGTTTATCTGTTGGCCTTGCGAGTCGTAGCGCATGCTTAGAGTTGTTTGTGCGAGTCGTCTGCTGGTCTTATGTTTCATCTGCTTAGTATGATAGATCTTTCTACCTTAATAAAATGTTGTATTATTTTGGGGTTCTATAATTAAAAGATAAGGCACCAGGCGGAAGGCCTTGCGAGGTGTTTTGTTCTGCTCAGTGTCGACCTAGGAACTGAGATTTTGTCCTCGGATCCAATTTTGAGCGCACTAACCACTTGTGGGTGGCCCAATGGAGCCCCCCTCGACTTTGAACGGATCCGCAACTCGTCCATGTGCCGCAAGTAGTTCGGGTTTTCCATTCGCTCATATGCATGTGCATGATGATGATGATGATCGATGAGAGGTTACTTGATACGGGGGGTCATATAGGGGTGGTGCGTGCGAAGCGGACAGTTCCTACTGTGGTTTGAGCCGCATGGCGCGTGGACACAAACTAATGAGTCCGCAATTGAGATTCGGCCGGACTCCTGACGCGGGTAACAACTCATATGGGTGGCACTTGGACTTGCTGTAGTGAAGGAATGAGTCGTGTTGAGAGGCCCTCACGGCTTGATCATGCGAGTATGGGTACTGTAGTGCACCCCTGCAGGGTATAATCTTATCGATGAGCCGTGTCCACGGTTATGGACGACTTTGGTGATGATGCTGGCTAACAAGATCTAGACAACTTGCACCTAATTATTGTTAATTAATTTGACTAGTAATATAGAATTACTTTCACGATAAATTATAATTAAAACTGTTTAACGTGTGAGTTTTCCCGAATTGCTTCCTCATACTTGGTTGAGGGGGTTAATTCGAGAATGGGTTATGTTTGGTGTTAGTAGTAGTTGGCTACTTTATGCGCTCTCTTATCCCTCTCTGATTAGACGGAAGTAGTAGCGTGTCTCTTTAGGTTGCTAGTGCTGCTGCCGCTAAGTCCACCTCCCCTATATTTTTGGTATACGGATATATCATACTTTAATTGTTGCTCTCCCGCTTAACCTCACAACGTTCCTGCCGCTAACGTGCTCCCCTCCTCTCCTTCTTAGCCGAGCAACTGCCCCTCCTGGAACCCTAGCCTCTCCTCTCCTCCTCCCTCCTCGCGCCGCCGCCGCCTCCCCTTTCTTCCCCATCTCCTTCCCTGCCTTTCTTTCACCACCGTTTATACACCGGAGGACCTCGCCGCCGCAGAGCTCATACGTCGACGACGAAGGACTGATTTCGGGACCCGGAGGTGCGCCTCGTTGCACGCCTTGTCTCCGTCGAATGAATCGGGTGGGCGATGCTGGAAACGGACCAGTTCATCCCCGCCTCCCTCGCGGCCGGCGGAGCGCCGCCGCCAAAAATTCTTCGTCTTTGGTCGTCCCCAACATGAACAACTCCTCTGAGCTCCCCCGAGGTGAGCCTCGTCCCCTCTACCCCTCTCTCTCTCCGTTTCGTCCTCGTAGAGGCTCGTTTTCCGCCGGCGCCGGAGTGCCTCGTCGCGGACCGCACGGCCCGGCCCTGTCGAGCAAGAACAGGTGGAGCCCGAGCTTTCCCCTTCACTTCTGAGCACGGGAATGGGTTCCCCCACCCTCCAGCACGCACGCAGACACCCGCACGACCCCGCGTCGCTCGTTGGAGGTTGCCGCCGGTCCCTTGTTGCTCCGCCGCGCGCACGGTTTTCAGGCGAAATTCAGTCTCGTCAGTTATCCGCTTGTCGTTCCTGTTAAAAACAGTGTATCCTCTTATCTGTCAACATCACAGATCCGCTCCACTGGTTAGCAGCGCATCGCTCGCTCCACCTCGCGCGACGCGGGTTCGATTTTCCCACCGGGCACGTTGGGAGAAAAAGCCCTCCTTTTTGTTTTCCCCCTCGCTGACACCACAGGCCCACCGGTCAGCGACCGTGGCGCCCACAGCGCGCAGTCAGCGCCCGCGTGGCGCACGGGCCCGCTTGACAGCCTCTGGTGTAGGGTGCCCTCTGGTGAGAAAAATCAGAGGAGAACCCCTGCGCCTGCAGTTTTACCCAGAGCCCCCTGTAGTTGTTGTTTTCTACCCAGGGAACCTCCCCAGCACTGTTTCCTCACCAATAGGTCCCTGCACATTTTCAGAAACACCCCTAGACTTCAAAATGCAATAACTTTAATTCTATAACTCCAAATAAAATAATCTTTATATGTTTATTTATCAGAAAAATGTAATGAATATTAATAAGCCATTTGTATGTCATTTTGCATCTGTTATTTAATTGCTTAGTGTAATTTGCTAATTGTAACTAAATAAATTAAATATGGAATGTGTTGGGCTTTATTTATATAATGCCCTATTTCCATTTAATTTAATTAGATCACCCATGCCATGTATTACCATGTGAACCAACATTTAATATTGCTGGTAAATAAATAACTTGCACCTAAATAATTATTCTCGGGGTTGCTTTCCCGCTTAATTTGGATTACCTGCTTTGTGTTGCATGTTGCCATGCCATGCATCATTCTCGTATGATCATGCTGAATCTTCTGCCGTAGTTGTAAAATGCATCTTTTACGCTTTCCAGTGCTTGTTGCTTCTTCGCGGATAAGACGTTGAGATGTGTGAGCAACGACAAGATCTGCTTCCATGCGGGATTCCAGGCAAGCAAAGTTTGCTTGTTTACCTATACATTGTCTTTCATTCCTGCCGTTGATCTCTGCTACCCTAGTTATTCGATTCTTTATCGCGATCCCATCACATGTTTATCCTGCAGCCTATACAGCTTTATCCCCACATCCCATCACCTGTTGAATGTTTATCTGTTGGCCTTGCGAGTCGTAGCGCATGCTTAGAGTTGTTTGTGCGAGTCGTCTGTTGGTCTTATGTTTCATCTGCTTAGTATTATTATTGTACCTTAATAAAATGTTGTATTATATTGGGGTATTATAATTAAAAGATAAGGCACCAGGCGGAAGGCCTTGCGAGGTGCTTTGTTCTGCTCAGTGTCGACCTAGGAACTGAGATTTTGTCCTCGGATCCAATTTTGAGCGCACTAACCACTTGTGGGAGGCCCTATGGAGCCCCCCTCGACTTTGAACGGATCTTCAGCTTGTCCATGTGCCGCAACTAGTTCGGGTTTTCCATTTGCTCATATCCATGTGCATGATGATGATGATGATGATTGATGAGAGGTTACATGATACGGGGGGTCATATAGGTGTGGTGCGCGCGAAGCGGACAGTTCCTACTATGGTTTGAGCCGCATGGCGCGTGGACACAAACTAATGAGTCCGCAATTGAGATTCGGCCGGACTCTTGACGCGGGTAACAACACATATGGGTGGCACTTGGACTTGCTGTAGTGAAGGAATAAGTCGTGTTGAGAAGCCCTGATGCTTGCTTGGGTTGATCATGCGAGTATGGGTACAGTAGTGCACCCCTGCAGGGTATAATCTTATCGATGAGCCTTTGTGACGCCCTAAAATCGGTACTATGTAGATTTAAGCGTTCCCGCCGAAATCCGCATAATAACGATTTTAGGTCGCCCACCAGACATAATGTGCACGCCGAAACATGCGCATTATGTGGGTCGAATTGTGATAACATTACAATAGTTCCGATACATCCACAAATACAACAGAAGATAAAATTACAGCAACGACTCGAACGAGTCAAGATACAAAAGATACAATACAAAGATACAAATGACAGCGGAAGCAGAATAGTATCCGACTACGGATAAGATGCAAATTGGACTAAGAGTCCTGAAGATAAGCGATGGCGCCATATCCCTGCCCAGCCAAGCCGGAGGGATTCCCAAGCTAACGTCGTCAGACTTCAAACCTGTTGACTGCACATAAAGCACATCCCAAAAGAGGGTCAGGGCACCCCCTGGCAAGCAAAACCGACTTGCCTACTTTCTACACCATCTCCCAAAATATAGTGGAGGTGGACTTAGCGGCAGCAGCACTAGCAACCTAAAGAGACACGCTACAACTTCCGTCTAATCAGAGAGGGATAAGAGAGCGCATAAAGTAGCCAACTACTACTAACACCAAACATAACCCATTCTCGAATTAACCCCCTCAACCAAGTATGAGGAAGCAATTCGGGAAAACTCACACGTTAAACAGTTTTAATTATAATTTATCGTGAAAGTAATTCTATATTACTAGTCAAATTAATTAACAATAATTAGGTGCAAGTTGTCTAGATCTTGTTAGCCAGCATCATCACCAAAGTCGTCCATAACCGTGGACACGGCTCATCGATAAGATTATACCCTGCAGGGGTGCACTACAGTACCCATACTCGCATGATCAACCCGTGAGGGCCTCTCAACACGACTCATTCCTTCACTACAGCAAGTCCAAGTGCCACCCATATGAGTTGTTACCCGCGTCAGGAGTCCGGCCGAATCTCAATTGCGGACTCATTAGTTTGTGTCCACGCGCCATGCGGCTCAAACCACAGTAGGAACTGTCCGCTTCGCACGCACCACCCCTATATGACCCCCCGTATCAAGTAACCTCTCATCGATCATCATCATCATCATGCACATGCATATGAGCGAATGGAAAACCCGAACTACTTGCGGCACATGGACGAGCTGCGGATCCGTTCAAAGTCAAGGGGGGCTCCATTGGGCCACCCACAAGTGGTTAGTGCGCTCAAAATTGGATCCGAGGACAAAATCTCAGTTCCTAGGTCGACACTGAGCAGAACAAAACACCTCGCAAGGCCTTCCGCCTGGTGCCTTATCTTTTAATTATAGAACCCCAAAATAATACAACATTTTATTAAGGTAGAAAGATCTATCATACTAAGCAGATGAAACATAAGACCAAAAGACGACTCGCACAAACAACTCTAAGCATGCGCTACGACTCGCAAGGCCAACAGATAAACATGCAACGCGTATTAGGTTGTGGGGATAAAGCTGTATGGGCTGAAGGATAAACATGTGATGGGATCGCGATAAGAATCGATAACTAGGGTAGCAGAGATCAACGGCAGGAATGAAAGACAATGTATAGGTAAACTAGCAAATTTTGCTTGCCTGGAATCCCGCATGGAAGCAGATCTTGTCGTTGCTCACACATCTCAACGTCGTATCCGCGAAGATGCAACAAACACTGGAAAGCGTAAAAGATGCATTTTACAACTACGGCAAAAGATCCAGCTTGATCATATGAGCATGATGCATGGCATGGCGAGATGCAATTTGAGATGCACTTAACTCAAATTAAGCGGAACCGGGGTTCCGACAATTAATACTTAGGTGCAAGTTATTTATCTACTCCACAAATTAAATGTTCATTAACATGGCAAGACATGGCAAAGATGATCTAGTCAAATTAAATGGAATGGGGCAATACATATATTGATTTGCCCCACACATTCCATATTTATTAATTAGGTGATTTACTACACCCGCAAACCCAAGAGATGCAACACATGCAATTATGATGCGCTATGCACAAGATAGATGACATTTAATAAAAATAGGTTTAGGGTTAGGGTTTGGGTCCGCACGTTGGATCGGGTGAGCTAGGGTTCGAAACCGACGTCTTCGGTCCGTAGAGGAAGTAGTCGCCGCGGAACCGGGGCATCGTCGTTTGTCGGTGTCGTGGAAGTGGTCGGGGAAGCGCGGACACGTAGAAAACGGCAAACGGACACCGGAAGGAGAAACGCATGGGCGGGCACCGCGACACGGACACGGGTGGTCACGGGCAACGCGGCACCGGAAGAGGCACGCTCACGCGCATGTAGCAACACCTCGAAGGGTGGACAACTCGGACAAAATTGGCGATGCCGGGGTCTTGCGGGCATTTCACCGAGCACCTTGCGGGCGGCGGCGGAGGCGGGGACGCCACCGAACGGAGACGACGTGCACGCGGCCGGAAGAAGAGGCAGCAGCGACACGTGCGTGCGGAAGGCGGCGACGCGGAGCGGATGCGCACGGCGGCGGGGAGCGCGGGCGCGCGGGGCGGAGATGCGGAAGGCGCTGCGGAGGAGCAGGGCCAGCGAGCGACAGGAGGAGGAGCGAGGGGTGCGGCTCACGGCGGCGGCTGCGGCGCGCGGCGGGCGCGCGAGGCGCGCGTCTTGCGCAGGCGCTGGCGGCGCTGGCGTGGGGAGCGGCGGCGGGGAGCGGCGACCCGGGGGCGCGGCGGCGCGGGCGTGGTGGAGGCGCAGGGCGGCAGCGCGAGGAGGCGCTCGGCGCCGGGGCAGCCGGAGGCGGAGACGGGCGGCGGCCGGAGGGCGCGCGCGCTGGAGAGGCGCAGGGCCGGCGCGGGCGTGGGCGACGTGGGTAGGACGGGGCGCCGGCCGGGGGTTGGGGCGGCTGGGGGCGTCGCGGCGTCGGGGAGAGGCGGAGGCGGCGGCCCGGGGCGCGGCGACGGCGCGCTGGCCGGAGGCGCGGCGACGGCGCGCTGGCCGGAGGCGCGGCGGCGGCTCGGGGCGTCGGGGCGCTGCGGGCGGCGTCGGGGGCGCGCGCGTGCGGGCTGAGGAGGCCGGGGCGAGGCACGGCCGGCGCGGGGATGGAGCTCGGGCGGCGCGGCAGGGCTGGGGAGCGAGCACGGCTCGGGCCTGCTTCTCCTGTGCGGGATTGAGAAGAAAGAGTAGAGAGAGAGAGAAAAAAAAAAGAAGAAGAGAAGAAAAGAAAAAGAAAAAGAGAGAAAGGAGGGGGAAAAAAGAGAAAAGGAAAAAGGGAGAAGTGGAGGGGGGCGGCTGCAAAAATTGCAGGGGGTGGGAAGAAATTTCTGGAGACAAAACCTAGGGTTTGGGGTTAGATGGGCTTGGGCTTTATTTCTCTCCCCTTATTCTTTTCGGTTTTATATTTTTAAAACAAAATAGAAAACGAATTTGAACACGAAACCTTTACAAAATATTTTTAGTTTTCAATAGACAATTTAATAAACTAGTTTTTAACATTTTTTAAAAGATTTGAAAATAACACATTTTTAATTAATTTGAAATGCATTTGAATTTAATTGTGGAAATTTAATTTAAATGCAACAAATTAAATTAATGAGATGCAATGCGATGCTATGACGATGCAAAAAAGAAAACACACAAAACTAAAAGGGGATAAATCCCGGGGCATTACAACCGACACCACTAACAAGGGATCGCGTCCCGCGATCCACGCCGAGACCACAAGAAGGGAGGGGTAACTATCGAGTCTTCACGCTCCGGGATGAACTTCTCGACACCACTAACAAGGGATTGTTGCTCCACCTTGAAATTCTCAACACCACTAACAAGGGATTGTTGCTCACGACGAAGTCGACTCCGAAAGATCGAACCTAATAGGGTAAAAGTCAAGAAATCGTCCACCCACACGTAGGATCCTAAAACTTTGAAAGTTGGATAAGAGAAGAGACTCCAAAACAAATAAGGTAAGAGGAGAAATAGAATAGAGGTAAGGAGAAAATAGAAACCTATTGAGACCATTTCAAAAATAATTTTAGTCAAATAGTTTCGACACTCTAGAAACAACGACCGTTAGCGAGGTTATCCTACGGGCTTTTGCGGACCCGCTGCTTCGATAACCATTCGTATCGAAACAACAAGGAGATCGAAACCAAGGCTCTGATACCACTTTGTGACGCCCTAAAATCGGTACTATGTAGATTTAAGCGTTCCCGCCGAAATCCGCATAATAACGATTTTAGGTCGCCCACCAGACATAATGTGCACGCCGAAACATGCGCATTATGTGGGTCGAATTGTGATAACATTACAATAGTTCCGATACATCCACAAATACAACAGAAGATAAAATTACAGCAACGACTCGAACGAGTCAAGATACAAAAGATACAATACAAAGATACAAATGACAGCGGAAGCAGAATAGTATCCGACTACGGATAAGATGCAAATTGGACTAAGAGTCCTGAAGATAAGCGATGGCGCCATATCCCTGCCCAGCCAAGCCGGAGGGATTCCCAAGCTAACGTCGTCAGACTTCAAACCTGTTGACTGCACATAAAGCACATCCCAAAAGAGGGTCAGGGCACTCCCTGGCAAGCAAAACCGACTTGCCTACTTTCTACACCATCTCCCAAAATATAGTGGAGGTGGACTTAGCGGCAGCAGCACTAGCAACCTAAAGAGACACGCTACAACTTCCGTCTAATCAGAGAGGGATAAGAGAGCGCATAAAGTAGCCAACTACTACTAACACCAAACATAACCCATTCTCGAATTAACCCCCTCAACCAAGTATGAGGAAGCAATTCGGGAAAACTCACACGTTAAACAGTTTTAATTATAATTTATCGTGAAAGTAATTCTATATTACTAGTCAAATTAATTAACAATAATTAGGTGGAAGTTGTCTAGATCTTGTTAGCCAGCATCATCACCAATGTCGTCCATAACCGTGGACACGGCTCATCGATAAGATTATACCCTGCAGGGGTGCACTACAGTACCCATACTCGCATGATCAACCCGTGAGGGCCTCTCAACACGACTCATTCCTTCACTACAGCAAGTCCAAGTGCCACCCATATGAGTTGTTACCCGCGTCAGGAGTCCGGACGAATCTCAATTGCGGACTCATTAGTTTGTGTCCACGCGCCATGCGGCTCAAACCACAGTAGGAACTGTCCGCTTCGCACGCACCACCCCTATATGACCCCCCGTATCAAGTAACCTCTCATCGATCATCATCATCATCATGCACATGCATATGAGCGAATGGAAAACCTTAATAAAATGTTTGCTTGTTTACCTATACATTGTCTTTCATTCCTGCCGTTGATCTCTGCTACCCTAGTTATTCGATTCTTTATCGCGATCCCATCACATGTTTATCCTGCAGCCTATACAGCTTTATCCCCACATCCCATCACCTGTTGAATGTTTATCTGTTGGCCTTGCGAGTCGTAGCGCATGCTTAGAGTTGTTTGTGCGAGTCGTCTGTTGGTCTTATGTTTCATCTGCTTAGTATTATTATTCTACCTTAATAAAATGTTGTATTATATTGGGGTATTATAATTAAAAGATAAGGCACCAGGCGGAAGGCCTTGCGAGGTGCTTTGTTCTGCTCAGTGTCGACCTAGGAACTGAGATTTTGTCCCCGGATCCAATTTTGAGCGCACTAACCACTTGTGGGAGGCCCTATGGAGCCCCCCTCGACCTTGAACGGATCTTCAGCTTGTCCATGTGCCGCAACTAGTTCGGGTTTTCCATTTGCTCATATCCATGTGCATGATGATGATGATTGATGAGAGGTTACATGATACGGGGGGTCATATAGGTGTGGTGCGCTCGTCCATGTGCCGCAAGTAGTTCGGGTTTTCCATTCGCTCATATGCATGTGCATGATGATGATGATCGATGAGAGGTTACTAGATACGGGGGGTCATATAGGGGTGGTGCGCGCGAAGCGGACAGTTCCAACTGTGGTTTGAGCCGCATGGCGCGTGGACACAAACTAATGAGTCCGCAATTGAGATTCGGCCGGACTCCTGACGCGGGTAACAACTCATATGGGTGGCACTTGGACTTGCTGTAGTGAAGGAATGAGTCATGTCGAAAGGCCCTAACGGGTTGATCATGCGAGTATGGGTACTGTAGTGCACCCCTGCAGGGTATAATCTTATCGATGAGCCGTGTCCACGGTTATGGACGACTTTGGTGATGATGCTGGCTAACAAGATCTAGACAACTTACATCTAATCATTGTTAATTAATGTGACTAGTAATATAGCATTACTTACACCCTAAATAGTAACTAAAATTGTTAACGTGTGAGTTTCCCAAATTGCTTCCTCATATTTGGTTGAGGGGGTTAATTCGAGAATGGGTTATGTTTGGTGTTAGTTGTAGATGTTTATCTTATGCGCTCTCTTATCCCTCTCTGATTAGACGGAAGTTGTAGCGTGTCTCTTTAGGTTGCTAGTGCTGCTGCCGCTAAGTCCACCTCCCCTATATTTTGGGAGATGGTGTAGAAAGTAGGCAAGTCGGTTTTGCTTGCCAGGGAGTGCCCTGACCCTCTTTTGGGATGTGCTTTATGTGCAGTCAACAGGTTTGAAGTCTGACGACGTTAGCTTGGGAATCCCTCCGGGTATCGAAATCCGCATAAATCCCGGGGGATGGCCTTGCGAGTCGTAGCGCATGCTTAGAGTTGTTTGTGCGAGTCGTCTGTTGGTATTATCTTTCATCTGCTTAGTATGATATATTATTCTACCTTAATAAAATGTTGTATTATATTGGGGTATTATAATTAAAAGATAAGGCACCAGGCGGAAGGCCTTGCGAGGTGCTTTGTTCTGCTCAGTGTCGACCTAGGAACTGAGATTTTGTCCTCGGATCCAATTTTGAGCGCACTAACCACTTGTGGGAGGCCCTATGGAGCCCCCCTCGACTTTGAACGGATCTTCAACTTGTCCATGTGCCGCAACTAGTTCGGGTTTTCCATTTGCTAATATCCATGTGCATGATGATGATGATGATGATTGATGAGAGGTTACATGATACGGGGGGTCATATAGGTGTGGTGCGCGCGAAGCGGACAGTTCCTACTGTGGTTTGAGCCGCATGGCGCGTGGACACAAACTAATGAGTCCGCAATTGAGATTCGGCCGGACTCTTGACGCGGGTAACAACTCATATGGGTGGCACTTGGACTTGCTGTAGTGAAGGAATAAGTCGTGTTGAGAAGCCCTGATGCTTGCTTGGGTTGATCATGCGAGTATGGGTACAGTAGTGCACCCCTGCAGGGTATAATCTTATCGATGAGCCGTGTCCACGGTTATGGACGACTTTGGTGATGATGCTGGCTAACAAGATCTAGACAACTTGCACCTAATTATTGTTAATTAATTTGATTAGTAATGTAGAATTACTTTCACAATAAATTATAAATAAAACTGTTTAACGTGTGAGTTTCCCGAATTGCTTCCTCAT
Organism: Poa annua; assembly: GCA_026929855.1. NCBI lineage: Eukaryota > Viridiplantae > Streptophyta > Magnoliopsida > Poales > Poaceae > Poa > Poa annua. Next base: position 34,300,498 of record CM049431.1, read on the forward strand.
ATTTGGTTGAGGGGGTTAATTCGAGAATGGGTTATGTTTGGTGTTAGTTGTAGATGTTTACTTTATGCGCTCTCTTATCCCTCTCTGTTTAGACGGAAGTTGTAGCGTGTCTCTTTAGGTTGCTAGTGCTGCTGCCGCTAAGTCCACCTCCACTATATTTTGGGAGATGGTGTAGAAAGTAGGCAAGTCGGTTTTGCTTGCCAGGGAGTGCCCTGACCCTCTTTTGGGATGTGCTTTATGTGCAGTCAACAGGTTTGAAGTCCGACGACGTTAGCTTGGGAATCCCTCCGGCTTGGCTGGGCAGGGATATGGCGCCATCGCTTATCTTCAGGACTCTTAGTCCAATTTGCATCTTATCGGTAGTCGGATACTATTTTGCTTCCGCTGTCATTGTATCTTTGTATTGTATCTTTTGTATCTTGACTCGTTCGAGTCGTTGTTGTAATTTATCTTTTGTTGTATTTGTGGATGTATCGGAACTGTTGTAATGTTATCACAATTCCACCCACATAATGCGCATGTTTCGACGTGCACATTATGTCTGGTGGGCGACCTAAAATCGTTATTATGCGGATTTCGGCGGGAACGCTTAAATCTAAATAGTACCGATTTTAGGGCGTCACAAAGTGGTATCAGAGCCTTGGTTTCGATCTCCTTGTTGTTTCGATACGAATGGTTATCGAAGCAGCGGGTCCGCAAAAGCCTGTAGGATAACCTCGCTAACGGTCGATGTTTGTAGAGTGTCTAAATTACTTGACTAAAAGTTATTTTGAAAAATATCTCAACAGGTTTCTTTTACTCCGTACCTCAATTCTATTTCTCCTCTTACCTTACTTGTTTTGAGTCTCTTCTCTTATCCAAACTTTCAAAGTTTTAGGATCCTACGCGTGGGTGGACGATTTCTTGCCTTTTATCCTATTAGGTTCGATCTTTCGGAGTCGTCTTCGTCGTGAGCAACAATCCCTTGTTAGTGGTGTCGAGAATTTCAAGGTGGAGCAACAATCCCTTGTTAGTGGTGTCGAGAGGTTCATCCCGGAGCGTGAAGACTCGATAGTTACCCCTCTCTTCTTGTGGTCTCGGCGTGGATCTCGGGACGCGATCCCTTGTTAGTGGTGTCGATTGTAACGCCCCGGGATTTATCCCCTTTTAATTTTGTGTGTTTTCTTTTTTGCATCGTCATAGCATCGCATTGCATCTCATTAATTTAATTTGTTGCATTTAAATTCTTTTATCACTTTTAAATTCAAATGCAAATTAAATAAATTCAAATGTGATGTTCTATAATCCTTTTCAAATATTCAAACTAGTGAAATAAAATTATCTATCTTGAAACTATAAATATTTTTTTTTTGCTAAAAGTTTTATAGTACTTTATTTTCTATTTGTTCTTAAAAACATAAAACAAAACCGAAAAAGAGTAAAATAAAAAGGAAAAAAAAACAGGAAAGAAAGCTCACCTTGGGCCGAATTCTTTTCTTTCTTCTGGCCCAGCTCCTCCTACCTTTCCCCTTCGTCCGTACCAGAAGCACACACGCAGAAGGCGTGACTCCCTCCTCCACCGTGGCCATGGTGCCCCACTCCACCTGCTCCCCTGCTTTCCCCTCCCTTAAATATTTTCCTAGTGGCCTCCCTCCGAACCCTAGCCTCTCCTCCTTCCTCCCCCGCGCCGCAGCCGCCATCTGCCTCTCCCTTTCTCTGTTTCCTCCCACAAAATAACTTCCATGGCCGGAGCTTGAGAAGCTCGCCTAGTCGTCACCCTGGGCACCTTCTCCATCTCGTGAGAGAAGAAATTGAACCAGCTCGTCGTCCGCGTCAAGATTGCCGAAGAAACAACAGCTGGAGCTGTCCCGAACGTCCTCGTCCGTCCGTGGGAGTCGCCAAGGCCGCCGTCTCCTTCCTCTGATTCTTCTTCCCCAAACCCTCCGAGACCGCCCCCGACCTCCCTCGGTGAGCCCCCCCCCCCCCCCCCCCCCGTCCCGTGGGACATCCCCTTTCTCTCCCCTTGCTCTGGGTTCCCTCCGTCGTGAGGAGCCGCGAAGGTGGTCGTTGTACGTCCGTGGCCGTCGTTGCGTCGGTTCTCTGAATCTGAGGAGATTCAGTTTCGTCAGATAACCGTGTTTCGTCTCCGTGTTAAAAACAAACAGTTGCTGAGTATATCAACATCACTCGCTCGCCCCCTTGTGGTTAGCAGCGCTGGTGCATCCCGTGCGCGCGGGCGCAAGATCGAATCCCACCGCGCGCGCTGTGATTTATGCCCCCTTTTTCATTATGTTTTTCTTCATCTGAAGAAGACTGTCGGACTACATTCCTGCTGCTGTTAAAAATTCAGTTAGCATCGACGGGTAGCTTCATCTTAATTCCGTAACGGAGGCTATCACCAACACGAATCAGGTCATGTTGGCTTGACGCCATCTCTTCAAGTGGGCAGGTCGTGAGGTCGAACCCCCACACAAATCCACACCTTTTGTTCGTTATTTTTGTGCTTCACCTCCGACACAAGTCTGAACTTTTGGTGTCAAAGTTCAGTTAATGTCGCCCCTAGTGGTCATATAAAGTAGCACCTGAATGTACTCACAAAACACTGAACTAGCCCAGTGGTTGTGCTTTGCTTCTATCTCCAGGAGATCCAGAGGTCGAATCACACGGAGGCACAAAAACAACCCATTTTATTTCTCTGCCTAATCTTTTTGTATTTTTAGCAAAATGATAATTCTTATATATGTTATATCTTTTGAATTACAAATCCAAATAATACAAAATTTATATCTATTTTTATCAGAAAAATACAATGAACAATAATATGACTTTTGTATGCCATTTTGCATCTTTTATTTTAATTGCTTAGTGTAGTTTAATATTTGCACCTAAATAATTAAATATGTAATGTGTTGGGCTTTATTTAATTAATGCCCTATGCCATTTAATTTGATTAGGTCACCCATGCCATGTGTTGCCATGTTAACCAACATTTAATATTGCTGATAAATAAATAACTTGCACCTAAATATTAATTGCCGGGGTTGCTCTCCCGTTTAATTTGGATTACCTGCATTGTATTGCATCTTGCCATGTCATGCATCATTCTCACATGATCATGCTGGATCTTTGCCGTAGTTATAAAATGCATCTTTTACGCTTTCCAGTGTTTGTTGCTTCTTCGCGGATAAGACGTTGAGATGTGTGAGCAACGACAAGATCTGCTTCCATGCGGGATTCCAAGCAAGCAAAGTTTGCTTGTTTACCTATACATTGTCTTTCATTCCTGCCGTTGATCTCTGCTACCCTAGTTATCGATTCTTGAATTGCGATCCCATCACATGTTTATCCTGCAGCCCATACAGCTTTATCCCCACAACCTAATACCCTTTGCATGTTTATCTGTTGGCCTTGCGAGTCGTAGCGCATGCTTAGAGTTGTTTGTGCGAGTCGTCTGTTGGTATTATGTTTCATCTGCTTAGTATGATATATTATTCTACCTTAATAAAATGTTGTATTATATTGGGGTATTATAATTAAAAGATAAGGCACCAGGCGGAAGGCCTTGCGAGGTGCTTTGTTCTGCTCAGTGTCGACCTAGGAACTGAGATTTTGTCCTCGGATCCAATTTTGAGCGCACTAACCACTTGTGGGAGGCGCTATGGAGCCCCCCCTCGACTTTGAACGGATCTTCAGCTTGTCCATGTGCCGCAACTAGTTCGGGTTAAAATTATTTTTAAAAGATCTCAATAGGTTTCTTTTTACTCCTTACCTCTATTCTACTTCTCCTCTTACCATATTTGATTTGGAGTCTCTTCTCTTATCCAACTTTCAAAGTTTTAGGATCCTACGTGTGGGTGGACGATTTCTTACCTTTTATCCTATTAGGTTCGATCTTTCGGAGTCGTCTTCGTCGTGAGTGTGACGCCCTAAAATCGGTACTATGAAGATTTAAGCGTTCCCGCCGAAATCCGCATAATAACGATTTTAGGTCGCCCACCAGACATAATGTGCACGCCGAAACATGCGCATTATGTGGGTGGAATTGTGATAACATTACAATAGTTCCGATACATCCACAAATACAACAGAAGATAAAATTACAGCAACGACTCGAACGAGTCAAGATACAAAAGATACAAAACAAAGATACAAATGACAGCGGAAGCAGAATAGTATCCGACTACGGATAAGATGAAAATTGGACAAAGAGTCCTGAAGATAAGCGATGGCGCCATATCCCTGCCCAGCCAAGCCGGAGGGATTCCCAAGCTAACGTCGTCAGACTTCAAACTTGTTGACTGCACATAAAGCACATCCCAAAAGAGGGTCAGGGCACTCCCTGGCAAGCAAAACCGACTTGCCTACTTTCTACACCATCTCCCAAAATATAGTGGAGGTGGACTTAGCGGCAGCAGCACTAGCAACCTAAAGAGACACGCTAGAACTTCCGTCTAAACAGAGAGGGATAAGTGAGCGCATAAGATAAACATCTACAACTAACACCAAACATAACCCATTCTCGAATTAACCCCCTCAACCAAATATGAGGAAGCAATTCGGGAAACTCACACACTGAACAGTTTTAGTTATAATTTATTGTGAAAGTAATTCTATATTACTAGTCAAATTAATTAACTTTAATTAGGTGCAAGTTGTCTAGATCTTGTTAGCCAGCATCATCACCAAAGTCGTCCATAACCGTGGACACGGCTCATCGATAAGATTATACCCTGCAGGGGTGCACTACAGTACCCATACTCGCATGATCAACCCGTGAGGGCCTCTCAACACGACTCATTCCTTCACTACAGCAAGTCCAAGTGCCACCCATATGAGTTGTTACCCGCGTCAGGAGTCCGGCCGAATCTCAATTGCGGACTCATTAGTTTGTGTCCACGCGCCATGCGGCTCAAACCACAGTAGGAACTGTCCGCTTCGCGCGCACCACCCCTATATGACCCCCCGTATCAAGTAACCTCTCATCGATCATCATCATCATGCACATGCATATGAGCGAATGGAAAACCCGAACTACTTGCGGCACATGGACGAGCTGAGGATCTGCTCAAAGTCAAGGGGGGCTCCATTGGGCCTCCCACAAGTGGTTAGTGCGCTCAAAATTGGATCCGAGGACAAAATCTCAGTTCCTAGGTCGACACTGAGCAGAACAAAGCACCTCGCAAGGCCTTCCGCCTGGTGCCTTATCTTTTAATTATAATACCCCAATATAATACAACATTTTATTAAGGTAGAATAATATATCATACTAAGCAGATGAAACATAATACCAACAGACGACTCGCACAAACAACTCTAAGCATGCGCTACGACTCGCAAGGCCAACAGATAAACATGCAAAGGGTATTAGGTTGTGGGGATAAAGCTGTATGGGCTGCAGGATAAACATGTGATGGGATCGCAATTCAAGAATCGATAACTAGGGTAGCAGAGATCAACGGCAGGAATGAAAGACAATGTATAGGTAAACAAGCAAACTTTGCTTGCCTGGAATCCCGCATGGAAGTAGATCTGGTCGTTGCTCACACATCTCAACGTCTTATCCGCGAAGAAGCAACAAACACTTGAAAGCGTAAAAGATGCATTTTACAACTACGGCAAAAGATTCAGCATGATCATACGAGAATGATGCATGGAATGGCAAGATGCAATACAATGCAGGTAATCCAAATTAAGCGGGCAAACAACCCCGACAATTAATATTTAGGTGCAAGTTATTTATTTACCAACAATATTAAATGTGGGTTAACATGGCAACACATGGCATGGGTGATCTAATTAAATTAAATTGAATAGGGCATTATATATTTATTACCCCACACATTCCATAATTTATTATTTAGGTGAATTGCTACACCCGCAAACCCAAGAGATGCAACAAATGTAATTATGATGCGAAATGCACAAGATAGATGACATTTTATAAAAGAGGCATAGGGTTAGGTTTTGGTGTTCGCACGTTGGATCGGGAGAGATAGGGTTCGAAACCGACGTCTTCGGTCCGTAGAGGAAGTAGTCGTCGTCGTGGAAGTAGTCGTCGCCGAACCGGGGCATCGTCGTTAGTCGGTGTCGTGGAAGTGGTCGGGTAGTCGCCCGGGTGGTTGTTGTTCGGAGCGCCGGCTTCGGGGTCGGTGGCGCACTTGTCGCATCTAGTCTTCGGGGCCACGACAACGGACACTGGAAGGGCGCACGCACGCGCACGGGGCAGCACCACGAAGGGTGGACAAACACGGACGAAAATGTGCCGCCGGGGTGTTGCGGACATTTCGTCGAACACCCGGCGGGCGGCGGCGGCGGCGTGCACGCAGCCGTGAAGAGGAGGCCGCGGAGACGGCGGCGCGGCGCGGACGAGCGCGTGTGAGGCGGCTGCGCACTGCGGCGCGGGACGCCGCGCTGCGGCGCGGGACGGAGCACACGACGGCGGGAGGAGGAGCACGGGGTGCGCGGCGGCGGGAGCAGCCGACGGAGGATGCGCGGGCGACGGCGTGGACGCGGCGCGCACGGGCTGAGCAGGGCCTGGAGGCGTCCGGGCGCGGGCGCGCGCGGCGGTGGTGGAGGCGCGGCGGTGCGGCGCGGGCGCACGCGCGGCTGGAGGGCGCGGCGACGGGGAGCGGGCGGCGCGGCCGGGGAGGCTGCGTGGTGGCCGGAGGCGGGCAGGTCGCGGGTGCGTGCGCAGGGGAGGTGGCTGCAGGGGGTGTGGCCGGCGGCGGGGAGGAGGAAGGTCGGCGTGGGAGGCGCGGCGTCGGGCGCGGCCGGGGGCGACGCCGGCGCGGCGGCCCGGGGAGGCGCGCAGGCGGGGAAGAGGCGACGGGAGGAGGAGCTCGGGGGCTCGGGAGCAGGGCGAGGGGCGCGGCGCAGGGGAGGCGTCGGGCAGGAGCAGGGGGCGCGCCGGCGGCGGGAGCGACGCGCTGGCGGCGGCGGGCGTAGGGCGCGGCGGTGCGGCGCGGGCGGCGGGCGCTGCAGGCGTCGCGGCGGCGCTGGCGTGCGGAGCAGGGGAGGCGGAGGAGCCCGAGCGGCGCGCGCAGGGGCGGCGCGGCGCGCGGCGCAGCGCGTCCGGGGCGGCCGGCGGCCGGAGCCGGAGGCGCGGGGAGCGGAGAAGCGCAGGGCGCCGTCGGGTCGGTGGTTGGTGCGTGCGGGAGTGTCTCCCATGCGGGCAAGCTCGGGAAGAAGAAGGAATAGAAGAAAAAAAAAGAATAGAAGAAAAAGAAAAAGGAAAAGACGGGGAGAAAAGAGAAAAGGAAAAAGGGAGAAGTGGAGGTGGGCGGCTGCAAAAATTACAGGGGGTGGGAAGAAATTTCTGTGGGGAAAACCTAGGGTTTGAGTTAGATGGGCTTTGGGCCTTATTCCTCTCCCGTTTGACTTTCGGTTTTATATTTTTAAAACAAAATAGAAAACGAATTTCAACACGAAACCTTTACAAAATATTTTTAGTTTTCAATAGACAATTTAATAAACTAATTTTTAACATTTTTAAAAGATTTGAAAATAACACATTTTTAATTAATTTGAAAATGCATTTGAATTTAATTATAGAAATTTAATTTAAATGCAACAAATTAAATTAATGCGATGCGATGCCATGTCGATGCAAAAAGAAAACTCACAAAACAAAAAGGGGATAAAATCCCGGGGCGTTACAATTGTAACGACCCGGGATTTATCCCCTTTTAATTTTGTGTGTTTTCTTTTTTGCATCGTCATAGCATCGCATTGCATCTCATTAATTTAATTTGTTGCATTTAAATTCTTTTATCACTTTTAAATTCAAATGCAAATTAAATAAATTCAAATGTGATGTTCTATAATCCTTTTCAAATATTCAAACTAGTGAAATAAAATTATCTATCTTGAAACTATAAATATTTTTTTTTGCTAAAAGTTTTATAGTACTTTATTTTCTATTTGTTCTTAAAAACATAAAACAAAACCGAAAAAGAGTAAAATAAAAAGGAATAAAAAAAAACAGGAAAGAAAGCTCACCTTGGGCCGAATTCTTTTCTTTCTTCTGGCCCAGCTCCTCCTACCTTTCCCCTTCGTCCGTACCAGAAGCACACACGCAGAAGGCGTGACTCCCTCCTCCACCGTGGCCATGGTGCCCCACTCCACCTGCTCCCCTGCTTTCCCCTCCCTTAAATCTTTTCCTAGTGGCCTCCCTCCGAACCCTAGCCTCTCCTCCTTCCTCCCCCGCGCCGCAGCCGCCATCTGGCTCTCCCTTTCTCTGTTTCCTCCCACAAAATAACTTCCATGGCCGGAGCTTGAGAAGCTCGCCTAGTCGTCACCCTGGGCACCTTCTCCATCTCGTGAGAGAAGAAATTGAACCAGCTCGTCGTCCGCGTCAAGATTGCCGAAGAAACAACAACTGGAGCTGTCCCGAACGTCCTCGTCCGTCCGTGGGAGTCGCCAAGGCCGCCGTCTCCTTCCTCTGATTCATCTTCCCCGAACCCTCCGAGACCGCCCCCGACCTCCCTCGGTGAGCCCCCCCCCCTCGTCCCGTGGGACATCCCCTTTCTCTCCCCTTGCTCTGGGTTCCCTCCGTCGTGAGGAGCCGCGAAGGTGGTCGTTGTACGTCCGTGGCCGTCGTTGCGTCGGTTCTCTGAATCTGAGGAGATTCAGTTTCGTCAGATAACCGTGTTTCGTCTCCGTGTTAAAAACAAACAGTTGCTGAGTATATCAACATCACTCGCTCGCCCCCCTGTGGTTAGCAGCGCTGGTGCATCCCGTGCGCGCGGGCGCAAGATCGAATCCCACCGCGCGCGCTGTGATTTATGCCCCCTTTTTCATTATGTTTTTCTTCATCTGAAAAGACTGTCGGACTACATTCCTGCTGCTGTTAAAAATTCAGTTAGCATCGACGGGTAGCTTCATCTTAATTCCGTAACGGAGGCTATCACCAACACGAATCAGGTCATGTTGGCTTGACGCCATCTCTTCAAGTGGGCAGGTCATGAGGTCGAACCCCCACACAAATCCACACCTTTTGTTCGTTATTTTTGTGCTTCACCTCCGACACAAGTCTGACCTTTTGGTGTCAAAGTTCAGTTAACGTCGCCCCTAGTGGTCATATAAAGTAGCACCTCAATGTACTCACAAAACACTGAACTAGCCCAGTGGTTGTGCTTTGCTTCTATCTCCAGGAGATCCAGAGGTCGAATCACACGGAGGCACAAAAACAACCCATTTTACTTCTCTGCCTAATCTTTTTGTATTTTTAGCGAAATGATAATTCTTATATATATTATATCTTTTGAATTACAAATCCAAATAATACAAAATTTATATCTATTTTTATCAGAAAAATACAATGAACATTAATATGACTTTTTTATGCCATTTTGCATCTTTTATTTTAATTGCTTAGTGTAGTTTAATATTTGCACCTAAATAATTAAATTTGGAATGTGGTGGGCTTTATTTAATTAATGCCCTATGCCATTTAATTTGATTAGATCACCCATGCCATGTGTTGCCATGTTAACCAACATTTAATATTGCTGATAAATAAATAACTTGCACCTAAATATTAATTGCCGGGGTTGCTCTCCCGCTTAATTTGGATTACCTGCATTGTATTGCATCTTGCCATGTCATGCATCATTCTCACATGATCATGCTGGATCTTTGCCGTAGTTATAAAATGCATCTTTTACGCTTTCCAGTGTTTGTTGCTTCTTCGCGGATAAGACGTTGAGATGTGTGAGCAACGACAAGATCTGCTTCCATGCGGGATTCCAGGCAAGCAAAGTTTGCTTGTTTACCTATACATTGTCTTTCATTCCTGCCGTTGATCTCTGCTACCCTAGTTATCGATTCTTGAATTGCGATCCCATCACATGTTTATCCTGCAGCCCATACAGCTTTATCCCCACAACCTAATACCCTTTGCATGTTTATCTGTTGGCCTTGCGAGTCGTAGCGCATGCTTAGAGTTGTTTGTGCGAGTCGTCTGTTGGTATTATGTTTCATCTGCTTAGTATGATATATTATTATACCTTAATAAAATGTTGTATTATATTGGGGTATTATAATTAAAAGATAAGGCACCAGGCGGAAGGCCTTGCGAGGTGCTTTGTTCTGCTCAGTGTCGACCTAGGAACTGAGAATTTGTCCTCGGATCCAATTTTGAGCGCACTAACCACTTGTGGGAGGCCCTATGGAGCCCCCCTCGACTTTGAACGGATCTTCAGCTTGTCCATGTGCCGCAACCAGTTCGGGTTTTCCATTTGCTCATATCCATGTGCATGATGATGATGATGATGATTGATGAGAGGTTACATGATACGGGGGGTCATATAGGTGTGGTGCGCGCGAAGCGGACAGTTCCTACTGTGGTTTGAGCCGCATGGCTTGTGGACACAAACTAATGAGTCCGCAATTGAGATTCGGCCGGACTCTTGACGCGGGTAACAACTTATATGGGTGGCACTTGGACTTGCTGTAGTGAAGGAATAAGTCGTGTTGAGAAGCCCTGATGCTTGCTTGGGTTGATCATGCCAGTATGGGTACAGTAGTGCACCCCTGCAGGGTATAATCTTATCGATGAGCCGTGTCCACGGTTATGGACGACTTTGGTGATGATGCTGGCTAACAAGATCTAGACAACTTGCACCTAATTATTGTTAATTAATTTGATTAGTAATGTAGAATTACTTTCACAATAAATTATAAATAAAACTGTTTAACGTGTGAGTTTCCCGAATTGCTTCCTCATATTTGGTTGAGGGGGTTAATTCGAGAATGGGTTATGTTTGGTGTTAGTTGTAGATGTTTACTTTATGCGCTCTCTTATCCCTCTCTGTTTAGACGGAAGTTGTAGCGTGTCTCTTTAGGTTGCTAGTGCTGCTGCCGCTAAGTCCACCTCCACTATATTTTGGGAGATGGTGTAGAAAGTAGGCAAGTCGGTTTTGCTTGCCAGGGAGTGCCCTGACCCTCTTTTGGGATGTGCTTTATGTGCAGTCAACAGGTTTGAAGTCCGACGACGTTAGCTTGGGAATCCCTCCGGCTTGGCTGGGCAGGGATATGGCGCCATCGCTTATCTTCAGGACTCTTAGTCCAATTTGCATCTTATCGGTAGTCAGATACTATTTTGCTTCCGCTGTCATTGTATCTTTGTATTGTATCTTTTGTATCTTGACTCGTTCGAGTCGTTGTTGTAATTTATCTTTTGTTGTATTTGTGGATGTATCGGAACTGTTGTAATGTTAACACAATTCCACCCACATAATGCGCATGTTTCGACGTGCACATTATGTCTGGTGGGCGACCTAAAATCGTTATTATGCGGATTTCGGCGGGAACGCTTAAATCTACATAGTACCGATTTTAGGGCGTCACAAAGTGGTATCAGAGCCTTGGTTTCGATCTCCTTGTTGTTTCGATACGAATGGTTATCGAAGCAGCGGGTCCGCAAAAGCCTGTAGGATAACCTCGCTAACGGTCGATGTTTGTGGAGTGTCTAAATTATTTGACTAAAAGTTATTTTGAAAAATATCTCAACAGGTTTCTTTTACTCCGTACCTCAATTCTATTTCTCCTCTTACCTTACTTGTTTTGAGTCTCTTCTCTTATCCAAACTTTCAAAGTTTTAGGATCCTACGCGTGGGTGGACGATTTCTTGCCTTTTATCCTATTAGGTTCGATCTTTCGGAGTCGTCTTCGTCGTGAGCAACAATCCCTTGTTAGTGGTGTCGAGAATTTCAAGGTGGAGCAACAATCCCTTGTTAGTGGTGTCGAGAGGTTCATCCCGGAGCGTGAAGACTCGATAGTTACCCCTCTCTTCTTGTGGTCTCGGCGTGGATCTCGGGACGCGATCCCTTGTTAGTGGTGTCGATTGTAACGCCCCGGGATTTATCCCCTTTTAATTTTGTGTGTTTTCTTTTTTGCATCGTCATAGCATCGCATTGCATCTCATTAATTTAATTTGTTGCATTTAAATTCTTTTATCACTTTTCAATTCAAATGCAAATTAAATAAATTCAAATGTGATGTTCTATAATCCTTTTCAAATATTCAAACTAGTGAAATAAAATTATCTATCTTGAAACTATGAATATTTTTTTTTGCTAAAAGTTTTATAGTACTTTATTTTCTATTTGTTCTTAAAAACATAAAACAAAACCGAAAAAGAGTAAAATAAAAAGGAATAAAAAAAAAACAGGAAAGAAAGCTCACCTTGGGCCGAATTCTTTTCTTTCTTCTGGCCCAGCTCCTCCTACCTTTCCCCTTCGTCCGTACCAGAAGCACACACGCAGAAGGCGTGACCCCCTAATCCACCGTGGCCATGGTGCCCCACTCCACCTGCTCCCCTGCTTTCCCCTCCCTTAAATCTTTTCCTAGTGGCCTCCCTCCGAACCCTAGCCTCTCCTCCTTCCTCCCCCGCGCCGCAGCCGCCATCCGCCTCTCCCTTTCTCTGTTTCCTCCCACAAAATAACTTCCATGGCCGGAGCTTGAGAAGCTCGCCTAGTCGTCACCCTGGGCACCTTCTCCATCTCGTGAGAGAAGAAATTGAACCAGCTCGTCGTCCGCGTCAAGATTGCCGAAGAAACAACAGCTGGAGCTGTCCCGAACGTCCTCTCCCGTCCGTGGGAGTCGCCAAGGCCGCCGTCTCCGTCCTCTGATTCTTCTTCGCCGAACCCTCCGAGACCGCCCCCGACCTCCCTCGGTGAGCCCCCCCCCCCCCCCGTCCCGTGGGACATCCCCTTTCTCTCCCCTTGCTCTGGGTTCCCTCCGTCGTGAGGAGCCGCGAAGGTGGTCGTTGTACGTCCGTGGCCGTCGTTGCGTCGGTTCTCTGAATCTGAGGAGATTCAGTTTCGTCAGATAACCGTGTTTCGTCTCCGTGTTAAAAACAAACAGTTGCTGAGTATATCAACATCACTCGCTCGCCCCCCGTGGTTAGCAGCGCTGGTGCATCCCGTGCGCGCGGGCGCAAGATCGAATCCCACCGCGCGCGCTGTGATTTATGCCCCCTTTTTCATTATGTTTTTCTTCATCTGAAGAAGACTGTCGGACTACATTCCTGCTGCTGTTAAAAATTCAGTTAGCATCGACGGGTAGCTTCATCTTAATTCCGTAACGGAGGCTATCACCAACACGAATCAGGTCATGTTGGCTTGACGCCATCTCTTCAAGTGGGCAGGTCGTGAGGTCGAACCCCCACACAAATCCACACCTTTTGTTCGTTATTTTTGTGCTTCACCTCCGACACAAGTCTGAACTTTTGGTGTCAAAGTTCAGTTAACGTCGCCCCTAGTGGTCATATAAAGTAGCACCTCAATGTACTCACAAAACACTGAACTAGCCCAGTGGTTGTGCTTTGCTTCTATCTCCAGGAGATCCAGAGGTCGAATCACACGGAGGCACAAAAACAACCCATTTTACTTCTCTGCCTAATCTTTTTGTATTTTTAGCGAAATGATAATTCTTATATATGTTATATCTTTTGAATTACAAATTCAAATAATACAAAATTTATATCTATTTTTATCAGAAAAATACAATGAACATTAATATGACTTTTTTTATGCCATTTTGCATCTTTTATTTTAATTGCTTAGTGTAGTTTAATATTTGCACCTAAATAATTAAATATGGAATGTGTTGGGCTTTATTTAATTAATGCCCTATGCCATTTAATTTGATTAGATCACCCATGCCATGTGTTGCCATGTTAACCAACATTTAATATTGCTGATAAATAAATAACTTGCACCTAAATATTAATTGCCGGGGTTGCTCTCCCGCTTAATTTGGATTACCTGCATTGTATTGCATCTTGCCATGTCATGCATCATTCTCACATGATCATGCTGGATCTTTGCCGTAGTTATAAAATGCATCTTTTACGCTTTCCAGTGTTTGTTGCTTCTTCGCGGATAAGACGTTGAGATGTGTGAGGAACGACAAGATCTGCTTCCATGCGGGATTCCAGGCAAGCAAAGTTTGCTTGTTTACCTATACATTGTCTTTCATTCCTGCCGTTGATCTCTGCTACCCTAGTATTTGATTCTTATCGTGATCCCATCACATGTTTATCCTGCAGCCCATACAGCTGTATCCCCACATCAAATCCCCTGTTGTTTGTTTATCTGTTGGCCTTGCGAGTCGTAGTGCATGCTTAGAGTTGTTTGTGCGAGTCGTCAGTTGGTCTTATGTTTCATCTGCTTAGTATGATATATTATTCTACCTTAATAAAATGTTGTATTATATTTGGGTAATATAATTAAATGATAAGGCGTCAGGCGGAAGGCCTTGCGAGGTGCTTTGTTCTGCTCAGTGTCGACCTAGGAACTGAGATTTTGTCCTCGAATCCAATTTTGAGCGCACTAACCACTTGTGGGAGGCCCAATGGAGCCCCCCTCGACTTTGAACGGATCCGCAGCTCGTCCATGTGCCGCAAGTAGTTCGGGTTTTCCATTCGCTCATATGCATGTGCATGGTGATGATGATGATCGATGAGAGGTTACTGGATACGGGGGGTCATATAGGGCTGGTGCTCACGTAGCGGACAGTTCCTACTGTGGTTTGAGCCGCATGGTGAGCAGACACAAACTAATGAGTCCGCAATTGAGATTCGGCCGGACTCCTGACGCGGGTAACAACTCATATGGGTGGCACTTGGACTTGCTGTAGTGAAGGAATGAGTCGTGTTGAAAGGCCCTAACGGGTTGATCATGCGAGTATGGGTACTGTAGTGCACCCCTGCAGGGTATAATCTTATCGATGAGCCGTGTCCACGGTTATGGACGACTTTGGTGATGATGCTGGCTAACAAGATCTAGACAACTTACATCTAATCATTGTTAATTAATGTGACTAGTAATATAGCATTACTTACACCCTAAATGGTAACTAAAATTGTTAACGTGTGAGTTTCCCGAATTGCTTCCTCATATTTGGTTGAGGGGGTTAATTCGAGAATGGGTTATGTTTGGTGTTAGTTGTAGATGTTTATCTTATGCGCTCTCTTATCCCTCTCTGATTAGACGGAAGTTGTAGCGTGTCTCTTTAGGTTGCTAGTGCTGCTGCCGCTAAGTCCACCTCCCCTATATTTTGGGAGATGGTGTAGAAAGTAGGCAAGTCGGTTTTGCTTGCCAGGGAGTGCCCTGACCCTCTTTTGGGATGTGCTTTATGTGCAGTCAACAGGTTTGAAGTCTGACGACGTTAGCTTGGGAATCCCTCCGGCTTGGCTGGGCAGGGATATGGCGCCATTGCTTATCTTCAGGACTCTTAGTCCAATTTGCTTCTTATCCGTAGTCGGATACTATTCTGCTTCCGCTGTCATTTGAATATTTGTATTGTAATATTTGTATCTTGACTCGTTCGAGTCGTTGTTGTAATTTATCTTCTGTTGTATTTGTGAATGTATCGGAACTGTTGTAATGTTATCACAACTCCACCCACATAATGCGCATGTTTCGGCGTGCACATTATGTCTGGTGGGCGACCTAAAATCGTTATTATGCGGATTTCAGCGGGAACGCTTTACTTTACAGCGAGGCAACCATGGCCTCCCCCACCTCGCCCCACCACGTGCTCCCCTCCTCTCCTTCTTAGCCGAGCCACTG
Source organism: Poa annua (assembly GCA_026929855.1). Taxonomy (NCBI): domain Eukaryota; kingdom Viridiplantae; phylum Streptophyta; class Magnoliopsida; order Poales; family Poaceae; genus Poa; species Poa annua. Next base: position 34,316,055 of record CM049431.1, read on the forward strand.
CCCCTCCTGGAACCCTAGCCTCTCCTCTCCTCCTCCCTCCTCGCGCCGCCGCCGCCTCCCCTTTCTTCCCCATCTCCATCCCTGCCTTTCTTTTGCCACCGTTTATACACCGGAGGACCTCGCCGCCGCAGAGCTCATACGTCGACGACGAAGGACTGATTTCGGGACCCGGAGGTGCGCCTCGTTGCACGCCTTGTCCTCATCGAATGAATCGGGTAGGTGATGCTGGAAATGGACCAGTTCATCCTCGCCTCCCTCGCGGCCGGCGGAGCGCCGCCGCCAAAAATTCTTCGTCTTTGGTCGTCCCCAACATGAACAACTCCTCTGAGCTCCCCCGAGGTGAGCCTCGTCCCCTCTACCCCTCTCTCTCTCCGTTTCGTCCTCGTAGAGGCTCGTTTTCCGCCGGCGCCGGAGTGCCTCGTCGCGGACCGCACGGCCCGGCCCTGTCGAGCAAGAACAGGTGGAGCCCGAGCTTTCCCCTTCACTTCTGAGCACGGGAATGGGTTCCCCCACCCTCCAGCACGCACGCAGACACCCGCACGACCCCGCGTCGCTCGTTGGAGGTTGCCGCCGGTCCATTGTTGCTCCGCCGCGCGCACGGTTTTCAGGCGAAATTCAGTCTCGTCAGTTATCCGCTTGCCGTTCCTGTTAAAAATAGTGTATCCTCTTATCTGTCAACATCACAGATCCGCTCCACTGGTTAGCAGCGCATCGCTCGCTCCACCTCGCGCGACGCGGCTTCGATTTTCCCACCGGGCACGTTGGGAGAAAAAGCCCTCCTTTTTGTTTTTCCCCTCGCTGACACCACGGGCCCACCGGTCAGCGACCGTGGCGCCCACAGCGCACAGTCAGCGCCCGCGTGGCGCACGGGCCCGCTTGACAGCCTCTGGTGTAGGGTGCCCTCTGGTGAGAAAAATCAGAGGAGAACCCCTGCGCCTGCAGTTTTACCCAGAGCCCCCTGTAGTTGTTGTTTTCTACCCAGGGCACCTCCCCAGCACTGTTTCCTCACCAATAGGTCCCTGCACATTTTCAGAAACACCCCTAGACTTCAAAATGCAATAACTTTAATTCTATAACTCCAAATAAATTAATCTTTATATGTTTATTTATCAGAAAAATGTAATGAATATTAATAAGCCATTTGTATGTCATTTTGCATCTGTTATTTAATTTCTTAGTGTAATTTGTTAATTGTAACTAAATAAATTAAATATGGAATGTGTTGGGCTTTATTTATATAATGCCCTATTTCCATTTAATTTAATTAGATCACCCATGCCATGTATTACCATGTTAACCAACATTTAATATTGCTGGTAAATAAATAACTTGCACCTAAATAATTATTGTCAGGGTTGCTTTCCCGCTTAATTTGGATTACCTGCTTTGTGTTGCATGTTGCCATGCCATGCATCATTCTCGTATGATCATGCTGAATCTTCTGCCGTAGTTGTAAAATGCATCTTTTACGCTTTCCAGTGCTTGTTGCTTCTTCGCGGATAAGACGTTGAGATGTGTGAGCAACGACAAGATCTGCTTCCATGCGGGATTCCAGGCAAGCAAAGTTTGCTTGTTTACCTACACGATTGTCGGGTTTTCATTCCTGCCTTTTGATCTATGCTATCTTAGTTATCGGTTCTTGAATTGCGATCCCATCACATGTTTATCCTGCAGCCTATACAGCTATATCCCCACAACCCATAACCCCTTGCATGTTTATCTGTTGGCCTTTGCGAGTCGTAGTGCATGCTTAGGATTGGTTGAGCGAGTCGTTCCTTTGTCTTTATCTCATATGCTTAGTATGATATTGTTCTACTATCATAAACTGTTGTCTTATTTTGGAGTTCTATAATTAAAAGATAAGGCACCAGGCGGAATGCCTTGCGAGGTGCTTTGTTCTGCTCAGTGTCGACCTAGGAACTGAGATTTTGTCCTCGGATCCAATTTTGAGCGCACCAACCACTCGTGGGTGGCCCAATGGAGCCCCCCTCGACTTTGAACGGATCCGCAGCTCGTCCATGTGCCGCAAGTAGTTCGGGTTTTCCATTTGCTCATATGCATGTGCATGATGATGATGATGATCGACGAGAGGTTACTTGATACGGGGGGTCATATAGGGGGTGGTGCGCGCGAAGCGGACAGTTCCTACTGTGGTTTGAGCCGCATGGCGCGTGGACACAAACTAATGAGTCCGCAATTGAGATTCGGCCGGACTCCTGACGCGGGTAACAACTCATATGGGTGGCACTTGGACTTGCTGTAGTGAAGGAATGAGTCGTGTTGAGAGGCCCTCACGGGTTGATCATGCGAGTATGGGTACTGTAGTGCACCCCTGCAGGGTATAATCTTATCGATGAGCCGTTTCCACGGTTATGGACGACTTTGGTGATGATGCTGGCAAACAAGATCTAGACAACTTGCACCTAATTATTGTTAATTAATTTGATTAGTAATGTAGAATTACTTTCACAATAAATATAAATAAAACTGTTTAACGTGTGAGTTTCCCGAATTGCTTCCTCATATTTGGTTGAGGGGGTTAATTCGAGAATGGGTTATGTTTGGTGTTAGTTGTAGATGTTTACTTTATGCGCTCTCTTATCCCTCTCTGTTTAGACGGAAGTTGTAGCGTGTCTCTTTAGGTTGCTAGTGCTGCTGCCGCTAAGTCCACCTCCACTATATTTTGGGAGATGGTGTAGAAAGTAGGCAAGTCGGTTTTGCTTGCCAGGGAGTGCCCTGACCCTCTTTTGGGATGTGCTTTATGTGCAGTCAACAGGTTTGAAGTCCGACGACGTTAGCTTGGGAATCCCTCCGGCTTGGCTGGGCAGGGATATGGCGCCATCGCTTATCTTCAGGACTCTTAGTCCAATTTGCATCTTATTGGTAGTCGGATACTATTTTGCTTCCGCTGTCATTGTATCTTTATATTGTATCTTTTGTATCTTGACTCGTTCGAGTCGTTGTTGTAATTTATCTTTTGTTGTATTTGTGGATGTATCGGAACTGTTGTAATGTTATCACAATTCCACCCACATAATGCGCATGTTTCGACGTGCACATTATGTCTGGTGGGCGACCTAAAATCGTTATTATGCGGATTTCGGCGGGAACGCTTAAATCTACATAGTACCGATTTTAGGGCGTCACAAAGTGGTATCAGAGCCAGGTTTCGATCCTGGGACCTGTGGGTTATGGGCCCTATTCAATTTAATTTAATTAGATCACCCATGCCATGTGTTGCCATGTTAACCCACATTTAATATTCTTGGTAAATAAATAACTTGCACCTAAATATTAATTGTCGGGGTTGTTTGCCCGCTTAATTTGGATTACCTGCATTGTATTGCATCTTGCCATGCCATGCATCATTCTCGTATGATCATGCTGAATCTTTTGCCGTAGTTGTAAAATGCATCTTTTACGCTTTCCAGTGTTTGTTGCTTCTTCGCGGATAAGACGTTGAGATGTGTGAGCAACGACAAGATCTGCTTCCATGCGGCATTCCAAGCAAGCAAAATTTGCTTGTTTACCTATACATTGTCTTTCATTCCTGCCGTTGATCTCTGCTACCCTAGTTATCGATTCTTATCGCGATCCCATCACATGTTTATCCTTCAGCCCATACAGCTTTATCCCCACAACCTAATACCCGTTGCATGTTTATCTGTTGGCCTTGCGAGTCGTAGCGCATGCTTAGAGTTGTTTGTGCGAGTCGTCTGTTGGTATTATGTTTCATCTGCTTAGTATGATATATTATTCTACCTTAATAAAATGTTGTATTATATTGGGGTATTATAATTAAAAGATAAGGCACCAGGCGGAAGGCCTTGCGAGGTGCTTTGTTCTGCTCAGTGTCGACCTAGGAACTGAGATTTTGTCCTCGGATTCAATTTTGAGCGCACTAACCACTTGTGGGAGGCGCTATGGAGCCCCCCCTCGACTTTGAACGGATCTTCAGCTTGTCCATGTGCCGCAACTAGTTCGGGTTAAAATTATTTTTAAAAGATCTCAATAGGTTTCTTTTTACTCCTTACCTCTATTCTACTTCTCCTCTTACCATATTTGATTTGGAGTCTCTTCTCTTATCCAACTTTCAAACCGTGAGGGCCTCTCAACACGACTCATTCCTTCACTACAGCAAGTCCAAGTGCCACCCATATGAGTTGTTACCCGCGTCAGGAGTCCGGCCGAATCTCAATTGCGGACTCATTAGTTTGTGTCCACGCGCCATGCGGCTCAAACCACAGTAGGAACTGTCCGCTTCGCGCGCACCACACCTATATGACCCCCCGTATCATGTAACCTCTCATCAATCATCATCATCATGCACATGGATATGAGCAAATGGAAAACCCGAACTAGTTGCGGCACATGGACAAGCTGAAGATCCGTTCAAAGTCGAGGGGGGCTCCATAGGGCCTCCCACAAGTGGTTAGTGCGCTCAAAATTGGATCCGAGGACAAAATCTCAGTTCCTAGGTCGACACTGAGCAGAACAAAGCACCTCGCAAGGCCTTCCTCCTGGTGCCTTATCTTTTAATTATAATACCCCAATATAATACAACATTTTATTAAGGTAGAATAATATATCATACTAAGCAGATGAAACATAATACCAACAGACGACTCGCACAAACAACTCTAAGCATGCGCTACGACTCGCAAGGCCAACAGATAAACATGCAAAGGGTATTAGGTTGTGGGGATAAAGCTGTATGGGCTGCAGGATAAACATGTGATGGGATCGCAATTCAAGAATCGATAACTAGGGTAGCAGAGATCAACGGCAGGAATGAAAGACAATGTATAGGTAAACAAGCAAACTTTGCTCCCCCTGTTCTGGGCCATTTTCTCTCTCTTCTGGCCCATCTCCCCTCTCCCTCTGGCCCAGCCCATCCCCTCCTTCCCTTCTTCTTCGTACGGACAGTCAACGAGGAGAAAAAGCCATGGCCTCCCCCACCACGTGCCCCCACCTCCTTAAGCACTCCCCCTCTACTTTAGCTAGCCGCACCCCTCTCCCTAGAAACCCTAGCCGCCTCCTCCCTTCCCCCTGTGCCGCCGCCCCTTCTTCCCCATCTTCTTCTCCCTCTCTCTGTTCTTCTTTCCCAAAATCATCTCCACCATGACCGGAGCTTGAAGCTCGCACAACCCGACGCCATGGTCTCCGTCGGCCCCTCCCTAGCGTGGGAATGGAACCTCCTCGCCGTCCTCTCCATCCCTGCTGAAGATCTCGTGCCGAGGACGCCGGAGTTGTCCACGCCGACCTCAGCTTCCTCCGGCCGCCGAGTTGGTCGTCCGCTCCTTCCCCGCGCCATCTACGACCTCTCCCGAGCCGCCCTCTACGCCCCCGACCTCCCCAAGGTGAGGCTCGCCTCCGGGAACCTTTCCCCTCCTTCTCCCCTTGCTCTGGTCGCCGCCATCGCGCGGAATCGCTGCAGCCGCGCCTCTGCAGTTCGTCCCGGTCGCCGTCCCATACTGAAGTCTGAAGATTGCAAGTTCAGTTAAACGTCTCCGGTGTTATTCATATTATCCAGCGCCTGCAATCCTTCAGAAACACTAGCGTGTACCAGTGGTTGAGCTCCCGATCAACCACCCGTAGGTCGTGTGTTCAATCCCCCGCCGCGCATCCCCTTTTTCCCTTATTTTCTCTGCTCATGTTCAGTTAAACGTCTCATGTTCCTTTTATTAACAGTGGCTGCTGTTCCATGTCACAAAAAGAACACCAGCCCAGTGGTTTTGCCTCTCTCTCGGCGTCCAGCAGATCGCCAGTTCGAACTCCCCAGATGCGAAACCAATCTTTTTCCTCTGTTTGTTGATTCCTTTAACACCGGCGTCAGAGGTTTTATTCCTTCAGGCTCGTGTACTTCCACAAACCGACCTCTGGTCTTGTGGCTAGAGCTCCCTGGTTGGTCGTGTGTTCAATCCCCCGCCGCGCATCCCCTTTTTCCCTTATTTTCTCTGCTCATGTTCAGTTAAACGTCTCATGTTCCTTTTATTAACAGTGGCTGCTGTTCCATGTCACAAAAAGAACACCAGCCCAGTGGTTTTGCCTCTCTCTCGGCGTCCAGCAGATCGCCAGTTCGAACTCCCCAGATGCGAAACCAATCTTTTTCCTCTGTTTGTTGATTCCTTTAACACCGGCGTCAGAGGTTTTATTCCTTCAGGCTCGTGTACTTCCACAAACCGACCTCTGGTCTTGTGGCTAGAGCTCCCTGGTTGCACCTAGGAGGCCCAAGTTCAAATCCCCTGCCGTACCAATTCCTGCCATTTTCCCCTTTTTCTTTGCTGTTATTATGTTTTACCAATCTTATATATATCATATCTTGTTTTTTCTAAATCCAAATAATATAAAGTTTATATCTATTTTGATCATAAAAATGCAATGCACATTAATATGCCATTTTGCATCTTTTATTTTAATTGCTTAGTGTAATTTATTTGTACCATCTAAATAATTAAATATGGAATGCGTTGGGCTTTATTTAATTATTGCCCTATTCCATTTAATTTAATTAGATCACCATGTCATGTGTTGCCATGTTAACGAACATTTATTTTGTTGGGTAGATAAATAACTTTAACATTAATATTAATTGTCGGAATCCCGGTCCCGCTTAATTTGGATTAAGTGCATCTCGCAATGCATCTTGCCATGCCATGCATCATTCCTCCATGATCATGCTGGATCTTTTGCCGTAGTTGTAAAATGCATCTTTTGCGCTTTCAGTGTTTGTTGCTTCTTCGCAGATACGACGTTGAGATGTGTGAGCAACGACAAGATCTGCTTCCATGCGGGATTCCAGGCAAGCAAAGTTTGCTTGTTTACCTATACATTGTCTTTCATTCCTGCCGTTGATCTCTGCTATCCTAGTATTCGATTCTTTATCGTGATCCAATCACATGTTTAACCTGCAGCCCATACAGCTTTATCCCCACATCCCATCACCTGTTGTTTGTTTATCTGTTGGCCTTGCGAGTCGTAGCGCATGCTTAGAGTTGTTTGTGCGAGTCGTCTGTTGGTCTTATGTTTCATCTGCTTAGTATGATAGATCTTTCTACCTTAATAAAATGTTGTATTATATTGGGGTATTATAATTAAAAGATAAGGCACCAGGCGGAAGGCCTTGTGAGGTGCTTTGTTCTGCTCAGTGTCGACCTAGGAACTGAGATTTTGTCCTCGGATCCAATTTTGAGCGCACTAACCACTTGTGGGTGGCCCAATGGAGCCCCCCTCGACTTTTAACGGATCCGCAGCTCGTCCATGTGCCGCAAGTAGTTCGGGTTTTCCATTCGCTCATATGCATGTGCATGATGATGATGATCGATGAGAGGTTACTTGATACGGGGGGTCATATAGGGGTGGTGCGCGCGAAGCGGACAGTTCCTACTGTGGTTTGAGCCGCATGGCGCATGGACACAAACTAATGAGTCCGCAATTGAGATTCGGCCGGACTCCTGACGCGGGTAACAACTCATATGGGTGGCACTTGGACTTGCTGTAGTGAAGGAATGAGTCGTGTTCAGAGGCCCTAACGGGTTGATCATGCGAGTATGGGTACTGTAGTGCACCCCTGTAGGGTATAATCTTATCGATGAGCCGTGTCCACGGTTATGGACGACTTTGGTGATGATGCTGGCTAACAAGATCTAGACAACTTGCACCTAATTAATGTTAATTAATTTGATTAGTAATATAGAATTACTTTCACAATAAATTATAAATAAAAACTGTTCAACGTGTGAGTTTCCCGAATTGCTTCCTCATATTTGGTTGAGTGGGTTAATTCGAGAATGGGTTATGTTTGGTGTTAGTGGTATATGTTTATCTTATGCGCTCTCTTATCCCTCTCTGATTAGACGGAAGTTGTAGCGTGTCTCTTTAGGTTGCTAGTGCTGCTGCCGCTAAGTCCACCTCCCCTATATTTTGGGAGATGGTGTAGAAAGTAGGCAAGTCGGTTTTGCTTGCCATGGTAGCAATTGTGTTCAGACAGAATATTATAATTTTTTGTGCACTAACCCTCTCATGAAGTTACTCTAAGTTTGGCGTGGATGAAGTTTTCAAGGATCAAGAGAGAAGGATGATATAATGTGATCAAGAGCATAGTAAAGCCAAAGCTTGGGGATGCCCTGGTGGTTCACCCCAATATATTCAATAAGACTCAAGCGTCAAAACTTAGGGATGCCCAAGGCATCCCCTTCTACATCGACAAACTATCAAGTCCTTTCTAGTGAAACTATATTTTAGTTCCATCACGAATTCATTCTGGTAAAAAAGGTTCTTATCTTGAAGCGTCTGTTTGTTTTTATTTTTGTTTTTGTTATTTTCATTCTCTGGATAAAATGGATCCTAGCATTCTTTTGTGTGGGAGAGAGACACGCTCCGCTTTTTCATATGAATACTCGTATTCTTCACTTATATTTGTTGAGTATTCTTTTTATATTATTGTTTGCTCTCTAGCTCTTGTTTTTCATGCATCTATTGTTAGAGATGTTAGGTTTGTTATATTATACTCTCATATCTCATTGTTTAATTACTTGGAGAGTTTATCTTTTAATTAAGTTGATTGGTGTTTGGTTGAGAACAGAAAATGCTAAATGTGGTAGATGGTATAATTAAATGATACATTAATCTTGTAGATCATTAAATTGTGTCACTTGTATCATTGATTTTGTTTTGAGATATTAATTTGCTTAATGGTAAACATGATGGTTTAGTAAAGTTGAATGCATAAATGGTTGGTCTATAGAAACTTGAAATCTTTGCCACAATTAAATTTCCAGTTGATTGCATAATGGTATCTGACTTCTATTTGCCTATGGCAACCGTAATGGATTTATGTTATGCGCTACGGTCGGGTCCCCAACAGTGACTTGTTCATCTGCCACAGCACCCCTAGGAGTAATTTTCATTATGCCTTGCATGATCATATTTTTATTTGGAATCTTTTTACTTGTGAGTTCTAAAACTGCGGTTTTCATGGCACTTCCACCACCATATTGCTAGCGTCTTCGGTACTTTGCTTTGCCCTTTCTCACATTGAGATTTGGTGCATTTTTCACGGGTACATCCAAACTCGTGGGAGATCTTCATCTTGTTCTCCTACACATAAGCCAAATATATTTCTCAAAACAGCCACTGTCGTCGTGGCGAACAGACAGATGCCTACGGGTAGGCTAATTTGTGGGGCTGATGGACGCTAGGGGATCTCGGGGAGGGATTGCGTGATGCACTCGTGCGCTGATAAACTCAATCGACATGGTGACACAACGATTTACCCTGCTTCGGGCGCTTGTGAGGAGATAAAACCCCTACTGCAACATCTAGCCTACTCGCTATATTTCTCATGTCATTATCTGGGCTACAATATGCTCCGTGAGCTGCTAGACAGGCCTCCATGAGGTCTTGAGAGAAATGAGAAGGGGGGAAATGAAGTGGTGGGGAAGGTGGTGAGTGTAGCGTACCTGCACTTTAAATAAGGCAGATACCTGTGTATAGTGCAAATCCCTGGATCGATTCATTTGCACACACAGTTTACGATGTAATATCACAACAAAGGTCAATTTTATTACATCGATGATCCAGAATTACAAAATATTTGATACAAGTTGCATAGCATAAAGCTAGCATTGAAAAAAATACACAGCGGAAAATACAATAGCAGAGAGACTTTCATGCTGCCACAGGCGAAAACATGTTGGTTGTAGACTCGAAACCTTTACGAAACCTCACTCGTCATCTGATCAAATCTGCAATAAGAAAAATATTGCAACAACGTGGGTCAGATTCCATTAAAAATGGAGTCTGGCAAGTGACACTATGGTGGACACTTAAGGAATAACTCTAAAACCTATATGAATATTTGGCTGGTGGAGCTCAAGGCTAATTTGCATAAAGCCAATTTTCCTATTCTTTTGAAAACACTTTTCTTGAAATCTCGACGAGTATGGCATGAAAACCATAAATCTCATCTTCCCTTGTTCACCCATCAAGTTTTACTTTTGAAGTTGGAATGATGGAATCCTCCGTTGACGTCCTTGATCAGCTGCTCAAAATTGTCCGTAACCGGGGACACGGCTAAGTACTTAGTTTTACACTCTGCAGAGGTTGTGCACTTTCACCATTGTACCCATTCAACCAAGGTATCCTTTACACACCATTTGTGATAAGGAAAGGAGAGAATGAGACGAGATCTTTCAGAAGCATTTTCCCTCCCACCTGGCTTGACCCTTTCCACCTAACATCCCCCTACATCTGCTTGTCAAGCCGGAGAGAGTCCACGCAACATAATCGATCAAGCCAGAGCCCATATGGCAATGGCTGCACTGGAAGCAATCGTCACTTGGAGTTCCTTCAGATTCCTCTGTTCCTGGGTGGCCGTTCTCAAGTGTACATACTCGCCATAGAAATGGACCTGAGTAGCCACTCAACATAAACCATCCGACCAATTACCACCTAGGTGTTTCATTCTTAACTTAGTAGAATTTAGATTTTCACAAAACAACATTTGCATAGCAACAATAATTCTACTAAGTATTGCATAGGAACCTAGACACAGGAATAAGGGATTCTACGCAGGTTTAGCATAGCAACACATGCATATAAAATACACTAAGTAATGCATATAAAATAGGAAGTTTATGAGGTGTGCCACTTGCCTTTGAATGTTGTCGTTGTTCACAAACTCTTTTCAACAACGAACGTTTGCTCTCCGTTTAATCTAAGCAATATAAGCAAACAACAATACAACAATCAACAGCAAGCAAAACTCAAAATGCATACAAACACATACTAGATGAATAAATAAGTTTTATAAAACTTTCTAAGGAAAATATGTTTATGCATGATGTGCAACATATTCCTAAGGCTAGAAATACTTTTCATGCCATGGAAATCTTTTAAGTTTATGCAAGGCAAATGTGTTGGTCCAAAAGGACTAAGGACTAAAGTCTTAAGTTGGATACTCATACTTTGTTTTATAACTTCTTGAAACAAGCACTCAAATGGCTTAGCCATGATGTGCAAAATACTTAGAGAAAAATACTAAGTCATTGGTTCAAGATGATCACAATTATTATCAACTCTTTGTAAGTTGGACATTCACTATAGTGAGAGAGACAGACACCCGGCCAACCACTTAAATTGTGGAACAGGTCTCATGTACGTGGACATGTAAGGTTTGTTTCCAGGCCGCTTCATCCCACTATGCTGCTAGGATCCAACAACTTCAAGATGATAACATCATGATCAAAATTTGTTTAAGTCTAAAAGACAAGATTAGGAAAGACGGAAAAGATAGAAATAAAGATGTAGTTGTCCACCAGGCTTCATCTCCAGACTTGTAACTTTCTTCTGGATGATGTCTTGATTGAGCTCTTGGTATTCTTGATGAATCCTCAGACTTGGTGGTTCTTGTATCCTCGAGGCTGGTCTTGGATTTACTTAGTCTTCATGAATTTCTCAGAGGAGAAGAAGGACAGAGAGAAAGACTTAGAGAATAGAAAGGGGGCTGGCCTTCTTGAACTTCTTCTCACTTTTCTTCTAAGTGCTTGCCATCTTTGGGAATGCTTCCAGGTTCTGTTTTCTTCTAAGTCCTTCATGAAGTCTCAGAGAAAAGAAAGAGAGAGAGAACAAGACTTGGAAAATATTTCTGGTTGGTCTTCATGATTTTCTTCTTGATTTTGTTCTAAGTGTTCCTTCTCCTTGAAGATACTTCTGAAAACTTGTTTTTGGCTAAGTCCTTCCTTGGTCTTCCAGCTCCATGTTGAAAAACTACTAAGTGTCTAAGTGTATAGCACTTTTCCCAAAATACTAAGTTTGAAAATAATTCTATCTTAGAGAAATTGGGAAGGAGTATTCCTTATGGAAATATAACTTATGCTATGCATGAAATGCAATTTTAAATCACAAGCACATAACACTAATTTTTGTGAAGTTTATAAAATATGTATGAATTTATAAATGTAATTTAATTAATTTCTAGTTTTAAAAATATATAATAAAAGGAATATTTATAAGATTAAGTTTCCTATGACTAAATTTTTATAACAAAATTTTATAATTAATGTTAATAGACAGAGAGCATTTAATTAAATCTATTGCAATTGGATTTAATCCAAAATAATGTTTCTATTAAAAGTTATTTCAAAATTAGTCAAACTATTCAAATTAAACACACAACTATGAAATCATTCAAAAATTACTCAAAATTATTTAATAGCAGTGGCATTAATTTACACATATTCTAAAGTTTCTAAAACATATTTATTTGCAATTTTTGGATTTATAGATTTAAAGTTATTACAAATATACTCAAATTCACCATTTGAAATTTGAATATTTTATACTAAGTCAAATTTGAATTTTGTCAGATCCAAATTATTCTACACATCCAGAGCTTTCCAAATATATAAAAATTATTAAATTTGGAGTTATGGTTAAAAAGTTGTGAGAGATCTAAGTGACAGGGGTGTTTCTGCAAAACTGCCGATTTAATTTAATTACGAAATTGATTATACACGTCAGCGCTGACTGTGCGCTGACGGGGCATGCCACGTAGGCGCTGACGTGGTTAAGTCATCTGATCTGGGCCGTCAGATCTGGATCTGACGGTCCAGATCGGAGCGTACCCGTTCGTCCTCGACCATCTAATCAAAGCCGTGGAGATCTAATCGGACGGCGCAGGATGCTTGGACCATACCGTGGCGGCGCAACCTCGCCGGAGATGGAGCTGACGGCGGCGCGGGCTCGGGATCGAACGGCCTCGACGCTGGAGTTGCTCCCCGGACGCGAGAAGACGACCACGACGTTCGGCGTGAAGCTGCGATGGCGATGGGGTCGTCTACGACGAGCAGCGCGTCCTCGAGCAGTGCGGGTTCGGGGACGATGGCGCGGCGGTTCCGGCGAGCTCCACTCGCGACGATTTGCTGCGAAGAAGATCGAGAGAAGGGGTCAGGGAGATGCGCCAGGAGCAGGGAAAAAGGATGGGTAGGGCCTCGGGGCTTAGGGCAATCTACCTCGCCGGGGATGGAAGAGTTTCGGCGGCGGACGGTGCGGACTCCGGCGAGCTCCTCCGGCGGCCTGGGGGCACGGTTTAGCTAGGGTTTTGGGGGAAAAGACGCGGCTGGGTCGGGGGATTATATAGGGGGCTGCAGGAGTTCGAATCCCGCACGAATCGGGAAGAAATCGTCTCCGATTCGATCTCCGTTTTCTGCTCTTCGTTCGGTTAGAGGAAGAAGAAGATCTGCTGACGTCAGCATGACGTCAGCCATGATTTTCTTTTTCTGATTTTATTTCTTTAATTCATATCTTTTGATTTATAACTCCAAATGATGTCAAATAAATTTCTAAAAATTTGTAAAATTATTATCTTTCTGTTAAACCAATTGTGGGCATGTTTTGAATATTTTTGAAAATTCATATTTTGAAATGTTGCTTAATTACAAATTTGACACTTAAAGTCAAATTTGAATTTCTTTCTCATTTAAATTTTCCTTTGGCTATAATAAATTTGTAAAGATACCCCCATTTCAATATGTTTGAATTTAAGTTATTTAAACTTATTTTTCTTAAACATGCATCTTTATTTTGGTTTAATAGAAGCTAAATAATTTTTAAAGTAATAGGAAATATAATGGATTCTAATTAAATTTTATTTTGGGTAACATTATATCTTATTTTTTTGATAATTCATTTGAAAACTTCATAACAACTTTGGGAAAAGGTTTTTGTTTTAATTCTATTCTTATTTAGAATATATTAATCATTTCATGCTTTGAACATATATGAAATTCATTTGAGCAAAAGAAATGTTTATTTGGTTAATTCATTAATTTAAAAGCTATGAGGTTTTGAATCACGGTGGATAATAAAATGTTTAAACTGTGACATTTGAAATATTAAACTCAATTTGAAGTCTTTTATAGTTGGTTTCCTTATACTTTTAATATTTTATTTTAATAAAAGAAAAGTTTTAAATTTTAGTGATTTTTGAACATTCCAAAATGTTGGGATGTTACAGACTACCACCCTTAAAAGGAATCTCGTCCCCGAGATTCGGAGAAGCTAGAAAAGAAAGCAAAGGCTTGAATGATTCTGATAACTCGAGATGTTCTGAGAAATGAAATTTCGGACATGAAACTTGAAAACAGACAGTGAATGGTTTTTCTAATTAGAAAGATGAAAGGAAAGATAGTTTGAGATTTCTGGGTTTAAGTGACTGTGTTTGAATTATCTAGGTGGCTACAACCCTTAAAAGAAAAGTTCTGTTGCTAATTCAACATCCTAATGCACAACCAAAAATTCAAGATAATCCTCTACAAACAACATCTAACAAACATCAAGCAATAAGGTTCAAACACAAGCAACCACATACGTAAAAATTTCAAACTTCTTTTGAGAAATCGAACTAATTGTTTATCGAACGAAAGGTCGGGGAAATACCAAAGTAACAGTACTGCCATACCACAATTTGATAGGTCAATACACTCAATCGATACGATAAGCTAAAGGATAAATGGTGGTCCCTCTAACATGGTTTTGATTGCTACACTTATCCTTCCTAAATACTACGCTTGCGTTTTATTGCGTGGTTATTTGCCACAGGCGTGACTTCTCCCTCAGTTTACTCTTCAGACAGCACTTCTTCGGGGTCTTCTTCCACTGGTCCTTCCTTCTTCGTAGCTGCAGATACAGTCACATCTCCAGTGCCTTGGTCACCTCCTTCAGCTACTGGCGGTGGTGGAGGTGGAATGAGTTGAGCCTCAAGCATGGCAATTTGTTGATCCTTGCCAAGGTTCTCCAAATGTAGGTCATGGATGAGTTCCTCCAACTGACCAATAAGATTTTCAGAAGCCTGGAGTTCTTGGGTTTTTGCGTGTATGACGGCTTGTGCATGATCTGCGACGTCCTGAGTCTGTTGGACTCTCCTGGTCAGACAGTTGATGAGATAATCCAAGTCTTCAAACGTCTTGTTAACAAGGGGCACGTCCAGGCGATTTCCCGTGTGAGCCATCGAGAGACCATGTGCATTCCTCTTCCCAAAGGCACGGAAGGGCGATCCTGGTGCTAGCTTGAATCGATACTTGTAACACAAACGAGCCATTAAGTCCACCATAGCTATGTTCAGTCCCTCAATCCACTCTGGGTAGTAGGTGACATAGTCCACGGGCTCGAAGTCTGGCATCGTAGGATCCGGGGTCATGATGGTGCGTATTTCCCAACGTATCCCATGGGGTATGTCGGTCTCCTCCTTCCTTCCTCGGAAATAGGGTGGTGGTAGCTTCAGAACACTTGTCAACCTAGCCAGCTGCCTCCCAAAGATGAAATCCGACAAAACTCCAGCATACGCAGTCTCAGTGTATTCTCCCATCTAAAATTTTGAACAGATAAGAGTATTAGAATTTAAAAGGAAAGGGAAAGATGCCAGACAAGACAAAGTAAAACAATATTAAGGGCAGGTTCAAAATTTACTCATGTTTTGGGAACCTAGTTTAGTTAACTATTTAACCTTTAGGGTCTTAGTCCAATCCTAGGGGTTTCGAACCTACAGGCAACACAGTGCTCTGATACCATCTGTAGCGTACCTGCACTTTAAATAAGGCAGATACCTGTGTATAGTGCAAATCCCTGGATCGATTCATTTGCACACACAGTTTACGATGTAATATCACAACAAAGGTCAATTTTATTACATCGATGATCCAGAATTACAAAATATTTGATACAAGTTGCATAGCATAAAGCTAGCATTGAAAAAAATACACAGCGGAAAATACAATAGCAGAGAGACTTTCATGCTGCCACAGGCGAAAACATGTTGGTTGTAGACTCGAAACCTTTACGAAACCTCACTCGTCATCTGATCAAATCTGCAATAAGAAAAATATTGCAACAACGTGGGTCAGATTCCATTAAAAATGGAGTCTGGCAAGTGACACTATGGTGGACACTTAAGGAATAACTCTAAAACCTATATGAATATTTGGCTGGTGGAGCTCAAGGCTAATTTGCATAAAGCCAATTTTCCTATTCTTTTGAAAACACTTTTCTTGAAATCTCGACGAGTATGGCATGAAAACCATAAATCTCATCTTCCCTTGTTCACCCATCAAGTTTTACTTTTGAAGTTGGAATGATGGAATCCTCCGTTGACGTCCTTGATCAGCTGCTCAAAATTGTCCGTAACCGGGGACACGGCTAAGTACTTAGTTTTACACTCTGCAGAGGTTGTGCACTTTCACCATTGTACCCATTCAACCAAGGTATCCTTTACACACCATTTGTGATAAGGAAAGGAGAGAATGAGACGAGATCTTTCAGAAGCATTTTCCCTCCCACCTGGCTTGACCCGTTCCACCTAACATCCCCCTACATCTGCTTGTCAAGCCGGAGAGAGTCCACGCAACATAATCGATCAAGCCAGAGCCCATATGGCAATGGCTGCACTGGAAGCAATCGTCACTTGGAGTTCCTTCAGATTCCTCTGTTCCTGGGTGGCCGTTCTCAAGTGTACATACTCGCCATAGAAATGGACCTGAGTAGCCACTCAACATAAACCATCCGACCAATTACCACCCAGGTGTTTCATTCTTAACTTAGTAGAATTTAGATTTTCACAAAACAACATTTGCATAGCAACAATAATTCTACTAAGTATTGCATAGGAACCTAGACACAGGAATAAGGGATTCTACGCAGGTTTAGCATAGCAACACATGCATATAAAATACACTAAGTAATGCATATAAAATAGGAAGTTTATGAGGTGTGCCACTTTCCTTTGAATGTTGTCGTTGTTCACAAACTCTTTTCAACAACGAACGTTTGCTCTCCGTTTAATCTAAGCAATATAAGCAAACAACAATACAACAATAAACAGCAAGCAAAACTCAAAATGCATACAAACACATACTACATGAATAAATAAGTTTTATAAAACTTTCTAAGGAAAATATGTTTATGCATGATGTGCAACATATTCCTAAGGCTAGAAATACTTTTCATGCCATGGAAATCTTTTAAGTTTATGCAAGGCAAATGTGTTGGTCCAAAAGGACTAAGGACTAAAGTCTTAAGTTGGATACTCATACTTTGTTTTATAACTTCTTGAACAAGCACTCAAATGGCTTAGCCATGATGTGCAAAATACTTAGAGAAAAATACTAAGTCATTGGTTCAAGATGATCACAATTATTATCAACTCTTTGTAAGTTGGACATTCACTATAGTGAGAGAGACAGACACCCGGCCAACCACTTAAATTGTGGAACAGGTCTCATGTACGTGGACATGTAAGGTTTGTTTCCAGGCCGCTTCATCCCACTATGCTGCTAGGATCCAACAACTTCAAGATGATAACATCATGATCAAAATTTGTTTAAGTCTAAAAGACAAGATTAGGAAAGAGGGAAAAGATAGAAATAAAGATGTAGTTGTCCTCCAGGCTTCATCTCCAGACTTGTAACTTTCTTCTGGATGATGTCTTGATTGAGCTCTTGGTATTCTTGATGAATCCTCAGACATGGTTCTTGTATCCTCGAGGCTGGTCTTGGATTTACTTAGTCTTCATGAATTTCTCAGAGGAGAAGAAGGACAGAGAAAGACTTAGAGAATATAAAGGGGGTTGGCCTTCTTGAACTTCTTCTCACTTTTCTTCTAAGTGCTTGCCATCTTTGGGAATGCTTCCAGGTTCTGTTTTCTTCTAAGTCCTTCATGAAGTCTCAGAGAAAAGAAAGAGAGAGAGAACAAGACTTGGAAAATATTTCTGGTTGGTCTTCATGATTTTCTTCTTGATTTTCTTCTAAGTGTTCCTTCTCCTTGAAGATACTTCTGAAGACTTGTTTTTGGCTAAGTCCTTCCTTGGTCTTCCAGCTCCATGTTGAAAAACTACTAAGTGTCTAAGTGTATAGCACTTTTCCCAAAATACTAAGTTTGAAAATAATTCTATCTTAGGGAAATTGGGAAGGAGTATTCCTTATGGAAATATAACTTATGCTATGCATGAAATGCAATTTTAAATCACAAGCACATAACACTAATTTTTGTGAAGTTTATAAAATATGTATGAATTTATAAATGTAATTTAATTAATTTCTAGTTTTAAAAATATATAATAAAAGGAATATTTATAAGATTAAGTTTCCTATGACTAAATTTTTATAACAAAATTTTATAATTAATGTTAATTGACAGAGAGCATTTAATTAAATCTATTGCAATTGGATTTAATCCAAAATAATGTTTCTATTAAAAGTTATTTCAAAATTAGTCAAACTATTCAAATTAAACACAAAACTATGAAATCATTCAAAAATTACTCAAAATTATTTAATAGCAGTGGCATTAATTTACACATATTCTAAAGTTTCTAAAACATATTTATTTGCAATTTTTGGATTTATAGATTTAAAGTTATTACAAATATACTCAAATTCACCATTTGAAATTTGAATATTTTATACTAAGTCAAATTTGAATTTTGTCAGATCCAAATTATTCTACACATCCAGAGCTTTCCAAATATATAAAAATTATTAAATTTGGAGTTATGGTTAAAAAGTTGTGAGAGATCTAAGTGACAGGGGTGTTTCTGCAAAACTGCCGATTTAATTTAATTACGAAATTGATTATACACGTCAGCGCTGACTGTGCGCTGATGGGGCATGCCACGTAGGCGCTGACGTGGTTAAGTCATCTGATCTGGGCCGTCAGATCTGGATCTGACGGTCCAGATCGGAGCGTACCTGTTCGTCCTCGACCATCTAATCTAAGCCATGGAGATCTAATCGGACGGCGCAGGATGCTTGGACCATACCGTGGCGGCGCAACCTCGCCGGAGATGGAGCTGACGGCGGCGCGGGCTCGGGATCGAACGGCCTCGACGCTGGAGTTGCTCCCCGGACGCGAGAAGACGACCACGACGTTCGGCGTGAAGCTGCGATGGCGATGGGGTCGTCTACGACGAGCAGCGCGTCCTCGAGCAGTGCGGGTTCGGGGACGATGGCGCGGCGGTTCCGGCGAGCTCCACTCGCGACGATTTGCAGCGAAGAAGATCGAGAGGAGGGGTCAGGGAGATGCGCCAGGAGCAGGGAAAAAGGATGGGTAGGGCCTCGGGGCTTAGGGCAATCTACCTCGCCGGGGATGGAAGAGTTTCGGCGGCGGACGGTGCGGACTCCGGCGAGCTCCTCCGGCGGCCTGGGGGCACGGTTTAGCTAGGGTTTTGGGGGAAAAGACGCGGCTGGGTCGGGGGATTATATAGGGGGCTGCAGAAGTTCGAATCCCGCATGAATCGGGAAGAAATCGTCTCCGATTCGATCTCCGTTTTCTGCTCTTCGTTCGGTCAGAGGAAGAAGAAGATCTGCTGACGTCAGCATGACGTCAGCCATGATTTTCTTTTTCTGATTTTATTTCTTTAATTCATATCTTTTGATTTATAACTCCAAATGATGTCAAATAAATTTCTAAAAATTTGTAAAATTATTATCTTTCTGTTAAACCAATTGTGGGCATGTTTTGAATATTTTTGAAAATTCATATTTTGAAATGTTGCTTAATTACAAATTTGACACTTAAAGTCAAATTTGAATTTCTTTCTCATTTAAATTTTCCTTTGGCTATAATAAATTTGTAAAGATACCCCCATTTCAATATGTTTGAATTTAAGTTATTTAAACTTATTTTTCTTAAACATGCATCTTTATTTTGGTTTAATAGAAGCTAAATAATTTTTAAAGTAATAGGAAATATAATGGATTCTAATTAAATTTTATTTTGGGTAACATTATATCTTATTTTTTTGATAATTCATTTGAAAACTTCATAACAACTTTGGGAAAAGGTTTTTGTTTTAATTCTATTCTTATTTAGAATATATTAATCATTTCATGCTTTGAACATATATGAAATTCATTTGAGCAAAAGAAATGTTTATTTGGTTAATTCATTAATTTAAAAGCTATGAGGTTTTGAATCACGGTGGATAATAAAATGTTTAAACTGTGACATTTGAAATATTAAACTCAATTTGAAGTCTTTTATAGTTGGTTTCCTTATACTTTTAATATTTTATTTTAATAAAAGAAAAGTTTTAAATTTTAGTGATTTTTGAACATTCCAAAATGTTGGGATGTTACAGTGAGGCCGGGGTCGCTGATGTCGGGGACGAACTCGAGGAGGCAGCGAGGTCGGGAGGCCGGCGAGATGTGGATGCCGGGGTGCCGGGAAGTCGAGCGGTGCAGGGGCGAGGGCGACCGAGGCGCTGCCGAGGAGGAGGTGTGCCGGGGAGGATGCCTGCCGGGGCGCGTCAGAGGGCGCCGGGACGGCGAGGTCGGGCGGAGGCATCCTGAGATGCGGTCGAGGCGGGGATCAACTCGGGCGTCCAGGCGCGGTCGAGGAGGGGGGGCGGTGATGTCGCATCCCGGCGGCGGCCAGGGACGGCGCTGTGCAGGGCGAGGACGCCGCGGCCTCCTCCATGGTCGCGTCCGAGGTCCCGATGTTGGGCGGTGGCTGTCGGGACGGAGGGCGGCCGGGGCGAGGTATCGATGCGGTTGGGGACGTGGTCGTTGAAGAGTGGGGAAGATGACCGAATCCTCGCTACCGTTTCCTCGGTTGACCAAGCAGGGGCGAAGTTGGCCCTTCCGGGGCCCAGTAGCCTTGTTCTTACCGGGTTAACCGAGAACTCGGCCCAGTTCTGCTCATTTTGGCCCGAGATGCCCTTCTTCTTCTTTTTCTTTATCTATCTCTTATATAAATTCATTTATATGTCCGTCACTGACATAATAATCCCATTCTCTTAGGGTACCGGGGAAGTACATCCCTGACACTAGTCCCCGAATTTATGGGGGATACGTAGAATTGCGCATACACTTACAAAAACAAGTTGCAACCAAGAAATCTCCATTCGGAACGCGACACTTTCCGGGATCCCAGGGATTATATCCCCGACACTAGTCCCCGAGGTTGCGGGGGACTCGCAGAGTCGCGCACAGACTTAGAAAAAATCACAATACCACCGTCTTCACTTATTATTATTTTTAGACCGATCTACCGTAGGGGAAAACCCCTACGGTTAATTTTATAATAAAGGTGAGACAACAAACACAGAGATTTACATGGGGGTACACTGGGGAAGAAGATGGGCAACGAGAGTCAAACAATAATGACTCATGCCCAAAAGAAAAAGATGAAAAAAGGGTATGACCGGTCTAAAAGCACAAGCACCAAATGTGGTGACTGGGCGAAGAAAAGTTCCACCGCGTCCAGGAGGCCCTGAACTAGAGAGCTCTTGACACGAAATTGATGAAGCAGAAGATCACTTCTAGTGCGTCTTTTCCAGCTTAGCATAGAGGGTTCAATTCCAGTGAAAATCCAGCCATTACGTTCTTTCCAGATGTTCCATGCCACACAGGCCACAAACTCACTGAAATGCGGGTGTGAGAAGGCTGCATAAGCCAGAACTAGCCTCCCTCTAATATCTCGGGAATAATCTCAGGTGATACCAACCGTAGCCCAACACTGTTTAGCAAACTCACAGGAGAAAATTAGATGTTCCACCGTTTCCAAGTTACTGTCCTGACATAGGATGCAATTCGGCCCCCCTCCACTTTCCAGTGATTACGCCGCATAATGTCTTTGGTATTCGAACGATCATTAATCAGTAGCCAAGCAAAGACTTTGAGCTTCGGGATGCATTTAGATTTCCAAAAAGTTTGTAGCACCTTATCTTTGGGAACACTCTCAAACATGAACTGGTAGAATTTGGCCGAGGTGTAACCATCTTTGCCCCAAAGAAAAGTTCTCTTATCAGGCTCCACGGTAAGAGTGATACTCGAGCAGATCTGATGGAATGTTTGATATTCCTCAAATGCTTCCACTGATAGAGGAGTCATGAACATGGAGTTGATGTTTTGCAATAATAGAACTTCCTTAATGGACAAATCTTCTTTTCCAAGGAAAGAGTATAGTCTTGGCAGAGAGTCCGCTAACATACCTTCCTTTCTCCAAAAATCTTTCCACATAAGAATGGAGGCACCTTCCCCAATACTACAGGTTGTGATACTCCTATAAATCTCCACCAGACTGAAAATATCCCGCCACCAGAAGGAGCCTTTGGAAGAACGAGCATGGGGAGCCCCCTCAGGATATAGAGACCAAACCAGTTTAACCCAAGGAATATCAGCTTTGGAGTAAAACTTGTGTAGCTGCTTTAGGAGAAGAGCTATATTCTGTAATTCCAGATTAATAATACCAAGGCCCCCTTTATCTTTAGGTTTGCAACACATGTCCCATGCAGCTAATCCAGCAAAAGAGGTAGAATCATCCCTCTCTGGGCGTTTTACCGACATAGATGTCTTCGGCCACTGCCGGCTTGATATAAACATATAACACATGCCGGCGTTTAGCCACTCTGAGCGTATACCGACACAGACGCCTCATGTGCTGGCCTTTGGCCACTCTGGGCGTATATCGGCAGAGAGTCTCATGTGCCGGCGTTTAGCCACTCTGGGCGTATACCGACACAGACGCCTCCAATCAAACATAGTCACAAAGGTATCTCGGGTGTCTCGGTATCTCGGCCACTCCAGGCATATCACACATGTCCGGTAACTCGGCCACTCTGGGCGTATCACAGATGTTTCGGTATCCCAGGTGTTTCCTTTGGCGAACTTTGACACACCGAAACAAATGACGATCTGGAAATATTTCTCGATGCCATGATACCTTGGCGAACCGAAATAAACGGGGTTCTGGAGATATGGTATGATGCCGCGATATATTGGCAAACCGACATAAACGGCGATCTGGAGATATTGCAGGATGCCATGATATATTGGCGAACCGAAATAAACGGCGATCTGGAAATTTTATATGATGCCGTGATACACGGGCAAACCGACATGGGTAACAACTAAGATGAGATATGCCATTATAACTCGGCAAGCCGATGCCGAAGATCATACGAAATATACTTGGAGGTGATAATGAGTATAAGATGGATCCAAGATAAGCAATATAATGCCCGATATAACCGAGACCTTTGATAAGAATATCCTCTTGGTAAGGAGATTATCCGACAAGGGTACCAACTCGGGTAAAACCAACATGGGTATCAACTCGGTAAAACCAACATCCCCTTTCAATGTTAGTGCAGGCAGGCATGTATAACAAATATTTGATGGAAGTGAAACCTTTAAACGACATGCCAAAAAGAATTTTAACGCGAGATACAAAAATACAACTACCTGCCGAGGCAGGCATGGGGATACCGGTTTCACCGAGTCCCCTGGTAAATTTACAGACATAGCAGGAAGACGAAGGAACACGGCAGTCCCCGAATCCAGTTTCGGGATGCCGGCACACAGACGACACGACAAGAACCAAGATACGGCAAGCATATAAATAAACTCAAACCGAGTTACTCTACATACTTAGCATGCAAGGTATAACCAACCGGTAAGACAGTCACCGGGTTACGACATCTCGTTCCCGGGTAAAAAACAAACAGATGACAGAACAGGTAAAACAGGGTAGTCCCCGGGTTACGATATCTCGTTCCCGGGTAAACAATTAAGCTAGGCATGTAGGGGCGGTTCCCGAATAATTTCTAAGATAATAAAATTGCACGATAGAGATGATGATACTCACGGAACACAGGAGCGGTCGGGGATGTCGGAGCTGTCATAACCCGGTCAACTGGCGTGCAACTGCCCGGGATCCGTTGATGATGAGTGTTGGGGTAGATGGTGGCGACCGCTACCCGCGGTGCGGGGACGCCGGTTTGGGATGTCGGCGACCGGTACCCGCGGCGTAGGGATGCTGGTTGGGGATGTCGGCGACCGGTATCCGCGGTGCAGGGATGCCGGTTTTAGGATGTCGGAGTCGACATGATCCGCGACGCAGGGATTCCGGTTTTGGGATGTCGGAGCCGACATGACCCGCGACGCAGGGATGCCGGTGACCGCTGCCCGCGACACAGGGATGTCGGCGACCACTTCCCACGGCGCAGGGGTCCGGTTTGGGGATGCCGGTGACCGCTGCCCGCGGCGCAGGGATGTCAGGTCCCGTCCGAAATTGTTCCCGCAAGCGCCACTCGGCCCCACGGTGGCCAACTGTCGCCGTGGCGAACAGACAGGTGCCTACAGGTAGGCTAATTTGTGGTGCCGATGGACGCTAGGGGATCTCGGGGAGGGATTGCGCGATGCACTCGTGCGCAGATAAACTCAATCGAAATGGTGACAGAAGGATTTACGCTGCTTCGGGGCTCTCGTGTGGAGATAAAACCCCTACTACAACATCTAGCCTACTCCCTATATTTCTCCTGTTATTATCCGGGCTACAATATGCTCCGTGAGCTGCTAGACTGGCCTCCATGAGGTCTTGATAGCAAATGAGAAGGGGGAAATGAAGTGGTGGGGGTGGTGGTGAGGCCGGGGTTTTATCTCCCCACGAGAGCCCCGAAGCAGGGTAAATCCTTCTGTCACCATGTCGATTGAGTTTATGTGCGCACGAGTGCAATCCCTCCCCGAGATCCCCTAGCATCCATCGGCCCCACAAATTAGCCTACCCGTAGGCATCTGTCTGTTCGCCACCATACCTACCTACTACAGCATTTCCATAGCTGTTCCGAGATATATTGCCATGCAACATCCATCGTACATTAGAGCACTACATAACCTGCTACAATGACAGAGGCACCGTTGTCATATGCATTCTTATGGCACATTCATATTAGTTACTCATATCATCCGTATGTTGTTTTATCATCATTAATGTGTTGTCATACATCATGTATCATATTAGGATGCTTGCCACTAAAAGTGAAAAGAACCATGGAGGCCATCGAAAACACAAACAGAAAAAGGAAAAAAATAGAAAAAGAGAAAAAAATAAAAAAATAAAAAAAAATAAAAAAGGGGACAACATTACTATTCTTTATCACACACTTGTGTTCATGTTATAACACCATATCATTTATAGTCATCACTTGTGCTCATGTTAGAGCACATTTTTATTTGTGATCATCATTTGTGCTCATGTTTAGCACCTTTACTCCATATGAGAGAGTTTTCATGTCTGAGTTGCATAACTATGTGGGGAACTTTACACTATAGAACTTGGCTTGTATATTCCAATGATGAGCCTCCTCAAAAGTGCTCTAGGTCTTCGTGAGCAAGCAAGTTGGATGCACCCCCACTAGTGTAACATCCCAACATTTTATAATGTTCAAAAATCACAAACAAAATTAAATTTTTTCTTTTTATTAAAATAAAATATTAAATGCATAAGAAAACCAACTATGAAAGACTTCAAACATATTGAAAAAGTTTAAGATTTCAAATATCTTAGTTTAACATTATTTTCAAAAGTTGTTTCAAATTAAACATCTTATTATCCATTGTATTTCCTAAAGCTCAATATATTATTTGACAAATGATTTGCCAACCTTCAAAACATTTTCATGTAATACAGAGTATCTTTTAAGTATTTGATTTCAACCCTAGCCATAGCTAATCATAAATTAAAATAAATTTTACAAGTGTTCTTTTAAACTATTTAAAAGTAGTATATTTGCAAAATGGTTTTATTCTTTTGCCTGAAGTCAAAGCATAGTTTTGAAAATATCAAGTCTATTGTTTATAACTTTAAAACTTCATAGATTTAAATTAATGAATTATCCAAATAAACATTTCATTAGCTTAAATGATTTCCATTTATTTTCAAAACATAAAATGATTTTCATGAATATATTTTCTATATAAGAAATGAATTAAATCTAAAATCTTTTCCAAAGTTGTTATAAGGTTTTCAAATGAATTATCTTAATATAAAATATAATGGTGCACAAATTATCTTAAATTAAAAATGATTACATTATATTTCCCTTTTCATTTTCATATAGTTGTGTTATACTATTTAGTATTATACTAAAACCTAAAATGATTTTAGAATTTTAAAATGAGTTTAAATAACTTGAATTCAAACATATTTGAATATGGGTTTTTTACAAATTTTATTTAGCTTAAATAAAATTTAATTAAGCTATAATTTCAAATTTAACATAAAGTGTCAATTTTGCATTTAATCAATATTTCGAAATTATTCTTTTTGAAAAGTGTTCAAAACATTCCCACAATTGGTTTAACACAAAGATAATAATTTTACAATTTTTAAGAATTTGATTTGACTTCATTTGGAGTTATAAATCAAAATTTATTAAGAAAATAGAAAAATCAGGAAAAGGAAAAAGAAAAATCCCTGACAGCGGGACCCACCTGTCAGGGGTCTTCATCCCTAACGTCTAGCCAGAAATTACGCCCCCAAATCCTCCTCCGATCCTTGCTCCAATTCGGGCGCTTCTCGTGGAGATGGTTCCCTCCTCTGCCTCCATTTAAACCCCCCCCCCCCCCGACACCGCCTCTTCTCTCCCCTAGAAACCCTAGCTCAAACGCCCTGAGGCTGCTCGGGTTCGTGTCGCCATTGCCGCCGGCAAAAACCTTCGACTCTGGTGAATCTCGGAAACCCCGAGCTCTCTCTCTTGCCCCATCTTCTTCCTTATGTCCGTGCGCATCCTTGTGATATTTTCGTGTGAATTTTAGCGCGCCAGGATGACGAGCCCATGGTCGACCGAAGCCCGCCGCCGCCCCGTGAACTCCGGCGAAGGATCCCGGCTGAACCAGACCCCTCCCCTGTGTTCTGAGGCCCCCAACGTCCTCGCCTCAACCCCACGGTTCTCTAGGTACGCTCTGTGCACCCCCTGCCCTCCTCTTCCGTCGCGGACGTCCACGCGCCGCCACGGGTTAGGCTCGCCGGAGTAACACCGGCCGGCCACGCCGCCAGTTTTTGGTCAACACCCCAGGACTGTCCGATCTACCTTGTGTGGCTAAGATTAGATGACTTATTTTGAAACGGTACGATCCGATATGGACCGCCAGATCCAGATCATCCCACTTAACCACGTCGGATCCTCGTCAGCAGCACAGTCAGCGCTGACGTGTAAAATGATTTTTCTCGATTTATTTAATTTGGCAGTTTTACAGAAAAGACCCTACAACTTAAATATGTTATAACTTTTTACTCACACATCCAAATTCAAATATTTTTATATATTTGGAAAGCCCTTGACATGTAGAATATTTTAGATCTGTTAGAGTTCAAATTTGAGTTAAAATATTCAAATTTCAAATGGATGATTTGAGTATATTTGTAAATACTTTGAATCTATAAATCCAAAAATTGCAAATAAAATTGTTTTAGAAACTTTGGAATATTGGTTATATGATGCCTCTGTTATAAAATATTTTTGAGTAGTATTTGAATGATTTCATATTTATATATTGAATTTGAATAGTTTGACTATTTTGATATAACTTTTGATAGAAATATTATTTTTGAGTAAATTCAATTGCAATAAATTTAATTAAATCAACTCTGGCTATTAACACCATTTATAAAAATTGTATTATAAAATTTAAATCACATAAAACTTTAATCTATATGTTCTCCTTTTATTATGTTTTGCAAAATTAGAAACTAATTAAAAAACAATTATAACTTTATGCATACTTTATAAATATCACAAAAATTAGTATTAAGGTTCTTGTGATTTAAAATTTCATTCCATGCATAGCATATTTTTATTTTTTAGTTATATTTCCCATAAGAAAAATCCTCCCCCATTTTCTCTAAGTAAGGATTATTTTCAATTTAGCATTTTGGTAAAGTGTTATACACATAGACACTTAGGATTTTCAACATGGAGCTAGGAGGCCAATGAAGGACTTAGCCAAAACAAGAATTCACAAGAATCTTCAAGGAGTAGAAGCACTTAGAAGAAAATCAAGAAGAAGTTCATGAAGACTAACCAGCAAATATTTTCTAAGTCTTGCTTCCTCTCTATTTCTCTTCTCCCTTCTTCTCTGAGACTTCATGAAGACTAAGTTAATTCCAAGACCAGCCTTGGTGATACAAGAATTATCAAGTCTGAAGATTTATCAAGTCTATCAAAACTTCAATCAAGACATCACGAAGGAAAAGTTACAAGTCTGGAGATGAAGCCTGGAAGACCAACTACATCTTTCTTTCTATCTTTTCCCTCTCTCCTAATCTTGTCTTTCTCTTTAGACTTAAACAATTTTGATCATATTATTGCCATCTTAAAGTTTGTTGGATCCAAGCAGCATAGTGAGATGAAGCGGCCTGGAGACTAACCTTACATGTCCACGTACATGAGACCTGTTCAACAACTTAAGTGGCTGGCCGGGTGTCTGTCTCTCTCACTACAGTGAATATCCAATTTACAAAGAGTTGATAATGATTGTCGATCACCTTAGACTTAGTATTTTTTCTAAGTATTCTTACACAACATGGCTAAGCCATTAGAGTGCTTATTCAAGATGAACTATAACAAAGTATTTAATTCAACGTATGACCTTAGCACTTAGTCATTTTGACACCCATTTTCGCTTTGCATTAACTTAAAATATTTTCTTAGCATGACATACATCTCTAGTCCTTAGGAATATTTTGCACCTCATGCATAAACATATTTTCCTTAGAAGTTTTATGAAACCTGTTTGTTCACTATGTATGTGCATGTATGTTTGATGATTGTTGTTTGTTGATTGTTGTATTGTTGTTTGCTTATATTGTTTAGATTAAACCGAGATCAAACGTTCGTTGTTGAAAAGAGTTTGTGAACAACGACAACATTCAAAGGCAAGTGACACACCTCATAAACTTCCTAGTATTTTCTATATGCATTACTTAGTGTATTTTTATATAAGCATGTGTAGGATAGTATTGCTATGCTAGACCTGTGTAGAAATTCCTTACTACTGTGTCTAGGTTCCTATATAATACTTAGTAGTAATATTGATGCTATGCAATTGACGAAAAGTTTTACAAAATGTTAAGTGACTACTCAGGAGTGTGCTCATGGTTGTCCTCGCCTAGGATGAATTTCTATTCTACTTAGGGCCGTGAGCATGGTGATTTTCCCCTGAGAGTACACATCCACTAAGTTAATGAACCTCCTGGGTGGATTGGTTGTATATGGTGGCGAAGTTGAGTGGCTACTCACGTCCATGTCTATTGTTCCTGGAGTACGTGCACTTGTGGATGGCCACCTAGGGAACCGAGGAATCTGAAGAACTCCGAGTGACGATTGCTTCCAGTGCAGTCATTGCCATATGGGCTCTGGCTTGATCAATTATGTTGCGTGGACTCTCTCCGGCTTGACAAGCAGATGTAGAGGGTGTTAGGTGGAACGGCTCAAGCCAGAGTGGGAGGGAAAATGCTTCTGAAAGATCTCGTCTCATTCTTATCCTTTTCCTTATCACTATAAGTGTGTAAAGGATAGTTTGGGTTGAATGGGTACAATGGTGAAAGTGCACAACCTCTGCAGAGTGTAAAACTAAGTACTTAGCCGTGTCCCCGGTACGGACAATTTGAGCAGCTGATCACGGACGTCAACGGAGGATTTCATCATTCCAACTTCAAAATTAATACTTGATGGGTGAACAAGCGTAGAATGAGATAGTGGTTTTCAGGCCACAAATGTCTCGAATAGAAGAAAAGTGTTTTTCCAAGGAGTTAGGAAAAATTGGCTTTATACAAAATGGCCTTGAACTCCACCAGCCAAATAAGCATATAGGTTATTAGAGTTATTCCTCTAAATGTCCACCATAGTGTCACTTGCCAGACTCCATTTTTAATGGATTATGACCCACGTTGTTGCAATATTTTTCTTATTGCAGATTGATCAGATGACGAGTGAGGTTTCGAGTCTGCAACCAACATGTTTTCTCCTGTGGCAACATGAAGTTGATGGAGACTCACTGCTATTGTATTTCCGCTGTGTACTAATTCAAAGCTAGCTTTATGCTATGAAATTTGTATTAAATATTTTGTAAGTCTGGATCATCGATGTAATAAAATTGATACTTTGTTGTGATATTACATCGTAAACTGTGTGTGCAAACGAATCGATCCAGGGATTTGCACTATACACAGGTATGTGCCTTATTTAAAGTGCGGGTATGCTACAACTAGTTCCATTGAAGAGCTTTCATATACTTATAGCTCATTGTGCATCTGTTGTATGGCAATCACTACTCCTTGCATAGCTTCGACTGTATGTCTTTCTCTTGTCTAATGATCATCTACAGCTTTGTGAGCCTTTCTTCGGTTGGCCTTCCAAACCTCCGTTAACATTGTCTTAGCCATAACATCCTGGTGCCAGGAACCAACGTTGAACGCGTGCTTGTTTCTTTTGAAAAAAAATATATTGATCTTCTACGTGCATATTGCTATTACTTGACTTGATTTTTTCATAAAGTTGTCATGTTTGTTGGAAGCATTAGATAATTATATTGTTGTGCTTGAAGCTTAAATCATCTCTAATATCTACTTTGCAAAATTGATTGCTCTAGAGTACTGTCGGCCTAGTGGAGACTGGGGTATGAAGAGCCCACTCTCCCCAGACCTCATACGTGGGCTGATCAGAAGAAACGACTAAGGACCAAGCCACCGCTTGGGGAGACCCTCGAGAGGCAAAATCTCTTGAGGGCCTGAAGAGGAAGCGAAGGCCTGAAGAGTACCTGCGCTTCAGAGACCCTCCCGAGGCGCCGTGCGCCTGGAGAGAAGTCAACAAAGATCCCTCCACAAACCGCCTCGGGCCTGCGGGGAAACTTCGTAGCCAAGGAAGTACGGCAGGGCGCACATGGCCCCTGCCGTATCCGCAAAGTGACGCAGGCGCCCCTTTGCCGTTTTGGTGATAAAGGGGTCAATAAAGTTGCGCCGCCTGCGCCCGGACAACTGGGGCTTTCCTCTTTGGTAATAAAGCGGCTGGACGGCGCAACACTCCAAGGAGATCGTCATCGTGGGCTCCACCCCAAAGACTGCAACCCCTGCGAGCCATTCTGTGCGGTCTGCAGCCTGTCGGCCACCGCGCCCAACTTTAACGCCGATGGACCCAGTCCATGGAGGATTCGGCCACGGTGGACTCCAACTCCTCCACGCCACTGCCGTGTGGGAGCCCACCTTGGACGCCCAGTGCAAGGAAGACGCCTGCGGCGCCTATAAAAGGAAGAAGACCCCCACCGTAGAAAAGGTCGGCCAATTGCTTGGAGAACACTTGTAAACCCTAGCTCAGCTAGTAGAATAGCCTTCGGCTGGAGGAGGAAGAAGACCATTGCTTCCCTCTCCAGGCACGAGCTGCCTCAAGAGAGCCCTCGGCAAGCTCAGTTGTACTGTAACCTCCGTAGTGCAATAGAGACAAGAAGGAGTAGCGGTTTTACGTCCTCCTGAGGGTCATGCACCTGTGTACGGGCCGGTGTCCATCTCTGTCGTGGGTGTTCCTCTCTAGGCCCGGCGAGCACCGTCGTCGTGCCTATCGAGGGTCTTGACCTCCGTGTTCAATCCCCTTCACGAACTACTCTTCAGGGAGTGACCACCCCTGTTTCGTGAGAGTCACAACCCGACATTTGGCGCGCCAGGTAGGGGATTGAGGCGTGTCAACGACCTTCGAGGCCCCTCCGCGCCATGGCGAACACCCGCGCTACTCGTGCCGCCCGCGCTACTCGTGCCGCCCGCGCTAACCGGCGCGCACCTCAAGGAGTACGCGTCACGCCCGGCGCCACGGCCACGCGCGAACGACGGGGATGACCCCGCCGTGAAGAGCGTGCCAACTCAGGCCCTCATGCGGAGGAGCCCGAGCACAGCTCCGAGCACTAGGGGGATGCGCAGTCGTCACACCCGACGCAGCGCCCAAGCGGCTCCGGTCCAGGCAGGATGGAACCTGCGCCGCACACCGCCCTGCTCATGCCGCAAGAACTTATCCGCTATCAGCCTACCGCTGAGGCCCACGAGCAGTGTCTGCAGCACCTCAACCACCTCGTCGGCATCGCTACTGTAGCGCCCCAGCTTTTATTAAAGTTGGAACACCCGTGTTATGTGCTAGTCCCTGGATCACTGTCAGCACCACAGTACAAAATATAAGGTACCAATGCATAAGTATTAAAATTGCTACAACGAGATCCAAAAATAATAGACAAGTATGGCTTTATTACAAGTTGCATAGCCATGAATACTAGCTAAAGTTCAGAGTTCACAACGAAAGCGAAATAACACGGAGCCTCATCTTCAAGCATGCGCCACAGGCAGACATGTTGGGTGTAGACTCGAGTCCAAACTCATTCAGCATCTGAATTACCTGCACATTTGAATATGCAGCCCCCGAAGGAGGTCAATACAATGATGTATTCGCAAGTGACTATGGTGGATATATAATGAAAAGTCTAAATCTATATGCATATTTGGCTTGGTGGGGTTGGAGGCTATTTGCAGAAAGCAAGTTTTCTCCTATCATTTTGTAAAACACTTTTAAATCTCAAGACTTGGTACCAAGGGATAAAGCCCAAGTGCACAAACAATTCTTTCCTTAGTCAAATTTTACTTTATGAAAACAGTGTTGAAATTCTTCCGCCCATCCTTGTCCAGTTGCTCGAAGTAGTCCATTTCCAGGGACACGGCTGAGTACTCAGATTGTCGACTCTGCAGAGGTTGTGCACTTTCACCTTTAGACTCAATTAGCCCGAAAATCCTATACACACGGAGTGTATTGAGGAAAGGAGAGAATTGAGACAAGAACTTTCAGAAGAAGGATGCAACCATACTAGCAAGACCCGTTCCACCTACCATCTCTACATCTGCTTGTCAAGCTGACAGGTTGCACCCTCACAACTTAATTATTCTAGAGAGAGCCCATTGTCAAAAGGCTACACGGGAAGCTTTTAAACTTGGAGGGACTTAGTAATCTCTTCGTTCCTGGGTGGCCGTCCACAAGTGCACTTCTGGGTAACAAACACCATACTCATGGCCCTAAGTAGAATAGACATTCCTCCTAGGCGACGACAACCACAAGCATAGTCCCAAAAGCCAGTCAACATAAACCAAACAACCAAGTCCACCCAGATGTGTATTTAATTTTTTAACACTTAGAAACATTTACAAAACAGGGTAAACATTTTTATAGCATAGCTAAGCAACTAATAAAACTTTTCTTGGCTGCATAGGAGAAGGGGTTGCTACACAATACTAGGATATTTGTAAAATACAAACTAACTTAGCATTATAGAATAAATCCAAAATCCTATCATGCACACTACTCAAAATATACTACTTATGCATATAGAAAATATGGGATATAGTATGAATGTCACTTGCCTTGGTAACAGGAGGCACAAGCACAGCAAGAGTAACAATCACAAGCAAGTCCTTCCTCCTCTTCACAATCTAACAACAAGCAATACAAAAATAAGTAAACACAACATGCAACACTTAAAACTCCAAAGCATAAATATGTATGCATGCATGATATGTTATAAACATAACCAAAACAACTTATTATGAATTTTTATTTTCTCTGTTTATTTAATGCATGCAATGCAATAAACAATATTTTATTTTCTATGTTAACAATTAAAATATAAAGAACAATTATAGTCAATTTAAGTACAAAACTTTCAATAAAACTCATGTTGCATTTGTTGGACAGAGAGCAAAATTATTATTCCACAACAATTGGATTTAGATGAAAAACATTTTAATATTTAAATTATGAATTTAAATGGCCGAAATGCCAATCTGTAAATGTTACAATTTTTAAGACACTAAAATGACAAACTAATGATATAGGAATAAACAACATGGGCAGGGCTTTCCAATGATATAAAGTTTATCAAATTTGGACTTACAGATTGAAAGTTATGAATTTTGCAAGTTTTAATAGTTTTATGTTTTACTTTCTAAATTCTATTCGAATTAGAAAAAGAATCGGCCACGCGGCGCGACCTGATTCGTTGGTACCGCTTCGACGCGGATCGCGCTCGGGAGTCGTTAGATCTAAATGAAATCGGACGCGCCAGATTAATCGCAGAGACGAAAAATAAAAATAAAACGGATCCGTTGGATCTAGATCCAACGGTCCAGGATGCGTTGACCTAACGCGGGCCGCGCGACTCGCCGGAGACGCGCGGGGCGCGGCGGAGCCATTGTCGGCGTTCTTCGCCCGAGGCGTTCTACGGTGCTAGGAGGGAAACAGAGCTCACCCGGGGATGCGCGACGTCGAGAGGGAGGCGATGGCGCAGTGGCGATGACCGGAGCGTCCTCGTCTTCCCGGAAGAGCTCGCCGGAGTTGCGCGCGGTGGCGGTTCTTCTCGGTCGTGGACGGAGGCGGGGATTCGCTGCGAAAACACATGCTCCACCGTGTCAAATCTATGCGGACGGTTAAAAGGAATCGAAAGGGGGTGGAGCGAAGGTCCGAGGTGGTCGGAGTTGCTCGGGCGGCGGAGTTCATACCAACGGCGACGGCGGATTCGCGGGAGCTCGAGCGGGCAGCCTAGGGGCTCTCGGGAGGAATGGTTTTGGGCAATCGGACGAGAGCGAAGGGGGCTATTAGTAGGGGGAGGATGCGGGGTAAATGGAGTAGTAAATCGCCGTATTGAAACGAAATCAAATCGGCCGTTTTCGGTCGGAGGCGAGGGCGTGATTTGGGGAAGTTTTGCTCCGCGGGGGAGATGACAGGTGGGTCCCACCTGTCAGCGACTGCGAGCGAGAGAGAGAGGGGCGCTGCGCCGCTGGCAGGCCGTTGCGTCTCGCGTGCGGCAGTTAGCTAAATGGGCTGGCCCGATTTCCATTTCCTTTTAAATGAAATTAATATCTGTTTTTAAATACTGATTTCAAAAATGATTTTTAAACCTATCCAAAACATTTCAGAAAAATTCATAAAAATATGTTTTGGAAAGGTTATTAAAAATGGGACTTTTTGACATTATACTTGCCCATAAATAAATTGATCTAATTTTATTTATTAAAGGAGTTTAAATAAACACTTTATGGAATTATAGATTATTTCAATTTATAATTTGAAGTTTTATTTAATAATTTTATGATGTAGTTTTATGCCTAATGATGAATGATGCATGGATGCAAAGTTTTAAATTTTTGCAAATTTTGGGATGTTACAGCTACGACTCGCCCCGCTCCGTCGCAGTCCGTCGTGTACCCCTCCCTTGCGGGCACGGCTGCGCCTGACGCACCTCTGCCTCCACCAGGGCCTGCACCGGCTGCGACGCAGAGGTCTGCCTCCCACGCGTCCTCGCCTCACGACTGCCTGATTGTGCAGCGCACCGCGCCAGACGCGCGCGTGGGGATGGAGCTCCAACGCAACCGCCAAAACCGCCTCGTGGAAGAAATCGGCCAGGCGGGCCAGCAGAACCGCAGCGCGCTGCAGCACGGCGTCGCCACGTACGCCACCGGCTGCATGGCGTTCACCCGCTCCCTCCGCCGCGTGGTTTGGCCCCCGAAGTTCAGGCCGGCTCTCCCCAAGGGCTACGACGGCTCCAGCAACCACATCGAGTTCCTGCAGCTCTACACCACCTCCATCAAGGCGGCAGGTGGAGACGACAAGGTCATGGCCAACTGGTTCTCCCACGCGCTTCGCGACTCTGTGCTGTCGTGGCTCCTGAACCTTCCCGAGGACTCTGTGAACTCTTGGGAGGAGCTCTGCAAGCAGTTCGTCTCCAACTTCAAGGGGACATACGAGCGCGCGCTCACCCACAACGACATGCGAGATGTGGTGCAGAGGAAGGATGAAACCCTCCGCAAGTACATCCAGCGCTTCAGCCAAGTGCGCAACAAGATCCCGAACATCCCTGACACTCAAGTCATCGCCACCTTCCGCGAGGGCGTCACAAACAACAGGGTGCTCGAGAAGCTGGGTATCCACGACAAGCTCACCTCTGCGGTCAAGTTGTTCGACCTGGCAGACAAGTGCGCCAAGGTGTCGTGGTGGTGTCACGGCAGATGCCATAGGATGGCTAATTTGTGGGGCCGATGGATGCTAGGGGATCTCGGGGAGGGATTGCGCGATGAACTTGCGCACAGGTAAACTCTACTGACACGGGGACACAAGGATTTACCCTGCTTCGGGGCTCTCGGGAAGAGATAAAACCCCTACTACAGCATCTAGCCTACTTGGTATATTTCTCCTCTCAGTATCCGGGCTACAGTATGCTCCGCGAGCTGCTAGGCAAGCCTCCACGAAGTTTTGGGAGCAAATGGAAAGGGGGGAAATGAAGTGGTGGAAGGTTGGCCTCCTCTCTCTCCTTCCCCTGGTGCCCTTTATATAGGAGAGCCCAGGGGACAAGCGGGAGACAAGGGGACAGGAAACACTATTCACTACGCACTGTAGCTGAGGTGACTACTGGGGTCTAATCGGCATTGTAGCGTATGTCATAAAGTTGTACTGTTGTCACATCCGGGTACTGTAGCCCTGCTGTACAGGTACTGGATTCCGTCTTCTAGCGCACGTCTTCCATATCTCCACGTCCTCTTCTTATCCTTATCGTTGATCCCCCTACCGAGATAGGGGATGTCGGTGAAGTGGTGCTGGGGCAGATCTTTGCTTGTCGGTCTTGGAGCTATCCCGGTCACCCGAGATGGGGATGTACATAGGCCCGTAGAAAGTGATTTGGGCGTGACTATGACGACCGAGGCGATGCCGGAGACAGGGGGCGCGAGAGCGCCGGGAGTGCGCTCGGGATGCCGGAGGTCGGGAAGGTGCCGCCGGGGTGGTACCCTGCCGAGGATGCCAAAGTCGAGGAGGCCGGGACGCCGGGCACGGAGATGCCGGAGGTGGCCAGGCGCAGATGCGGACGAGGGCGCCGAGCTACGGCCAGGGATGCAGAGGAGGTCGGGCCCCGGGCTGAGGCTGTGGCCGGGCCGAGCCGGGGTCATGGCGGCGGAGGCGGTGCCGGGGTGCTCGGGGACGAGCCGGGGTCGTCGATGCCGGGGTGCTCGGGGACGAGCCGGTGTCGCTGGCAGTTGGACGCGGTCGCCCGAAGCCAGGGAAGCGGCGATGCCAGGCGGGCGCGCGGGCGGGATGCGCCGGATGCCGGGGATGTCGCGGTTGCCGAGGGAGGAAGCCGAGCGGCGGTGGTGGAGGAGCCGAGGTCGGGCGGCGGTGTTGGTGAAGCTGGGGAGTCGCGGTCGGAGGAAGTTGGGGGGGGGGGGCGTGGTCGCCCGAAGTGGAGGAAGCCGGGCGGCTGGTCGAGGTTGAGGTCCGGCGCGGACGACCCGTGCAGTGAAGCCGGCGGAGGGGGATGCCGGGCGCGACCGAGGTGGAGGCGGGGCCATGCCGGCGTCGGGGCAGGGGCGGAACCACCGAGCGGAGGACGAGCTCGGACGCCCGGGTGCGAGGAGGCCGACGATTTCGGTCATGGCCGGGCGCGGGCCGAGGTTGAGGAAGCCGGAGGCGCGTGGGCGTCTAGCCGGTGGCGAATTCGGAGGAGGTGCTGGCGCGGTGCGACTGGGGCGTCGTGGAGTCGGGGACGAGGATGATGGGGATCGTGGCGATGCGGTTGGTGATGGAGTTGACCGAGAACCTGCTATCAGCCCACCGCGATGTCCGTCTCGGGCCAGAAAGTAGAGGGTTCCGGCCCATATTCTGTCATATCCGGCCGAAGCCACTTCCTCTTCTCTTTTCCTTCTCTTTTGTCCATTTAAACGTAATTATACCTGCAACATCAAGAGAACAACCCCATACCCTCAGGGTACCGGGGAAGTACATCCCCGACACTAGTCCCCGAGTTTATGGGGGATTCACATACTCACGCATCAACTTAAAAATCAAATAGTTCCTGCAATTTTCCATACCGAAAGTCTTGTTATTAGAGGTCTCGGGGATCACATCCCCGACACTAGTCCCCGAGGTTGCGGGGGACTCGCAGAGTCGCGCGCGGACTCAGAAAAGATCCAACATCACCGTTTTCACTTTCTCCACCGGGTACCTGCAAAAGTACAATCGTATGCCGGTTTCTTAGCCACTCCGGGCGCTTTACCGACATAGATGTCTTCGGCCACCGCCGGTCGGCCATAAACACATAAGACATGCCTTCGTTTAGCCACTCTGGGCGTATACCGACACGGACGCCTCATGTGCCGGCGTTTAGCCACTCTGGGCGTATACCGACACGGACGCCTCATGTGCCGGCGTTTAGCCACTCTGGGCGTATACCGACACAAAGTCTCATGTGCTGGCGTTTAGCCACTCTGGGCGTATACCGACACAGACGCCTACACACACAATGTCACACAGGTATCTCGGTATGTCGGCCACTCTGGGCATATCACACATATTTCGGTATCTCGGCCACTCCGGGCGTATCACAGGTGTCTCGGTATCTCGGCCACTCTGGGCATATCACAGGTGTTTCGGTATCTCAGACGTTGCCTTTGGCGAACTTTGATAGACCGAGATAAACGATGATTTGGAAATATTCCTTGATGATACATTGGCGAACCGAAATAAATAGGGATCTGGAGATATGGTATTATGCCACGATATGTCGGCGAACCGACATAAATAGCGATCTGGAGATATCGCAGTTTGCCATGATATATGGGCCAACTGATACCCCAAACCATATGCAATATATCTTGAGAAAATAACCAAGCATAAGATGGATCCAAGATAACCAGTATAACAATCGGTACCCCAGAATGTTTGACATGAATATTCTCTCGATAAGGCGGTTTATCCAACATGGGTACCATCTTGGTAAAACCAACATCCCCTTTTAATGTTAGCACAGATAGGTATGTATACCAAATATTTGATGCTAGTGAAAACTTTAAACGACATGCCCAAGAGAATTTAACGCGAGACAGAAGAATACAACTAGTCGGCCAGGTCAGGCATGGGGAAACCGGTTCAACCGAGTCCCCGGGTAAATTTTTAGATATAGCAGGAAGACAAAGGAGCTCGGCAGTCCCCGAGTCCAGTTTCGGGATGCCGGCTCACAAATGACACAACAAGAAGCAAGATGCAACAAGCATATAAATAAATATAAACCGCGCCACTCCACCGACTAAGCATGCAAGGTAGAACTAAACAGTAAGCCAGTCCCCGGGTCAAGACAGCTTGCTCCCGGGGAAAAACACAAACATATGAAAAATAGGCACAACAGGGCAGTCCCCGGGTTACGATATCTCGTTCCCGGGTAAACAATTAAACTAAGCATGCATGCGCAGTCCCCGAATAATACCTAAGACAACATAATTGCACGGTACAGAGGACGATGATACTCACGGAGCACAGGAGCGGTTGGGGATTGTCGGAGCCGACATAACCCGGGTAACTGGCGTGCAACTGCCAGGGGTCCGTTGATGATGAGTGTTGGGGCAGACGCCGGCGTCTGGTGCCCGCGATGCAGGGATGCCGGTTTGGGATGTCGACGACCGGTTTCCGCGATGCGGGGACGTCGATGACCTCCACCCGCGGTGCAGGGATGTCGGCGACCTCTACCCACGGCGCAGGGATCTCGGAGACCTCTACCCGCCGCGCAGGGATGTCGGCGACCTCAACCCGCGGCGCATGGATGCCGGTTACCTCAACCCGCCGCGCAGGGATGTCAACGAACTCAACCCGCGGGGTAGGGACGTCAATGACCACTGCCCGCAGCGTGGGGATCCCGGATTTAGGATCCCGGATTTTGGGATGCCGGTGACCGCTACCCGCGGCGCAAGATGTCAGTGACCACTGCCCGCAGCGTAGGGATCCCGGATTTAGGATCCCGGTTTTTGGGATGCCGGTAACCGCTACCCGCGGCGCAGGATGTCAGTGACCACTGCCCGCAGCGTAGGGATCCCGGATTTTGGGATGCCGGTGACCGCTACCCGCGGCGCAGGATGTCAGTGACCACTGCCCGCAGTGTAGGGATCCCGGATTTAGGATCCCGGATTTTGGGATGTGGGTGACCGCTACCCGTGGCGCAGGATGTCAGTGAACACTGCCCGCAGCGTAGGGATCCCGGATATTGGGATGCCGGTGACCGCTACCCGCGGCGCAGGATGTCAGTGACCACTGCCCGCAGCGTAGGGATCCCGGATTTAGGATCCCGGATTTTGGGGATGCCGGTGACCGCTACCCGCGGCACAGGATGTCAGTGACCACTACCCGCAGCGTAGGGATCCCGGATTTAGGATCCCGGATTTTGGGATGCCGGTGACCGCTACCCGCGGCGCAGGATGTCAGTGACCACTGCCCGCAACGTAGGGATCCCGGATTTAGGATCCCTGATTTTGGGGATGCCGGTGACCGCTACCCGCGGCGCAGGATGTCACTGACCACTGCCCGCAGCGTAGGGATCCCGGATTTTGGGGATGTCGGGTCCCGTCCGAAATTGTTCCCGCAAGCGCCACTCCGCCCCACGGTGGGTGCCAACTGTCGTGGTGGTGTCACGGCAGATGCCATAGGATGGCTAATTTGTGGGGCCGATGGATGCTACGGGATCTCGGGGAGGGATTGCGCGATGAACTTGCGCATAGGTAAACTCTACTGACACGGGGACACAAGGATTGACCCTGCTACGGGGCTCTCGGGAAGAGATCAAACCACTACTGCAGCATCTAGCCTACTTGGTATATTTCTCCTCTCAGTATCCGGGCTACAGTATGCTCCGAGAGCTGCTAGGCAAGCCTCCACGAAGTTTTGGGACCAAATGGAAAGGGGGGAAATGAAGTGGTGGAAGGTTGGCCTCCTCTCTCTCCCTCCCCTGGTGCCCTTTATATAGGAGAGCCCAGGGGACAAGCGGGGGACAAGGGGACAGGAAACACTATTCACTGCGCACTGTAGCTGAGGTGACTACTGGGGTCTAATTGGCACTGTAGCGTATGTCATAAAGTTGTACTGTTGTCACATCCGGGTACTGTAGCCCTACTGTACAGGTACTGGATTCCGTCTTCTAGCACCTGTCTTCCATATCTCCACGTCCTCTTCTTATCCTTATCGCTGATCCCCCTACCGAGATAGGGGATGTCGGTGCAGTGGTGCTGGGGCAGATCTTTGCTTGTCGGTCTTGGAGCTAACCGGTCAACCCGAGATGGGGATGTACATAGGCCCGTAGAAAGTGATTCCGGCGTGACTATGACGACCGAGGCGATGCCGGGGATGGTGGAGGCGATGCCGGAGACAGGGGGCGCGAGAGCGCCGGGAGTGCGCTCGGGATGCCGGAGGTCGGGAAGGTGCCGCCGGGGTGCAGATGCCGGGGTGGTGCGCTGCCGAGGATGCCAAAGTCGAGGAGGCCGGGACGCCGGGCACGGAGATGCCGGAGGTGGCCGGGCGCGGATGCGGACGAGGGCGCCGAGCTACGGCCGGGGATGTAGAGGAGGTCGGGCCCCGGGCTGAGGCCGTGGCCGGGCCGAGCCGGGGTCATGGCGGCGGAGGCGGTGCCGGGGTGCTCGGGGACGAGCCGGGGTCGGCGATGCCGGGGTGCTTGGGGACGAGCCGGTGTCGCTGGCGGTTGGACGCGGTCGCCCGAGGCCGGGGAAGCGGCGATGCCGGGCGGGCGCGCGGGCGGGATGCGCCGGATGCCGGGGATGTCGCTGTTGCCGAGGGAGGAAGCCGAGCGGCGGTGGTGGAGGAGCCGAGGTCGGGCGGCGATGTTGGTGAAGCTGGGGAGTCGCGGTCGGAGGAGGTTCGGGGGGGGGGGGCCGTGGTCGCCCGAAGTGGAGGAAGCCGGGCGGCTGGTCGAGGTTGAGGTCCGGCGCGGACGACCCGTGCAGCGAAGCCGGCGGAGGGGGATGTCGGGGGTGACCGAGGTGGAGGCGGGGCCACGCCGGCGTCGGGGCAGGGGCGGAACCACCGAGCGGAGGACGAGCTCGGACGCCCGGGCGCGAGGAGGCCGACGATGTCGGTCATGGCCGGGCGCGGGCCGAGGTTGAGGAAGCCGGAGGCGCGTGGGCGTCTAGCCGGTGGCGAATTCGGAGGAGGTGCTGGCGCGGCGCGACTGGGGCGTCGTGGAGTCGGGGACGAGGATGATGGGGATCGTGGCGATGCGGTTGGTGATGGAGTTGACCGAGAACCCGCTATCAGCCCACCGCGATGTCCGTCTTGGGCCAGAAAGTAGAGGGTTCCGGCCCATATTCTGTCATATCCGGTCGAAGCCACTTCCTCTTCTCTTTTCCTTCTCTTTTGTCCATTTAAACGTAATTATACCTGCAACATCAAGACAACAACCCCATACCCTCAGGGTACCGGG
Organism: Poa annua; assembly: GCA_026929855.1. Classification (NCBI taxonomy): domain Eukaryota; kingdom Viridiplantae; phylum Streptophyta; class Magnoliopsida; order Poales; family Poaceae; genus Poa; species Poa annua. The sequence continues at coordinate 34,358,150 of CM049431.1, forward strand.
GAAGTACATCCCCGACACTAGTCCCCGAGTTTATGGGGGATTCACAGAATCGCGCATCAACTTAAAAATCAAATAGTTCCAGGAATTTTCCATACCGAAAGTCTTGTTATTAGAGGTCTCGGGGATCACATCCCCGACACAAGGCTTAAGAGGGACTCCTCTTCGTCAAGATGTCCTCAATAGGGGACGAGCCCGCTGAGGGGTCCAGGAGCCAGAAGAAGAAGGAGGAGCTCAAGCGCAAGGCCACCGCGGTCCTCGCGGCAGTGCCTGACGCAAAGGGCACCCGTAGGGACTCTCCCGAGCCTAGGGAGAGATAGGACGACCAACGTCCATTCTGCATCTACCACAACAGGCGCGGTCACTCTACAGGACTTTCTTCAACCTCAAGAGGCTGAGCAAAGAGCGCGAACAAGCAGAGGGCAGCGGCAGCCGCGGTCTAGGCCGTGGCTACTGCGGAAGCGGGCGCAAGGGCAGCTACCAGAAGCCATCTGGAAATCAGGACAACGCTGCGGAGAGGAACGGCAACCTCCCTGACGAGGAAGATGGAGGCTATCAATCTCCAAGAGGCGCCATTGCCTGCATCCTCGGTGGGGCACAGGCGCCCAAATCGAACAATCAGTTCAAGCAATTCGCTCGCGAGCTCAATGCCGCCTTCAAGTTGTCGCAGTACACCATCGCCTTCGATGCTCAGGACCACCCCAAGTCCACCAAGACTGTTAGAACCCTCCCGCTTGTCTGCAACCCCAGTATCGACAACATCGCCATCTCCAAGACGCTCATTGATAGTGGAGCAAGCCTGAATGTCATCTCCACTGAGACGTTCGAAGCGCTTCAAGTGCCCTACGAGAGGCTTATGCCCTCTAGGCCCTTCACGGGAGTCACCAGCGGCTCGATCGAGCCACTGGGGCAGGTCAGGCCTGCCGTCACCTTCGGCAGCGAGGAAAACTACCGCACCGAGCACATCGATTTCGATGTTGCGCACATCTGCTTGCCGTACAACGCCATCCTCGGCTACCCAGCCCTCGCGAAATTAAAGGCCGTCACGCATCATGCCTACAACATGGTCAAGATTCCCGACAGCGCTGGCACAATCACCATCCGTGGACATGCCCTGGACGCTACGCGCGCCGTCAAAACAGCCTACGAGGCAGCCGCCATGGAGTTCCCAGCTGACGAGGACATGGAGCCTCTCGAGAGACCCAAGAAGAAGAAGTAGTTGTTCTCCCAGGAGCCAGCCGCTACAAAGAAAGTCTCTCTAAGCTCCAGGAGCTCGGGGGCTGAAGGCTCGGGGGCTAGTGTCACCATTGGCGCTGTGCTGCCTCCCAAATAGGAAAGCGCGCTCGTCGCCTTCCTCCGGGCAAATTCTGACATTTTCGCACGGACTCCGTCATATATGTACGGTGTACCGAGGGAGGTGATCAAGAACCACTTAGCCGTGTGTCTAAACGCATGCCCCGTCAAGCAAAAAGCAAGAAAGCAAGCCCCCGAGAAGCAAGCATTCATCATCAAAGAGGTTGAGAAGCTAAAAGCGGCAAATGTCGTCCGCGAAGTCAAGCACCCCACTTGGCTCTCCAACGGTGTGGTCGTCCCAAAGCCCGCTGGAGGAGGCCACCTTTGCGTCGACTACACTGATTTGAACAAGGCTTGCCCCAAAGACCCTTATCCCATGCCAAGAATCGACCAGATTGTGGACTCCACGGCAGGCTGCGACCTCCTCTGCTTCCTCGACGCCTTCTCTGGTTATCCCCAGATAAAAATGGCTAAGGAAGACGAGGAGAAGACGGCTTTCCTCACCCCTTGCGGTGTGTATTGCTATGTCTGCATGCCCTTCGGCCTGAAGAACGCTGGAGCCACTTTCCAGAGGCTCATGAGGATAGCACTTGGCGAGCAAATTGGAAGAAATGCCGAGGCTTATGTCGATGACATTGTCGTAAAGTCTCGAGAGGGAAATACGCTCCTCAGGAACCTTGAAGAGACCTTCGCCAGCTTGCGCAAGGTGAACATCAAGCTCAACCACGCCAAGTGCGTCTTCGGAGTGCCTTCAGGCAAATTGCTTTGTTTCCTCGTGTCCCACCGAGGCATAGAGGCAAACCCTGACAAAATCTAGGCCATAGAGGAAATGCAACCTCCACGCCGGCTCAAGGATATGCAACGCCTAGCAGGCTGCATGGCCAGCTTGGGTATATTCATCTCCAAGTTTGGCGAGAGAGCTCTGCCATTCTTCAAGATCATGAAGAGAACTGGCACCTTCAAGTGGATGCCTGAAGCGGAAAATGCCTTCGAGGATTTAAAGAGGTAGCTGGCAAGCTCACCAGTCATGGTCGCCCCAAGGACAGGCGAGCACCTGAAGCTGTACCTATCAGCCACTCCATAGACCGCCAGTGTCATCCTGGTGGTAGAAAGGGAAGAGCCAGTCCTCCACAAGAAAAGTGCAACCACTACAAAGCCAAAACCCCTTGACGAAGAGCTCGACAAAGGAACAGGCCCCACAAACCCACCGCTAGTTCTAAAGCCACAAGCGGAGCCTGCCCCGAGTCGACCGCTATAGGATGATCTCGCCAGAGAGCCTGAAGAGCCTCCACAGGCCAACCCCCTAGAGGGCACGGAAGAGTCTCCAGAGGCCAACCCCCTCGAGGGCCCTAAAGAGTCTCCACATGCCAGCCCCCTTGAGAGCCCTGCAGAGCCTCCTCGGGCGGAGTGCGCCTAGATTAAACTGACAACCCTTGTCGAGCACCCAGTCTACTTCGTCATAACAGTACTGTGCGATGCTCGCGAGCGGTACACAATGCAGAAGAAGCTCCTCATTGCGCTCCTCATCGCCTCAAGAAATCTACGACACTACTTCCAGGGGCATCCCATCATGGTGGTCACTTCTTTTCCCCTAGAGCAGATCCTGCGCAACCCTAACGCCATAGATCGTTTCGCGTGATGGAACATAGAGATACAACCATTCAATTTGCGCTTCGATACCACAAGGGTAATCAAAGGAAGAGCGCTGGCAGACTTCGTCGCCGAATGGACTGATCCAACCCCTGAAGAGCCTTTTGGAGAAGAACAAGAGCCCTCTTGAGACAAAATGCCCAGCCACTGGACCATGAAGTTCGATGGAGCTTTCGCTTGTCGTCACGGTGGGGCTGGCGTGGTCTTGACCTCACCTGTAGCGCCCCAACTTTTATTAAATTTGGAACACCTAAGTTATGTGCTAGTCCCTGGATCACTGCCAGCACCACAATACAAAATATAAGGTACCAATGCATAAGTATTAAAATTGCTACAACGAGATACAAAAATAATAGCCAAGTATGGCTTTATTACAAGTTTCATAGCCATGAAGGCTAGCTAAAGTTCAGAGTTCACAACAAAATAATATGGAGCCTCATCTTCAAGCATGCGCCACAGGCAGACATGTAGGGGTGTAGACCCGAGTCCAAACTCATTCAGCATCAGAATTACCTGCACATTTGAATATGCAGCCCCCGAAGGAGGTCAATACAATGATGTATTGGCAATTGACTATGGTGGATATATAATGAAAAGTCTAAAATCTATATGCATATTTGGCTTGGTGGGGTTGGAGGCTATTTGCAGAAAGCAAGTTTTCTCCTATCATTTTGTAAAACACTTTTATTTCTCAAGACTTGGCACCAAGGGATAAAGCCCAATTGCACCAACACTTCTTTCCTTAGTCAAATTTTACTTTATGAAAACAGTGTTGAGATTCTTCCGCCCATCCTTGTCTAGTTGCTCGAAGTAGTCCATTTCCGGGGACACGGCTGAGTACTCAGATTGTCGACTCTGCAGAGGTTGTGAACTTTCACCTTTAGACTCAATTAGCCCGAAAATCCTATACACACGGAGTGTATTGAGGAAAGGAGAGAATTGAGACAAGAACTTTCAGAAGAAGGATGCAACTATACTAGCAAGACCCGTTCCACCTACCATCTCTACATCTGCTTGTCAAGCTGACAGGTTGCACCCTCACAACTTAATTATTCTAGACAGAGCCCATTGTCAAAAGGTTGCACGGGAAGCTTCTAAACTTGGAGGCACTTGCTAATCTCTTCGTTCCTCGGTGGCCGTCCACAAGTGCACTTCTGGGTAACAAACACCATACTCATGGCACTAAGTAGAATAGACATTCATCCTAGGCGACGACAACCACAAGCATAGTCCCAAAAGCCACTCAACCTAAACCAAACAACCAATTCCACCCAGATGTGTATTTAAAATTTCCAACTTGAAACATTTCCAAAACATTTCCAACAGGAGGCACAACCAAACAAACAACCAACTTGAAACATTTCCAAAACAGGGTAAACATTTTTATAGCATAGCTAAGCAACTAATAAAACTTTTCATGGCTGCATAGGAGAAGGGGTGGCTACACACTACTAGGATATTTGTAAAATACAAACTAACTTAGCATTATAGAATAAATCCAAAATCCTATCATGCACACTACTCAAAATATACTACTTAGGCATTTAGAAAATATGGGATATAGTATGAATGTCACTTGCCTTGGTAACAGGAGGCACAAGCACATCAAGAGTAACAATCACAAGCAAGTCCTTCCTCCTCTTCACAATCTAACAACAAGCAATACTAAAATAAATAAACACAACATGCAACACTTAAAACTCCAAGGCATAAATATGTATGCATGCATGATAGGTTATAAACATAACCAAAACAACTTATTATCAATTTTTATTTTCTCTGTTTATTTAATGCATGCAATGCAGTGAACAATATTTTATTTTCTATTTTAACAATTAAAATATAAAGAACAATTATAGTCAATTTAAGTACAAAACTTTCAATAAAAACTCATGTTGCATTTTCTGGACAGGGAGCAAAATTATTATTCCACAACAATTGGATTTAGATGAAAAGCATTTTTAATATTTAATTTATGAATTTAAATGGCCGAAATACCAATCTGTAAATTGCACAATTTTTAAGACACTAAAATGACAAACTAATGATATAGGAATAAACAATAATGGGTAGGGCTTTCCAATGATATAGGAATAAACAATCATGTTGCATTTCACAGTTTTTCTGTTTCAATTTCTAAATTCTATTCGAATTAGAAAAAGAATCGGCCACGCGGCGCGACCTGATTCGTCTGTACCGCTTCGACGCGGATCGCGCTCGGGAGCCGTTAGATCTAAACGAAATTGGACGCGCCAGATTAATCGCAGAGACGAAAAATAAAAATAAAACAGATCCGTTGGATCTAGATCCAACGGTCCAGGATGCGTTGACCTAACGCGGGCGGCGCAAGTCGTCGGAGACGCGCGGGGCGCGGCGGAGCCATGGCCGGCGTTCTTCGCCCGAGGCGTTCTACGGTGCTAGGAGGGAAACGGAGCTCACCCCGGGATGCGCGACGTCGAGAGGGAGGCGATGGCGCAATGATCGGAGCGTCCTCGTCTTCCCGGAAGAGCTCGCCGGAGTTGCGCGCGGCGGCGGTTCTTCTCGGTCGTGGACGGAGGCGGGGATTCGCTGCAAAAACACATGCTCCACCGTGTCAAATCGATGCGCACGGTTAAAAGGAATCGAAAGGGGGTGGAGAGAAGGTCTGAGGTGGTCGGAGTTGCTCGGGCGGCGGAGTTCTTACCGACGGCGACGGCGGATTCGCGAGAGCTCGAGCGGGCAGCCTAGGGGCTCTCGGGAGGAATGGTTTGGGGCAATCGGACGAGTGCGAAGGGGGCTATTAGTAGGTGGAGGATGCAGGGTAAATGGAGTAGTAAATCGCCGTATTGAAACGAAATCAAATCGGCCGTTTTCTGTCGGAGGCGAGGGCGTGATTTGGGGAAGAGCTGCTCCGCGGGGGAGATGACAGGTGGGTCCCACCTGTCAGCGACTGCGAGCGAGAGAGAGGGGCGCTGGGCCACTGGCAGGCCGTTGCGTCTCGCGCGCGCGGCAGTTAGCTAATCGGGCCGGCCCGATTTCCTTTTCCTTTTAAATGAAATTAATATATGTTTTTAAATACGTATTTCAAAAATGATTTTTAAACCTATCCAAAACATTTCGGAAAAAAACAAAAAATATGTTTTGGAAAGGTTATTAAAAATGGGACTTTTTAACATTATACTTGCCCATAAATAAATTGATCAGATTTTATTTATTAAAGGAGTTTAAATAAACACTTTATGGAATTATAGATTATTTAAATTTATAATTTGAAGTTTTATTTAATAATTTTGTGATGTAGTTTTATGCCTAATGATGAATGATGCATGGATGCAAAGTTTTAAATTTTTGCAAATTTTGGGATGTTACAGACTAACCCCCTTAAGAGGAAGCTCGCCCTCGAGCTTCGGAAAGGTCAGCAAATAGGTGTGGATGGTCTTCCCGGAGGTCATCCTCTCGTTCACAGATGGCTTCTTCCTCGGTGTGATGATTCCACTGGACTTTGCAAAACTTGATGGTTTTGGTACGGGTGACTCTTTCTGCGGTCTGCAATATCTTGATGGGTTTCTCTTCGTAGGTCAGGTCACTTTCCAATTGTACTTCTTCGAGAGGTACTATATCCTTTAAAGGAACTCCAATCATCTCGGGGTGACATTTCTTGAACTGACTGACATGGAACACATTATGAACCGCAGACAGAGCTTCTGGTAGTTCTAACTCATATGCCACCTCACCCTTGCGAGACAGAATTTTAAATGTTCCAATAAACCGAGGTGCTAATTTTCCTTTAATTTCAAACCTCTTTACACCCCTGAGTGGTGACACTCTCAGATAGGTTCTATCACCCACCTCGTAGGCGACTTCTCTACGTTTAGAATCCGCGTAGCTTTTATGGCGTGACTGTGCTATCTTCAATCTATCTTTAATTAATCTGACCTTCTCTTCAGCTTCTTGGATTATATCAGGTCAAAAGAAACTTCTTTCTCCTACACCACTCCACATCAATGGGGTTGTGCATTTCTTCCCATATAAAGCCTCAAAGGGTGCCATCTCCATGCTAGCTTGGTAACTGTTATTGTAGGACAACTCAGCATAAGGTAGATTGTCATCCCAACTAGACCCATAATCAAGTGCACAAGCTCTTAACATATCTTCCAAAACCTGATTTACTCTTTCAGTATGACCATCCGTTTGCGCGTGAAATGCCGTACTGAATTCCAATCTAGTTCCCAGTGATTCATGCAACTGCTTCAAAAAATGGGATGTGAACTGGGTCCCTCTATCGGACACGATACTCATGGTATTGAAGATTTAGATCATAATCCTTGATAAGTTCTAACCATCTTCTCTGCCTCATGTTCAATTCTTTCTGAGTGAAAATATACTTCAAACTTTTGTGGTCAGTGAACACTTCACATCTTTTTCCCATTAGGTAGGGTCTCCAAGTTTTCAGGGCATGTACCCATGAGGCTAACTCGAGATCATGAGTGGGATAATTTGTTTCAAGTTTCTTGAGTTGTCTAGAGGCATAAGATGCCACTCTGCCTTCTTGCATCGGCACACTTCCCAGGCCTTGGCGTGAAGCATCACAGTATACTTGGAATTCTTTCTCTAAATCAGGTAAGCATAGAACTGGGGCTGAAACTAGACGTTTCTTCAACTCCTGAAAACTGGCTTCGCATGCGTCAGTCCACTCAAATTTCTTCTCCTTCTTTAATAATTCCGTCAGTGCCTTGGCGATTTTGGAAAAGTTTTCTATAAATCTACGGTAGTATCCTGCTAGACCAAGAAAACTTCGTAATTCTCCAACATTCTTTGGTGGCTCCCAATTGGTTACAGCTGAAACCTTTTCAGGATCCACTGCTATACCCTCCTTGGATACTATGTGTCCTAGGAATGCGACTTGTTCCAACCAAAATTCACACTTGCTGAATTTGGCATATAACTTATGTTCACGTAGTCTCTGCAATACTAGGCGCAAATTCTCTTCATGTTCTTTGTGACTCTCGGAGTAGATCAGAATGTCATCTATGAACACTACCACAAACTTGTCCAGAAAATCCATGAACACTTTATTCATCATATTCATGAAATAAGCTAGAGCATTGGTTAATCCAAATGGCATTACTGTGTACTCATAAGAGCCGTATCTTGTAATAAACGCTGTCTTTGGTATATCCATTTCTCTAACCTTTATTTGGAGTTAACCTGATCGAAGATAAATCTTGGAGAAGACACATGCACCTTTCTATTGATCAAATAATTCATTTATCTTGGGTAACGGATACTTGTTCTTGATGGTGTGTTCATTTATATCCCTGTAGTCCGTGACTAGTCTCTGGGTTAGATCTTTCTTTTTGACAAATAGAACTGGCGCTCCCCAGGGCGAAGAACTGGGACGGATAAATCCTTTCAGAAGGTGTTCTTCCAGTTGCTTCTTGAGTTCTTTCAGTTCATCGACGGCCATAGGGTAAGGTCTCTTAGCTATTGGTCCGGTACCCGGTTTCAGTTCAATGAGAAATTCCACATCTCTATCGGGTGACATTCCCGGTAATTCTTCTGGGAATACATCTGGGTACTCTTGGACAATCAGCACATCACCAAGGCTAACCCCCTTAAGAGAATTTAGCCTAACTTTCTTAAGTTTGAAAGTTGATCTGAATTTAATCTTTTGTTTTTCTGGGGTGGTGAGGGTGATAGCTCTATTTGCACAGTCTATGATCCCTTCAAAATGGGTCATCCAATCCATTCCGATGATAACATCCAAACCTTGGGTTTCTAGGATAACTAAGTCTGCTAGGAAAAGATATTTTCCAATCCTTAAATCTAACTGCCTACAGCCCGAATTTACTATCATCTCACCCCCAGGCGAACTCACTCTAATAGGTTTTCCTAAGCTTTCCTCGGCTAGCCCAAGTTTGTTTACAAAAGCTCTTGATATGAATGAATGCGATGCTCCAGTATCAAAAAAGACCAATGCTGGAAAGGAATTGAGCAGGAACTTACCAATCACGGCATCAGGTTCATCATGAACTTCTTCCACATTGATGTGATTTACTTGCCCCTTCTGGAAAGGATTGGGCTTGGAATTTTCATCAGCCTTCCTCTCTGGGCATTCAGTTGCATAGTGTCCTGTCTTCTTGCACTTGAAGCAAGTCACATTAGACAAGTCTTTCTTCCCTTCATAGTTAGGACGGGGATTACCATTTCCGTGATTTTGGCCATGGTGATGGTTTCCCTTGAACCCACCATTATTTCCTTTGTACCCTCCACTGTTTCCTTTGTATCCTCCATTGTGGTTATGACCATGATGCTTTTGGCCACTACCATTCTTGGAGTAGTTCCAGGGTTTATGGCCACTGACTTCAGAGGTGTGTGGTTTCTTGTTGTCCCTTCAGAGTTACCCTTACTTGCACCGAACTTCCTCTTCCTATTTTCTTCCTTTCTTATGTTATTGTCCAGAGTGATTGCTTGATCCAGCAGAACTTGATAATTTGGAGCATATGCCACGGATAGGGGTATCTTCAGTTCTCCCCTAAGTCCATTAAGGAATTTTTCCTTTCTCTTAGCATCTGTGTCGATGTCTTCTGGTGCATACCTTGATAACATACAAAAGTCATCCATACACTCCTTCAGAGTTCTACCTCCCTGTCTCAAGCTATGAAATTCCTCCTTCTTCAGATTCATTATGCCAGAGGAGATGTGAGCATTGCGGAAACCATCCTTGAACGCATCCTAAGTCATGGCATCCAAGGGATGGGTCACTTGATAGATCTCCCACCACATGGCAGCAGGTCCTTCCAATAGGTGTGCAGTGAACCTCACCTTTTCTGCCTCAGAACACTCACAGGTTACTAAGTCCTTGTTGACTGAACGGAGCCAGTCATCCGCCACTATTGGTTCAGTAGCAGAGGTGAACTTATTAGGTCTAAGCCTGAGAAATCTTGCAAGTCTGTCCACTGGAGGTGGTGGTGGGTGGTTGTTATGGTTGTTGTTGTTGTTGGTTGCTGCAATGAACTGGGTCATCATAGTCATCAGTTGGGCTTGAGCTGCCATCAGCTGTTGCATAGCTTCGTTGTTGTCGGTATCACGACGCGGAGGCATTTGTGGGGTTTTAGCATGGATGAGCAAAAGATAGATAGAACTATAAGGAGGAATCCTACCCATGAACAAAACAATCAAGTCAAGCACACCATCAACAACACACCACTTATAAAACAATCAACAAACAAATCAAAACCTTTGGCTTAAGGAAAGCGATATAAAAGTTTGGAAAATAAACTCATGAGGTTCCGAGGATACAAGGGAAAGTACTGCCTTACCACAGGTTGATAGGTCAATACGAAGCTAAGATAACGATGAGATGTATGATAAATGGTGGTCTCACTAACTAACTACTCGACCATGACATCTTCTTCCTCTTCAATTTCCTGAATCTCGATCCCTTCATTGGCGAGTACATCCTTGAGTTCCTTTACTTATTTCTCCGGGGCAAAGTTCTTTTCTTGCAGCTCCCTCTTCTCAGTACGAAGCCTTTTTATCAAGTCACTATCAGCCTCGAACTCGACTTCATTGCTCTCGAGTTCTGCCTTTTGTTCCCTGATAGTCTTGTTCTTCTCCTGAACTCTTTGCTCCTGCCTCCTGTACTTCTCCTCTTGTGCAGCGAACCTCTCTTCTTGTGCCTTAGTCACTTCCTCTTGAGCCTTCACCTTCTCTTCGTTCTCCTTAAGTAAGGCACATAGCTCATCGTTCTTCAGGAGCTTGGTGCGTCGATCTTCATACAGTTCAGTGACAAGGATTTTCAGCTCCTGGAAATAAAGACTAAGGGGTTTTTCCTTGCCTCTTTCTCCGACATCATACAGGTAAGGTTCTCCATCCTCGTTTCTCCTTCCAAAGAAAATGGAGTAGTGGCCCCTCAACTCTGTGCTGTAGCGTCCGCAGAGGCGCCCAATCAAATCTTGCATGACTAGATTGAGTCCTTTATCTTTGGAGTCGCTAACCATTTTGATCTCTAGTGGGGGCTCTTCTCCACGTCCTGGCTGAGTTTCTTTTATTCCCGAGCAACCCTCTTTGTTAAACTTCTTCAGGATTTAGCCCTTGACTTGGGGTAGTGGTAACCCTATCTTCTCGCCGATGTCGAGAAGGTAACAGCCAAAACGGGTGTTCTCGAAGTCCTCCGCGGTGGTGAAGTGGAAGCTCGTCATCCTTTAGGTAGAAAGAAAGGAATTAAAACAAGAATTGCATAAGATAAGGAGTACTAGTCATGGTGTGTATTATTAATTTAGAAGGATACTAAGTCAAAATCTTAAGGTGATCAACAGATATTAACAACTCTTCGTAAATTGGATTTTTCACTATAGTGAGAGAGACAGACACCCGGCCAGCCACTTATATTGTGGAACAGGTCTCATGTACGCAGACATGTAAGGTTTGTCCCGGGCCGCTTCATCCCACTATGCCGCTAGAATCCAACTTACTTCAAAGATGGTAACATTATGACCAAAAGGGCTTAACCAATCCTAGGGGCTCGAACCTACATGCAACACTAAGCTCTGATACCATTTTGTAGCGCCCCAACTTTTATTAAAGTTAGAACACCTGTGTTATGTGCTAGTCCCTGGATCACTGCCAGCACCACAGTACAAAATATAAGGTACCAATGCATAAGTATTAAAATTGCTACAACGAGATCCAAAAATAATAGCCAAGTATGGCTTTATTACAAGTTGCATAGCCATGAAGGCTAGCTAAAGTTCAGAGTTCCCAACGAAAGCGAAATAACATGGAGCCTCATCTTCAAGCATGCGCCACAGGCAGACATGTTGGGTGTAGACCCGAGTCCAAACTTATTCAGCATCAGAATTTCCTGCACATTTGAATATGCAGCCCCCGAAGGAGGTCAATACAATGATGTATTGGCAAGTGACTATGGTGGATATATAATGACAAGTCTAATATCTATATGCATATTTGGCTTGGTGGGGTTGGAGGCGATTTGCAGAATTCAAGTTTTCTCCAATCATTTTGAAAAACACTTTTATTTCTCAAGACTTGGCACCAAGGGATAAAGCCCAAGTGCACCAACACTTCTTTCCTTAGTCAAATTTGACTTTATGAAAATAGTGTTGAGATTCTTCCGCCCATCCTAGTCCAGTTGCTCGAAGTAGTCCATTTCCGGGGACACGGCTGAGTACTCAGATTATCGACTCTGCAGAGGTTGTGCACTTTCACCTTTAGACTCAATTAGCCCGAAAATCCTATACACACGGAGTGTATTGAGGAAAGGAGAGAATTGAGACAAGAACTTTCAGAAGAAGGATGCAACTATACTAGCAAGACCCGTTCCACCTACCATCTCTACATCTGGCTGTCAAGCTGACAGGTTGCACCCTCACAACTTAATTATTCTAGACAGAGCCCATTGTCAAAAGGCTGCACGGGAAGCTTCTAAACTTGGAGGGACTTGGTAATCTCTTCGTTCCTGGGTGGCCATCCACAAGTGCACTTCTGGGTAACAAACACCATACTCATGGCACTAAGTAGAATAGACATTCATCCTAGGCGACGACAACCACAAGCATAGTCCCAAAAGCCACTCAACATAAACAAAACAACCAATTCCACCCAGATGTGTATTTAAAATTTTAACACCTTGAAACATTTCCAAAACAGGGTAAACATTTTTATAGCATAGCTAAGCAACTAATAAAACTTTTCATGGCTGCATAGGAGAAGGGGTGGCTACACACTACTAGGATATTTGTAAAATACAAACTAACTTAGCATTATAGAATAAATCCAAAATCCTATCATGCACACTACTCAAAATATACTACTTATGCATATAGAAAATATCGGATATAGTAGCGAAAGGGGGTGGAGAGAAGGTCCGAGGTGTTCGGAGTTGCTCGGGCGGCGTAGTTCTTACCAACGGCGACGGCGGATTCGCGAGAGCTCGAGCGGGCAGCCTAGGGGCTCTCTGTAACATCCCAACATTTCATAATGTTCAAAAATCACAAAAATTTAAAACTTTTCTTTTATTAAAATAAAATATTAAATGCATAAGAAAACCAACTATGAAAGACTTCAAACATATAGAAAAAGTTTAATTCTTCAAATAACTTAGTTTATCTTTATTTTAAAAAGTTGTTTCAAGTTAAAAGATTTTATTATCCTTTGTAATTATTAAAACCCTCAATATCTAATTTGACAAATGTTTTACAAACCTTCAAACCATATTCATGAAATAAAAGGTTTCTTTATAAGTATTTAATTTCAACCACTAAGCAATAGCAATTCATAAATTAAAATAATAATTACAAGTGTTATTTTAAACTTTGAAAACATTGTCTATTTGCCAAAAGATTATTATTCATTTACCCAAGTTCAAAACATAGTTTTGTCTATTTCAAGTCTATAGTGTATAACTTTAAAACTTCATAGATTTTATAATTAATGAATTATCCAAATAAGCATTGCATTAACTTAAATTAGTTTCATTAATTCTCAAACATAAATTGATCTTCATGAATATATATATCCAATATAAGAAATGAAATAAATCTAGAATATTTTCCACATATATGTTATGACGTTTTCAAATGATTTATCATAATATAAAACTTAATGCTGCAAAAATTATTTAGAATTAAAAATAAATACATTTTATTTCCCTTTTTCACATAGTTGTGTTATAGTATTTCATATTATACTAAAGCCAAAAATGAATTTAGCATTTGAAAATTAGTTTAAATAACTTGAATTCCAACATATTTGAATGTGGGTAATTTCATAAATTTGATTAACCCAAAATAAATTTATTTAAATTACTAATTTCAAAGTTGACCTAAATGGGCAATTTTGCATGTTTGAATAATTCAAAATAATATTTTAAAACAAATGTTCAACACATGCCCACAACTGGTTTAACACAAAGATAAAAATTTTACAAATTTTTAGAAATTTGTTTGACATCATTTGGACAATTTAATCAAAAGATATGAATAAATTAGAAAAACAGAAAAAGAAAAATTGCTGACGTCAGCGATGACGTCTGCGTCGTCTTCAACCTCCGGCGTTAATCACGGCCGAAAATCCTCTCCCGATCCCGGATCAATTCGAGGGAAAAATCAGCGGATTCGGTTACCTTCAAGCGTTCCTATAAAACCCCCACCCTCTGCCGCTGCCTTCCCCTCTCCTTCCCCTCAAGAACACGCCCCCAGGCTGCCGGAAAAGCTCGCCGGAGCATCCGTAACCGCCGCCGCCTTTTTCTTTTTTCTGGCAAGTCGAGGTACCTCCCGGGTCCGAGACCCCCTCCTTCCTCTTTCCCTTGTCCTTGCGCTCCTCCGTGACCCCTTGGTCATTTTTTTTCCTCAGTCGTTGGAGCGGAACGGGTTCACCGAAGCTCGCCGGCGTTTGAGGAACTCCGGCCGCGCCTCGCCACTGCTCGAGGACGCACGAGTTGACGCCGTCGCCACCATCGAGTCCGCCGCGCCGCTCCGCACCTCGTCGTCGCCACTGGAGGCTCGGGGAAGCACCAGAGCCACCGCTCTGTCGACGACCGAGCCGCTGCCGCCGTCTGCCTCGTCTCCGGCGACCAAAAGCGCCGCCCGGTGAGCTCCTTCTCCTCTGTCCGTTTGATCTGGTGTGGACGCTCGCGATTAGATCTTATAAAACGAAGAGGTACAGATCGATTTGATCCGTTAGATCTGGATCCGACGATCCAGATCGACCGAGCCGCGGCTTAAGCCGAGCCGAAGCCGAGCCGCGACCGAGTCCGAGCCCAGCCAATCACAGTGCGACACGTGGCCAAACTTTTCTCTGTTTTTATTTTTCGAATAAAATTAAATAGCAGATTTACAGAAAAGCTCCTGCCACTTAGATTTGTTATAACTTTTTATTCACACATCCAAATTTGACAAATTTTATATCAAATTAAAGCCCTAGACAAGTAGAATCAATTTTCAAATTAGGAGTTTGAGCATTTTTGACTTAGTTTTAAATTCAATATTCCAAAATTTCCAAATAAAATATTTTTGGAAAGCTTAAGATGTGAAGAATAATGATCCACTAATATAAGTAAAGTTTGAATAATTTAAATGAAATTAGAAATTAGAAACTTAATTTTGATTAACTTTGGCATAGTGTAAATATTTATTAATATATTTAAATTATTTCCTTTGCACAAATGTCATAAATATTTTTCCTTATTCAGAGAAAACTCAAATTCCTGTTTATTAATATATTTCATAACATTAATAAGTAAGTTTTTGTTTAAAACCTTTTTAATGAATTTAGTACATTTACAAGTGTGTATAAATGTTATTGGTTAATTAGGTATTACTAAAAATGTGATTTAAAACATTATATCATTTTAAATAACTAAGTTATTATTAATACTATAAACTTCTAAGTTGGGAAATTAAAAAGGTTTAGATATGAGAAAATTTAAGAAATTCTTGAATATGAATTTGGTTAAATTTAATTTTAAACATAATCTTGGGTAAATGTAATTAAATATTTATAGTTGTATTAATGTTTTAAACCTTGCCTTTAAATGGTGATTAAGCCTCCTTGATATCCCTTTATGTAAACTTTTGAAGACCATTCCATTAGAAACTGTGGAAACACCCCTACAACCTTTTCGAGTTGAAAGATTTGACTCCAGACCATCCCTTGACAAAACCCTAAACCCAAACACATTTATTCTTTTTGTATATTGAATTAAGTGACATCTTTGACCAAACCCTTCTGAGAAGACTCGTTACGCCTGTATGTTTCAATATGTTTTGTGCTTGTTGAATTGCTTGTTTATTGGATGCCCTTTTACTTTATAGTTTCAAACGGGGAGCAACTATTGACTTGGACAAGAGTGTGTGAGAAACGACAACTTTCATAAGGCAAGTGACTTCATAAAACACCTACTTTTTTTATTCTATTGCATTCCTACTGTTTTAAGCAGTATTTTTGCAAAAGTAGCATGCATGATAGGTTTTTGGGAGATTATAGTATGCTATGCAAACCTGTTAGGTTACCCCTTAGAAATTCCAGTTAGACCCCTATTACAATTTAGTGGAAGTACCTGCTGCAAAAATGATTGTTTTATGGTTGATGTGATAAATGAAAAATTCCACTAAATTAATTTAACGCCTGGGTGGATTGGGTCGATCGAGGAGGCTTCAAGTTGAGTGGCTTCTCAGGGCCAAGTTTCATGGTTGTCTTCGCCCAAGATAGTTTCCACTTACTTGGGGCCATGATATGCGGTGTTAACCTGAGTTGCTCACTTGTGGTAGGCCACCCAAGGCTATGAGATTTAAGTTTACACTTAGTCTAGTTGCTTATCGTGCAACCATTGGTCAATATGGGCTCTGTCTTGATGGAGTAAGTTGATGTGGACTTGGGTCAAGAGATTGATGGTGGTAGAGTTGATAGGATGGTGGTAATCTCTTAGTATGATCATGGGAAAGCATCTTCTGAAAGTCTCGTCTTGATCGTCTCCTTTTCCTTCTCACTAAAGGAGTGTAGAGGATAGTTTGGGTTGATTAAGTCTAATGGTGAAAGTGCACACCCTCTCGAGAGTTAAAACCTAAGATCTTAGCCATGTCCCCGGCATCGGACAATTCGAGTAACTGCACAAGGCTGTCTTCTGAAAATCTCTTCATCCCAATTTCTTAATAAAACTTTGTTGGGTGAGCATGGGTAGGAGACATGGACTTGTCACGAGATGTCTCTGAAAGAGAAGATATTGATTTAAGAAAATTGTTTATCAAAAGTAGGAGAAAACTTGCTTTACGCAATAGCCTTGAGCTCCACCAGTCAAATAAGCATATAGATATAGCTTAGTAGAATATTAGAAATTAAAGTCACTTGCCACCACAATTCAATTGTGCTGACCCTTTATAGCTGGGCTGCAACTACCTTGCAGATTCGACCGACGACGAGTGAGTATTCGATAGGATTTCGAGTCTACAACCAACATGATTTGCCTGTGGCACATGAAGATGATGAGGCTCATTGTATCTACTATTTTCCGCTGCTACTCTTCGAAATTTTGCTAGCCTTTTCAGGTTATGCAAGTTGTAAGAGATATTTGTAACACTGGATCATGCGATTTAATAAAGTATTTGACACTTTTGCATGATATACATCTTAAACTGTGGTGCTAGCATTTGATCCAGGGACTAGCACATTAACACAGGGACTTCCACCTTATAACAAAAGGTGAGGTCACTACACTCTCGGGAGGAATGGTTTGGGGCAATCGGACGAGAGCGAAGGGGGCTATTAGTAGGGGGAGGATGCGGGGTAAATGGAGTAGTAAATCGCCGTATTGAAACGAAATCAAATCGGCCGTTTTCGGTCGGAGGCGAGGGCGTGATTTGGGGAAGAACAGCTCCGCGGGGGAGATGACAGGTGGGTCCCACCTGTCAGCGACTGCGAGCGAGAGAGAGGGGCGCTGGGCCGCTGGCAGGCCGTTGCGTCTCGCGCGCGCGGCAGTTAGCTAATCGGGCCGGCCCGATTTCCTTTTCCTTTTAAATGAAATTAATATATGTTTTTAAATACTGATTTTTAAACCTATCCAAAACATTTCAGAAAAAACCATAAAAATATGTTTTGGAAAGGTTATTAAAAATGGGACTTTTTGACATTATACATGCCCATAAATAAATTGAGCAATTTTATTTATTAAAGGAGTTTAAATAAACACTTTATGGAATTATAGATTATTTAAATTTATAATTTGAAGTTTTATTTTATAAATTTGTGATGTAGTTTTATGCCTAATGATGAATGGTGCATGGATGCAAAGTTTTAAATTTTTGCAAATTTTGGGATGTTACAGACTAACCCCCTTAAGAGGAAGCTCGCCCTCGAGCTTCGGAAAGGTCAGCAAATAGGTGTGGATGGTCTTCTCGGAGGTCATCCTCTCGTTCCCAGGTGGCTTCTTCCTCGGTGTGATGATTCCACTGGACTTTGCAAAACTTGATGGTTTTGGTACGGGTGACTCTTTCTGCGGTCTTCAATATCTTGATGGGTTTCTCTTCGTAGGTCAGGTCACTTTCCAATTGTACTTCTTCGAGAGGTACTGTATCCTTTAAAGGAACTCCAATCATCTCGGGGTGACATTTCTTCAACTGACTGACATGGAACACATTAATGAACCGCAGACAGAGCTTCTGGTAGTTCTAACTCATATGCCACCTCACCCTTGCGAGACAGACTTTCAAATGGTCCAATAAATCGAGTTGCTAATTTTCCTTTAATTCCAAACCTCTTTACACCCCTGAGTGGTGACACTCTCAGATAGGTTCTATCACCCACCTCGTAGGCGACTTCTCTACGTTTAGAATCCGCGTAGCTTTTATGGCGTGACTGTGCTATCTTCAATCTATCTTTAATTAATCTGACCTTCTCTTCAGCTTCTTGGATTATATCAGGTCAAAAGAAACTTCTTTCTCCTACACCACTCCACAACAATGGGGTTGTGCATTTCTTCCCATATAAAGCCTCAAAGGGTGCCATCTCCATGCTAGCTTGGTAACTGTTATTGTAGGACAACTCAGCATAAGGTAGATTGTCATCCCAACTAGACCCATAATCAAGTGCACAAGCTCTTAACATATCTTCCAAAACCTGATTTACTCTTTCAGTC
The DNA here is from genome assembly GCA_026929855.1 of Poa annua. Lineage (NCBI taxonomy): Eukaryota > Viridiplantae > Streptophyta > Magnoliopsida > Poales > Poaceae > Poa > Poa annua. The sequence goes on from CM049431.1 coordinate 34,376,721, forward strand.
TGACCATCCGTTCGCGGGTGAAATGCCGTACTGAATTCCAATCTAGTTCCGAGTGATTCATGCAACTGCTTCCAAAAATGGGATGTGAACTGGGTCCCTCTATCGGACACGATACTCTTGGGGACGCCGTGTAGGCACACAATTCTCTTCATGTAAATATCAGCTAGCTTTGCGCTGGTATAGGTGGTCTTCACGAGTATAAAGTGAGCTATTTTGGTTAAACGACAAACAATAACCCAAATAGAATCATACCCTGATCTTGTCCTTAGTAACCCGGTGATGAAATCCATCCCAATAGAATCCCGCTTCCAATCCGGTACCTTCAAAGGTTGCAAAAGTCCTGCTGGTATCTGATGCCCAGCCTTTACTCGACTGCATACATCGCAATTAGCGATATATTCTGCTATTTCTCTTTTCAGATTGTTCCACCAAAATCTCTCCTTCACATCCATCTACATTTTGGTATTTCCTGGATGAATGGAATAAGGTGTTTCATGGGCTTCTTGCAGAATTAACTTCCTAAGATCAGGATCATTTGCCACACATACTCGTTTTTCAAACCACATGGTTCCTTGCTCATCTTCATGAGATCCCTTGGCTTTTCCTGCTCTCAGATTGACTTTGATTTCTTAAATATCTTTGTCTCCGTTCTGAGCTTCACGTATCTTATCCATCAAATTTGGTTGTACTACTAACGAGGCTACAAAACCATCTGGTACCACTTCCAATCGGAGGTCCTTGAATGCCTTGCATAAATCCTCAGGTATTTCTCCTGCCGTGAGGCCATTCACATAAACCTTACAGCTCAGGGCATCAGCTACTACATTAGCCTTTCCAGGATGGTATTGAAGACTTAGATCATAATCCTTGATAAGTTCTAACCATCTTCTCTGCCTCATGTTCAATTCTTTCTGAGTGAAAAGATACTTCAAACTTTTGTGGTCAGTGAACACTTCACATCTTTTTCCCATTAGGTAGGGTCTCCAAGTTTTCAGGGCATGTACCCATGAGGCTAACTCGAGATCATGAGTGGGATAATTTGTTTCATGTTTCTTGAGCTGTCTAGAGGCATAAGATGCCACTCTGCCTTCTTGCATCGACACACTTCCCAGGCCTTGGCGTGAAGCATCACAGTATACTTGGAACTCTTTCTCTAAATCAGGTAAGCATAGAACTGGGGCTGAAACTAGACGTTTCTTCAACTCCTGAAAACTGGCTTCGCATGCGTCAGTCCACTCAAATTTCTTCTCCTTCTTTAATAATTCCGTCAGTGCCTTGGCGATTTTGGAAAAGTTTTCTATAAATCTACGGTAGTATCCTGCTAGACCAAGAAAACTTCGTAATTCTCCAACATTCTTTGGTGGCTCCCAATTGGTTACAGCTGAAACCTTTTCAGGATCCACTGCTATACCCTCCTTGGATACTATGTGTCCTAGGAATGCGACTTGTTCCAACCAAAATTCACACTTGCTGAATTTGGCATATAACTTATGTTCACGTAGTCTCTGCAATACTAGGCGCAAATGCTCTTTATGTTCTTTGTGACTCTCGGAGTAGATCAGAATGTCATCTATGAACACTACCACAAACTTCTCCAGAAAATCCATGAACACTTTATTCATCATATTCATGAAATAAGCTGGAGCATTGGTTAATCCAAATGGCATTACTGTGTACACATAAGAGCCATATCTTGTAACAAACGATGTCTTTGGTATATCCATTTCTCTAACCTTCATTTGGAGATAACCTGATCCAAGATCAATCTTGGAGAAGACACATGCACCTTTCAGTTGATCAAATAATTCATTTATCTTGGGTAACGGATACTTGTTCTTGATGGTGTGTTCATTTATATCCCTGTAGTCGTGACTAGTCTCTGGGTTTGATCTTTCTTTTTGACAAATAGAACTGGCGCTCCCCAGGGCAAAGAACTGGGACGGATAAATCCTTTCAGAAGGTGTTCTTCCAGTTGCTTCCTGATTCTTTTAGTTCATCGACGACCATAGGGTAAGGTCTCTTAGCTATTGGTCCGGTACCCGGTTTCAGTTCAATGAGAAATTCCACATCTCTATCGGGTGACATTCCCGGTAATTCTTCTGGGAATACATCTGGGTACTCTTGGACAATCAGCACATCACCAAGGCTAACCCCCTTAAGAGAATTTAGCCTAACTTTCTTAAGTTTGAAAGTTGATCTGAATTTAATCTTTTGTTTTTCTGCGGTGGTGAGGGTGATAGCTCTATTTGCACAGTCTATGATCCCTTCAAAACGGGTCATCCAATCCATTCCGATGATAACATCCAAACCTTGGGTTTCTAGGATGACTAAGTCTGCTGGGAAAAGATATTTTCCAATCCTTAAATCGAACTGCCTACAGCCCGAATTTACTATCATCTCACCCCCAGGTGAACTCACTCTAATAGGTTTTCCTAAGCTTTCCTCGGCTAGACCATGTTTGTTTACAAAAGCTCTTGATATGAATGAATGCGATGCTCCAGTATCAAATAAGACTAATGTTGGAAAGGAATTTAGCAGGAACTTACCAATGACGGCATCAGGTTCATCATGAACTTCTTCCACATTGATGTGATTTACTTGCCCCTTCTGGAAAGGATTGGGCTTGGAATTTTCATCAGCCTTCCTCTCTGGGCATTCAGTTGCATAGTGTCCTATCTTCTTGCACTTGAAGCAAGTCACATTAGACAAGTCTTTCTTCCCTTCATAGTTAGGACGGGGATTACCATTTCCGTGATTTTTTCTATGGTGATGGTTTCCCTTGAACCCACCATTATTTCCTTTGTACCCTCCACTGTTTCCTTTGTATCCTCCATTGTGGTTATGACCATGATGCTTTTGGCCACTACCACTGTTGGAGTAGTTCCAGGGTTTATGGCCACTGACTTCAGAGGTGTGTGGTTTCTTGTGTGTCCCTTCAGAGTTACCCTTACTTGCACCGAACTTCCTCTTCCTATTTTCTTCCTTTCTTATGTTATTGTCCAGAGTGATTGCTTGATCCAGCAGAACTTGATAATTTGGAGCATATGCCACAGATAGGGGTATCTTCAGTTCTCCCCTAATTCCATTAAGGAATTTTTTCTTTCTCTTAGCATCTGTGTCGATGTCTTCTAGTGCATACCTTGATAACATACAGAAGTCATCCATATACTCCTTCAGAGTTCTACCTCCCTGTCCTTGCGCTCCTCCGTGACCCCTTGGTCATTTTTTTTCCTCAGTCGTTGGAGCGGAACGGGTTCACCGAAGCTCGCCGGCGTTTGAGGAACTCCGGCCGCGCCTCGCCACTGCTCGAGGACGCACGAGTTGACGCCGTCGCCACCATCGAGTCCGCCGCGCCGCTCCGCACCTCGTCGTCGCCACTGGAGGCTCGGGGAAGCACCAGAGCCACCGCTCTGTCGACGACCGAGCCGCTGCCGCCGTCTGCCTCGTCTCCGGCGACCAAAAGCGCCGCCCGGTGAGCTCCTTCTCCTCTGTCCGTTTGATCTGGTGTGGACGCTCGCGATTAGATCTTATAAAACGAAGAGGTACAGATCGATTTGATCCGTTAGATCTGGATCCGACGATCCAGATCGACCGAGCCGCGGCTTAAGCCGAGCCGAAGCCGAGCCGCGACCGAGTCCGAGCCCAGCCAATCACAGTGCGACACGTGGCCAAACTTTTCTCTGTTTTTATTTTTCGAATAAAATTAAATAGCAGATTTACAGAAAAGCTCCTGCCACTTAGATTTGTTATAACTTTTTATTCACACATCCAAATTTGACAAATTTTATATCAAATTAAAGCCCTAGACAAGTAGAATCAATTTTCAAATTAGGAGTTTGAGCATTTTTGACTTAGTTTTAAATTCAATATTCCAAATTTTCCAAATAAAATATTTTTGGAAAGCTTAAGATGTGAAGAATAATGATCCACTAATATAAGTAAAGTTTGAATAATTTAAATGAAATTAGAAATTAGAAACTTAATTTTGATTAACTTTGGCATAGTGTAAATATTTATTAATATATTTAAATTATTTCCTTTGCACAAATGTCATAAATATTTTTCCTTATTCAGAGAAAACTCAAATTCCTGTTTATTAATATATTTCATAACATTAATAAGTAAGTTTTTGTTTAAAACCTTTTTAATGAATTTAGTACATTTACAAGTGTGTATAAATGTTATTGGTTAATTAGGTATTACTAAAAATGTGATTTAAAACATTATATCATTTTAAATAACTAAGTTATTATTAATACTATAAACTTCTAAGTTGGGAAATTAAAAAGGTTTAGATATGAGAAAATTTAAGAAATTCTTGAATATGAATTTGGTTAAATTTAATTTTAAACATAATCTTGGGTAAATGTAATTAAATATTTATAGTTGTATTAATGTTTTAAACCTTGCCTTTAAATGGTGATTAAGCCTCCTTGATATCCCTTTATGTAAACTTTTGAAGACCATTCCATTAGAAACTGTGGAAACACCCCTACAACCTTTTCGAGTTGAAAGATTTGACTCCAGACCATCCCTTGACAAAACCCTAAACCCAAACACATTTATTCTTTTTGTATATTGAATTATGTGACATCTTTGACCAAACCCTTCTGAGAAGACTCGTTACGCCTGTATGTTTCAATATGTTTTGTGCTTGTTGAATTGCTTGTTTATTGGATGCCCTTTTACTTTATAGTTTCAAACGGGGAGCAACTATTGACTTGGACAAGAGTGTGTGAGAAACGACAACTTTCATAAGGCAAGTGACTTCATAAAACACCTACTTTTTTTATTCTATTGCATTCCTACTGTTTTAAGCAGTATTTTTGCAAAAGTAGCATGCATGATAGGTTTTTGGGAGATTATAGTATGCTATGCAAACCTGTTAGGTTACCCCTTAGAAATTCCAGTTAGACCCCTATTACAATTTAGTGGAAGTACCTGCTGCAAAAATGATTGTTTTATGGTTGATGTGATAAATGAAAAATTCCACTAAATTAATTTAACGCCTGGGTGGATTGGGTCGATCGAGGAGGCTTCAAGTTGAGTGGCTTCTCAGGGCCAAGTTTCATGGTTGTCTTCGCCCACGATAGTTTCCACTTACTTGGGGCCATGATATGCGGTGTTAACCTGAGTTGCTCACTTGTGGTAGGCCACCCAAGGCTATGAGATTTAAGTTTACACTTAGTCTAGTTGCTTATCGTGCAACCATTGGTCAATATGGGCTCTGTCTTGATGGAGTAAGTTGATGTGGACTTGGGTCAAGAGATTGATGGTGGTAGAGTTGATAGGATGGTGGTAATCTCTTAGTATGATCATGGGAAAGCATCTTCTGAAAGTCTCGTCTTGATCGTCTCCTTTTCCTTCTCACTAAAGGAGTGTAGAGGATAGTTTGGGTTGATTAAGTCTAATGGTGAAAGTGCACACCCTCTCGAGAGTTAAAACCTAAGATCTTAGCCATGTCCCCGGCATCGGACAATTCGAGTAACTGCACAAGGCTGTCTTCTGAAAATCTCTTCATCCCAATTTCTTAATAAAACTTTGTTGGGTGAGCATGGGTAGGAGACATGGACTTGTCACGAGATGTCTCTGAAAGAGAAGATATTGATTTAAGAAAATTGTTTATCAAAAGTAGGAGAAAACTTGCTTTACGCAATAGCCTTGAGCTCCACCAGTCAAATAAGCATATAGATATAGCTTAGTAGAATATTAGAAATTAAAGTCACTTGCCACCACAATTCAATTGTGCTGACCCTTTATAGCTGGGCTGCAACTACCTTGCAGATTCGACCGACGACGAGTGAGTATTCGATAGGATTTCGAGTCTACAACCAACATGATTTGCCTGTGGCACATGAAGATGATGAGGCTCATTGTATCTACTATTTTCCGCTGCTACTCTTCGAAATTTTGCTAGCCTTTTCAGGTTATGCAAGTTGTAAGAGATATTTGTAACACTGGATCATGCGATTTAATAAAGTATTTGACACTTTTGCATGATATACATCTTAAACTGTGGTGCTAGCATTTGATCCAGGGACTAGCACATTAACACAGGGACTTCCACCTTATAACAAAAGGTGAGGTCACTACACTCTCGGGAGGAATGGTTTGGGGCAATCGGACGAGAGCGAAGGGGGCTATTAGTAGGGGGAGGATGCGGGGTAAATGGAGTAGTAAATCGCCGTATTGAAACGAAATCAAATCGGCCGTTTTCGGTCGGAGGCGAGGGCGTGATTTGGGGAAGAACAGCTCCGCGGGGGAGATGACAGGTGGGTCCCACCTGTCAGCGACTGCGAGCGAGAGAGAGGGGCGCTGGGCCGCTGGCAGGCCGTTGCGTCTCGCGCGCGCGGCAGTTAGCTAATCGGGCCGGCCCGATTTCCTTTTCCTTTTAAATGAAATTAATATATGTTTTTAAATACTGATTTCAAAACTGATTTTTAAACCTATCCAAAACATTTCAGAAAAAACCATAAAAATATGTTTTGGAAAGGTTATTAAAAATGGGACTTTTTGACATTATACATGCCCATAAATAAATTGAGCAATTTTATTTATTAAAGGAGTTTAAATAAACACTTTATGGAATTATAGATTATTTAAATTTATAATTTGAAGTTTTATTTTATAAATTTGTGATGTAGTTTTATGCCTAATGATGAATGGTGCATGGATGCAAAGTTTTAAATTTTTGCAAATTTTGGGATGTTACAGACTAACCCCCTTAAGAGGAAGCTCGCCCTCGAGCTTCGGAAAGGTCAGCAAATAGGTGTGGATGGTCTTCTCGGAGGTCATCCTCTCGTTCCCAGGTGGCTTCTTCCTCGGTGTGATGATTCCACTGGACTTTGCAAAACTTGATGGTTTTGGTACGGGTGACTCTTTCTGCGGTCTTCAATATCTTGATGGGTTTCTCTTCGTAGGTCAGGTCACTTTCCAATTGTACTTCTTCGAGAGGTACTGTATCCTTTAAAGGAACTCCAATCATCTCGGGGTGACATTTCTTCAACTGACTGACATGGAACACATTAATGAACCGCAGACAGAGCTTCTGGTAGTTCTAACTCATATGCCACCTCACCCTTGCGAGACAGACTTTCAAATGGTCCAATAAATCGAGTTGCTAATTTTCCTTTAATTCCAAACCTCTTTACACCCCTGAGTGGTGACACTCTCAGATAGGTTCTATCACCCACCTCGTAGGCGACTTCTCTACGTTTAGAATCCGCGTAGCTTTTATGGCGTGACTGTGCTATCTTCAATCTATCTTTAATTAATCTGACCTTCTCTTCAGCTTCTTGGATTATATCAGGTCAAAAGAAACTTCTTTCTCCTACACCACTCCACAACAATGGGGTTGTGCATTTCTTCCCATATAAAGCCTCAAAGGGTGCCATCTCCATGCTAGCTTGGTAACTGTTATTGTAGGACAACTCAGCATAAGGTAGATTGTCATCCCAACTAGACCCATAATCAAGTGCACAAGCTCTTAACATATCTTCCAAAACCTGATTTACTCTTTCAGTCTGACCATCCGTTCGCGGGTGAAATGCCGTACTGAATTCCAATCTAGTTCCGAGTGATTCATGCAACTGCTTCCAAAAATGGGATGTGAACTGGGTCCCTCTATCGGACACGATACTCTTGGGGACGCCGTGTAGGCACACAATTCTCTTCATGTAAATATCAGCTAGCTTTGCGCTGGTATAGGTGGTCTTCACGAGTATAAAGTGAGCTATTTTGGTTAAACGACAAACAATAACCCAAATAGAATCATACCCTGATCTTGTCCTTAGTAACCCGGTGATGAAATCCATCCCAATAGAATCCCGCTTCCAATCCGGTACCTTCAAAGGTTGCAAAAGTCCTGCTGGTATCTGATGCCCAGCCTTTACTCGACTGCATACATCGCAATTAGCGATATATTCTGCTATTTCTCTTTTCAGATTGTTCCACCAAAATCTCTCCTTCACATCCATCTACATTTTGGTATTTCCTGGATGAATGGAATAAGGTGTTTCATGGGCTTCTTGCAGAATTAACTTCCTAAGATCAGGATCATTTGCCACACATACTCGTTTTTCAAACCACATGGTTCCTTGCTCATCTTCATGAGATCCCTTGGCTTTTCCTGCTCTCAGATTGACTTTGATTTCTTAAATATCTTTGTCTCCGTTCTGAGCTTCACGTATCTTATCCATCAAATTTGGTTGTACTACTAACGAGGCTACAAAACCATCTGGTACCACTTCCAATCGGAGGTCCTTGAATGCCTTGCATAAATCCTCAGGTATTTCTCCTGCCGTGAGGCCATTCACATAAACCTTACGGCTCAGGGCATCAGCTACTACATTAGCCTTTCCAGGATGGTATTGAAGACTTAGATCATAATCCTTGATAAGTTCTAACCATCTTCTCTGCCTCATGTTCAATTCTTTCTGAGTGAAAAGATACTTCAAACTTTTGTGGTCAGTGAACACTTCACATCTTTTTCCCATTAGGTAGGGTCTCCAAGTTTTCAGGGCATGTACCCATGAGGCTAACTCGAGATCATGAGTGGGATAATTTGTTTCATGTTTCTTGAGCTGTCTAGAGGCATAAGATGCCACTCTGCCTTCTTGCATCGACACACTTCCCAGGCCTTGGCGTGAAGCATCACAGTATACTTGGAACTCTTTCTCTAAATCAGGTAAGCATAGAACTGGGGCTGAAACTAGACGTTTCTTCAACTCCTGAAAACTGGCTTCGCATGCGTCAGTCCACTCAAATTTCTTCTCCTTCTTTAATAATTCCGTCAGTGCCTTGGCGATTTTGGAAAAGTTTTCTATAAATCTACGGTAGTATCCTGCTAGACCAAGAAAACTTCGTAATTCTCCAACATTCTTTGGTGGCTCCCAATTGGTTACAGCTGAAACCTTTTCAGGATCCACTGCTATACCCTCCTTGGATACTATGTGTCCTAGGAATGCGACTTGTTCCAACCAAAATTCACACTTGCTGAATTTGGCATATAACTTATGTTCACGTAGTCTCTGCAATACTAGGCGCAAATGCTCTTTATGTTCTTTGTGACTCTCGGAGTAGATCAGAATGTCATCTATGAACACTACCACAAACTTCTCCAGAAAATCCATGAACACTTTATTCATCATATTCATGAAATAAGCTGGAGCATTGGTTAATCCAAATGGCATTACTGTGTACACATAAGAGCCATATCTTGTAACAAACGATGTCTTTGGTATATCCATTTCTCTAACCTTCATTTGGAGATAACCTGATCCAAGATCAATCTTGGAGAAGACACATGCACCTTTCAGTTGATCAAATAATTCATTTATCTTGGGTAACGGATACTTGTTCTTGATGGTGTGTTCATTTATATCCCTGTAGTCGTGACTAGTCTCTGGGTTTGATCTTTCTTTTTGACAAATAGAACTGGCGCTCCCCAGGGCAAAGAACTGGGACGGATAAATCCTTTCAGAAGGTGTTCTTCCAGTTGCTTCCTGATTCTTTTAGTTCATCGACGACCATAGGGTAAGGTCTCTTAGCTATTGGTCCGGTACCCGGTTTCAGCTCTATTTGCACAGTCTATGATCCCTTCAAAACGGGTCATCCAATCCATTCCGATGATAACATCCAAACCTTGGGTTTCTAGGATGACTAAGTCTGCTGGGAAAAGATATTTTCCAATCCTTAAATCGAACTGCCTACAGCCCGAATTTACTATCATCTCACCCCCAGGTGAACTCACTCTAATAGGTTTTCCTAAGCTTTCCTCGGCTAGACCATGTTTGTTTACAAAAGCTCTTGATATGAATGAATGCGATGCTCCAGTATCAAATAAGACTAATGTTGGAAAGGAATTTAGCAGGAACTTACCAATGACGGCATCAGGTTCATCATGAACTTCTTCCACATTGATGTGATTTACTTGCCCCTTCTGGAAAGGATTGGGCTTGGAATTTTCATCAGCCTTCCTCTCTGGGCATTCAGTTGCATAGTGTCCTATCTTCTTGCACTTGAAGCAAGTCACATTAGACAAGTCTTTCTTCCCTTCATAGTTAGGACGGGGATTACCATTTCCGTGATTTTTTCTATGGTGATGGTTTCCCTTGAACCCACCATTATTTCCTTTGTACCCTCCACTGTTTCCTTTGTATCCTCCATTGTGGTTATGACCATGATGCTTTTGGCCACTACCACTGTTGGAGTAGTTCCAGGGTTTATGGCCACTGACTTCAGAGGTGTGTGGTTTCTTGTGTGTCCCTTCAGAGTTACCCTTACTTGCACCGAACTTCCTCTTCCTATTTTCTTCCTTTCTTATGTTATTGTCCAGAGTGATTGCTTGATCCAGCAGAACTTGATAATTTGGAGCATATGCCACAGATAGGGGTATCTTCAGTTCTCCCCTAATTCCATTAAGGAATTTTTTCTTTCTCTTAGCATCTGTGTCGATGTCTTCTAGTGCATACCTTGATAACATACAGAAGTCATCCATATACTCCTTCAGAGTTCTACCTCCCTGTCTCAAGCTACGAAATTCCACCTTCTTCAGATTCATTATGCCAGAGGAGATGTGAGCATTGCGGAAACCATCCTTGAACGCATCCCAAGTCATGTCATCCAAGAGATGGGTCACTTGATAGGTCTCCCACCACATGGCAGCAGGTCCTTCCAATAGGTGTGCAGTGAACCTCACCTTTTCTGCCTCAGAACACTCACAGGTTACTAAGTCCTTGTTGACTGAACGGAGCCAGTCATCCGCCACTATTGGTTCAGTAGCAGAGAAGAACTTATTAGGTCTAAGTCTGAGAAATCTTGCAAGTCTGTCCACTGGAGGTGGTGGTGGGTGGTTGTTATGGTTGTTGTTGTTGTTGGTTGCTGCAATGAACTGGGTCATCATTGTCATCAGTTGGGCTTGAGCTGCCATCAGCTGTTGCATAGCTTCGTTGTTGTCGGTATTACGACGCGGAGGCATCTGTGGCGTTTTAGCATGGATAAGTAAAAGATAGATAGAACTATAAGGAGGAATCTACCCATGCACAAAACAATCAAGTCAAGCACACCACCAACAACACACCACTTATAAAACAATCAACAAACAAATCAAAACCTTTGGCTTAAGGAAACCGATATAAAAGTTTGGAAAATAAACTCACGAGGTTCCGAGGATATAAGGGAAAGTACTGCCTTACCACATGTTGGTAGGTCAATACGAAGCTAAGATAACGATGAGATGTATGATAAATGGTGGTCTCACTAACTAACTACTCGACCATGACATCTTCTTCCTCTTCAATTTCCTGAATCTCGATCCCTTCATTGGAGAGTACTTCCTTGAGTTCCTTTACTTCTTTCTCCAGGGAAAAGTTCTTTTCTTGCAGCTCCCTCTTCTCAGTACGAAACCTTTTGATCAAGTCACTATCAGCCTCGAACTCGACTTCATTGCTCTCGAGTTCTGCCTTTTGTTCCCTGATAGTCTTGTTCTTCTCTTGAACTCTTTTTTCCTGCCTCCTGTACTTCTCCTCTTGTGCAGCGAACCTCTCTTCTTGTGCCTTAGTCACTTCCTCTTGAGCCTTCACCTTCTCTTCGTTCTCTTTAAGTAAGGCACATAGCTCATCGTTCTTCAGGAGCTCGGTGCGTCGATCTTCATACAGTTCAGTGACAAGGATTTCCAGCTCCTAGAAATAAAGACTAAGGGGGTTTTGCCTTGCCTCTTTCTTTGACATCATACATGTAAGGTTCTCCATCCTCGTTTCTCCTTCCAAAGAAAATGGAGTAGTGGCCCCTCAACTCTGTGCTGTAGCGTCCGCAGAGGCGCCCAATCAAATCTTGCATGACTAGATTGAGTCCTTTATCTTTGGAGTCGCTAACCATTTTGATCTCCTGTGGGGGCTCTTCTCCACGTCCTGGCTGAGTTGCTTTTATTACCCAGCAACCCTCTTTGTTAAACTTCTTCAGGATGAAGCTCTTGACTTGGGGTAGTGGTAACCATATCTTCTCGCCGATGTCGAGAAGGTAACAGCCAAAATGGGTGTTCTCGAAGTCCTCCGCGGTGGTGAAGTGGAAGCTCGTCATCCTTTAGGTAGAAAGAAAGGAATTAAAACAAGAATTGCATAAGATAAGGAGTACTAGTCATGGTGTGTATTATTAATTTAGAAGGATACTAAGTCAAAATCTTAAGGTGATCAACAGATATTAACAACTCTTCGTAAATTGGATTTTTCACTATAGTGAGAGAGACAGACACCCGGCCAGCCACTTATATTGTGGAACAGGTCTCATGTACGCGGACATGTATGGTTTGTCCCGGGCCGCTTCATCCCACTATGCCGCTAGAATCCAACTTACTTCAAATATGGTAACATTATGACCAAAAGGGCTTAACCAATCCTAGGGGCTCGACCCTACAGGCAACACTAAGCTCTGATACCATTTGTAGCTCCCCAACTTTTAATAAAGTTGGAACACCTGTGTTATGTGCTAGTCCCTGGATCACTGCCAGCACCACAGTACAAAATATAAGGTACCAATGCATAAGTATTAAAATTGCTACAACGAGATCCAAAAATAATAGCCAAGTATGGCTTTATTACAAGTTGCATAGCCATGAAGGCTAGCTAAAGTTCAGAGTTCACAACTAAAGCGAAATAACATGGAGCCTCATCTTCAAGCATGCGCCACAGGCAGACATGTTGGGTGTAGACCCGAGTCCAAACTCATTCAGCATCAGAATTACCTGCACATTTGAATATGCAGCCCCCGAAGGAGGTCAATACAATGATGTATTGGCAAGTGACTATGGTGGATATATAATGAAAAGTCTAAAATCTATATGCATATTTGGCTTGGTGGGGTTGGAGGCTATTTGCAGAAAGCAAGTTTTCTCCTATCATTTTGTAAAACACTTTTATTTCTCAAGACTTGGCACCAAGGGATAAAGCCCAAGTGCACCAACACTTCTTTCCTTAGTCAAATTTTACTTTATGACAACAGTGTTGAGATTCTTCCGCCCATCCTAGTCCAGTTGCCCGAAGTAGTCCATTTCCGGGGACACGGCTAAGTACACAGATTGTCGACTCTGCAGAGGTTGTGCACTTTCACCTTTAGACTCAATTAGCCCGAAAATCCTATTCACACGGAGTGTATTGAGGAAAGGAGAGAATTGAGACAAGAACTTTCAGAAGAAGGATGCAACTATACTAGCAAGACCCGTTCCACCTACCATCTCTACATCTGCTTGTCAAGCTGACAGGTTGCAGCCTCACAACTTAATTATTCTAGACAGAGCCCATTGTCAAAAGGCTGCACGGGAAGCTTCTAAACTTGGAGGGACTTGATAATCTCTTCGTTCTTGGGTGGCCATCCACAAGTGCACTTCTGGGTAATAAACACCATACTCATGGCACTAAGTAGAATAGACATTTATCCTAGGCGACGACAACCACAAGTATAGTCCCAAAAGCCACTCAACATAAACCAAACCACCAATTCCACCCAGATGTGTATTTAAATTTTTAACACCTTGAAACATTTCCAAAACAGGGTAAACATTTTTATAGCATAGCTAAGCAACTAATAAAACTTTTCATGGCTGCATAGGAGAAGGGGAGGCTACACACTACTAGGATATTTGTAAAATACAAACTAACTTAGCATTATAGAATAAATCCAAAATCCTATCGTGCACACTACTCAAAATATACTACTTATGCATAGAGAAAATATGGGATATAGTATGAATGTCACTTACCTTGGTAACAGGAGGCACAAGCACAACAAGAGTAACAATCACAAGCAAGTCCTTCCTCCTCTTCACAATCTAACAACAAGCAATACAAAAATAAATAAACACAACATGCAACACTTAAAACTCCAAGGCATAAATATGTATGCATGCATGATAGGTTATAAACATAACCAAAACAACTTATTATCAATTTTTATTTTCTCTGTTTATTTAATGCATGCAATGCAATGAACAATATTTTATTTTCAATTTTAATAATTAAAATATAAAGAAAAATTATAGTCAATTTAAGTACAAAACTTTCAATAAAAACTAATGTTGGATTTTCTGGACAAAGAGCAAAATTATAATTCCACAACAACTGGATTTAGATGAAAAATATTTTTCATATTTAATTTATGAATTTAAATGGCCGAAATACCAATCTGTAAATTTCACAAACTAATGATATAGGAATAAACTACATGGGCAGGGCTTTCCAATGATATAAAGTTTATCAAATTTGGACTTACAGATTGAAAGTTATGAATTTTGCAAGTTTCAATAGTTTTTCTGTTTCAATTTCTAAATTCTATTCGAATTAGAAAAGAATCGGCCACGCGGCGCGACCTGATTCGTCCGTACCGCTTCGACGCGGAACACGCTCGGGAGCCGTTAGATCTAAATGAAATCGGACGCGCCAGATTAATCGCGGAGACGAAAAATAAAAATAAAACGGATCTGTTGGATCTAAATCCAACGGTCCAGGATGCGTTGACCTAACGCGGGCGGCGCGACTCGCAGGAGACGCGCGGGGCGTGACGAAGCCATGGCGGGCGTTCTTCGCCCGAGGCGTTCTACGGTGCTAGGAGGGAAACGGAGCTCACCCAGGGATGCGCGACGTCGAGAGGGAGGCGATGGCGCAGTGGTGATGACCGGAGCGTCCTCGTCTTCCCGGAAGATCTCGCCGGAGTTGCGCGCGGCGGCGGTTCTTCTCGGTCGTGGACGGAGGCGGGGATTCGCTGCGAAAACACATGCTCCACCGTGTCAAATCGATGCGCACGGTTAAAAGGAATCGAAAGGGGGTGGAGAGAAGGTCCGAGGTGGTCGGAGTTGCTCGGGCGGCGGAGTTCTTACCGACGGCGATGGCGGATTCGCGAGAGCTCGAGCGGGCAGCCTAGGGGCTCTCGGGAGGAATGGTTTGGGGCAATCGGACGAGAGCGAAGGGGGCTATTAGTAGGGGGAGGATGCGGGGTAAATGGAGGAGTAAATCGCCGTATTGAAACGAAATCAAATCGGCCGTTTTCGGTCGGAGGCGAGGGCGTGATTTGGGGAAGAACTGCTCCGCGGGGGAGATGACAGGTGGGTCCCACCTGTCAGCAACTGCGAGCGAGAGAGAGGGGCGCTGGGCCGCTGGCAGGCCGTTGCGTCTCGCGCGCGCGGCAGTTAGCTAAACGGGCCGGCCCGATTTCGTTTACCTTTTAAATGAAATTAATATCTGTTTTTAAATACTGATTTCAAAAATGATTTTTAAACCTATCCAAAACATTTCAGAAAAAATCATAAAAATATGTTTTGGAAAGGTTATTAAAAATGGGACTTTTTGACATTATACTTGCCCATAAATAAATTTATCAAATTTTATTTATAAAAGGAGTTTAAATAAACACTTTATGGAATTATAGATTATTTAAATTTATAATTTGAAGTTTTATTTAATAATTTTGTGATGTAGTTTTATGCCTAATGATGAATGATGCATGGATTTAAAGTTTTAAATTTTTGCAAATTTTGGGATGTTACATCACCAAAGGGCGCCAAGCTCTATTACACGGTCCAGCTGTGCTTTGGGACCGACAAGATCTCCAACAATATTGCCGAGTACAAAGGCTTGCTCGCGGGCCTACATGCCGCAATCGCTTTGGGCATCAAGCACCTGCTCATCAAGGGCGACTCCCAGCTGCTCGTCAACTTCTCCAACTAGCGCTACAAGCCTAAGGACGACCACATGGCCACATACCTTGAAGAGGTCCGCGGGCTTGAGAAGCACTACAGGGGAATCGAGCTCATGCACATCCCAAGAAAGGAAAATCAAGAGGCTGATGACATCGCCAAACGCGCGTCAAAGAGGCAAGCTCAGCTGCCAGGCGTCTTTGAAGAAAGACTTGTCAAGGCATCCATAAAACAGCCTCAAGAGGCCATGCCCGCAAGCACAGACGAAGCGCTCCCGCCACCACCTACAGTAGGGGCTCCTGATTGCGGGGCCCCTACAGGGGAACGTCTGTTGCTCACAACGGTGCATCAAGAAACAGGATGGATTGACGAGATCAAAGACTACCTCGCCAAAGGGATCCTTCCCGAGGAAGATGTTGAAGCGGAGCGAACCGCCCACCAGGAAAAATCGTACCACATCCTCGAAGGAAATATCTACCGCAAGCGCCCAAACGGCATCACGCTCAAATGCGTCCCTCCTGAAGAAGGCAAAATGCTGATGAAAGAAATCCACCGTGAGATTGCGGCCACCACTCGTGCGCCCGCACCCTCGCATGCAAAGTCTTCAGGAGCAGCTTCTAATGGTCTCAAACACTTCAGGATGCAGTTGACATTGTTCAAGCATGTGAAGCTTGCCAATTCCACGCCAAGCAAATCCACCAACCTGCGCAGGGGCTACAGACCATTCCACTTTCCTGGCCGTTTGCGGTCTGGGGGCTGGACATCCTGGGACCTTTCCCGACAGCGCAAGGGGGATATCGCTACCTCTTCGTGGCCATCGACAAGTTCACTAAGTGCCCCAAAGTAGAGGCGACGCACGTAATTCCAGCAGGCGCGGCGGTGAAATTCATCAGAGGCCTAGTCTGCCGCTTCGGAGTGCCTAACCGCATCATCACCGACAATGGATCGCAATTCACCAGCGGCATCTTCAAGGCTTACTGCGAAAAGATGGGCATCAAGCTCTACTTCGCCTCAGTCGCTCATCCACAGAGCAATGGACATGCCGAGCGAGCAAACACATAAGTCCTAAAGGGCCTAAAGACCAGGACCTTTAACATCCTCAAAGGCCACGGCAAGGGCTGGATCAGTGAGCTCCCCTCGGTGCTCTGGTCCATCCACAAAACGCCACCAAAACCTACAGGGGAAACACCGTTCGCCCTCGTCTATGGAGCCGAAGCAGTCCTCCCCACAGAGATAAAGCATGTATCCCCACGGGTCCTTGCCTTTAACGAGGACGAGCAAGAGGGTCTCCACAACGACGACCTGCTGCTTCTCGAGGGCCTACGCCGCCGTGCCACCCTCCGGGCGGCAAAATACCAGCAGGACCTGCGACGCTACCATAGCCGCAAAGTGCGCTCACGCATGCTGTAGACAGGCGATCTCGTCCTCAGGCAAATCCTCTCCAGGGAAGGCGTCCACACGCTGTCACCGATGTGGGAAGGCCCCTACAGGGTGACCCACATTGCCAGGCCTGGCACGGCTCACCTCGAAACTCAAGACGGCATCCCCGTCAAGAATCCATGGAACATCATGCACCTACGCAAGTTCTACCCGTGATCATTGTCACGCCTGTGATCATTGTCACGTCAAGACATCTGGCGGAAGAGGAAGCTTAGGGCTCAACCTCCAAGAATTTTTTGTCTCCAGAAGGATAAAAAGGAAAAACGTGATCATTGTCACGCCTGTGATCATTGTCACGTCAAGACATCTAGCGAAAGAGGCAGCTTGCGGCTCAACCTCCAAGCATTTTTTGTCTCTAGAGGTTAAAAGCTCACAGCTTAAACCTCCAAGCTCCAAAGGCTTTTCTCGAGGGTCAACCCTCTGAGCTCTCCATGTAACGAGCCACCTCAGGTCGTCGAGAGTCTCTGCCACTAATGGGTGGTCCCCATGCCTCGACATGGTCAAACATTAACTTGGCAACTCCAAGCATAATGAGACAATTTCGTTCCTAAGTGAACTTAGCGCTACGGCTCCGCTATGTAATATTTGGTGGTGAGTTTTATTTACGCATTACTTCATTGAAATGTGCGCTTATATCTCTCCACATGCGCACCTCGAGCGGGGGCTGAGTACGGTGTCAGTGCCTCAAATGACACACCAGCAGCACTGCAAAATCCAAGGATCCGAGCTCTGGCTGGAGTGCAAGCTCCCGCAAACACGCCATCTCTACAAAGGACCTTGGTACTTACTCTCCTCGCGAGGAACGCCTGAGGGGACCTATAAGCACACACGAGTCCTCTATACCATGCACAAGCGTTTGGGTTCGCCCCTCTAACATTTACAGGGAAGAAATACCCCCACAAGCCTGAGGAGGCATCCGGGAAAGGCCCCTAGAGAGGACCTCCTCCCCAGGCAAAAACCTCTATAGGGCAAAAGCCTCGAGAAGCTAAGTCTCGCACCCGTGCCTCGAGAGCTTTTTTCCCCGCAAGCGCACGTTTGCCCCTCAAACGACTTTGCTTTCCCTTATGCTTCATGGACTACTCGTACGTCTAAGGGGGGCACTTGAGCAGCGCGACTCAGGGCTCTTACCTCTCCTAGGCCTAAACTCCCCCCGGCCTTGCAGAGTCCTTGCTCTAGCATACCAAAGTGGCGGAGTCATGGCACAAAGAGATGGGTCCTAACGACGCAGAAAACAAATAGACATGAAGATAAGTCCAAATGGACCTCTCCAGGGCAAGCAAGCTAGAAGCAAATTGCAAACGAGAATATATTACATGCCCAAAAGTCGCAAATGTCTAAACATAAAATTGTTTCAGATACAAGCGCACACAGGCGCAATGACAACAGCTCAGGCGGAATCAACACCGTCCAGCACATCCTCCACCGCGCCCTCCTCGGTCTCGGTGGAGACGGCCCCCTCCTCGCTATCCTCTGCAGCGGCCTCCGCACGGTAGAAGCGGTTGCAGAAGGCATCGACTTGCTCGCGGAGGGAGTTGGAGACCTGCTGCACGTCCTCGCCTTGACGAGCCTCCCTCACTGTGGAGAGGTCAAAGCCTGGCGTGAGGATCCTGAGGATGGTGAAGATGCGATCGACAACCATCCCCAGGAGCTGCCGGCTCTCGTCCTCTATCATCTCGCGGAGGTCAGCGACAGGGACCTCGAGCGCCGTGAAGAGCTGGTCGAAGTAGACCAGGTAGATGGCAGCATCGCCATGGCCTCGGACCTCGGCGTGTGGCGTGTCCGCACCAAGCTGGGCGGTGAGCTCGTTACCCCGGGCGACCAGCGCCTCCAACATGTACTCCCGCTGCCTCGTGAGCGCACGGGCCGCCTTGGCAGTGTCTGCAGCCTCCGTCGCCTGCTCCATCGCGGGAGCCACCTGCTCCTCCACGTCCTTGGCAAGGGTGTCGAGGTCATGGATGGCTGCGCTGCGGGCCTCCTCCGCCCGGAGTCGACCGTCCTTGGCGCGTTGGAGTCGGGCCTCGCACTTGGAGTTGGCCTTCTCGAGCTCCACAATTCACTGGGCATCGGCGGCTCGTCTGGCCTTGAAGCGGTCCTCCTGCTTCTTGGCCAACTCGCGGTACTCCTGGGCTTTCGTCAGCCTGTACTGCTTCTCGCGCTCCAGGAGGGCGTCATCCGCCTCTTTCTTCTTCTCGGCGTACCGCTGCTCGAATCGCTCCAGGGCGCGCTTCTGGGCGACGACGTTCTCATCATATTTTTGGAGCGCCAGGACCAGGTCCCCTTCACGCGCCTCGAGCTCTTCGCGCTGGATGGCGAGCACGTTCTCCGCCTGAAGCCGCTGTTCGTCGCGCAGTTGCATCTCCTTCTCCTTGAGGGCCAGCTGCCGCTCGCGCTCGGCGAGGCCCCTGCGGTCCTCCTCTAGGGTCTCCTGCGCGGCCCTGTGGGCGGAGAGGAGCTGGGTCTCCAGATGGCCCAGGTCGCGGCATTTTTGCGCCAACGAGCCCTCCATGGCTTCACGCTCGGCCGTCGCCGCGGACAGGAGCTCGGCAGCGTCGTCACGATCCTCCTGGAGGGGCGCGAGAAGCTCGGAGGCGTCGCGGATGGCCCCCTCGTGAATCTCCTTGGCGAAGCGGATGGACTCCTCGCGCTGTTGAGTGAGATGTATGTCCTCGAGGGCGAGATGCACCTCCAAGCCCTCTAGGGACTCCCTCACGAGGCGAAAGGCGACCTCGCGGTGCTCCGCGCTCCAGTCTCAGCCACGGAGGACCAGGTCTTGGCTTGTCGAGGGCCCAGCCCCTAGGTCGAGGCCCGAGAGCCTGGCCCCGGAACGCGCTCCGGGTCCAGGCCGCACTCCGTCCCCGCCCGCGCCAGAAGCCTCCTCGGCGCCCGCACCGGCCTGGGTCACATCCCCTGCAGCGGGATGAGGCGGAGAAGAAGGAGCCCCTACTGCGGACTCGCCCACGCCTGGCGGCGCCTGGCCCGCCTCGGCCTCTAGTTGTGCGGGAGGCATGGACACACGCGCCGGAGTAGGCTCGCACGGCAGAGTTGGCTTGCGCGGAGGCGTGACCATGCGAGGTGGAGTAGGAGCGCGAGGAGGAGTGGATATCCTCTCCTCCGGAGCCACCACCACCATTGGCTCAGGAGGCGGCACAGAGGCCTCTGAGCGAGGCGCGGTGTCCTCCGCCTAAGGCGCTGCAGCCTCCGCCCGAGGCGCAGCCGCCTCCCCTTGAGGCACCTCCTCAGTAGGGCCTGCGGAGGCCGTCTCCACAGGCCTCGTGGCCGCTTCAGCCACGGCCTCAGCCGTGGCTCTCTTCACATTTGCTGCCTTGCGAAGCTTACGGAGCTTCGCAGTCACAAGATCACTGGCAAGAACCAAGAAAGCATCTTCAAGAGAAGATAAAGAGAAAAAGAGCAAGAGTCAAACGACCGAGTGCCAGGAACACTTGCCCGGACGGTTGAGCGCCGGTGTCGACCCACGTCAGGCCTGGCGAGCTCCAGGAGGGCGTGGTCCTGGCGCCAGACCCCTCCGGAGGCGCCACAACCTTCCTCTTGGAGGGGACGTCGGACGGCCTCGCCCCAGACCGGCCCATGGCCGCCTTGGTGCGTGGCTCGCGCCGCCCCAGAGTGGCCTCCACGTCAGAGGCCTCCCTCTCCTCATCCTCCTCCTCCACGAGGCGCAAGTTCGTCATCATCGCCTGACGAGATGTCGCAAATCTCGTCATTGAATGGCCCAGGCCTCAAAGAGGACACCTCCCCCGTCGTGGCCTCCTCGTCACCACGCCCGGCTCTCGAGGCTGAGGGAGAGTCTGCTCCCACCGCCTCCTGCACCATCGGCATGGGCACATCCATCCCCGCCTGGCCTGCCGGGGTAAACAGGGGCATCCCATCCAAGATGGCCATACGCTCATTCATGTTGTATTGGTGGAGGTGCTGGAGCGTGACAGGGAGCTGGTCCGCGGCAGGCACCACCGGGTTGATGAAGAGCGCGGACAGGACTTTGTCGACGGCGTCATTGTCGTTGTCCTCACGGTGGAGCCTCATCTTGTCGTGAGGCACGGAGTACATCCACATGGGCAACAAGTGTACCTGGAGGTGAGCGATGCGGCGCGTCATGAAGTCCGCCACAATGATCTGCCCCGTTAGGCCCTCCACGCGAAAGAAGCTCAGGCGTCCCATCAAGTTCGCCTTCTTCGCGTCGTCGAAGGGCGCCTTGCCCTAGTGGGAGTTCTTCACAGGCGGCGCATCGGGGACCTCGCGGAAGGCGCAGGGCTGCTCCACCCCGACGAAGAACCACTTCTGGCAAAAGTCATCCACCTTCTTCATCACCGAGGTGACGGCCTTGCCGTCGCTCCACGACATGGGGATGTAGACGCTTCCCTTGCCGTCCACGATGCGGAACGAGACGCACCTTGAGCGCTCGTTCTTCGCCGTGTTCCGGACCGCATAGAAGCACCGGAAGAGCCCCACCGTGGGCTCCAAGCGCAAGTATGCCTCGCAGAGGTAAGCGAAGACGGCGAGGATGAGGACGGAGTTGGGGTGGAGGTGCTGGACCTGGTAGAACGCCAGCACCGCCTCAAGGAATGGAGAAAATGGCGGGACCATCCCGGTGGAAATGCAATGCTGGAATATCGGGAAATACCCTCGCGGGCGTTTCCCGTGCGCCGCGGGCTTGAGCACAGTGGCGTCGTGCTACCAGGAAGCGGACCTTGGCGAGCGCCTTCTCGTTGACGCGCACGCCAAGCAGTGCCGCGCCATGCGCGAACTCAGCGGTCTCCGCCTGGGAAGAGGGCCCTACAGCAGCCTTGCCCTTGTTCTTGGCGGGACTCATCGTCGGAGTTCAGGGTGTCGCTGGAGGCGAGAGGAGCAGAGAGCGCTAGAGAGCGAAGGTGAAGGGCTCGAGAATGGCGGAGGCTTCTGCGAGAAGGATTGGAAGCAGTAACGGCTCCCTGCTCCGGCGCTCAGGCTTTATGTCCCTTCGAGGAGCAGTCACCGGGGCGTGGTGGGACCCCCCACGACGCACGCCCCAGATCGTACGCGACCGTTACTCGTCTAAGTGACGCGTCGGTCGGGCCGGCCAGGCACTTTGGGCCCACAATGCTCCGCCTGCACCCATGGGCTCAATCGCGCCCATCGCGGGCCCGGGGGCTACTATCGGCCCAGTGGAGACTGGGGTAGGAAGAGTCCACTCTCCCTAGGCCCCGCACGTGGGCTGATCAGACGAAACGACTAAGGACCAAACCACCGCTTGGGGAGACCCTCGAGAGGCAAAACCTCTTGAGGGCCTGAAGAGGAAGCGAAGGCTTGAAGAGTACATGCGCTTCAAGAGACCCTCCCGAGGCGCCGTGCGCCTGGAGAGAAGTCAACAGAGATCCCTCCACAGGCCGCCTCGGGCCTGCGGGGAAGCTTCGCAGCGAAGGAAGTACGGCAGGGCGCACATGGCCCCTGCCGTATCCGCATAGTGACGCAGGCGCCCCCATTTGCCGTTTTGGTGATAAAGGGGTCAATAAAGCGCCGCCTGAGCCCGAACAGCTGGGGCTTTCCTCTTTGGTGATAAAGCGGCTGGACGGCGCAACACTCCAAGGAGATCGTCATCGTGGGCTCCACCCCGAAGACTGCAACCCCTGCGAGCCGTTCTGCGCGGTCTGCAGCCTGTTGTCCACCACACCCAACTTTATCGCCGATGGACCGCGTCCATGGAGGATTCCGCCGTGGTGGACTCCAACTCCTCCACGCCACTGCCGTGTGGGAGCCCACCTTGCACGCCCAGCGCAAGGAAGACGCCTGCAGCGCCTATAAAAGGAAGAAGACCCCCACCATAGAAAAGGTCGACCAATTGCTTGGAGAACACTTGTAAACCCTAGCTCAGCAAGTAGAATAGCCTTCAGCTGGAGGAGGAAGAAGACCATTGCTTCCCTCTCCAGGCACGAACAGCCTCAAGAGAGGCCTCGGCAAGCTCAGTTGTACTGTAACCTCCGCAGTGCAATACAGACAAGCAGGAGTAGCGGTTTTACCTCCTCCTGAGGGTCGTGAACCTGGGTACGGGCCGGTGTCCATCTCTGTCGCGGGTGTTCCTCTCCAGGCCCTGCGAGCACCGTCGTCGTGCCTCTCGAGGGTCTTGACCTCCGTGTTCAATCCCCTTCACGAACTTCTCTTCAGGGAGTGACCACCTCTGTTCCGTGGGAGTCACAACCCGACAAGTACTATATCATTGAAAGCTTTGCTTGCTTCACCTACTTGTTTATTCATTACTCGTTTGATATCAATATAAACTGTAGCCCTTATTCATTTGATATCAGTTTACATGCCTTACATTATTATATGATCAAGATTATGTTTAAGCATGTCACTTCAGAAATTATTCTTCTTTTATCATTCTTGCCTACTCGGGACGAGTAGAACTAAGATTGAGGATGTTGATACGTCTCCAACGTATCCATAATTTATTATGTTCCATGCTATGTTATATCATATTGTTACATGTTTTATATGCATTTTATATAGTTTTATGCATTTCTGGCACTAACCTATTAACAAGATGCCACAGTGTCAGTTCCCTGTTTTCTGCTGTTTTTGGTTTCAGAAAAGTACTTAAGGAAATATCTGCCATATTGGAAATGAATCAACCTGGAATTATTTTTGGAATATTTGCGTCACGAGGAACCGAAGACGAGACGAAGAGGGGCCGCGAGGGGCCCATACCACCTGGTGGCGCGGTAGAAGGGGGAGCCGCGCCAGGAGGTGGTGTGGCGCCCTCGGGGGCCCACCAACTTAGGTCTTTCGCCCATGAATACCTCTCCAACCTAAAAACTTCATACGGTTAATCACTTTTTCCTCCACGGGTCCCGAGCCGCCGCCGTCGTCAACACCAATTCGGGGGAGATCAGAACTGCTCCCCGGCACCCTGCCTGGAGGGGGAATCATCCCCGGAGGCCTCTACGTCGCCATGACCGCCTCCGGACTGATGCCTGAGTAGTCTACCTTGGACTACAGGTCCATAGCAGTAGATACATGGTTGTCTTCTCCTCTTGTGCTATCATGTTTAGATCTTGTGAGCTTCCTATCATGATCAAAATCATCTTTATGTAATTCTCCATGTTGTGTTTGCTGAGATCCGATGAATATTGAGTACTAAAGTTATTGCTTCATAATATATCATCTTTGTGCTATTTAATGATCTTCCATGCTCTCCGTTACTTGTGTGTGCTTTGCCCAAGTAGATGCTCGTAACTCCAAGAGGGGTATTTATGCTCGATAGTGGGTTCATGTCTTTATTAAATCAGGGGCAGTGACAGAAAGCTCTAAGGTTGTAAATGTACTGTTGCTACTAGGGATAAAACAGTAGTACTTTGTCTAAGGATGATGTTACTTACTTACTTTACACACAGTGCTTAAGGAAATAATCTGTTGCATGTAACTTAATACTGAAGGGGTGCAGACGCTAACCGGAAGGTGGATTATTAGTCATAGATGCGGTTGAAACGGTCTATGTATATTGTTGTAATGCCCCAATGAGTCTCACACTAGACATCATAATGTTAGTATATGCACTCGGTTGCTCATCATTATTCTGTCAATTGCCTAGCTGTAATTTTTTAAACACGCATGGATGAATGTTATTATTCTTTATGGAGAGACACCACTAGTGAATGTTGGACCCCGGTCCTTCTCATTAATCTGATAAAACCACAACGGCAAACATGTTACTTTCTGCAAACACACATCTTTCTTCCAGACATACGTTTAATCCTTTGTCACAGCAAGCCGGTGAGATTGACAACCTCGCCGTTGAGTTGGGGCAAAATACTTTGATTGAGTTGTGTGCAGATTCCACATCTCCTTCGCCACACCAAGTTTCTGGCGCCGTTGACACCTCGAGGGGAACGTTCATCTCCTACTGGTTCGTTAACCTTGGTTTCATAACTGAGTGAAATCTTTCTGCCGTGCTACTTCACACCTTCCTCTTGGGGTTTTCCCAACCACACGCTTAGCACCATCACTCGACAAGGGTTGTCAGCTTAGGCGCAGCATTGGCTGTCTGAGGAGGCTCTTCAGGGTGCCTGCCGAGATCGGCCTGTGGAGGCTCTTCAGGGCCCTTGTCAAGATCGGTCGGTGGAGGCTCTTCAGGTCCCTTGTCGAGATCGGCCTGTGGAGGGGTCTCAGCAAGGGTACTTGCGGTAGACTCTGCTTGAGTCTTTGAGCCTGGCGGTGGGTCTTCGTCAGGCGGCTTTGGACTTGGAGTGGTAGCACTCTTCTTGGGGAGGACTGGCTCTTCTCTCTCAACCACCAGGACGGCGCTGGCGGTCTGGGGAGTGGCCTGAGAGATACAGCTTATTATGTTCGCCTGTCCTTGGGGCTTCCATGACTGGTGGGCTGACCAAGTACCGCTTCAAGTCCTCAAAGGCTTTTTCCGCTTCAGGCGTCCACTTGAATGTACCAGATCTCTTCATGATCTTGAAAAAAGGCAGGGATCTCCCGCCGAACATGGAGATGAAGCGGCCCAAGCTGGCCATACAGCCTGCTAAGCGATGGATGTCCTTGAGCCGGCGACGAGGTTGCATTTCCTCTATAGCCTTGATCTTGTCAGGGTTTGCCTCAATGTCGCGGTGGGACACGAGGAATCCGAGAAGTTTGCCTGAAGGTACTCCAAAGACGCTCTTGGCGGGATTCAGCTTGATGTTCACCTTGAGTAGGATGGCGAAGGTTTCCTCGAGATCGCTTAGGAGAGTGTCCCCCTCTCGAGACTTAACGACAATGCCGTCAACATAAGCCTCAACATTTCTGCCCATATGCTCTCCTAGAGCTATCGTCATGAGCCGCTGGAATGTGGCGCCAACATTCTTCAGACTGAACGGCATACATACATAGCAATACACACCACAGGGGGTGAGGAATATTGTTTTATCCTCGTCCTCTTTAGCCATCTTTATGTGGTGATAACCAGAGAAGGCGTCTAGGAAGCAAAGGAGGTCGCAGCCAGCAGTGGAGTCCACGATCTGGTCGATCCTTGGCATGGGGTATGGGTCCTTGGGGTAGGCTTTGTTGACATCGGTATAGTTGATGCAGAGTCGACATCGTCCGGCGGGCTTTGGGACTACCACACCGTTGGAGAGCCAAGCGGGGTGCGCGACTTCGCGGACGACATTTGCCGCTTTGAGCTTCTCTACTTCCTTGACGATGAATGCTTGCTTCTCGGGGGGCTGCTTTCGTGCTTTTTGCTTGATGGGGCGTGCACTTGAACACACGGCTAAGTGGTGATCGATCACCTCCCTCGGTACACCGGACATGTCTGACGGAGTCCATGCGAACATGTAAGAGTTTCCCTGAAGATAGGCGATGAGCGCGCTTTCCTATTAGGGAGGCAGGGCAGCGCCAATGGTGACGCTAGCCCCCGAGCCACTTGTGCTCAGCGACACCTTCTTCGTAGAAGCTGGCTCTTGAGAGAACATCTACTTATTCTCCTTTGGCCTCTCGAGAGGCTCCATGTCCTCTTTAGCCGGAAACGCCATGAAGGCTACCTTGTAGGAGCTCTCGACAACGTGCGTGGCGTCCAGGATATGACTATGGATGGCGATGGTGCCAGCGCTGCCGGCAATCTTGACCATGTTGTAGGTATGATGCGTGACGGCCATGAACTTCACGAGGGCGGGGTAGCCAAGGATGGCATTGTACGGCAAGCTGATGTGCACGACATCAAAGTCGATGAGCTCGGTGCGGTAGTTCTTCTGCGTGCCGAAGGTGACGGCGAGCCGGACTTGCCCAAGAGGCTCGACTGAGCCACTGGTGACCCGCATGAATTGACTGGAGGGCATGAGCAACAGTAGGGCACTTGAGGCGTCTCGAAGGTCTTGACAGAGATGACGTTAAGGCCTGCTCCACCATCAATGAGTGTCTTAGAGACATCGATGTTGTTGATGGTGGGGGAGCAGACCAAGGGGAGGGTTCCAACCATCTTGTTGGACTTGGAGTGGTCCTGGGCGTCGAAAGTGATGGTTGTAGAGCCCTTGCTTACTAAAGCAATGTCACATATGAATAGTGCAAAGACTTGGATCACATAAGTCTCACATTCTCCAATAAGATGTAATATCACAGTACAATGTCATAATTTATTACAGAACGAGACGAATGATCCAAAAACAAATATCCTTACAACTTAGCATAGCGGAAATGCTAGCTGAATAAATAGTTCACACTTTATTTCAGAGTTCAAACGCAATACTAAAGGTAGCATGGAGCTACATCTTCTCCATGAAGCCACTGGCAAAACATGTTGGTTGTAGCTCGAAGACGACCCCCCCTTACTCCTCATTCAGACATTCTGCAAGGTTTAGTTGCAGCCCAGCTATAAAGGGTCAGCACAATTGAATTGTGGTGGCAAGTGACTTTAATTCCTAATGTTCTATTTTACTATAATTATATGCTTAATTTGGCTGGTGGAGCTCAAGGCTATTGCGCAAAGCAAATTTTCTCCTACTTTTGATAAACAATTTTCTTAAATAAATATCTTCTCCTTCATAGACAAATCTCGAGACAAGTCCATGTCTCCTACCCATTTTCATCCAACAAGTTTTATTAAGAAATTTGAGATGAGGAGATTTTCAGAACACAACCTTGTGTAGTTACTCAATTTGTCCGATGCCGGGGACACGGCTAAGATCTTAGGTTTTAACTCTCGAGAGGGTGTGCGCTTTCACCATTAGACTCGATCAACCCAAACTATCATCTACACTCCTTTAGTGAGAAGGAAAAGGAGAAGATCAAGACGAGACTTTTCAGAAGTTGCTTTCCCATGATCATACTAAGAGATTACCACCATCCTATCAACTCTACCACCATCAATCTCTTGACCCAGGTCCACATCAACTTACTCCATCAAGACAGAGCCCATATTGACCAATGGTTGCACGATAAGCAACTAGACTCAGTGTAAACTTAAATCTCATAGCCCTCGGTGGCCTACCACAAGTGAGCCACTCAGGTTAACACCGCATATCATGGCCCCAAGTAAGTAGAAACTACCCTGGGCGAAGACAACCATGACACTTGGCCCTGAGAAGCCACTCAACTTGAAACCTCCTCGATCGACCCAATCCAGCCAGGCGTTAAATTAATTTAGTGGAAATTTTCATTTATCACATCAGCCATAAAACAATCATTTTTGCAGCAGTTGCTTCGACTAAATTATAATAGGGGTCTAATCTGGAATTTCTATGGGGAAACCTAAAGCTTTGCATAGCATACTATAATCTCCCAAAACCTATCATGCATACTACTTTTGCAAATACTGTTTGAAAAACACTAGATATGCAATAGAATAAAATAGTATGTGTTTTATGAAGTCACTTGCCTTGGCAGCAGGAGGGACAGGCACAACAAGAATAACAATCACACGCAGGTCCTTCATCTCCTTCACAATCTAGCACAAGCAATACATACAAATAAATATCCACACAATATCTCACAACACAAAATAAAAGATGTATGTATGCATGATATGCCATGTGTAAAATTAGACACACTTATCAATAATTTATATTCTCTGTTATTAAATGCATGAGATGCAAATTCTAGGAATTTCTCATTTCACTTAACAATTTAATAATTGAAACCAATATAGTAAAACTTAGAATATACCAGTACAACTTTGATTGTTCTAGGAAAGTTTTTAAATAAGTCGCATATTAATATTCCTGGGCAGAGGTTGATAGCATAAACCTAAAACAATTGAGTTTATTTGTAAATCATTTTTATTATTTAAGTTATGGATTTAATAGCCGAATTACTCCTCGGATGATCTTATGAATTATTATTTATCAAAAGCAAAAACAAATGATGTAGAATTAAACTACTCTAGCAGGACTATCCGTGGATATAAAATTCATTGAATTTGGACTTACAGAACATAAGTTATGAATTTTCCAAGTTTTGCATATTTTCCGTTTTATTTATAAAATTCCTGCGAAAAAGAAAATAAGAGGGGCTACGTGGCGCGATCCTATTGGACGAAAACGGTTCGCGCGGATCGTGGACGAGAGTCGTCCGATTTAAATGAGATCGGACACACGGGATCGTTTTGATCTAGATCCGTTGGATCTAGATCCAACGGCGTGGGACGCCCGGCCGAACCGAGCGGCGCGCGGGTCGCCGGCAGTGGCGCCCGCGGCGGCGGTGCGTCGGCCTCGACGTTTCCCGCATGAAAACACAGCCCCAGGACGAACGGTTCTTACCAAAATGACGCGGAGGAGGAGGCGAGGTCGATGGCGCGTCGGCGGCGTCGAGACCCCTCTCCTTTCCTCGTCGGAGATGGTGGCCGGGGGCGGAGCACTTCGGGCGAGGTCGTTTTCGGCGTTCGGCTGCGCAATAGAACGAGTGAGGGGGCTCAACGGATGCGCAAAAGGATGGGGAAGCGAGGGGGAGGCTCGGCGACGCTCGAGGAGCTCGGAGCTTACCGCACTCGCGAAAAAGCCGGGCGGCAATGGCTGCGACGGCGAGCTCGATTCCGAGCAGCCCGACGGCGGAGAGGTAGGGTTTTGGGGGGGTTTCGGAGGCGGCCTCGAGGGGTATAAGTAGGAGGGGGCGCGGGAGCTAATCACGGCGGAAATCGGCCCAGAAACGGCTCGGTCGTGGATGTCGTCTCCGGCGCGATCTCCGGACGGAGGTGGAAGACGGCTGACAGGTTGGGCCCACCTGTCAGCGAGAGGGGAGTGGCGCGCGCGCTGGAGCGGGCTGATGGGCCGTTATCGATCGCGTGCGCGGTGGATAACGTCTGGGCCGGCCCGGTAACATATTCCTTTAAATAAAATTAATAAAACTGTTTTCTCAAAACTGATTTACTAAATGATTTTTAAACCTGTTCAAAACATTTCAGAAAAATTTATAAAAACGTTATTTTGGAAAGGTTATTTAAATTAGAAATTTTCAAAAATAAACTTACCCATTATATAATTTGGAAAAATTATATTTATTAAGTAAGTTTAAGTAAACACTTAATGGGATTAAACATTATTTAAACTCATAATTGAATTTTTATCTAGTATTTATGTGATTAAAAGTTTATCCTATATGATGAATGATGTATGAATGCAAAGTTTTAAATTTTAGCAAAATTGGGATGTTACAATGGTGTACTGAGACCACTTGAGGGGCATGGAGACTTCGGCGTTGAGCTCGCGGGCGAACTGCTTGAACGGGTTGTTCAACTTGGGCGTCTGTGCCCCGCGGAGGATACAAGCCATAGCCCCTCTTGGGGCTTGGTAGCCCCCATCTTACTCGTCAGGGAGGTTGTTGTTCTTCTCGGCGGTGTTGGCTTGGGTGCCTGGTGGCCTATCCACATTGAAGGAGCACGTGGCAGTCATACTTGATGACACTGGTCATACTCAATAACATTGGTCATACTTGATGACATTAAGAAGCCTCGCTCAGCTCAATCACTGGATGACAGACAATGTTGCCAGATGCAAATGCTTTGTCACAAACTATGTCATGCAAGGGGAATCGTTCAACTTCATGGTTCTTGATTACGTTGGAAGAATCAAGAAGATGAAACAGATCGCCGGGAAGTCATCAATGATGATGGTGTATATATGATATACACGTTATGAATGTCTTATCTAAGCAAGTACTCGCAATAGTGACTAAGTTTTTGATACTAGTCATGTTTTATGAAAACAAGATTTACTACTTGAGTAGCTTGGAAGGATGAGGTGACAATGTGTGTTAATGATGGCAGACAAAATGTTATGATAGCCATAGACACTCTCCCTCTAGATCTACCATTTGAATAAATTCTTTTATGATCGCCTGTTAGTATGATCATTATAAGTGTGTCTCCTCTAGCGAGACGATTGTTCATATATGTTAGTGAAAAAATCGTTATTCTATATTTATGAAGTAATGATTATAAGCCGATTTGAATTTAGATGGTAGAAGCTCCCACATTCGTAATATTAATGCCAAAGGATACAAACTTATTAAAGACACCACATTCGTGTGGCACTACCGTTTAAGTCATGTCAATGTTATAGTCAATGAACAAGCTCCATACGGATGGATCTACAAGTCCTTAGATTTGATCTTTTGACACTTAAAAGATAACTAAGACACCGTTTTTGGAAAGCGGGCATATAACTTGTTGATAATCATGCATACAGATGTATGTGGATCAATGAAGTAATTGACGTGTATTGGAGACCTTTATTTCGTAAACTTCACTGAACGTTTTGAGTATAACTTGTTGAGAATCATGCATATGGGTGTATGTGAATCAATGAAGTACTTTAACATATAGTGGAATGCGTTATTTCATAGACTTCATGAATATTCCGAGTAGATATATGTATACCCACTTAGGGAATCTTAGTCTGGAAATTTTGATTCGATCAAACAAGTTCAGAATGAAGTAGAAAAATAAGTTTGACAAGAAAATCAAATTCCTGCGATACAAATCAAGGAAATAGAGATTTGAGTTATAATGTTGGCATATCATTGGAATATGTGACGCCCCAAAATCGGTACTATGTAGATTCAAGCGATCCCGCCGAAATCCGCATAATAACGATTTTAGATCGCCCACCAGACATAATATGCACACCGAAATATGCGCATTATGTGGGTGGAATTGTGATAACATTACAACAGTTCCGATACATCCACAACAACAACAGGAGATATAATACAACAACGACTCGAACGAGTCAAGATACAAAAATGATTCAATCCAAAGATACAAATGACAGCGGAAGCAAAATAGTATCCGACTACGGATAAGATACAAATTGGACTAAGAGTTCTGAAGGTAAGAAATGGCGCCATATCCCTGCCCAGCCAAGCCGGAGGGATTCCCAAGCTAACGTCGTCGTACTTCAAACCTGTTAACTGCACATAAAGCACAAACCAAAAGAGGGTCAGGGCACTCCATGGCAAGCAAAACCAACCTTCCTACTTTCTACACCATCTCCCAAAATATGGGGTAGGTGGACTTAGCAACCTAATAGAGACACGCTACAACTTCCGCTAATTAGAGAGGGATAAGAGAGCGCATAAGTAACCAACTACAACTAACACCAATCATAACCCATTCTCGGATTAACCCCCTCAACCAAGTATGAGGAAGCAATTCGGGAAACTCATACATTGAACAATTTTAGTTACCATTTATTGTGAAAGTAATTCTATATTACTAGTCAAATTAATTAACATTAATTAGGTGCAAGTTGTCTAGATCTTGTTAGCCAACATCATCACCAAGTCGTCCATAACCGTGGACACGGCTCATCGATAAGATTATAACCTACAGGGGTGCTCTATTGGAACCATACTCGTTCGATCAACCCCAAAAAGCAAGCTATGAGGTAGGGTATCTCAACACGGCAAATCTCTTCTCTACAACCCATTCAGGGAACCGCATGATTGTGTGCACAGCTAACCAGATCAAGTGCTCGCAGGATCAACCTTCATAGCACCCTAAGAACGTGCCACCCTATATGAGAATCGACTACTCCATCATCATGTGATCGTTATGTAACCATATGCATGCATCAAATGGAAAGCCCGAAGTACTTGTGGCGCCCTGGATAAGGAGCGGATTAGATCGAAGCTGCGGGGGGCATCATAGGGCCTCCCACAAGTGGTTAGTGCGCTCAAAATTGGATCCAAGGACAAAATCTCAGTTCCTAGGTCGACACTTAGCAGAACAAAGAACCTCGCAAGGCATTCCGCCAGTGCCTTATCATTTAGTTATAATACCGCAATATAAGACAACATTTTATTAAGGTAGAATAATCTATCATACTAAGCATGTGTAATAAATGGCAGAGAAACGACTCACACAAACAACTCCTAGCATGCGCTACGACTCGGAAGGCCAACAGATAAACATACAAAAGGTAATAGGTTGTGGGGATAAAGATGTATAGGCTGCAGGATAAAAATCTGATGGGATCGTGACAAAGAATCGAATACTAGGATAGCAGAGATCAACAGCAGGAATGAAATCAATGTATAGGTAAACAAGAAGACTTTGCTTGCCTGAAATCCCGCTTGGAAGAAGATCTTGTCATTCCTCACACATCTCAACGTCTTATCCGCGAAGAAGCAACAAACACTGGAAAGCGTAAAAGATGCATTTTACTACGGCAAAAGATCCAGCATGATCATACGAGAATGATGCATGACATGGCAAGATGCAAAACAAATGGAATTCATCCAATTAAGCGGGAAAGCAACCCTGACAATTAATATTTAGGTGCAAGTTATTTATCTACTCAACAATATTAAATGTTGGTTAACATGGCAACACATGGCATGGGTGATATAATTAAATTAAATAGAATAGGGCAATAATTAAATAAAGCCCAACACATTCATATTTAATTATTTAGGTGCAACAAATAAATTACACTAAACAATTAAAATAAAAGATGCAAAATTGCATAAGAATGGTATATTAATGTTCATTGCATTTTTCTGATAAATAAACATATAAAGATTATTTAATTTGGATATAGAATAAAAGTTATTACCAAAACAAGTGTAGGGTTGTTTATGAAAAAGTCAGGGACTTGTTGGTGATGGAAAAGTGCTGACAAGGGCTTCTATGTAGAAAAGCAGAACGGCAAGGACCTAGGCGCAAACTCCCAGATCCGGATCTGGATCTAGTGTTTTTACACCGCGCACTGAGTTAGCCGGAGAGGATGACAGCTGGGACCCAGCGCTGACTGAACGCGGTTGTGGCACCACGGTCACTGACCGGTGGGCCCGGCCTGTCAGTTAGGGGGGGAACAAAGTAAAAAATGGGCTTTTTGTTCCACATGCCCAAGGATCGAACTCGCGCCTCGCACGACAGGGAATTCGGTGGTGCTAGCCACTGGGCCAGATGAATTTAGTGACAGAGTTGCCACTCGTTTTGTTTTGTTATTCTCCAGCTAGCGTGTACTGATGAAACTGTAACTGACCGAAACAGGGAGCACATCGGAGGAAAATACGGTGGCGCTCCCAACGTTGTCGCGCGAACGGCCGTCCTGAGAGAGGGTGCAGGTGAGGTGCGGGTGCTGGTGTGGGTGCGGGGTTTGCGTGCAGGGGACGAGGGCCAGAGAAAAGCGGACCTTGGCGCTTTGTTACTGTATCCATGGCGACCGGAGGTGCCGTGGATGATTTCGTCCAATTACGCCGCGGATTCGAGGAAAAGAGAGGGGAATAGGGAGAGAAGCTCATGTGGAGGGTGTCGGAGGAGGCGTTCTTTCTCGGGGAGGCTATGGTCGCCAGAATCGGAGGCGGAGGCCCGCCGGTCTCAGAGAAGAAGGAGGACTCGACGCATCGGAGGGGCTTTAGTTTGATTCCATCCGGGGAGTCGATGCAGGCAACGAGGCGGTGCTTTGGGTCTTGGCAGAGGTCCTTTGTCGTCGACGTAGAAGCGGGGCGGCGGCGAGTTGGCTTCGGTGGAATTTCATGGTGGAAGAAAACAGAGGAGGGAGTAGAGGGTGTGGCGGCGCGAGGAGGGGAAACTAGTGGCTAGGGTTTTGGGGGCGCTGCGGGGGTGTCAAAAAGAAGAGGGGAAATGAGTAGGTGACCGATGGGGGCGCCCTGGCAGTGTCCATGGCCATGGCTGCCTCGCTGGAAAGGAGTTCCTCTCCCGTACGGAGAAGACGACAGGGAGAGGGCCCTGGGCCGGAGCTGGGCTGAGTTCAGGTTGGGCCAAGTTGGGCCAAAACGGCCAGAACAAAGTTCTTCTCTGGGTTTTTTATTTCCCTCTTTTATTCTATTTTCTATTTTGTGTTTGAAAACAAAATAGACAAGGAAAAGATATAATAACTTTTGGCATACTTTTATAGTTTCAAAATAGACACTTTAATTTACTGATTTGAATATTTGAAAAGATTTGAAACTTCACATTTGAATTTATTTGCATTGCATTTGAATTTAAAAGTAAAATTTTAATTTCACCGCAACAATTTAAATTAATAAGATGACAAATGCATGATGGCATGATGATGCAAAATAAAAAACAATTTAATTGGAGAATTTCCGGGGCGTTACAGAATACTTGTGAGAAGAGTTGCACAAATTATTTCGCATGGAACACCATAGTGTTACGGTATGTTAGGACGTCGTAATCGCACCCTATCGGATAGTGTGTGGTAAATAAATCTCTTATCGAATTATTGTGATCATTGGAGTCATATGGTAGAAACTTAACATTCATGTTAGATAATAGGGAAACCATTTAAATCCATGGAGACAATACCATATGAGTAATGGCATGGCTTTTAGCCTAAATTGTTGTTTCAGCAATTTAGTGTTTCGATGTGATCAAACCTAATCTTTGTAGTGTACCGTGCCTGAAAAGTTAGTTGGGTACATGCCTCACGACATAGGCAAAAACGTTGCCGTAATATACCTTGCAAAAGAAATAATTTCTTGTCCAAGGGTATAAGTGGGAAAGAAAGTAGAGCAAGACGAAGTTAATGAACTTTCTCTCCAGACATCAGAGTGGCGAAACGGAAAGTGTTTCCAGTATCATGCTCCTCAACTGGAAAGAAGCAGATGATAAAGATCATGATGCTCTGAGGTCATACTAAGAAAGTAGGCGTACGAGGTTGTGTTCCAAACTGTGTGGTACGACAATCTTGTTATGAAGGTTATGTTAATGGAATATGACAGACCTACGAACTACGGAGAAGAGATGGTAGACCTAAGTCCGAGAAATGGCTATGAGTCATATATGATCCGAGATAAAACCCATGTACGATTACCAGGTAATGACTTGGGAAATCTTCTTGATGGCATCTAGGCTGTTAATAGAATATGGATTTTTTTTGAGAGAGTAGACACTGATAAGTATCTATTTGTCGTGAAACAGTTCCGATAGATTCAAAAGTTGACCACAACGAGATTTTGTCTCAAGTGGTGAAGCCTAAATCTATCCGGGGTCGTTTAGCAATTATTATAATTTCAAATTGAGAAATTGATAGATGGATAAGGAAACCATGTTTCTTAATGGTATCATTAAGAAAGAGTTGTAATTAGTACAATGAAATGGCTTGGTGATCCTGACGATGCTAAACATGTATGCAAATTGCAGCTGTCCATTCATGGGCTGAAGCAAGATATCGGAGCTAGAATATTCACTTTGATGATGTGATCAAAGGATTTTGGAGTTGTCCAAAATAGTTGAAGAAACTTGCATTTGCAAAGAAGCGAGTGGGAGCTAAGTAGCTTTTCTTGATCTTATATGTGAAAGGCATATTTGAGTGGGAACTAGGTGTCAGTCATGATTTTATATGTAACGACATATTGAGAATGATACAGATCCTCTAGTAAAATATAAAGGATTATTTAAGTGATTAAATCATCTATGAATGAAGTTAGAAGTATTAGGCATCCCATCTATAATTGTATAGATCAAAAGGGCTTAATAACATTAGGTCGGAATATTTTCCTAGGTTCTGAATTATTTCAGAATAAAACAAGCAAAGAAAAAGGTTCTTGCTTGTATGACTAGGTAAAATATTAAGTTTATCTTGGCATTTTCAGTGATAGCTAATGAAAGAAAATGATGTTCGACATTCTCTATGCCTCAGACATAGATTCTATCAGACTGAAAGCTCGACTTTGTGTGACCAAGTTCTTGGTTGAAGAACGGGTTCTAGAGTGATCCCTGTGTGGATCAATGAACAAACGTTAAGTATATTCTTCAGTGTCTGTGAGAACCGAAGATATGTTTTCTGGTAAAGGGTAAGAGTGGAAAGATAACTTGCCGTAAAACGGTTACGATGATGCAATTTATGACACTGACCGATACGACTAGAAATCTCATGTAGGAGATGTCCTTTATTTTGAAGAAAGACATGGTTAGCTTGCGAAGTCGCATATGAATGCACTATCGCATAATCTACATCGATATAGAAAGATATGGCAACTTCATAAGTAGCTAGTGTGATTCGACTGAACAGTTTTCCGAGCATATGTGGTTCCCCTTAATAGATCTCTTTGACTTTTAAGGCCCATGCTACGCGAAGGTTCGAGTCTCACTCCATCGACTAAGATATATTTCACCGTCATCGTAAGATATGGGATGATGTAACACTAGGTGACATAAAAGTGTTGCAAAGCACATATAGGTCTCAATGTGTGACATATGTTGACTCTATTCCTCTTCCACGAGACAAGCATGCACCAAGTAGCTATGGGTATTGAGATTTACCAAAGTTGTAATCTAGATTAAGTGTTACTCTAGTGCAAGTGCAAGACTGAAGGAGATATGCCCTAGAGGCACTTAATAAAGATAGTTTATTCGTTATATATCAATTGTTCGTTATATGTTTTATACCATGCTATAACTGTATTAAACGGAAACATTAATACACGTGTGGAAGATAAACAACTAGGCCCCTAGTTGCCTCTATCTAACTTGTTCATTGGGCCATTGATGATCAAGGTTTCCCGATCATGTGACATTTATGTTAGTTGAAAATGGAGTCATGTCATTGGAAGAATGACATGATGGACATACCCAATACATGTAGGACGTAGTCATTACGCCTTTGCCATGAGATCAACTCTTATTGCTATTCCTGAAAGATACTTTGATTGCATCAAACGTCATGTCTTAATAGTATGACAATAAAGGTGTCCCTCTCGGGTATCGGAAGGGAGTATGTTGAGACGAGGGATCAAGAGCGGGATTTTCCAGTCTGCATAGCAGGATAGATACTTTAGGGTCCACTCGGTGAGATTATGTCAAATGAGATTGCAAGCATATGACTAGGTCACCCGGACATAATATCACAGACGAATAGAAGATAGTGTTGTCAGTAACGAGATCAAGCAAGGTATTGTGATATCTATGAACGAGTATCGGACACGCTAAGTATCTCCATGGCAAAAGGTTTAAGACTCGGCGTCAAGGTTCAAACGACAAAGTTATTCGTTATATCACAGGGATAAATTCTGGGGATCTAGGTCCACGAATTAGTCATTGATCGGAGAGGTGTCTCGGTCATGCCTGTTATTATATAGAACCGCTAGGGTAACACACTTAAGGGGAGTCGACATATTTACCGGAAGAGAAATTAAGAAAGAGAACACCAGGAACGTCCCGGGAAAGTTCCGATGGAGATCGGGCAGCGACGAAATAGTTTTCGGAGCTGGAATAAATTATATAATATGTATTTTATATTGATTAATGTAATTAATAGTTAGATATATTTTTTATTTAACTATTTCGAATTTTAAAAGACATAATACCTTAAATGGGCCTTCTGGTGGAAAGAAGGCCCATGAGGGGGGGGGGGGGGGCACCTAGGGCCGGCGCACCAGCTTGGCCGGCTAGGGTGTGGGGGTGATACGTCTATCTATAATATCTTATGTTCCATTCTATATTATACCAAGTTATTACATGTTTTATATGCATTTTATATAGTTTTATCCATTTTCTGGGACTAACATATTAATAAGATGCCAGAGTGTCAGTTCCCTATTTTCTGGTGTTTTTGTGTTCAGAAAAGTAATTAAGGAAAAATTCTCGGAATTCGACGGTTTCATTTCTGAAGTCTGATTTTTATTGGGAACGTTCCAGAAGACCGAACACGAGACGAAGTGGGCGACCGAGGCGGCAACATCACGTCCTCGCGCGGCAGGAGCCTAGGCCGCACGAGCACATGGTGTGGGCCCCTCGGGTATCCACCAACCTCGCCCTTTCGTCTACATATACCCCCGGAACCAAAAACCCTAGCACGGTGTTCATTATTTCCTCCACGGGTCCCGAGCCGCTGCCGTCGTCAACACCAATTCGGGAAAGATCACAAATTCTCCCCGGCACCCTGCCGGGAGGGGGAATCGTCACCAGAGGGCTCTATGTCACCATGGCCGCCTCCGGGCTGATGCATGAGTAGTTCACCCTCGGACTACGGGTCCATAGAAGTAGCTAGATGGTTGTCTTCTCCTCTTGTGCTATCATGTTTAGATCTTGTGAGCTCCCTATCATGATCAAGATCATTGATATGTAATACTAGATGTTGTGATTGCTGGGATCCGATGAATATTGAGTACTAAAGTTATTGCTTCATAATATATCATGTCTGTGTTATTTAATGATCTTGCATGCTCTCCGATACTAGTATATGCTCTGGCCAAGTAGATGCTTGTGACTTCAAGAGGGGGTATTTATGCTCGATCGTAGGTTCATGTTTCTATTAAATCTAGGTGGTGACAGCTAGATCTAAGGTTTTAGATGTACTGTTGGTACTAGGGATAAATAAGTAGTACTTTGTCTAAGAATGATGTTACTTACTTACTTTACACGCAGTGCTTAATGGATAATCGGTTGCATGCAACTTAATATTGGAATTGATGCGGACGCTAACCGAAGGTGGATTATTAGTCATAGATGCGGTTGGAACAGTCTATGTATATTGTTGTAATGCCCAAATGAACCTCACACTAGACATCATAACGTTAGTATATCCATTGTTATGCACTTGATTATTCTATCAATTAACCAGTTGTAATTTATTTACCCGCATGAATGTTATTATTATTTATGGAGAGACACCACTAGTGAACTGTGGACCCCGGGCCTTTTCTTTAATGTGATAAACCACAAACTCCAAGCTTGTTACTTTTTGCAAACAAACATCTTTCTTCCACACATACGTTTAATACTTTGATTGTGTTGTGTGCAGGCTCCACGTCAACATTGGCATGTAACATCCCAACATTTTATAATGTTCAAAATTCACGAAAATTTAAAACTTTTGTTTCTGATTAAAATAAAATATTCAATGAATAAGAAAACCAGTTATAAAAGACTTCAAACATATTGAAAGGGTTTAATATTTCAAAGATCTCAGTTTAACATTATTTTCAAAAGTTGTTTCAAGATAAACGATCTATTATCCATTGTACTTCTTAAGACCTCAATATATAAATTGACAAATGTTTCACAAACTTCAAACCATTTTATTGTAATAAAAAGTTTCTTTATGAGTAGTTGAAATTCAACCACATAGCCATAGCTATTCATAAATTAAAATAATATTTACAAGTGTTCTTTTAAACTATTTAGAACATGATCTATTTGCCAAAAGGTTTTCATTCTTTTAACTAAGTTCAAAACATAGTTTTAGAAATTACAAGTCTATAGTTATAACTTTAAAACTTCATGGATTTAAATTAATGAATTATCCAAATAGGCATTTCATTAGCTTAAAATGATTTACATTTAATTTCAAAACATGAAATGATTAATATACTCTATATAAGAAATTATTTGAATTTAAAACCTTTTCCAAAGTTGTTTCATGAAGATTTCAAATGATTTATCATATTATGAAACTTAATAGTGCATAAAATAATTTGAATTAAAAATGATTACATTACATTTTCACTTTTCGTTACAAATAGTTATAATATGTTATTTAATAATCTATTAAAGCTGAAATTTATTTAATATTGGAATATGAGTTTAAATAACTTAAATTCAAACATATTTAAATGTGTGTATTTCATAGAATTTATTTTAGCCAAAAATAAAATTAATTAAACCCTAGTTTTAAATTTAACATAAAGTGTCAAATTTGTATTAAACCAATATTTCAAATTTATAAATTTTAAAAAGTTTTCAAAACATACCCACAACTGGTTTAACACAAAGCTATTATTTTTACAAATTTTTAGAATTTTATTTGACATCATTTGGACATTTAAATCAAAAGTTATGAATTAATTGGAAAAAATCAGAAAAAGAAAAATCGATGACGTCAGCGATGATGTCAGCTCCATCTTCAACCTCCAGCGAAAATCTCGGCCGAAACTCCTCTCCCAATCCCGGATCAAATCGAGGGTGAAATCAGCGGGATTTGTTTCCTTCAAGTGTTCCTGTAAAATCCCCTCCTCCTCCTCTCTCTTTCCCCTCTCCTTCCCCTCAAAATCAGGCCCACAGGCTGCTGTACGAGCTCGCCGGAGCTCCATGGCCACCGCCGCCTTCCCCCT
This sequence comes from Poa annua, assembly GCA_026929855.1. Classification (NCBI taxonomy): domain Eukaryota; kingdom Viridiplantae; phylum Streptophyta; class Magnoliopsida; order Poales; family Poaceae; genus Poa; species Poa annua. The sequence continues at coordinate 34,417,825 of CM049431.1, forward strand.
CAAATCCGGCGAGGAGAGAATTCTTCCGCGCCCGTGAACTCCACCCGCTTGCTCGCCGTGCTCGTGCAAACCCGTAGACGCCTTCACGACCTCTCCCCTTCTGCTATCCGTGCGGGGCAAACGCAACCGACGCCGCCGGAGCTATCCACGCCTCCCGCAACTCCTCCACACCTTCTGTGGAAGAAAAGGGCGACGTCGACAGCTTCCTAGTCTTCGCCGGGCCGCAACGCACCTCGTGGTTGTCTCCCCAAGCCCGGGAACCCCCGGGGCGTCCTCCCCGTCGGCCACCGACGCCAGCGCCGTCGTCACCTACCTCTCCGGCGACCCCGCGCCGCCACCCCCGTGTCAAATAGCTGTGAGCCCTCCGATCTCCTTCCAACGGCTGAGATTAGAAGTTTAAATTCAATCGGTACCTTTAGATCTGGACCGTAGATCTAGATCTGGACGGCCCAGATTTGTTCACTTATCCACGTCAGATCCCAGTCAGCAGCTCAGTCAGCGCACAATCAGCGCCCAGTCAGCGCTGACGTGTAAAATCATTTTCGCGATTTAATTAATTGGCAGTTTTGCAGAAAAGCTCCTGTCTATTCAAACTATCATATCTTTTTCTCTCTTTATCCAAATTCAAATATTTTAATATATTTGGAAATCCCTAGACATGTAGAATATTATGGATCTTCCAAAATTCAAATTTGACTTAGTTTAAAATATTCAAAATTCAAATGGTGAATTTGAGTATTTTTGTCATAACTTTTAATCTATAAATTCAAAAATTACAAATAAAATTGTTTTAGAAACTTTGGAATATTTATAAATTGATGCCACTGCTATAAAATATTTTTGAGTAATATTTGAATGAATTCATAGTTATATATTTAATTTGAATAGTTTGAGTATTTTCAACATAACTATTAATAAAAATATTATTTTTTATTAAAGTAAATTGCTATAAATTTATTTAAAATGCCCCCTGTCTATTAACACTATTTATAAAATTATATTATAAAAATTTAATCATAGAAAACTTTAATCTTATAATTATTCCTTTTATTATATTTTCCAAAAATAGAAATTAACTAAATTGCATTTATAAATTCATGCATATTTATAAAGAAATCACAAAAGTTATTTTGATGCTTTCTAGTGATTAAAAATTACATTTCATGCATAAAATATTTTATTATTTAATTATATCCCTCATAGGAAAACCTCTTCATTATTTTTCTCTAAGTTAGAAGTATTTTCAACTTAACATTTTGGTAAAGTGCTACACTTAGACACTTAGTAATTTTCAAAATGGAGCTAGAAGGCCATTGAAGGACATAGCCAAAACAAGACTTCAGAAGTATCTTCAAGGAGTAGAAGCACTTAGAAGAAAAGCAAGAAGAAGTTCAAGAAGACCAACCTCCTTTATTCTCTAAGTCTTTCTTGCTCTCTCTTTTCTTCCTTCTTATCTGAGACTTCATAAAGAGTAAGTTAATTCCAAGACCAGCCTCGGTGATATGAGAATCATCAAGTCTGAAGATTTATCAAGTCTACAAAAATTCATTCAAGACATCACCAAGGGGAAAGCTACAAGAGTGGAGATGAAGCCTAGAAGACTAACTACATCTTTCTTTTTTCTTTTCCCTCTTTCCTAATCTTGTCTTTTAGACTTAAACAAATTTTGATCATGATGTTATCATCTTTGAAGTTTGTTGGATCCTAGCGGCATGGTGAGATGAAGCGGCCTGGAGACAAACCTTACAGGTCCACGTACATGAGACATGTTCCACAATTTAAGTGGCTGGCCGGGTGTCTGTCTCTCTCACTATAGTGAATGTCCAATTTACAAAGAGTTCATAATAATTGTTGATCATCTTGAAGAAATGACTTAGTATTTTCTCTAAATATTTCTACACATCAAGACTAAGCCATTAGAGGGCTTATTCAAGATGATATAAAACAAAATATTTTATTCAACTTATGACTTTAGTCCTTAGTCATTTTGACACACATTTTTGCTTTGCATTAACTTCAAAGGATTTTCATGGCATGACATGCATCTCTAGTCCTTAGAAATATTTTGCACCTCATACATAAACATATTTTCCTTAGAAGTTTATGAAACTTGTTGGTTCATTATGTATGCTTGTATGTGTTGTGTTGTTTTGTTTTATGATTGTTGTATTGCTGTTTGTTTATATTGTTTAGACTGAACGGAGAGTTCCGAGTATCGTTGAAAAGAGTTTGTGAACAACGACAACATTCAGAGGCAAGTGGCACACCTCATAAACGTCCTATTATTTCTATATGCATTACTTAGTGTACTTTTATATGCATGTGTAGGATAGTATTGCTATGCTAAACCTGTGTAGAATTCCCTTACTCATGTGTCTAGGTTCCTATATCATACTTAGAAGAAATATTGATGCTATGCAATTGATGAAAAGTTTTACAAAATGTTAAGTGACTACTCATGGCTGTGCTCATGGTTGTCGTCGCCTAGGATGAATTTCTATTCTACTTAGGGCCGTGAGCATGGTGGTTGTCAACCTGGGAGTACACATCCACTAAGTTAATGAAATACCTGGGTGGATTGGTTTAATGGTTTATGTTGAGTGGCTACTCAGGACTGTGCTTGTGGTTGTCTTCGCCTAAGGTAGTTTCTTCTATACTTGGGGCCATGAGCATGGGGGTTGTCAACCTGAGAGTGCACTTGTGGATGGCCACCCAGGGAACAGAGGAATCTGAAGAACTCCGAGTGACGATTGCTTCCAGTGCAGCCATTGCCATATGGGCTCTGGCTTGATCAATTATGTTATGTGGACTCTCTCCGGCTTGACAAGCAGATGTAGGGGTAAGATGGAACGGGTCAAACCAGAGTGGGAGGGACACTTGGCCTGACTGGTGGGGTCGGCCTGGCATGGCTCGGCTGGAATTTCCGCGGCTCGGCTACTGTGCGGCTCGGTTGGGATTTCCTTTGGTCGGCGCATGGGGCCGGGCACTAGTCTGACTGGTGGGGTCGGCGCGTGGGGTCAGCATGGGGTTCAGCGCGTGGAGCCAGGGCACTAGTCTGACTGGTGGGGTCGGCGCGTGGGGTTGTCACGTGGGTTGGCGCGTGGGGTCGGGGCACTAGTCTGACTGGTGGGGTCGGCGCGTGGGGTCAGCATGGGGTTCAACGCGTGGAGCCAGGGCACTAGTCTGACTGGTGGGGTCGGTGCGTGGGGTTGTCATGTGGGTTGGCGCGTGGGGTCGGGGCACTAGTCTGACTGGTGGGGTCGGCGCGTGGGGTTGTCGCATGGGGTCAGCGAAGGTCAGTTAGGGTTTGCCCGCCCACCCCCCCCCCCCCCCCCCCCGCCGCGGTAAATAAAAGGGGGCCGCCCTCGCCGGAGAAACGCCATTTTCTCTCCCACTCTCTCCCCCTCCCTCCCTCGAAAATGCGGTGGAGCCCGCCCTCGCCGCAGAGCCCCCCCTACTCGCCGATGTCGGACTCGGAGCTCTACTCGCCTGAGGAACTGCACGACATGCAGAAGATGGAGCGAGAGGAGCGGCTAGCGGAGAAGAGACGTCGACGGAAGCAGAAAGGTCTCTCCCCTCTGCGCGAGAAGAAAGAGCAAACATACGAAGTGGCGCGTGGAGATCTTCCGCCGCAATCCCCAGTCTTCGAGTACGGGGCATCAGAGTCCTCGGATGAGCCCTACTTCGACGAGGAGCGCGGGCCTGCTGCCGTGGACTAACCTCCCGCGCCCATCATCATTGTGCCCATTGCCGAGCCCAATGTTGTCGACGAGGACATCTCTGGCGAGGGGAACTCCGACGACATGGACGACTCCGACGATGAGGATGACATGGATGACTCCGACGCCTCCGACTCCGACGATGAAGACAAATCCAACGCCTCCGAGGACTCTGATGTCACCATCGGTCCACCGTAGCACCCATGAAGACGAAGAAGAAGAAGTAGAAGTGTTAGCATTAGTATTAGTAATCGTAGTTGTAGTAGTAGTATAGTACTTGTAACTGACTGTGTTATATGGAGATAATCGTTTGTTTCTATGGAGTAAATATTTATTCTGATCGTCTATCTTGTTTGACAAATGCATTTACACCGTGATTGGACATGACGGCTAGGCTAGGCTTGCTGTGGTGAGCAAGCAGTTCTGCGACGTATTCAATGGCCATGCCTATCCGTGCACGCTACATAGACGGCAGGGTGAACTAGGGCATGCAACGCACGTATTCAATGTGCACGCAGTGCCACGAACTGGAAGGCTCTCAGATATGTCTCATCGTATGACTCGTAAATATTGGTTTGCTTTGGATTCTTCCTTTCACGCTAGAACAGATAAACATGAACGGATACGTGCCGCTCGTTCTGCCCTATGATCAATGTAGACATAAATTAACGCAGACTAGCGGGGGCGATGGAGCTGTAACCGCGATTGGCGCGACAAACATAGCTATAGCTAGTACTCCCAAATCTGAACTAAGGCGGCGCAGGCCTGGTTGAGCCGCTAGCGTGCTTCAGACGCACATCGTTCATCACCTCCTCAAACTTGGCATCATAACGTCGACGCTTCTCCGCGCGGCGCTCCGAACGCACGGACTTGGTGAAAACTCGCGCATCCAGTTGGACTTGGTCGACGATCTTGAGTAGGTCGGCGCCGTCGTCGGTGGAGAGCGATTCGAGACTTGAGTAGGACTCATCGTTGTCGCTGGACTCGGTAAACGCTGCCGCCGGTGGCGGCGGCTGTGGGGTCGCCGCGACCCGGGAGGACCCAGCTCCCCCATCGTGACGTCACTGCGGTGGTCGTCGCAGTATTGGGCGTCCTCTTCCTCTCTGCGGTGCGCTCCCCCTCGTGTTAGCTAGGGTCCTCTTCCTCGCTGCAGCTGCAATGGCATCCGCTTCACGGCGGCAGCGCTCCTCCTCCTCGTAGTCGCTCTCGGATGGGTCGCTCTCGGATGGGGATGACATGGCGGTGAGAACGGATATGGGTGTCGAGAAGGCGAATGGAAGGGTTTAAATGGCCGCGTAGTAGGCGGGAAATGCTACGCAACGGAAACTGGACCATAGATTCCAGCGAGCACGTACATTCCAGCAAATACGCTAAACTCTCAAACTTGGTCAAAAAAGAGTGAAAATGTTTGATACAAATGAACAGATTTAAAGCTAAGTTACGCAAACATATGTTTTTTTAAGTCCGTATGAACACATTTTGCAGCCTACCTTCGGAGTTTATTTGGATCGCATTTTTCAGCGAGTCCATTCACCATTTTGACTTAGAAATGTGTAACATCCCAAATTTCTCAAAAAATTAAAACCTTGCACTCATGCATCACTCATCATATAGTTATGACATTTAAATCACAAAAGGAATAAGTTAAAGTTAATTATTAGTTTGAATAAATTTGTATTCCATAAAAGAGGTGAAATTGAACCCCTTATAATATTCCTTATTTATTTGATTATTTGTTTATCAAGATACTTCTAAAAAGTTCTAATTTTAATAACCTTTCTAAAAAATATTTTTATGAATTTTTCTAAAATGTTTTGATTAAGTTTAAAAATCATTTTTGAAATCAGGTTTTCAAAACCGAAATTAAATTCACAAAAGAAATTAGGAAAGAGAGAAAACGAGCCGGCCCAGTTATTCCTTACCGCGCGCGGACACTGCCTCGGCCCAGTTCGGCCCAGCAAAATAGCCACCGCAGCCCTTCTCTCTCTTTTTCTTGGTGACAGGTGGGACCCACCTGTCAGGTTCTTCCACCTCCAGCCGGAGATCGCGCATGATGGCCGATCCAGTGTTGTCTCGATCCGAGCGTGAGTCTCGCGTGCTTTGCTCCCCCTGCCCACCCCATTTAAACCCCAACACCGCCGCCAGTCTCCTCGCCCCAAAAACCCTAATTCCTACGCCTCCAGGCTGCTCGGGTTTCGATTTCGCCACCGCCATTGCCGCCAGTGAGAAACGCCGCCTCCGGCGACATCCGTGCTTTCCGAGCCCGGCTGACTCTCTAGTTCTTCTTCCTATCACCTTACGCATATTCGTGACATCAAATTTTACCTCTTAGCGCAGCCGAACGACGCCTCCGTCCGCAACCGAAGAACTTCGCCGCCGTCTCCATCTCCGGCGAGGAATTGAAGGGAGGAGGAGAAGCCCTAGAAGCCTCCGTCGCGCCATCGTCCCCGCCACGCCGTCCTCCAAGCCTCGGTATATGCCATTCGTCCCGGGGTGTCTCCCTTTCGAGTAGAACGAATTTTTTCGGCGTGTCTCCCGTATATGTCCATTGCATATGGACTATTGGATCTAGATCCAACGAATCCTTTTTGTTTATTTTCTTCATAACTGCCGATTAATCTGGCGCGTTCATTTTTAGTTAGATCGGATGGCCTTGGTGCCGGTCCGCGTCGAATCGTTTTCGTCCAATAAGATCACGCCACGTAGTCCTTTCTTTTTCTATTTTTGGCTGAATTTAGTAAATAAAACAGAAAATATGTAAACTTGGAAAATTCATATCTTTCAATCTGTAAGTCCAAATTTGATAATTTTTATAGCCATGGATAGCCCTGCTCGTGTAATTTATTTCTTCATCATTTGTTTTTCCTTTTGATAACTTATAATTCATTAAATTGTCAGATTGGTATTTCGGCTATTTAAATTCATAACTTAAATAATAACAATGTTTTTCTAATAAATTCAATTGTTTATGATTTGTATTAATGTCCTCTGTCCAAAAAGTTCAACTTGTGATTTATTTGAATATTTTCATAAGAATGAAATTTTCTAGTTGTAGAACCTTATTTGTGATATGTTGTTTTCCAATATTTAATTGACAATTAAAAATAAGAAAATTATGAAAATTGCATTTCATGCATTTAATATCTGAAAGTATGAAATGTTAGTAAGTGTGTCTTGTTATACTCATAACATATCATGCATGCATACATGTTTATGTTTGGTGTTTTAAGTGTTGTAATGTGTGTGTATTTATTTGTTTTATGTATTGCTTGTTGCTAGATTGTGAAGACGTGGAAGGATTTGCTTGTGATTGTTATTCTTGTTGTGCTTGCTCCTCCTGTTAGCAAGGCAAGTGACATTCATGAACCACCCATTATTTTCCTATATGCATTATTAGAATATTTTGAGTAGTATGCATGATAGGAAATTTTTGTATTATTTTATCATGCTAAGTTAGTTTTATGCTATGCAAAATTACTAGTAGTGTGTAGCCATCCTTTGCCATGCAGCCATTTAAAAAGTTTTATTAGATGCTTAGCAATGCTATAAAATTGTTTACATGCCATGTTATGAAAGATCTTCTAAGTGTTAAACTTAAAATGCACACCTGGGTGGATTGGTTGGTATGGTTTATGTTGAGTGGCTATTTGGGACTATGCTTGTGGTTGTCGTCGCCTAGGATGAATTTTATTCTACTTAGGGTCATGAGCATGGTGGTTTTCACCCAAAAGTGCACTTGTGGACGGCCACCCAGGAACAAAGAGATTACTAAGTCCCTCCAAGTTTAGATGCTTCCCGTGCAGCCTTTTGACAATGGGCTCTGTCTAGAAAAATTAAGTTGTGAGAATTCAACCTGTCAGCTTGACAAGCAAATGTAGAGTTGGTAGGTGGAACGGGTCTTGCTTGTATGGTTGAGTTCTTCTTCTGAAAGTTCTTGTCTCAATTCTCTCCTTTCCTTAATGCACTCCGCGTGTATAGAATGTCTGGTTAATTGAGTCTAAAGGTGAAACCGCACAACTTCTTCAGAGTCGACAATCTGAGTTACTTAGCCGTTTCCTCGGTGATGGACTACTTCGACCAGCTGGACAAGGATGGACGGAAAAATCTCAACACCATTTTCATGAAGTAAAATTTGACTAAGGAAAGAAATGTTGGTGCACTTGGGCTTCATCCCTTGGTGGCAAGTCTTTGAAAAACTAAAGTGTTTTGCAAAAGTTAGGAGAAAACTTGCATTCTGCACAAATAGCCAACAACTCCACCAAGCCAAATATGCATATAGAATTAGACTTGTCGTTTTATATCCACCATAGTCACTTGCCAATACTTCATTGTATTGACCTCCTTCGGGGGCTGCATATTCAAATGTGCAGGCACTTCAGATGAAGAACAAGTTTGGACTCGAGTCTACACCCAACATGTCTATCTGTGGCGCATGCTTGAAGATGAGGCTCATTGCTATTTGCTTTTGTTGTGAACTATGAATATTCTATCTAGCCTTCATGGCTATGCACCTTGTAATAAAGCTATACTTAGCTATTTTTGGATCTCGTTGTAGTAATTTGATACTCATGCAATGATACTTTATATTTTGTACTGTGGTGCTGGCAGTGATCTAGGGACTAGCACTTAACACAGGTGTTCCATCTTTATTAAAAGATGGGGCGCTACAAAATGGTATCAGAGCAAAGTGTTTCACGTAGGTTCGAGCCCTTAGGATTGGTTAAGCCCCTTTTTGATCATAATATTACCATCTTTGAAGTATGTTGGATCCGAGCGGCATAGTGAGATGAAGCGGCCCGGAGACTAACCTTACATGTCCGTGTACATGAGACTTGTTCCACAATTATAAGTGGCTGGCCGGGTGCCTGTCTCTCTCACTATAGTGAATATCCAATTTACAGAGAGTTGATAATAGTGTTGATCACCTTGTAGAATAGAACTCTTATTTTCTCTAAGTACTTATTTGCATCATGACTAGTACTTCTTACCTTATGTATTTTGTTTTAATATTTTTTACTCTTATAACTTAAGGATGTCGTTCTTCATGTATCAAACCGCGGAGGTTTTTAAGAACATGCATTTTGGGAGATATCTTCTGGAATTGGTGGAACTACTGGCGCTTCCCACACCCATCATCAAGGCAAGTCCGCTGAAGCACTTCAACTAGGATGGCTTATGGGGAGTTCGCATCATGCAACGCGGGTGCCAGACTGAACCCAAGACCGAAGACATCCAGTACAAGTCGATTAGTTACTCCTTGGAGAAAGGACTTAATCTCGTCACACATGAGCTAATAGGATGTCTTTGTGGGCAATTCCAGGAGGAGTTAAAGGACCACTACTTTTCTATCCTAAGCAAACGTGATGAAGATGGGATACCCTACCTTGTAAATGAGGAAGACAAAGCAAACAAGATCCTTTGCACCCTTATCTTCAAGACTTAGAAATTCACCTCTGGCAACTAGAAGAGGATAGGCGCGATGAGCTGCTGAAGAATGATGAAATAATGGCCCAAGTCAAGGAGACTCAAAAGAAGATTGACGCCCAAGAAGAAGTGGCCATCGCTTAGGAGGAGAAATTTCGGGCTCAGGAGAAGAAGTACCAAAATCAAAAGAAGAGAATTAGAGACAAGAACAAGGAGATTTAAAACGTGAAGGATGAAATTCTAAGCAACGACGTCGAGTTCGAAGCTGATCGTGATCTGATAGAGACTCCGCACCCTGAGAAGAGAATGCTCCAAGAGAAGATTGAAGCCCTAGAGAAGGAAGCGATTGAGACTCTGCGCCGTGAGAAGACAATGCTACAGGAGAAGAATGAAGTTTAGAGAAGGAGGTGAACGACTACAGGGAGATCCTCATGAAGGAAGGCATCACTATCGAAGAGGTCGAAGAAGATGAAGGAGATGTCATGGACGAAGCTTAGACTTAGTAGTTGGACCACCATGTTTTATTCTCGTTTAGCTCGTCGTTGGTTTTTAAAACATTGATCTCCAACTTGTGGTATGACAATGTTAGAATGTTTTGGTTTGCAGACTTTGTCGTTTTATTTAATCTACCTAGAATGCCTTTTTCAAATTGCTAAGGAAGTAAAGTTTTAAGTTGTTTATTGATTGTTGATTTCTTGACTTTGATGTTTTGTGCATGGGTAGGATTTTACTTCTTTTAGTTCTATCTATCTTTTACTCATCCATCCTGAAAACCCCACAGATGCCTCCTCGTCGTGATCCTGACAACAATGATGCCATGTAGCCACTGATGGCCGCTCAAGCTCAGCTGATGACTATGATGACACAATTCATTTCAGCAACCAACAACAACAACAACAATCACAACCAGCCATTTCCACCACCACCACCTCAAGTGGACAGACTTGCTAGATTCCTAAGTCTTAGGCCTAATAAGTTCTCCTCTGCTACTGAACCTATAGTGGATGATGACTGGCTTTGCTCAGTCAACTAGGACTTAGTGACTTGTGAGTGCTCTGAGGCAGAGAAGGTGAGGTTCACTGCACACTTGCTTGAAGGACTCGCATCACTGTGGTGGGAGACTTATCAAGTGACTCATCCTCTAGAGGGCATGACTTGGGATGTTTCAAGGAGGGTTTTCGCAATGTTCACATTTCCTCTGGCATAATGAATCTGAAGAAAGAAGAATTTCGCAGCTTGGGGCAGGGAGGTAGAACTCTAAAGGAGTATATGGATGACTTCTATATGCTATCAAGGTATGCACCAGAATACATTGACACCGATGCTAAGAGGAAGGAAAAATTCCTCAATGGACTTAGAGGAGAACTGAAGATACCCTTATCTGTGGCATATGCTCCTAACTATCAAGCCCTGTTGGATCAAGCAATCACTTTGGACAACAACATAATAAAGGAAGAGAATAGGAAGAGGAAGTTCAGTGCTAGTAAGCTTCATTCTGAGGGAACACACAAGAGGCACCACATCACTGAAAGCAGTGGGCATAAACCATGGAATCACTCCAACTACGATAGTGGCCAAAAGTATCATGGTCATAATCACAATGGAGGATACAAAAGAAACAATGGAGGACACAAAGGAAATAATGGAGGATACAAAGGAAATAATGGAGGATTCAAGGGAAACCATCAATATGGCCATAATCATGGAAATGGTCATCACCGTCCTAACTATGAGGGGAAGAAAGAATTGTCTGATGTGACTTGCTTCAAGTGCAAGAAGACAAGGCATTATGCAACTGACTGCCCAGAGAGAAAGGCTGATGAAAATTCCAAGCCCAATCCTTTCCAGAAGGGACAAGTGAACCACATAAATGTGGAAGAAGTACATGATGAACCTGATGCTGTGATTGGTACGTTCTTGCTCAATTCTTTTATAGCATTAGTCTTATTTGTTACTGGAGCATCGCATTCATTCATATCAAGAGGTTTTGTAAACAAACATGGGCTAGCTGAGGATAGCCTAGGAAAACCTATAAGAGTAAGTTCACCTGGAGGAGATATGATAGTAAATTCTGGGTGTTGACACTTAGACTTAAGGATTGGGAAGCACCTTTTTCCAACGGACTTAGTCATCCTAGAAACCCAAGGCTTGGATGTTATCATCGGTGTAACATCCCAATATTTTGGAATGTTTAAAAATCTAAAATTCAATACTTTTGTTTTGATTAAAATAAAATATTAAAATGCATAAGAAAACCAACTATAAAAGACTTCAAGCATATTGAAAAAGTTTAATATCTTTAACATCTCAAATAATCATTATTTTCAAAAGTTGTTTCAAGATAAACATTATATTTTCCATTGTATTTTCTTAAACCTCAATATATAATTTGACAAATGAAATACCAACTCCAAACCATTTTCATGTTATAAAAGGTTTCTTTTTAAGTATTTGATTTCAACCACTTAGCCATAGCTATTTATAAATTAAAATAATGTTTACAAGTATCCTTTTAAACTATTTAAAACATGATCTATTTGTCAAATGGTTTTCATTCTTTACCTGAGTTCAAAACATAGAATTAGAAATTCAAGTATATAGGTTATAACTTTAAAACTTCATAGATTTAAATTAGTGAATTATCCAAACAGACATTTCATTAACTGAAATGATTTTCATTAATTTTCAAAACATAAATTGATTTTCATGAATATATTCAATATAAGAAATGAACTAAATCTAGAATATTTTTCCAAAGGTATTTGATGGAGTTTTCAGATAAATTTATCATATTAGGAAATTTAATGGTGCACAAAATAATGTGAATTAAAAATGAATACATCATATTTCACTTTTCATATAGTTGTAATATGTTATTTAATATTCTACTAAAGCTAAAAATAATTTAATATTGGAATATGAGTTTAAATAACTTAAATTCAAAACCTATATAGTATTGTATTTATAAATTTATTTAGCCAAAAATAAAATTATTTAAACCAAATTTTCAAATATAAAATAAAGTGTCAAATTTGTATTTAATCAATATTTCAAAATATTGGTTTTTCAAAAGTATTCAAAACATGCCCACAACTGGTTTAAAACAAAGAATTTGTTTTTACAAATTTATTTGACTTCATTTGGAGTCTTAAATCAAAAGTCTTAAAAGAAATAGTAAAACGTAAAATAAAAAGAAAAATCCCTGACAGGCGGGACCCACCTGTAGGGGGGGATAGTCTTCAACCTCTAGCCGATTTTCACGCCCGAAACCTCCGGCGATTTCCTTCTTCAATACACGCGATTACAACACCAAATCATCGCGAGTTCGTTGCTATTTAAACCCCACGCCTTCAATCTCTCTTGTCCCCTAAGAACCCTAGCCCGAGCGCCCCCACGCTGTCCACAATCACCGCTGTCGTTCATCCATTGCCGCCGCCATCCTCTGCTTATTCCGGTGAGTGCCGAGCTCCTCGGTCCCTCCCTCGTCTCTCTCTCTCGGTTCCCCGTAGTCGTGCGCTTCTTTGTGATGTCTTCGTTCACTTCTTTACATAGCAAATCATCGCGCCCGTGCACGACCGAAGCGAGCTGCCGCCGTGCGCAACTCCGGCGAGGATCTGGAGGAGCACCGGAGCACGCCGAGCATCGCCACCTCGCCACCACCTCCGCCGCGACCTCCTGCACGCCCAGGTGTGTTCCGTTCATCCTGGGACACCGTGGAGCGCGTAGAACGCCGTGATGCCGCCGTCGGCACCGTCTCCGGCGACACTCCGGCGACCTAGCGCCACTAGCCTCTGGTCAACGCGTGTGAGCCGTCCGATCTAGTTTTAATGCATGCGATTAGATCTATCTAATCCAACCGGTACGATTCGATACACACCGTCAGATCCAGATCCAACGATCCAGATCTGATGACTTAACCACGTCAGCGTCGACGTGACGTCCAGTCAGCGCACACAGGGAAAATAAATTATTTTAATTAGATTAAATGGCAGTTTTACAAAAAAGCCCCTGCCACTTAGATTTGTTATAACTTTTGAACCACTTATCTAAATTAGACAAATTTTATATATTTGGAAAGCTCTTGACATGTAGAATATTTAGATCTGTTAGAATTCAAATTTGACTTATTTTAAAATATTCAAATTTCGAATGGATGATTTGAGTATATTTGTCATAACTTTAAATCGATAAGTTCAAAAATTGGAAATAAAATTGTTTTGGAAACCTTAGAATATGTGTAATATGATGTCTCTGTTATAAAATATTTTTGAGTGTTATTTTGATGATTTCATAGTTATATGTTTAATTTGAATAGTTTGAGTAATTTTGATATAACTTTTGATAGAAACATTATTTTTGAGTAAATCCAATTGCTATAAATTTATTTAAATCCCCTCAGTCTATTAACACTATTTATAAAGTTTTGTATAAATATTTAATCACAGAAAACTTTAATCTTATATTTATTCCTTTTATTATATTCTGCAAAAATAAAAATTAATTAAATTGCATTTATTGCCTAATGCATACTTTATAAATATCACAAAAATTAGTATGATGTTTCTTATGATTAAAAAGTGCATTGCATGTATAACATATTTTCTCATATAGATATACTTCTCATAGGAAAACCTCTTCATTATTTTCTCTAAAGTTATAATTATTTTCAACTTAGTATTTTGGTAAAGTGCTATGCACTTATACACTTAGGATTTTTGTAACACCCCATTTCTCTTAGCTTTAGCACTTTAGCATTGTGGTGTTATTATAGATTTTCACTCCTAGCAAAAACTTTTGTGTGGGTAGAATTTTGAGTCATGATTTAATTTGTCTGCACACCTTATTCTTGTTGTGCTCCACTAGCATTCCATGATAATTGAAAGCACTAAAACCTCAACAACAAAAAATCAACTATTAGGATCTTCATGGTTGTTAAAACTTAGCCAAACTAGGAGCAAATATTAAGCAAACCATAAATGGTTTTTGACATGCATCTGAACCATTTTAGTCTGAGGAGATATAGTTTCATACCCTGTTCCAAACCCTCTCAAAAGAACTTGTTTGCACCTAAATATCACTAGCTTTTGGAGCCATCAAATTAACATGACTATTTGAGTTATTCTTTTCCTTCTCACTAAAAGTTTTCTTTTCCTTGAGAGTCAAATGAGGTATTTTGACTTGGGCATTTATGAATTCGGTAATTTCTCCTAATTTAGGTGAGTTTGGGGCATTGACTCATTTTATTTTTGTGGGTCATGCTTGAATAATTCAAACTTAGGTTTTGAAAGTCCTTTGAGCAAATTTACTCAAACCTTCCACCTTTTCCTCTCTCACTCTTTTCTACTCCACCTTCGGAAAAAGGAGAGCATCAACCTCACCCCTGGCCCCACCTGTCATGGACTAGGGTCATCCCCTCCTCTCTCTTCTCTTCTTTTCTCTTCTTTTCCACCCAACCGAAGCCCACCTCCTCACTTCTCACTGGCTAGGTCGTGTCACCCCGACCAGCACACTCTCTATCCCTCTCCACCGCCCCCCTGAGCCAGTAAGAATGAGGGAGAGCCACCCCTCCCTCTCTCCTGCCCGAGCTAACCCTAGATCGGGTGGCACCCGTTATATCCACCCGAGCCCCTCCTCTGCTCATTCTCCCCCTCCCTGGCACCTCCCCATCCCACTCCTCTCCTCTCTGGCGAAATCCATCGAGCTCTCTCCCCCATTTGCTCTCGAGGAGGAGAAAACTCACTCGGTACCCGACGGCAAGAAATGGCTCTAGCCGCCGTTCTCCTCCACCATTTCTCGCCATTGTTGGCTCCCTGTGACCCCTACTCGAGCTCTAACCCCTCCACTCTTTCCTCTTTGCTCCAGGTGTGTAGATACGTCGCCCTCGTCCACGACCCGAGCTCGGAGGAGGCGCCATGGTGGCATGCAGAGGACCTCCCCGGCGTTTCTTTGCGTAGGAATCCGCTGGCCTATTTCTTCTCCGCCGAACCCCACCCTCCGCTCGAGCTCTAGACGTCCGAGGTGAGCTCCTCGTCGAGTCCCTCTTGTTCCCTCTCTTTTTCTCGGTTTCCCGCAAGTGTCACCGGCGCGGGGAAGAAGAAAGGCCCAGGGCCGTCCGATCTAAGATCGACGCCCCTATTTGAATCCCCCCTTCTAATCTCCGCCGCCCGCTCCAGATCCGGCGACCGCGCACCGGTTCGCCAACGCGCGCGCTGCGACCGGGCCGGCCTAGTTCGCCCCCGCGGCCCATCACCAGATCCAGCCGTTTGGGCCTGTTTTCCTTTTATTCTTATTTCCTGTTATTTTTCCAGTAAATCAATAGTCTAGCTTTTAATAATTTGTGGCAAAACCCGAGTTGCTAAAATGATGGGATTAATTTTGTAACATGCATGCACGTTTTCTTAACCATGTGGCATTGGATTTGTTCCAAAATGTGTTTCCTGTTGTGTGTTAAAATAGATCTAGTAAAAAGTACCTATTTCACCATTTGTTTAATAACTTGTGTTTTATAAATCCAAATAATTCAATCTTGGATCTGTTGGAAAGCATGTAAAAATGTCTATCTAGATTCGTAAATCTTGCATGCAGGAGATTATTCTAGCAAAAGGTGTTTCTAGTCTAAGAATAACATCAGTAGATGTTTGGTGATTTTTAATTCTTAAATGAAAATACTTTTTGAGGTAAATCCACTTGGAAGTATTAGATATGAGTTGGAAGTATCATGTACCACAAATGTAGGTTTTTCCTGTAAATATTTATTACTTATTGGGCAAATCTTTGAAAAACAGGGACATATTCTCTTAAAATGCATTTCTTTAATTTCAGAGATTATTGTATGTCTAGTTTTGTTTGGTTGAGCCACCTTTGCCCCTAGATTAATGTTGGGGATATTTTTGTAGGATAACCACATGTTTGATCTAACTTACCCCACTGGTTTGGCACCAAAATAGTCCCTAGTATTTTCTGTACTTAAATAATAGTCAGAAGTTTATGTATTCTTAAAACAAGGATAACTTGAGCTAGGAGTAGCCAAATTTGATGAACAAAATCTCCACTTAAAGAGAAAACTCATATCTCACCAGAAAGGTTAATTGGGCATACAGGAGATCTATAAAGTTGAGTCTATCTTCTGTTTGAGTTTGACATCAGTAGCTCTTAACTGATTTTTAATTCTTGTTTGGTGATAGAATTTCATGCTCAGCTAATTTTCAGAGCTCCGTATAGTAGTTAGGAGTAATGTGGTAGAAGGGTTTTATTTTAGGAGCAGTACCTTAGGCGTTATGCCCTTTTCATGTAAACAGCCCTTGATGACAATTTAAATGCATTAGTTGTGTTTTATGTTGTGTGATGCTTGTTGTTGGTTATTATATTTTAGATTGTTATCAACTCGCAGTTTAGGATTTACACTAGCCTCGTTTGTTTTTCATGCTACGGTAGAACCGCAACCCGAGGAAGAGCAGTACGAGGTAGCTGAGCACAACTTCGAAGAAGAACCAGACCAGGGGCAGTACTCTGAGCAAGGCAAGCCCACCTCACCATTATAATGGATCCTATTATTTTGAACAAGCATGTTTTGTTTTCAAACTAAAATAATGCATGCTTTAATTCTTTTGTGGCACCTTGCCACCCAAAAACTATTTTACAAAATATTGTTTGGCCAAAGGTATCTACTAGAATACTATAGGTGTTACAAAAAGAGTTTATTTGGTGAGCCTTGTTGTTGAAGGCTCCATCAAAAATATTAAGCTTTCTAGTAATCTACCTTCATCTACTTACCTCAAAACTATAGGATGGGAACCTGTTTGATAAAACTGTTTATGGAGGAAAACCTGAGTTGCTGGGAGCAATCAGCGAGAAAGAAATGTTTTATGAAAACGCGAGATGATGAGAGCATTCAGAGATGTTGCGAAAACCCGAGCTGCTGGGAGCAGTCGGAGATGGAGGTTTAATTTCGAAGTCCCTGCTGCCGCCCGAACAATTAACCCGTGCAACCACACTACCTGACATGGGCAGGCCTTAGCCGGAAGCTTGTCTGTTTTAGTGTTGGGACTCTCATACTCTCTATGAGGGCCGGGCCCTCGAAGCCGGGTTGTCGTCCGGAAGAGACAATACACTGTTGCGGATCAGCAGCCGGACAATTACGGCAGGTCTCTTGACGTGGCGGTGTAGCGTCCCGAGGAAAGACCAAGAGGTCTAGTGGAGCCCACAGTGCCGAGAAGAACAAACCTACCGGGAGGCCCCGATACTAGGGTGGTCATAGTGGAAAGCTTTGATCGTGTTATCCGGACCCCCGCATGCAGTCGTATGATGGGCCGTGGCAGACACGGCGGAATGACCGATAGGTGTGGGTAAAGTGTGCAACCTCTGCAGAGTGTAAATCTATTCGAATAGCCGCGTCCGCGGTTATGGACGGTTGGAAAGGCCACACTGGGCGTCTGGAGAAAGAAGTTGTTTTATAGAGAAAAAATGTTTATGTGGAAATCAGGAGGTACCTGGGAGGTATGGAATTTGGGTGAGGATGATTGGTCTCGGGGAGACAATCAGTCCAATCTCAAGGAAGGAAAAAGGGGTATCCCCATCCTAGTGTTTTCAATGGTTTTACAAATGAAAGTTTTGAACTTGGATATGTCTTTGTTTTATCCAAGAGAGGAGAATTCTATCTCTGAATGTTTTCTTCAACAAAGATACAGAGATGTCGTATTCTCTATGTCTAAAATCATGGTATTCGGAAACTAAGCCCTATAGTCATATATAGTCGCCATCCCAGTTTTCGAAAAGTGTTTTCTGGCATTACCATGAAAACTTAAGCCTAGAGGTGGTCTTGCGAGTACGTAATTGTACTCATATGGCTTTGTCCCTGGATATTCTAATCTCCAGATTATAATGAGGAGGCCTACATCGAGGAGGAGGTGTGTCGGGGATGTGCTTCCCCGGTACCCTGAGGGTGCGGGATTAGTGTGCTAATATTGTAGGAACGGATGAATTTAATTAAGAGAGGTGAATGAAAAAAGGAGAAAGGACATCTCGGGCCGAAACGAGAAAAGATGGGCCCATTTCCCTGTGGCCCGAGATCCGCATCTCGGTCCAACCGAGTTGACCGCATCGCCACGATCTCCCCTGCTTGGTCCCGACCGAGGCGAGCGCATCTCCAACCTCCAACGACCCCGACCTCGGGCATCAACACCTCGCGCCGCCGCCCTCGACCTCGCATCCTCGACATCGCCCTCCAGCCTCCAGCTCCGACGGTGCCCCCGGCTTGCCCCCGCCCGGCCTGGCCTCGCCGCATCCCGGCGCGCCCCTGCCCGGCGCGGCCGCCACCTCCACCTCGGCTTCCCCGGCAACCGCTACGTCCTCCCCGTCACCAACATCGTCGCCCTCGACCCCGGACGAGCTCTGCCCGACCTCGCCCGCACCGAACGCCTCCGACATCCTCTCGTCCGGCATCGCCCGACTCCGGCAGCGCCTCCCCAGGTTCTTCCACGCCGCGACGTCCCCGCCCTCGACCACATCCCGGAGCCCGGCCACCCAACCTCAACGACGGCGTCCGCCTCCTTCATCAGCAACCCCGGCGCGACCCCGACTCCGGCGCCGCCCAGGATCTTCTCCGGCCTGGCTGGTATTCCCGACCGTGACCGCCCGGACTCCACGTATGCGCAGCCCGGCCTCCACCGCCTGCGCGACCATGACCACGGCTGGGGCGTCTTTGCCAGGCCTAGCGCATCTCGGCAGTCTCCGGTACCCCGTGTCCGAGCTTGCCCTTGTTCCGGTGGCTGCGCTTCCGCTCCGGCGACTTCACGACGGCCCATCTCGGTTTGACCGAGGCCCCGCCTTCGGTGATAGGCCGGGTTCTGGTGTCTCGGATGAGCCGAGAACAGTTGACCGCACAGTATAATTGTAGTGTTTCGGAGGATAAGAGGATGGGGACCAACCGGATGCCTGGACATGCGCAACGGAACAGAGCAAGGACGCAGGAATCACGGGTCCACTCTTCCCAGACATGACCCAACATAGCTACAGTACCGCTACAGTACCCGTATGTGACAACAGTACAACTTCATGACATACGCTACAGTGCCGACAAGACCCCATCAGTCGTGTCGTGAACAATGTGCGGTGAATAGTGTTTTTGTCTGTTTGTCCCTGACTTGTCCCCTGGGCTCTCCTATATAAAGGGCACCAGGGGGAGAGGGAGAGAGAGGCCACCACCCCACCACTTCATTTCCCCCCTTCTCATTTTCTCTCAAGACTTCGTGGAGGCATGCCTAGCAGCTCACGGAGTATATTGTAGCCCGGATATTAAGAGAAGGAATTTACCGAGTAGGCTAGATGCTGCAGTAGGGGTTTTATCTCCTCCCGAGAGCCCCGTAGCAGGGTAAATCCTCGCGTCACCATGTCGGTTGAGTTTATCTGCGCGCGAGTTCATCGCGCAATCCCTCCCCGAGATCCCCTAGTGTCCGTCGGCCCCACAAATTAGCCTACCCTTAGGCATCTGTCTGTTCGCCACGACGACAGTTGGCGCACACCGTGGGGCAGAGTGGCGCTTGCGGGAACAATTTCGGACGAGACCCGACATCTCAAAATCCGGGATCCCTACGCTGCGGGCAGTGGTCACCGACATCCTGCGCCGCGGGTAGCGGTCGCCGGCATCTCCAAACCGGGATCCCTACGCTGCGGGCAGTGGTCACTGACATCCTGCGCCGCGGGTAGCGGTCGCCGGCATCCCAAAATCCGGGATCCCTACGCTGCGGGCAGTGGTCACCGACATGCTGCACCCCAGGTAGCGGTCGCCGGCATATCCAAACCAGGATCCCTACGCTGCGGGCAGTGGTCGCTGACATCCTGCGCCGCGGGTAGCGGTCGCCGGCATCCCAAAATCCGGGATCCCTACGCTGCGGGCAGTGGTCACCGACATCCTGCGCCGCGGGTAGCAGTCGCCGGCATCTCCAAACCGGGATCCCTACGCTGCGGGCAGTGGTCGCTGACATCCTGCGCCGCGGGTAGCGGTCGCCGGCATCCCAAAATCCGGGATCCTAAATCCGGGATCCCTACGCTGCGGGCAGTGGTCACCGACATCCTGCGCCGCGGGTAGCGGTCGCCGGCATCTCCAAACCGGGATCCCTACGCTGGGGGCAGTGGTCGCTGACATCCTGCGCCGCGGGTAGCGGTCGCCGGCATCCCAAAATCCGGGATCCTAAATCCGGGATCCTAAATCCGGGATCCCTACGCTGCGGGCAGTGGTCACCGACATCCTGCGCCGCGGGTAGCGGTCGCCGGCATCTCCAAACCGGGATCCCTACGCTGCGGGCAGTGGTCGCTGACATCCTGCGCCGCGGGTAGCGGTCGCCGGCATCCCAAAATCTGGGATCCTAAATCCGGGATCCCTACGCTGCGGGCAGTGGTCACCGACATCCTGCGCCGCGGGTAGCGGTCGCCGGCATCCCCAAACCGGGATCCCTAGCTGCGGGCAGTGGTCGCTGACATCCTGCGCCGCGGGTAGCGGTCGCCGGCATCCCAAAATCCGGGATCCTAAATCCGGGATCCCTATGCTGCGGGCAGTGGTCACCGACATCCTGCGCCGTGGGTAGCGGTCGCCGGCATCTCCAAACCGGGATCCCTACGCTGCGGGCAGTGGTCGCTGACATCCTGCGCCGCGGGTAGCGGTCGCCGGCATCCCAAAATCTGAGATCCTAAATCCGGGATCCCTACGCTGTGGGTTGAGGTCGCCAACATCCCTGCGCTGCGGGTAGAGGTCTCCGACATCCCTGCGCAGCAGGTAGAGGTCTCCGACATCCCTGCGCCGCGGGTTGAGGTCGCCGACATCACTGCGCTGCGGGTAGAGGTCTCCGACATCCCTGCGCTGCAGGTAGAGGTCTCCGACATCCCTGGGCCGTGGGTAGAGGTCACCGACATCCCTGCACCGCGGGTGGAGGTCATCGACGTCCCCTCATCGCGGAAACCGGTCGTCGACGTCCCAAACCGGCATCCCTGCATCGCGGGCACCAGCCGCCGGCGTCTGCCCCGACACTCATCATCAACGGACCCCTGGCAGTTGCACACCAGTTACCCGGGTTATGTCGCCTCCGACATCCCCAACCGCTCCTGTGCTCCGTGAGTATCGTCATCTGTACCTTGCAATTGTGTTATCTTAGATTTATTCGGGAACTGCCCATGCATGCTTAGTTTAATTGTTTACTCGGGAACGTGATATCGTAACCCGGGGACTGCCCTGTTGTGCCTCTTTTGTCATATGTTTGTGTTTTTTCCCGGGAGCAAGCTGTCTTGACCCGGGGACTGGCTTGCTGTTTCGTTTTGCCTGGCATGCTTAGTCGGTAGAGTAACTCGCTTTATATCTATTTATATGCTTGTTGTATCTTGCTTCTTGTTGTGTCACTTGTGAGCCGGCATCCTGAAACTGGACTCGGGGACTGCCGTGCTCCTTTGTCTTCTTGCTGCATCTGAAACTTTACCAGGGGACTTGGTGGAACCGGTATCCCCATGCCTGCCTCACCGGCTAGTTGTATTCTTATGTCTCGCATTAAATTCTCTTGAGCGTGTCGTTTAAAGTTTTCTGTCGGGGATATGATCCCCGAGACCTCTAACAACAAGACTTTCGGTATGGAAAATTCCTGTAATTATTGGATTTTTAAGTTGATGCGAGATTCTGTGAATCCCCCATAAACTCGGGGACTAGTGTCGGGGATGTACTTCCCCGGTACCCTGAAGGTATGGGGCTGTAGTCTTGATGTTGCAGGTATATTTACGTTTAAATGATGGAGGAATGAAGAAAAGAGAAGGAAAAGAGAATAGAAAGTGGCTTTGACCGGATATGACCGAATATGGGCCGGAACCCTCTATTTTTTGGCCCGAGACTGGCATCGCAATGGGCTGTTAGCAGGTACTCTGTCAACTCAGCGTCGCCCCCATCTCACCCACGCCCCCGACATCCTCATCCTCAACCTCGCCCGCATCCACGCCAGGCCGCCTCCGGCGTCTCCATCCCCGGCATCCACGACCTCGGCGTCCCCTCCTCCAACGCGCCCCCGCGACTCCTCCGACACTGCAGCTCCCCGACCTCAGCCATCTCCGACATCAGCCCAGCGCACCTCACCTCGGGTGGAGGCGGTCGCCCAGGCATGCCCCGACCTCGGCTCCGGCTTGCCCGTCCCGACGCGCCCCGACCTCATCGCGGACGTGTTGGGTTCGGTCACGGCATGACCTCACCTCGGATGCGGATGAGCCCGGCGTCACGGCCCGCGCGGCCCCCAACCTCGGCGGCTCCGAGGTCGCCTCCGGCGTGGCTTGTGTCTCCGGGAAGCCGCTCGGCATCCGCGCGGCCCCGCCTCCGACCTCGGCGACCGCGGCGTCCCGTCCGCGACCTCCCCTCATCTCCGCATCGACGCAGCAGCACCAGCTCGGCCGCACCATCGCCGACTCGTCCCCGGCTTTGGATATGCCGGTTGTCTCCTCCCACTCGTCTCAGTGTCGTCCCCGCGCATCACTGAGGTCGCTGCGCCCAACACCGGCATCCTGGCCGGCCAACTGTGGATTACGAGGTCAACAAGACCTCCGACTTGGGCAGACCGGGTACCCCCTCCTCAACTCGGTTGGTATGAGTTCGTCAGGCAGCAGCCTGTGGTGTTCTGATTTGCAATCATGCGAGATAAGAAGATAGCAGCTAAAGGACATGAGAAGATAAGAAGAGGACCTGGAGATGTGGAAGTCAGGCACTAGAAGACGAAATCCAGTACATGTCACCCAGGGCTACAGTGACGTTACAGTGCCCGGGATGTGACAACAGTACATTGCGCGCTGACATCATGAACAGTGCCGATAAGACCCTAGTGGTCATGTCGTCTACATTACCGATGAACAGTGTTTTTGTCTTCCTGTCCCCGACTTGTCCCATGGGCTCTGCTATATAAAGGGCACCAGGGGGGAGAGGAAAAAGAGACCCACCCCCACCACTTCATTTCCCCCCTTCTCATTTGCTCTCAAGACTTCATGGAGGCAACTGTAGCAGCTCATGGAGCGTGTTGTAGCCCGGATAGTAAGAGAGGAAATATACCGAGTAGGCTAGATGCTGCAGTAGGGGTTTTATCTCCTCACGAGAGCCCCGAAGCAGGGTAAATCCTTGTGTACCTGTGTCGGTTGTATTTACCTGCGCGCGTGTTCATCGCGCAATCCCTCCCCGAGATCCCCTAGCGTCCATCGGCCCCACAAATTAGCCTACACGTAGGCATCTGCCGTGACACCACCACGACAGTTGGCGCCCACCGTGGGGCTCAGTGGCGCTTGCAGGGACAATTTCGGACGGGACCCGGGATCCAAAATCCGGGATCCCTACGCTGCGGGCAGTGGTCACTGACATCCTGCGCCGCGGGTAGCGGTCGCCGGCATCCCAAAATCCGGGATCCTAAATCCAGGATCCCTACGCTGCGGGCAGTGGTCACTGACATCCTGCGCCATGGGTAGCGGTCACCGGCGTCCCAAAATCCGGGATCCAAAATCCGGGATCCCTGTGCTGCGGGCAGTGGTCATTGACGTCCCTGCACTGCGGGTTGAGGTCGCTGACATCCCTGCGCGGCGGGTTGAGTTTACCGACATCCCTGCACTACGGGTAGAGGTCTCCGGCATCCGTGCGCTGCGGGTAGAGGTCGCCGACATCCCTGCGCTGCGGGTAGAGGTCGCCGATATCCCTGCACCACGGGTGGAGGTCATCGACGTCCCTGCATCGCAGAAACCGGTCGTCGACATCCCGAACCGGCATCCCTACATCGCGAGCACCAGCCGTAGGCGCCTACCCCGACACTCATCATCAACAAACCCCTGGCAGCTCCACACCAGTTACCCGGGTTATGTCGCCTCCGACATCCCCAAACCGATCCTGTGCTCCGTGAGTATCGTCGTATGTACCTTGCAATTATGTTATCTTAGATTTATTCGGGAGCTGCCCATGCATGCTTAGTTTAATTGTTTAATCGGGAACGAGATATCGTAACCCGAGGACTACCCTGTTGTGCCTATTTTGTCATCTGTTAGTTTCTTCCCCGGGAGCAAGATGTCTTGACCCGGGGACTCGCTTACTTTTTAGTTCTACCTTGCATGCTTAGTCGGTGGAGTAGCGCGGTTTATATTTATTTATATGCTTGTTGTATCCTGCTTCTTGCTGTATCGTTTGTGTGTCGGCATCCCGAAACTGGACTCGGGGACTGCCGTACTCCTTTTTCTTCCTGCCGTATCTGAAAATTTACCCGGGGACTCGGTGGAAACCGAGCCTCTGTACTATTGCGTGGTTAGCTGCTAGAGTTATTTTCTGTCTTTATTCTTGTTAAAATATATATGTCTTAACTAACGTTGAAAGGTGATATCGGTTTTACCGTGAGGATATTCATGTCGAAAGTCTTGATTATATCGGTTATCTCGGATCCATCTTATATTTATTGTTACCTCAAGGTACATTGCATATGATCTGTGGTATCAGTTGGCCCACGTATCGCGGTATCATGCACAATTTCCAGATCCCCATTTATTTCGGTTCGCCAATATATCATGGCATACTGCAATATCTCCGTATCGCTATTCAGGTCGGCTCGCCATTATATCGCGGCATCATACCATAGCCCCAGATCCCCGTTTATTTCGGTTCGCCAATGTATCATTGCATCGGGCAATATTTCCAAATTGTCATTTGTTTCGGTTTATCAAAGTTCGCTAAAGGCAACACCTGAGATACCGAAACACCTGTGATGTGCCCAGAGTGGCAGAGATACCGAAACATGTGTGATATGCCCAGAGTGGCCGACATACCGACATACCGACATACCGACATACCGGCATACCGAGATACCTGTGTGACATCGTGTGTGTAGGCGTCTGTGTCGGTATACGCCCAGAGTGGCTAAACGCCGGCACATGAGACTCTGTGTCGGTATACGCCCAGAGTGGCTGCAAGCCGGCACATGAGGCGTCCGTGTCGGTATACGCCCAGAGTGGCTAAACGCCGGCATGTGTTATGTGTTTGTGTCAGACCGGCGATGGCCGAAGACATCTATGTCGGTAAAACGCCCAGAGTGGCTAAGGAGCCGGCATATGATTGTATTTATGCAGGTACTCTGGGAGCAAATGAAAACGATGAGGTTGAGATTTCTTCTAAGTCTGCGCGCGACTATGCGAGTCCCCCGCAGCCTCAGGGACTAGTGTCGGGGATGTGATCCCCGAGACCTCTAGCAACAAGAATTTCAGTATGGAAAATTCCTGTAATTATTTGATTTTTAAGTTGATGCGCGATTCTGTGAATCCCCCATAAACTCGGGGACTAGTGTCGGGGATGCACTTCCCCGGTACCCTGAAGGTATGGGGCTGTAGTCTTGATGTTGCAGGTATATTTACGTTTAAATGATGGAGGAATGAAGAAAAGAGAAGGAAAAGAGAATAGAAAGTGGCTTTGACCGGATATGACCGAATATGGGCCGGAACCCTCTATTTTCTGGCCCGAGACGGGCATCGCAATGGGCTGTTAGCAGGTACTCGGTCAACTCGGCGTCGCCCCCATCTCACCCACGCCCCCGACATCCTCATCCTCGACCTCGCCCGCATCCACGCCAGGCCGCCTCCGGCGTCTCCATCCCCGGCATCCACGACCCCGGCGTCCCCTCCTCCAACGCGCCCCCGCGACTCCTCCGACACTGCAGCTCCCCGACCTCGGCCATCTCCGACATCAGCCCGGCGCACCTCACCTCGGGTGGAGGCGGTCGCCCAGGCATGCCCCGACCTCGGCTCCGGCTTGCCCGTCCCGACGCGCCCCGACCTCATCGCGGACGTGTTGGGTTCGGTCACGGCATGACCTCACCTCGGATGCGGACGAGCCCGGCGTCACGGCCCGCGCGGCCCCCAACCTCGGCGGCTCCGAGGTGGCCTCCGACGTGGCTTGTGTCTCCAGGAAGCCGCTCGGCATCCGCGCGGCCCCGCCTACGACCTCGGCGACCGCGGCGTCCCGTCCGCGACCTCCCCTCATCTCCGCATCGACGCAGCAGCACCAGCTCGGCCGCACCGTCCCCGACTCGTCCCCGGCTTTGGATATGCCGGTTGTCTCCTCCTCCTCGTCTCAGTTTCGTCCCCGCGCAGCACTGAGGTCGCTGCGCCCAACACCGGCATCCTGGCCGGCCAACTGTGGATTACGAGGTCAACAAGACCTCCGACTTGGGCAGACCGGGTACCCCCTCCTCAACTCGGTTGGTATGAGTTCGTCAGGCAGCAGCCTGTGGTGTTCTGATTTGCAATCATGCGAGATAAGAAGATAGCAGCTAAAGGACATGAGAAGATAAGAAGAGGACCTGGAGATGTGGAAGTCAGGCACTAGAAGACGAAATCCAGTACATGTCACCCAGGGCTACAGTGACGTTACAGTGCCCGGGATGTGACAACAGTACATTGCGCGCTGACATCATGAACAGTGCCGATAAGACCCTAGTGGTCATGTCGTCTACATTACCGATGAACAGTGTTTTTGTCTTCCTGTCCCCGACTTGTCCCATGGGCTCTGCTATATAAAGGGCACCAGGGGGGAGAGGAAAAAGAGACCCACCCCCACCACTTCATTTCCCCCCTTCTCATTTGCTCTCAAGACTTCATGGAGGCAACTGTAGCAGCTCATGGAGCGTGTTGTAGCCTGGATAGCAAGAGAGGAAATATACCGAGTAGGCTAGATGCTGCAGTAGGGGTTTTATCTCCTCACGAGAGCCCCGAAGCAGGGTAAATCCTTGTGTCCCTGTGCCGGTTGTATTTACCTGCGCGCGTGTTCATCGCGCAATCCCTCCCCGAGATCCCCTAGCGTCCATCGGCCCCACAAATTAGCCTACCAGTAGGCATCTGCCGTGACACCACCACGACATTTTCATTTCTATCAAATATTTTCTATACATGTCTGTCTACGCTAACATTAAAAGAGGATGTTGGTTTTTCCGAGATGGTACCCATGTTGGTTTTTCCGAGATGGTACCCCTGTTGTTTTTACCGAGATGGTACACATGTTGGATAATAGCCTTACCCAAAGGAGATTCATATCAAAGATTCTGGGGATATCGGTCATTATATTGGTTAACAATTTCCAGATCGCCGTTTATTTCGGTTTGCCAATATATCATGGCATGCTGCAATATCTCCAGATAGCTACTTAGGTCGGTTCGCCAACATATCGTGGCATCATACCATATATCTAGATCCCCGTTTATTTTGGTTCGCCAGTATATCATGGCATACTGCAATATCTCTAGATCGCTACTTAGGTCGGTTCGCCAACATATCGTGGCATCATACCATATATCCAGATCCCCGTTTATTTCGGTTCGCCAGTGTATCATGGCATCGGGCAATATTTCCAAATCGTCATTTATTTCGGTATATCAAAGTTCGCCAAAGGCACCACCTGAGATACTGAAACACCTGTGATACGCCCGGAGTGGCCGAGATACTGAAATATGTGTGATATGCCCAGAGTGGCCGACATACCGACATACCGAGATACAGAAACACCCGAGATACCTGTGTGACATTGTGTATGTAGGCGTCTGTGTCGGTATACGCCCAGAGTGGCTAAACGCCGGCACATGAGACTCTGTGTCGGTATACACCCAGAGTGGCTAAAGGCCGGCACATGAGGCGTCCGTGTCGGTATACGCCCAGAGTGGCTAAACGCCGGCATGTGTTGTGTGTTTGTGTCAAGCCGGTGGTGGCCGCTATGTCGGTAAAACGCCCAGAGTGGCTAAGGAACCGGCATATGATTGTATTTTTTCAGGTACATGGTGGAGTACGTGAAGACGGTGAGGTTGATACTTTTTTTTTTAAGTCTGCGCGCGACTCTGCGAGTCCCCCACAGCCTCGGGGACTAGTGTCGGGGATGTAATCCCCGGGACCCCTGATAACAAGACTTTCGGTATGGAAAATTCCTAGAACTGTTTGATTTTTAAGTTGATGCGCGATTCTGTGAATCCCCATAAACTCGGGGACTAGTGTCGGGGATGTGCTTCCCCGGTACCCTGAGGGTGCGGGATTAGTGTGATAATATTGCAGGAACGGATGAATTTAAATAAGAGAGGTGAAGGAAAAAAGGAGAAAGGACATCTCGGGCCGAAACGAGAAAAGATGGGCCCATTTCCCTGTGGCCCGAGATCCGCATCTCGGTCCAACCGAGTTGACCGCATCACCACGATCTCCCCTGCTCGGTCCCGACCGAGGCAAGCGCATCTCCAACCTCCAGCGACCCCGACCTCGGGCATCAACACCTAGCGCCGCCGCCCTCGACCTCGCATCCTCGACAGCGCCCTCCAGCCTCCAGCTCTGACGGCACCCCCGGCTTGCCCCCGCCCGGCCTGGCCTCGCCGCATCCCGGCGCGCCCCTGCCCGGCGCGGCCGCCACCTCCACCTCGGCTTCTCCGGCAACCGCTACGTCCTCCCCGTCACCAACATCGTCGCCCTCGACCCCGGACGAGCTCTGCCCGACCTCGCCCGCACCGGACGCCTCCGACATCCTCTCGTCCGGCATCGCCCGACTCCGGCAGCGCCTCCCCGGGTTCTTCCACGCCGCGACCTCCCCACCCTCGACCACATCCCGGAGCCCGGACGCCCAACCTCAACGACGCCGTCCGCCTCCTTCATCAGCAACCCCGGCGCGACCCCGACTCCGGCGCCGCCCAGGATCTTCTCCGGCCTGGCTGGTATTCCCGACCGTGACCGCCCGGACTCCACGGATGCGCAGCCCGGCCTCCACCGCCTGCGCGACCATGACCACGCTCGGGTCGTCTTTGCCTGGCCTAGCGCATCTCAGCAGTCTCCGGTACCCCGTTTCCGAGCTCGCCCTTGTTCCGGTGGCTGCGCCTCCGCTCCGGCGACTTCGCTACAGCCCATCTCGGTTTGACCGAGGCCCCGCCTCCGGTGATAGGCCGGGTTCTGGTGTCTCGGATGAGCCGAGAACAGTTGACCGCACAGTATAATTGTAGTGTTTCGGAGGATAAGAGGATGGGGACCAGTCGGATGCCCGGACATGCGCAACGGAACAGAGCAAGGACGCAGGAATCATGGGTCCACTCTGCCCAGACATGACCCAACATAGCTACAGTACCGCTACAGTACCGCTACAGTACCCGGATGTGACAACAATACAACTTCATGACATACGCTACAGTGCCGACAAGACCCCATCAGTCGTGTCGTGAACAGTGTGCGGTGAATAGTGTTTTTTTTCTGTTTGTCCCTGAATTGTCCCCTGGGCTCTCCTATATAAAGGGCACCAGGGGGAGAGGGAGAGAGAGGCCACCACCCCACCACTTCATTTCCCCCCTTCTCATTTGCTCTCAAGACTTCGTGGAGGCATGCCTAGCAGCTCACGGAGCATATTGTAGCCCGGATATTAAGAGAAGGAATATACCGAGTAGGCTAGATGCTGCAGTAGGGGTTTTATCTCCTCCCGAGAGCCCTGAAGCAGGGTAAATCCTCGCGTCACCATGTCGGTTGAGTTTATCTGCGCGCGAGTTCATCGCGCAATCCCTCCCCGAGATCCCCTAGTGTCCGTCAGCCCCACAAATTAGCCTACCCGTAGGAATCTGTCAGTTCGCCACGACGACAAGGTGTATGACGACGACTACGCCACTTAGCTGTCACCGGTCAACTAAACTTGTGGGATCAGCGCTCGGAGATGTTAAGAGCCGTCGCTAGCCACGAGCTTCCGCTATCTTAGTTAATTCCGTCCTGTGTGGCGAGGTTTGTTAACTTTGGTCGTATGACCGCCTATGTGTTGTAAGACTTTTATTCGTGCGACTTGAATGATGTAACTCTTTGATACCTATGTTGGTTATGTGATTGCGATGCACTGATCATTGGGATCGTGATCTTTTACATAACGTGGGCATCTTGGACTTGTTTCGAGGGGTCCTTACAGACTTGGTATTAGAGCCATCGTTGACCTTAGGAGACTTTAGCTAGGTTGGGCGTCGACGTCACGCAAAAATGTTTTTCCTAAAAATCTAGGAGAGATACTTATAATGTGCAGAATATACTGCTATCCCCTCCCCTCTGTTGTTGGTTAATGATTAATACTACCTCCATTCCAATGAATAAGGCTTATATTATTTTGAAAAAGTCAATCCATGTAAACTTTGACCAACTTTTAATTAAAAAGTATCAACTTGCAAAGTATAAAACTAATGTCATTAGAATTATCATGGACTATATTTTCATATGATATCCATATAATATCATATTTACTGGTAAACTTTTCTAAAATTTTGGTCAAACTTTACTTGGCTTGACTTTTGTAAAAAAATATAGGCCTTATTCATCGGAATAGAGGGAGTATTATACATGTATTAAACCTCATGTTTTTATTTGTTTAAAATGTTGCGCACCGTTCACTAATTCAACCTCCATTTAAAATTTTGTGTAGATGAGCGGAGAGTTCTCGTCGTCGATTCAGTTGGGAGCTGTGCCCGACACTGGAGTTTCGCGTCTGTTCCAGGCAGACCTACTCCAGCTGACCAGGCACTTGAGGCTTCCGCTACCTGAGCTGCTGATAGGGCGCTGTCTACCCATGGTTGGGGACGAGATGTCCTGGACCGTGAGGTGCATCCTTCGAGGACCGCTGGTGCCACCCTTCGCCGAGGAGCTGATTGAGGATGCCCTTGCATCGACTTAGATGGGGGCGTTTGTCACCGTGCTACAGAGAGGTCTTGCTCGCCTGGTGTGTGCTCACAGCACCGAGCTGGGCGGCACCCGTTTCGAGTTTTACTCTGGCCTGGACGAGCAGAGTAACCCTGTGCCGCCGCGTCCCCACCCCACTTTCGGGAACCACTTGGCCGAGCTGGGACTCCTCATCGAGTACACCCAGTCCCAGCTGGTCACTAGTCGTTTCGAGAGTGATCTTCACCGTCTGAATCATGACGGTGCTGAGGTGCGGATCTCGGCAGCTGAGCTGAGGAACGAGCACCTGGAGACGCAACTCAAGGCGTCTCAGGACAAGCTGAAGACCGTGGAGCTGAAGCTCAAGACCTCAGAGGAGCGTCTAGTGGAGTCCCAGGCAGAGCTGAAGAAGGAGCGCAAGGAGCGCCGTTCCGTATCTGCACGTTTCCAGACTACTCGCTTTTACAAGTTCCATCTTGGCGGTATGGTGGACATGCTCCGGTCGACCATTGACGACTGCGACGAGAGGATTAGCGAGCTGGAGAGCGAGGTGGAGGCGCTGAGCAAGGAGAACGATGATCTGCTGCCTGATGATGAGGACCCTATGGAGGATATGGATATGGAGCCTGAGAGTGGATAGGACGACGACGACCTTCGAGGCGAGGACGGTGAGGACTCGGGGGCTGTGATGTCCAAGGACGAGGACCCCGACAAGCCACCTTTCGACAGCGACGCTGCCGTGGACGTGGAGTAGCTAGGTGCGTAGTACTTTTTGGGTTAGGGCCGAACCATCGCGATAAGTGGATGCG
Organism: Poa annua; assembly: GCA_026929855.1. Taxonomy (NCBI): domain Eukaryota; kingdom Viridiplantae; phylum Streptophyta; class Magnoliopsida; order Poales; family Poaceae; genus Poa; species Poa annua. Next base: position 34,449,443 of record CM049431.1, read on the forward strand.
ATTGTGTGGTCTAGTTAGTATGAGTGTTTGTTTGAATTATTGTAAGACTATGTCAGTTCGGGTGTTGTGGTTGTGAACTATGTGATGATGCTTTTGGAACCTTGTTATGGAGTGGATCATGTCTTATTATGAGTAATGTCTTGCTAAAATTTATATGCTGTTGTGTCTGATTGATGAACCCTTTTCCCAAAACCTGTTTTACAAATTCTATTAAGGTTATTAATGTGTGTTTTAATCTGAAATTCAGAATGGCTAGGGATCCACCACCCCCACCACCCGAGCCATCTATGGCTCAAGTGCTACGTCTTCTCCTGGAAGATCGCGAGGCAGCTCGCACTAAGAGGAATGCCAACCTTGCCACCCTGCAGCATCTTGCTCAGACTGCCGTCAACCAGAATGGCGGCCAAGGAAATGAGGAACCCCGCTCCAAGCTTCGGGACTTTCAGAACACCAACCCGCCAGTCTTCTCCAAAAGTGAAGTACCCCTGGATGCTGATGATTGGATCTGTACCCTCGAGAACAACCTGAGAGTCGCCCAAGTGGGTGACAACGAGAAGGTGGTCTACGCCACTCACTACCTCTCTGGGCCTGCCCGAGCATGGTGGGAGGCCATTCGTGCTTTGTTGCCACCGGAGGAAGTTGTGATTTGGGCGGCATTCAAGACCAAGTTCTTGAAGCGTTATGTGCCCTCCGGACTCGTCAGTATTATGCGAGAGAGGTTCCTGCAGCCCAAGCAAGGCGGGATGTCTGTGAGTGAGTACTTGGAGAAGTTCACTTCTCTAGCAAGGTATGCGCCCACTGACACCGATACCGAAGACAAGAAGAAGGAGAGGTTCCTGAATGGGCTTCATGATGAGATGCAGTGTATCCTGGTGGTGATGCCTTTCACTGACCTGGAGTCTCTGGCAGATGCAGCCATTATGATGGAGCACAAGCGCAAGGCTTCGTTTGATAACCGCAAGCGTCGCCAGCAGATGCAACAAGGCAGTAGCAGCAGCAGCCCAGCTGGGAGTTACCCCCGTCCGCGCCCTTACCCTCCACCAAGGCCTTCTTATCCATCACCAAGGCCTCCAACCTTTGCACCAAGACCCAGCTACTCCCCTCGCCCGCCTGCACCTCGCCCTGGAGGTGGTTCCAACCCCGGCCTCAACTTTAACAGGCCGCCTGCTCCGAAGCCAACAGGAGGGTGTTTCACTTGTGGACAGCCTGGACATTTCTCGCGGGATTGTCCCACTAGGCAGCCCGCCGGTGGTCGCCCTAATGCGACAAAGATGAACCAAGGGCCACCACGTCCACCAGGAGGCAAGAACCCGTATCCCAAGAAAGCAGCTCCTGTCACCCGAGGCCATCTGAATCATATCAGTGCAGAAGAAGCTCAGGAGGCGCCAGATCTGGTTATGGGTATGTTCCCTGTCAACTCAGTTCCAGCCTCAGTTTTGTTTGATTCAGGAGCTTCCCATTCCTTCGTTACAGATCCGTTTGTTAGGAAGAGTGGTATGGTTCCAACTTTGATGCATCGTCCTATGAGGGTGCAAATTCCGGGGGCCACTACCAAGGCCATTTTGTCGTGCAAGGAGACTCCTGTGGAAATTCAGGGAGCCCGTTTCCATGCAGACTTAGTGGTCTTAGGAAAGCAAGGGATAGAAGTGGTTTTAGGAATGAATTGGATGGCAGTCAACCGGGGGAAAATTGATTGCACTAGCAAGTCTGTCACCCTAACCACCCCGGAAGGAGAGGATATTACATATTACTCAACCTATTACTCCACCTCGAGTCATTGCCATAAGTGTGTAGCTGGAACCATTTTGGAAGAGGTACCGGTAGTATGTGATTACCCGGATGTCTTTCCCGAGGAGTTACCCGGTATGCCGCCAGATCGGGATATCGAGTTTATCATTGAGTTGGTACCCGGTACTGGCCCTATAGCTCAAAAACCCTACCGGATGAACCCCGAAGAGTTGGTGGAACTGAAGAAGTAGTTGGATGACCTGCTTAGAAAAGGAATGATTCTCCCTAGTGCGTCACCCTGGGGGTCACCAATCATTTTCGTGGATAAAAGGGACGGTAGCACTCGCTTGTGTGTGGATTACCGTAAGTTGAATGATGTGACTATTAAAAACAAGTATCCTCTACCCAAACTTGAAGATCTATTTGATCAGCTCAACGGAGACCGAGTCTTCTATAAGATCGATCTCCGCACTGGTTACCATCAGCTGAAAGTAACAGAATCTGACATCACTAAGACGGCCTTCATCTCTCGTTATGGATTGTTTGAGTATACGGTGATGTCCTTCGGCCTAACTAACGCCCCTGCCTACTTCATGAACCTCATGAACAAGGTGTTCATGGAATACTTGGATAAGTTTGTAGTTGTCTTCATCGACGACATCCTGATTTATTCCAAGTCAGAAGAAGAGCATGAAGAACATCTGAGGTTGGTTCTCGGAACCCTGCGAGAGCACCAGTTGTATGCTAAGTTCAGTAAGTGCCAGTTTTGGTTAAAAGAAGTAGGTTTTCTTGGCCATGTTATATCAGCGGGAGGGATATCTGTAGATCCTACCCACATCAAGTCCATCCTTGAATTCCCAACCCCCACCAACCAGACCGAAGTGAGGTCCATCCTTGGATTAGCGGGTTATTACCGCAAGTTTGTTGAAGGATTTTTGAGTATCGCCAAGCCCCTTACTCAACTTTTGAAGAAGGACCAGAAGTTTATCTGGACCGACAAATGTGAAGCCAGCTTCCAGGAACTGAAAAAGCGCCTTACCACCGCACCTATTTTAACCATGCCTGATGTGACCAAAGATTTCGTGGTTTATTGCGATGCCTCCAAACTTGGACTTGGATGTGTCCTTATGCAAGAGGGAAAAGGGATTTCCTACTCGTCGCGACAACTCCGCAAGCATGAGTAGAATTACCCAACCCATGACCTAGAGCTTGATGCAGTGGTCCATGCACTCAAGACCTGGCGGCACTTTCTGATGGGTAACCGCTGCGAAATTTACACCGATCACAAGAGCCTGAAGTACATCTTCACCAAGAGGGATTTGAACATGAGGCAGCGAAGATGGATAGAACTCATCAAAGATGATGACTTGGACATCCATTACCACCCTGGAAAGGCTAACAATGTGGCTGATGCCCTTAGCCGTCAGCCGTGTTCATTCAATTCCATGATCAAGATTCGACAGCCAGAACTCTGGGAAGAGCTTGATAAGATGGGTATAGAGGTAGTCAGTTATGGGGCAGTCGATCAACTCCTGTTGCAACCCACCTTATGGGAGCAGATCAAGGAAGCACAGAAGGGTCACGAAAGCATTGAGGGCATCAAGTGAAGATTGGACAAAGAGGAAGTCCCTGTGTTCACCATCGACCCTACCGGTATTCTTTGGTACAAGAGACGCATCTGCGTATCGTCAGATCCTGCTTTGAAGAAGTTAATCATGAAGGAGGCCCACGAGACTTTGAATTCTATCCACCCCGGTGGGACCAAGATGTACCAGGATTTGAAACAAAATTTCTGGTGGCATGGCATGAAGCGCGAGATTGCACTTTTCGTCCAGAATTGCGATGTCTACCAAAGGGTCAAAGCAGGACATCAACGACCTGTTGGATTGCTTCAACCTCTCAAGTTTCCCGAGTGGAAATGGGATGAGCTCGGCATGGATTTTATCACTGGATTACCCCGATCCAATCAAGTTCATGACGCTATTTGGGTTGTTGTGGATAGGCTCACCAAGGTTGCACACTTCTTACCTGTGCGCACCACCCATCGATCGGATCAACTGGCAGACCTTTATATGTCCCGTATCGTCAGCCTTCACGGAATTCCCAAGACCATTGTGTCTGATAGGGGGCCCAGTTCACCTCTCGTTTCTGGTTTAAGCTGCATGAAGCCCTGGGAACAAAACTATTTTTCAGCACCCCATATCACCCTCAGACAGGAGGACAAACGGAAACAGTCAACGTGATCTTAAAAGATATGCTTCGATCCTGTGTATTGGCTTATGGGGCCAATTGGGAAAGTTGTTTGCCGTTTGCTGAGTTTTCGTACAACAACAGCTACCAAGCCAGTCTGAAGATGGCGCCATTCGAGGCTTTGTACGGACGAAGATGCCGTACCCCCTTGAACTGGTCGCAAACGGGAGACAGCCAAATTTTTGGGGTTGACACCCTGAGGGAAGCCGAAGAGAAAGTTCAACTCATCCGCGACCGTCTTAAGGCCGCCCAGTCCAGACAGAAAAGTTACGCAGATTCCAGGAGGCGTGGACTCAACTTCAAGGAAGGAGATATGGTATACCTGCGTGTTACTCCACTCAAGGGAATGCAGCGTTTTCATGTGAAGGGGAAGTTAGCACCAAGGTATATTGGTCCCTTTAGAATCGTCAGTCGAAGAAGAGAAGTATCTTACCAGCTAGACCTGCCGCCTCATCTGTCAGAATTTCATGACGTGTTTCATGTGTCCCTGCTCCAGAAGTGTCTGCAAGTTCTAGGTGGGACTCATTCATATCAGGAGGTAGATCATCGCACCATTGATCTCAATCCTGATCTCACCTATCGAGAGCGACCACTTCGTGTTCTCGCTGAAGACGTCCGTCTTACACGGAGGCGGAAGATCATATTCTTGAAGATCCAGTAGAGCAATCATTCGGAGGAAGAAGCCACCTGGGAGCGTGAAGATTATTTGGAGCGTGAATTTCCTGGTTTTCTTCCTTCTTCAAATCGGGAATCTCGGGGACGAGATTCTCCTAAGGGGGGGAAGGTCTGTAACACCCCATTTCTCTTAGCTTTAGCACTTTAGCATTGTGGTGTTATTCTAGATTTTCACTCCTAGCAAAAACTTTTGTGTTGGTAGAATTTTGAGTCATGATTTAATTTGTTTGCACACCTTATTCTTGTTGTGCTCCACTAGCATTCCATGATAATTGAAAGCACTAAAACCTCAACAAAAAAATATCAACTATTAGGATCTTCATGGTTGTTAAAACTTAGCCAAACTAGGAGCAAATATTAAGCAAACCATAAATGGTTTTTGACATGCATCTGAACCATTTTAGTCTAAGGAGTATATAGTTTCATACCCTGTTCCAAACCCTCTCAAAAGAACTTGTTTGCACCTAAATATCACTAGCTTTTGGAGCCATCAAATTAACATGACTATTTGAGTTATTCTTTTTCTTCTCACTAAAAGTTTTCTTTTCCTTGAGAGTCAAATGAGGTATTTTGACTTGGGCATTTATGAATTCGGTAATTTCTCCTAATTTAGGTGAGTTTGGGGCATTGACTCATTTTTTTTGTGGGTCATGCTTGAATAATTCAAACTTAGGTTTTGAAAGTCCTTTGAGCAAATTTACTCAAACCTTCCACCTTTTCCTCTCTCACTCTTTTCTACTCCACCTTCGGGAAAAGGAGAGCAACAACCTCACCCCTGGCCCCACCTGTCATGGACTAGGGTCATCCCCTCCTCTCTCTTCTCTTCTTTTCTCTTCTTTTCCACCCAACCGAAGCCCACCTCCTCTCTTCTCACTGGCTAGGTCGTGTCACCCCGACCAGCACACTCTCTATCCCTCTCAACCGCCCTCCTGAGCCAGTAAGAACGAGGGAGAGCCACCCCTCCCTCTCTCCTGCCCGAGCTAACCCTAGATCGGGTGGCACCCGTTATATCCACCCGAGCCCCTCCTCTGCTCATTCTCCCCCTCCCTGGCACCTCCCCATCCCACTCCTCTCCTCTCTGGCGAAATCCATCGAGCTCTCTCCCCCATTTGCTCTCGAGGAGGAGAAAACTCACTCGGTACCCGACGGCAAGAAATGGCTCTAGCCGCCGTTCTCCTCCACCATTTCTCGCCATTGTTGGCTCCCTGTGACCCCTACTCGAGCTCTAACCCCTCCACACTTTACTCTTTGCTCCAGGTGTGTAGATACGTCGCCCTTGTCCACGATGCGAGCTCGGAGGAGGCGCCATGGTGGCATGCAGAGGACCTCCCCGGCGTTTCTTTGCGTAGGAATCCGCTGGCCTATTTCTTCTCCGCCGAACCCCACCCTCCGCTCGAGCTCTGGACGTCCGAGGTGAGCTCCTCGTCGAGTCCCTCTTCTTCCCTCTCTTTTTCTCGGTTTCCCGCTCGTGTCACCGGCGCGGGGAAGAAGAAAGGCCAGGGCCGTCCGATCTAAGATCGACGACCCTGTTTGAATCCCCCCCCTTCTAATCTCCGCCGTACGCTCCAGATCCGGCGACCGCACACCGGTTCCACCGGCCTAGTTCGCCCCCGAGGCCCATCACCAGATCCAGCCGTTTCGGCCTGTTTTCCATTTATTCTTATTTCCTGTTATTTTTCCAGTAAATCAATAGTCTAGCTTTTAATCATTTGTGGTAAATCCCGAGTTGCTAAAATGATGGGATTAATTTTGTAACATGCATGCACGTTTTCTTAACCACGTGGCATTGGATTTGTTGCAAAATGTGTTTCCTGTTGTGTGTTAAAATAGATCTAGTAATAAGTACCTATTTCACCATTTGTTTAATAACTTGTGTTGTATAAATACAAATCATCCAATCTTGGATCTGTTGGAAAGCTTGTAAAAATGTCTATCTAGATTGGCAAATCTTGCATGCAGGAGGTTATTCTAGAAAAAGTTGTTTCTAGTCTAAGAATAACATCATTAGATGTTTGGTGATGTTTAATTCTTAAATGAAAACACTTTTTGAGGTAAATCCACTTGGAAGTGTTAGATATGAGTTGGAAGTATCATGTGCCACAAAGGTAGATTTTTCCTGTAAATATTTATTACTTATTGGGCAAATCTCTGAAAAACAGGGAGATATTCTCTTAAAATGCATTTCTGCAATTTCAGAGATTATTGCATGTCTAGTTTTGTTTGGTTGAGCCACCTTTGCCCTAGATTAATGTTGGGGATATTTTTGTAGGATAACCACATGTTTTATCTAACTTACCCCACTGGTTTGGCACCAAAATAGTCCCTAGTATTTTCTGTACTTAAATAATAGTCAGAAGTTTAGGTATTCTTAAAACAAGGATAACTTGAGCTAGGAGTAGCCAAATTTGATGAACAAAATATCCACTTAAAGAGAAAACTCATATCTCACCAGAAAGGTTAATTGTGCATACAGGAGATCTATAAAGCTGAGTCTATCTTCTGTTTGAGTTTGACATCAGTAGCTCTTAACTGATTTTTAATTCTTGTTTGGTGATAGATTTTCATGCTCAGCTAATTTTCAGAGCTCCATATAGTAGTTAGGAGTAATGTGGTAGAAGGTTTTTTTTTAGGAGCAGTACCTTAGGATTTATGCCCTTTTCATGTAAACAACCCTTGATGACAATTTAAATGCATTAGTTGTGTTTTGTGTTGTGTGATGCTTGTTGTTGGTTATTATATTTTAGATTGTTATGAAGTCGCAGTTTAGGATTTACACTAGCCTCGTTTGTTTTTCATGTTACGGTAGAACCGCAACCCGAGGAAGAGCAGTACGAGGTAGTTGAGCACAACTACGAAGAAGAACCAGACCCGGGGCAATACTCTGAGCAAGGCAAGCCCACCTCACCATTATAATGGATCCTATTATTTTGAACAAGCATGTTTTGTTTTCAAACTAAAATAATGCATGTTTTAATTCTTTTGTGGCACCTTGCCACCCGAAAACTATTTTACAAAATATTGTTTGGCCAAAGGTATCTACTAGAATACTATAGGTGTTACAAAAAGAGTTTATTTGGTGAGCCTTGTTGTTGAAGGCTCCATCAAAAATATTAAGCTTTCTAGTAATCTACCTTCATCTACTTACCTCAAAACTATAGGATGGGAACCTGTTTGATAAAACTGTTTTATGGAGAAAACCTGAGTTGCTGGGAGCAATCAGCGAGAAAGAAATGTTTTATGAAAACCCGAGATGATGAGAGCATTCGGAGATGTTGCGAAAACCCGAGCTGCTGGGAGCAGTCGGAGATGGAGGTTTAATTTCCTGCTGCCGCCCGAACAATTAACCCGTGCAACCACACTACCTGACATGGGTAGGGCTTAGCCGGAAGCTTGTCTGTTTTAGTGTTGGGGCTCTCATACTTTCTATGAGGGCTGGGCCGGAAGCTTGTCTCGAAGCCGGGTTGTCGTCCGGAAGAGACAATACACTGCTGTGGATCAGCAACCGGACGATTACGGTAGGTCTCCTGACGTGGCGGTGTAGCGTCCCGAGGAAAGACCAAGAGGTCTTGTGGAGCACACGGTGCCAAGGAGAACAAACCTACCGGGAAGCCCCGATACTAGGGTGGTCATAGTGGAAAGCTTTGATCGTGTTATCCGGACCCCCGCATGCAGTCGTATGACGGGCCGTGGCAGACATGGCGGAATGACCGATAGGTGTGGGTAAAGTGTGCAACCTCTGCAGAGTGTAAATCTAATCGAATAGCCGCGTCCCGGTTATGGACGGTTGGAAAGGCCACACTGGGCGACTGGAGAAAGAAGTTGTTTTATAGAGGAAAAATGTTTATGTTGAAATCAGGAGGTACCTGGGAGGTATGGAATTTGGGTGAGGATGATTGGTCTCGGGGAGACAATCAGTCCAATCTCAAGGAAGGAAAAAGGGGTATCCCCATTCTAGTGTTTTCAATGGTTTTACAAATGAAAGTTTTGAACTTGAATATGTCTTTGTTATATCCAAGAGAAGAGAATTCTATCTCTTAATGTTTTCTTCAACAAAGATACAGAGATGTCGTATTCTCTATGTCTAAAATCATGGTATTCGGAAACTAAGCCCTATAGTCATATATAGTCGCCATCCCAGTTTTCGAAAAGTGTTTTCTGGCATTACCATGAAAACTTAAGCCTAGAGGTGGTCTTGCGAGTATGTAATTGTACTCATATGGCTTTGTCCCTGGATATTCAAATGTCCAGATTATAATGATGAGGCCTACGTCGAGGAGGAGGTGTATGACGACGACTACGCCACTTAGCTGTCACCGGTCAACTGCACTTGTGGGATCAGCGCTCGGAGATGTTAAGAGTCGTCGCTAGCCACGAGCTTCCGCTATCTTAGTTAATTCCGTCCTGCGTGGCGAGGTTTGTTAACTTTGGTCGTATGACCGCCTATGTGTTGTAAGACTTTTATTCGTGCGATTTGAATGATGTAACTCTTTGATACCTATGTTGGTTATGTGACTGCGATGCAATGATCATTGGGATCGTGATCTTTTACATAACGTGGGCATCTCGGACTTGTTTTGAGGGGTCCTTACAATTTTCAACATGGATCTAGAAGGCCAATGAAGGACTTAGCCAAAACAGGACTTCAGAAGTATCTCCAAGGAGTAGAAGCACTTAGAATAAATCAAGAAGAAGTTCATGAAGACCAACCCGCAATATTTTCTAAGTCTTGCTTCCTCCCTCCCTTTTCTCCCTTCTTCTCTTAGACCTCTTGATGACTAAGTTATATTCAAGACCAACTTGGATACTATCAACACCATCAAGTCTTCAAAGCCATCAAGTTCACAAAATTGCAATGAATTCATCACATCAAGAAGAAAAGGAAGCAAGGAGAAGATTTTTCATTCTTCTTTATATCTCTTCCCTCTTTCTTAATCTTGTCCTTCACTTTAGACATAAACAAATTTTGATCATGTTATTACCATCTTGGAAGTTTGTTGGATCCTAGCGGCATAGTGAGATGAAGCGGCCTGGAGACTAACCTTACATGTCCACGTACATGAGACCTCTTCCACAACTTAAGTGGCTGGCCGGGTGTCTGTCTCTCTCACTATAGTGACTATCAAATTTACAAGGAGTTTATAATAATTGTTGATCACCTTGAAGAATAGACTTAGTATTTTCTCTAAGTATTTTGCACATCATGACTAAGCCATTAGAGTGCTTATTCAAGAGGACTTATATCAAAGTATTGGTCCAACTTATGACCTTAGTCCTTAGTCATTTTGACTAACATATTTGCCTTGCACTTAACTTAGAAAATTTTCATGGCATGACATGCATCTCTAGTCCTTAGAAATATTTTGCACGTCATGTATAAACATATTTTTCCTTAGAATTTTTATGAAACTTGTTTGTTCATTATGTATGTGTTTGTATGCATTGTGTTGTGTTTTATGTTGATTGTTGTATTGTGGTTTGTCTATATTGTTTAGATTGAACGGAGAGCCCCGAGTTACGTTGAAAAGAGTTTGTGAGTAAAGACCTCATTCAAAGGCAAGTGGCACATTCATAAACCTCCTACTATTTTCTATATGCATTACTTAGTGTATTTTTATATAATCATGTGTAGGATAGTATTGCTATGCTAAACCTGTGTAGAAATTCCTTTCTCTTAAATAACAAATCTTGATCGAACCAATATTTGCCCAATGGATACAATCTGCTCTCGGCAAGACGACATACGGGTTCGATATACTCTTATCTTCAACGAATGGCCCCGCTTTCAATGCAGGTCGAAACCTATGGTTGCCTGGATGGTTGAATGCTGTTAATGAGAATAGTAATTCGCTTTTCTTAACAATCGGACCTGGAGATTTCTTGGTTCATCATGCTATTTAGGTTCCTGTGCAATAACTTAGTAGAATTATTGATTCTATGCAAATGTTGTTTTGTGAAAATCTAAATTCTACTAAGATAAGAAAGAACCTCCTGGGTGGATTGGTTGTATGGAGTCGAGTTGAGTGGCTACTCAGGCCCATGTCTATGGGTCCTGGAGTACCTACACTTGTGGATGGCCACCGAGGGAATAAAGGAATCTGAAGAACTTCGAGTGACAATTGCTTCCAGTGCAGCCATTTCCATATGGGCTTTGGCTTGAACAATTATGTTGCGTGGACTCGCCGCGGCTTGACAAGAAGATGTAGAGGGTGTTAGGTGGAACGAGTCAAGACAGAGTGGGAGGTAAAATGCTTCTGAAAGATCTCGTCTCATTCTTCTCCTTTTCCTTAACACTTCATAGTGTAGAGGATAGTTTGGGTTGAATGGGTACAACGGTGAACGTGCACAACCTCTGCAGAGTGTAAAACTAAGTACTTAGTCGTGTCCCCGGTATGGACAATTTGAGCAGCTGATCACTGACGTCAACAGAGGATTCCACCATTCCAATTTCTAAGATAAAACTTGATGGTTGAACAAGGGTAGAATGAGACAGTGGATTGCATGCCACATATGTCTCGAATAGGAGAAAAGTGTTTTCCAAAGAGTTAGGAAAAATTGGCTTTATGCAAAATAGCCTTGAACTCCACCAGCCAAATTTGCATATAGGTTATTAGAGTTATTGCACTAAGTGTACACCATAGTGTCACTTGCCAGACTCCATTCTTAATGGAATCTCACCCACGTTGTTGCAATATTTTTCTTATTGCAGATTGTTCAGATGACGAGTGAGGTTTCATTTAAAGGTTTCGAGTCTGCAACCAACATGTTTTCGCCTGTAGCAACATGAAGATGATGGAGACTCACTGCTATTTATTTCCGCTGTTTACTCTTTCTGTGCTAGCTTTATGCTATGCAAGTTGTAAAAGAATATTTTCCAAGTCTGGATCATCGATGTAATAAAATTGATACTTTGTTGTGATATTACATCGTAAACTGTGTGTGCAAACGAATCGATCCAGAGATTTGCACTATACACAAGTACATTGCCATATTTTAAGTGCAGGTACGCTACAATAGGAATGGATTGGATGAATCGTTTTGAAGGAATCATAAACTGTGCTAATAGAGCTATCACCCTCACCACCCCAGAGAAAATGAAGATTAAGTTCAGATCAACTTTCGAACTTAAGAAAGTTAGGCTAAATTCTCTTAAGGGGGTTAGCCTTGGTTATGTGCTTATTGTCAAGGAATACCGAGACGTTTTCCCAGAAGAATTACCGGGAATGCCACTCGATAGAGATGTAGAGTTTCTCATCGAACTGAAACTCGGTACTCGACCAATGGCTAAGAGACCATATCCTATGGTGGTAGATGAACTGAAAGAGCTCAAGAAGCAACTGAAAGAACACATTCAGAAAGGATTTATTCGTCCAAGTTCATCGCCATGGGGAGTACCAGTCTTATTTGTTAAAAAGAAAGATCATACCCAAAGACTAGTCACGGACTACAGGGATATAAATGAGCATACTATCAAGAACAAGTACTCGTTACCCAAGATTAATGAACTATTTAATCAACTGGAAGGTGCTTGTGTTTTCTCAAAGATCGATCTTTGATCCGGGTACCTCCAAATGAAAGTTAGAGAAATGGATATACCCAAGACTGTATTTGTTACGAGATATGGCTCTTATGAGTACACCGTAATGCCTTTTGGATTAACCAATGCTCCAGCCTATTCCATGAATATGATGAATAAAGTGTTCTTGGATTTTCTGGATAAGTTTGTGGTAGTTTTCATCGATGATATTTTAATTTACTCCAAGAGCCACAAAGAACATGAAGAGCATTGGCGTCTGGTATTGCAGATACTACGTGAACATAAGTTGTATGCCAAATACAGCAAATGTGAGTTTTGGTTAGAACAAGTCAGATTTCTAGGCCATCTGGTATCCAACGAGGGTATATCGGTGGATCCTGAAAAGGTTTCAGCTGTAAGTAATTGGGAGCCGCCAAAGAATATGGGGGAATTACGGAGTTTTTTTGGTCTAGCAGGATACTACCGAAGATTCATTGAAAACTTTTCCAAGATTGCCAAGGCCTTGACAGAATTATTGAAGAAGGAGAAGAAGTTAGAGTGGACTGAGGCATGTGAAGCCAGTTTTCAGGAATTGAAGAAACGTCTAGTTTCAGCCCCATTTCTATGCTTACCTGATTTAGAGAAGGAATTCCAGGTGTACTGTGATGCTTCACGCAAAGGGATGGGAAGTGTATTGATGTAGGAAAGCAGAGTGGCATCTTATGCCTCTAGACAACTCAAGAAACATGAAGCAAATTATCCTACCCACGATCTCAAGTTAGCATCAGTAGTACATGCCCTGAAGACATGGAGACCCTATTTGATGGGAAAAAGATGTGAAGTATTCACTGACCACACAAGTTTGAAGTATATTTTCACTCAGAAGGAATTGAACATGAGGCAGAGAAGATGGTTGGAACTTATCAAAGATTATGATATAAGTCTCCAATACCATCCGGGAAAGGCTAATGTAGTAGCAGATGCCCTGAGTCGTAAGGTATATGTGAATGGCGTCACGACAGGAGAAATACCTGAGGATTTATGAAAGGCATTCAAGGACCTCAGATTGGAAGTAGTACTAGAAGGTTTTGTAGCCTCATTAGTAGTACAGCCAACTTTGATGGACAAGATACGCGAAGCTCAGAAGGGAGACAAGGAAATAGAAGAAATCAAAGTCAATCTGAGAGCATCAAAAGCTAAGGGATTCCATGAAGATGAGCAACAAATTTTGTGGTTTGGAAAACGTGTGTGTGTGGCCAATGATCCTGAGCTTAGGAAGTTAATTCTGCAAGAAGCCCATGAGACACCTTATTCCATTCATCCGGGAAATACCAAGATGTATATGTATGTGAAGGAGAGACTTTGGTGGAACAACCTGAAGAGGGAAATAGCAGAATATATCGCAAAGTGTGATGTATGCAGTCCAGTAAAAGCAGAAAATCAGAAACCAGCAGGACTTTTACAACCTTTGAAAGTGCCCGACTAGAAGTGGGATTCTATTGGAATGGATTTCATCACAGGGTTACCAAGGACCAAATCGGGTTATGATTCTATTTGGGTTATTGTTTGCCGTCTAACAAAAATAGCTCACTTTATACCCGTGAAGACCACTTATACAAGTGCTAAGTTGACTGATATTTACATGAAGAGAATTGTGTGCCTTCATGGCGTTCCTAAGAGTATCGTGTCTGATAGAGGAACCTAGTTCACTTCTCATTTCTGGAAGCAGTTGCATGAATCACTAGGAACCAGATTGGAATTCAGTACGGTATTTCTCCCGCAAACAGATGGTCAGACTGAAAGAGTAAATCAGATTTTGGAAGATATGTTAAGAGCGTGCGCGCTAGATTATGGATCTAGCTGGGATGATAATCTACCATACGCTAAGTTCTCCTACAATAATAGTTACCAAGCCAGCATTGAGATGGCACCGTTTGAAGCTTTATATCGAAAGAAATGCACTGCCCCATTGTTGTGGAGTGGTGTAGGAGAATGGAGTTTCTTTGGACCTGATATAATCTAGGATGCTGAATAAAAGGTAAGACTGATCAAGGATAGATTGAAGATAGCACAGTCATGATAGAAAAGCTACGCAGATTCCAAACGTAGAGAAGTCACCTACGAGGTGGGTGATAGAGCCTATCTTAGAGTGTCACCACTTCGGGGTGTAAAAAGGTTTGGGATCAAATGAAAATTGGCACCACGATTCATTGGACCATTCAAAATTCTTTCTCGCAAAGGTGAAGTGGCATATGAGTTAGAACTGCCAGAAGTTCTGTCCGCTGTCCATAATGTATTCCATGTCAGCCAATTGAAGAAATGTCATCCCGAGAAGATGGGAGTTCCTTTGAAGTATATTGTACCCCTCGAGGAAGTACAATTTGATAGTGATCTAACCTATGAAGAGAATCCCATCAGGGTATTACAGACGGCAGAAAGAGTCACCCGTACCAAAACCATCAAGTTCTGCAAGGTGCAGTGGAATCATCACACCGGGGAAGAAGCCACATGGGAACGAGAAGATGACCTTCGAGAAGACCATCCTCACCTATTTGCTGACCTTCCAAAGCTTGAGGGCGAGCTTCCTCTTAAGGGGGCTAGTTTGTAACATCCCAAATTTCTCAAAAAATTAAAACTTTGCATTCATGCATCACTCATCATATAGTTATGGCATTTAAATCACAAAAGAAATAAGTTAAAGTTAATCATTAGTTTGAATAAATTTGTATTCCATAAAAGAGGTGAAATTGAACCCCTTATAATATTCCTTATTTTATTTTATTATTTATTTATCAAGATACTTCTAAAAAGTTCTAATTTTAATAACCTTTCTAAAACATATTTTTATGAATTTTCTAAAATGTTTTGATTAAGTTCAAAAATCATTTTTGAAATAAGGTTTTGAAAACAGAAATTAAATTGACAAAAGAAATTACGAAAGAGAGAAAACGAGCCGGCCCAGTTATTCCTTATCGCGCGCACACTGCCTCGGCCCAGTTCGGCCTAGCAAAACAGCCCACACAGCCCTTCTCTCTCTCTTTCGCTGACAGGTCGGACCCACCTGTCAGGTTCTTCCACCTCCAGCCGGATATCGCGCGTGATGGCCAATCCGGTGTCATCACGATCCGAGCACGATTCTCGCGTGCATTGCTCCCCTGCCCACCCAATTTAAATCCCGACCCCGCCGCCAGTCTCCTCGCCCCAAAAACCCTAATTCCTACGCCTCCAGGCTGCTCGGGTTTCGAGTTCTGCCGCCGCCATTGCCGCCGGTGAGAAACGCCAACTCCGGCGACATCCGTGCTCTCCGAGCCCTCCCGACTCTCTAATTCTTCTTCCTATCACCTTACGCACATTCGTGACATAAAATTTTACCTCTTAGCGCAGCCGAACGACGCCTCCGTCCGCAACCGAAGAACTCCGCCGCCGTCTCCATCTCCGGTGAGGAATTGAAGGGAGGAGGAGAAGCCCCAGAAGCCTCCGTCGCGCCATCGTCCCCACCACGTCGTCCTCCAAGCCTTGGTATGAGCCATTCGTCCCGGGGTATCTACCTTTTGAGTAGAACGAATTTTTTCGGCGTGTCTCCGCCACGGGCGCCATCTCCGACGAGCATTCCGGCGGACAGCGCCGCCCGTATCTGTCCATTGCATCTGGACCATTGGATCCTTTTTTATTTTTTTACTTTATAACTGCCGATTAATCTGGCGTGTTCATTTTTAGTTAGATCGGACAGCCTCGGTGCCGATCCGCGTCGAATCGTTTTCGTCCAATAAGATCACGCCACGTAGTCCTTTCTTTTTCTATTTTCGCCTGAATTTAGTAAATAAAACAGAAAATATGTAAAACTTGGAAAATTCATATCTTTAAATCTGTAAGTCCAAATTTGATAATTTTTATAGCCACGGATAGCCATGCTCGTGTATTTATTTCTGCATCATTTTTTTTCCTTTTGATAAATTCTAATTCGCGAAATTATCAGATTGGTATTTTGGCTATTTAAATTCATAACGGAAATAATAAAAATGTTTTTCTAATAAATTCAATTGTTAAAGATATTTATTAATGTCCTCTGTCCAGAAAGTTCAACTTGTGATTTATTTGAATATTTTCATAAGCATGAAAGTTTGTAGTTGTAGAACCTTATTTTTGATATGTTGTTTTCCAATATTTAATTTATAATTAAAAAAAAGAAAATTATGGAAATTGCATTTCATGCATTTAATAACAGAAAGTACAAAATGTTAATAAGTGTGTCTTGTTATACTCATAGCATATTATGCATGCATACATGTTTATGTTTGGTGTTTTAAGTGTTGTAATGTGTGTGTATTTATTTGTTTTATGTATTGCTTGTTGCTAGATTGTGAAGAGGAGGAAGGGTTCGCTTGTGATTGTTATTCTTGTTGTGTTTACTCCTCCTGTTACCAAGGCAAGTGACATTCATGAACCACCCATTATTTTCCTATGTGCATTATTATAATATTTTGAGTAGTATGCATGATAGGAAATTTTTGTTTTATTTTATCATGCTAAGTTAGCTTTATGCTATGCAAAATTCCTAGTAGTGTGTAGCCATCCTTTGCCATGCAACCATTTAAAAAGTTTTATTAGATGCTTAGCAATGCTATAAAATTGTTTACATGCCTTGTTATCAAAGATCTTCTAAGTGTTAAACCTAAAATGCACACCTGGGTGGATTGGTTGGTATGGTTTATGTTGAGTGGCTATTTGGGACTATGCTTGTGGTTGTCTTCGCCTAGGATGAATTTTGTTCTACTTAGGGCCATCAGCATGGTGGTTTTCACCCAAAAGTGCACTTGTGGACGGCCACCTAGGAACAAAGAGATTACTAAGTCCCTCCAAGTTTAGATGCTTCCCGTGCAGTCTTTTGACAATGGGCTCTGTCTAGAACTATTAAGTTGTGAGAATTCAACTTGTCAGCTTGACAAGCAGATGTAGAGTTGGTAGGTGGAACGGGTCTTGCTAGTATCGTTGAGTTCTTCTTCTGAAAGTTCTTGTCTCAATTCTCCTTTCCTTAATGCACTCCGCGTGTATCGGATGCCTGGGTTAACTGAGTCTAAAGGTGAAAGTGCACAACCTCTCCAGAGTCGACAATCTGAGTACTTAGCCGTGTCCCCGGTGATGGACTACTTCGAGCAACTGGATAAGGATGGACGGAAGAATCTCAACACTTTTTTCATGAAGTAAAATTTAAGTAAGGAAAGAAATGTTGGTGCACTTGGGGTTCATCCCTTGGTGCCAAGTCTTTAAAAAACAAAAGTGTTTTGCAAAAGTTAGGAGAAAACTTGCTTTCTGCAAAAAATAGCCTACAACTCCACCAAGCCAAATATGCATATAGAATTAGACTTGTTGTTTTATATCCACCATAGTCACTTGCCAATACTTCGTTGTATTGACCTCCTTCGGGGGATCCATATTCAAATGTACAGGTACTTCCGATGAAGAATAAGTTTGGACTCGAGTCTACACCCAACATGTCTGCCTGTGGCGCATGCTTGAAAATGAGTCTCATTGCTATTTGCTTTTGTTGTGTCGGGGGGCTGCCCCCCGGGTAGGTCAGATCCCGGTGGAAATCAGCAGTATGACAATAGTGTTTGACCTTTGGAGAGTGCAAGTGATGCCCTTTAGGATACCGAAGGGGCAACTTGACCTTTCGTAGCTGGTTAAGCCCAAGGTGTTACTTGGGGGTCGCAAGGGTCACCCCTGGAATCTATAAATAGCCTCCCCCAGGCCTTCAGAGTGGCATAAGTCCCAGCAGATGGTTGCTCTAAGAACTAGCTTCTCAAAGATGTCTTTGGTAGTATCCCCAGACATCTTCGGGAGGCTAGGCCTAGAGTTGCTCATCCTAAGTGTTACTCAGCTACATCCGGTAAGGATCTCGGGAGCTCCGGGTGCACTCCCCGGTGGAGGAGATCCCGGGTGAATCGGATGGACTCCCCGGGTAGGTGAGAAAGGTACAAGCTTGCTCCCCGGATACATGCTAACCGACATATGGATCTCGGTCCTAGCAAGTTGTCCAGTGTGTGCAGGAAAGACCTACAGAATGGAGCAAGGAGGTAGCCGGCATGGGAGATGCCGGTAAGTCGTCAACGGTCCGAAGCAGGCTTTCCCGCCTGGCACGGGGGGAAGTACCATCCCCCCTGACACGGAAGCATGGTCACCTCCTGCCTGACACGGAAGCATGGTCACCTCCCGCCTGACACGGGAGCGTGTCAGCCGGTACGATAACGGTACGACAAGATCGGACATGCCTAGCCCGGCAATCTGGAAAAGGCTACTCGCGATGGGCAAAGACATGTCTTGTCTCTGACAGTGGGGCAATGATGTTCCAGGATGGCGCCTGCTGTCCTTGCCGGAAAGATGACGGCAGGGCTATGCCGGATAGGTAGACGGCTAGGTCGCACTAGCCGATGTCGACATAACCGTTAGGTCTGTATGGTGGGGCCATCCCGTATTAGGGTTTCCGACCCTCCTGGCCGGAACTCTATAAAAGGCGCCATAACTGCTCAAGCGAAGACAGACCAACTTGGAGGCCAAAAACCTTAGTATCATTTACTCCTAGTGCATTTACTCCTCCCTCTCCCTAGTTCATCTTCTTCATCGTGTTCATCACCGAAAGAGCTCCAAGAGCATGTTGTAGATCTTATTCCACACTTATATTGAGAGGAAAGGCAGGAGTAGGGGTGTTACCTCCCCACGAGGGCCCCGAACCTGGGTACATCGTGTGTGTGTGTTCTCTGCCTTCGTGCAGTTGTTCGTATTTACTAGATCTTTTCTTGTTTCCTTCGGCGGTGTTTTGTGTTCCTCGGAGATCCCGGTTATTTCGACATCCTCCTGCGTGCGAGCTCTTTAGTTCGCTAGCCCTCCCCGGATCCACCAGCGTCCATCGGCCCCACACTTTAGCCATCCTATGGCATCTGCCGTGACACCACCACGACTGTTGGCGCCCACCATGGGGCAGACAGAGGCGCTGGCTGGTGTACACATCCGGACAGGTTCCTCTGCTCGATGTAGCCTCAGGGTTCTCTCCGGCTTAGTTGTCAGGCTGGGCGAGATGGATTTCGTCAGCGACAATGTCGGTTGCTTCCAGAACAAGCCCTTCCCGGCTGACGGATGCCTCATCGACTTCGGCGCCTTCACCACCTACGTCGCCACCGAGATCGTCTGCAGCTACCCGGATGTTATCCTGGAGGCTGAAGATCCCCCCATGCTCCACGCCGCCCGGGATCCTTGTGTCGATCGCCCCGCGGGGTGCGTCGCGGTCATGATGGTCGGGGTAACCGAGGAGGTGTTCCAGGATGCTCCCGATAGCGATGCTGGTACTCACCGGGTTCGGTTAGCAAAACCTCCGCAGGAGAGAGGTGCTGCCCGAGACGGTGATCCTCAGCCATCCCACCATCGTCGCCGTCTGGATCCCCTCTCGGGTCTTTTGGCCAAGCTGGGAGTCCCCGTGACAGTAGATGTGGATACCCAGGTCACCTCGGCTGATTTGGACGAGCAGCGCAAGTTGCTGCTCGCAGAGGCGCAAGAGATCGCCGAGATCCGGCGTGAGCTTAGTGCCAGTCTCCGGGAGTACAATGAAGCTCACGGCTTCCCCAAGATAGGCTCTCGGGACAAGCGCATTGCTGACCTGCGAAAAAAGGGCAGAATGGTGAATGATGAGTTGGCAGGTAGCACGACACCTAGCCATAGCGGGACGGATAGCATGATCTCGGCAGAGAAGCCGGTATACAGCTCGCCTGCCAAAACTCTTAGGCCTGCAGAGGCAGCTATGGCCGAGTTGGCAGGGCTATCCGGAGAAGCTCTCCGTAAGCAACAAGAGCGGGTCAATGAGTTAGTCATATAGGCTAACTGGCAGAACAAGGCCTTCAAGAAGAAGAATCCGGGAGTTGGATCCCAGGTGCATTCGGCTAGGGCCGAAAGCGACAAATCGGGCGGAGAGGCTTCCTCTCCGCATCCGAGTAAAAGCAAGAGCAAGAGCCAAAGCCGGAGCAGGGGATCCGGGAAAAACAAGCAGTTGCAGGCATATGACCCGGCCTTCGCCGGAGTTCAGCAAGCCGGACGAAACAATCCCGGTCAAGCTCAGGGTAGCCATGGTGGTGGTAACCAGGGTGTAGGAAACAATGCTGCGGTAAGCCACGGCAATCCACCCCGGTATCCACCGCAAAGTCAGGGAAACCGGCAGAGAGACGCTGCTTCTGTCCCGCAGCAAGCTGTAGCTCCTGTGGTTAACCGACATGATGATGGCAACTCGAGATTGCAGCAACTCGGATACCAGCCTAATGAGAATCCCTTGGGATACCGGATAGGAACTCGACAGTTAGATCCCGTAGATGCCCGGATCAGGCTCAATCGGATTCACCAATCCGAGTTGGTTGAGGAACAAGGCCCTCCGGGACCTGCATGCTTTGGACCTCGGATCATGCGAGAACCAGCCGTAAGAAATTTCCAGCTCAACCGGGGTGCCAAGACCTATGACGGCAGCTCGAAGCCGGAGGACTGGCTAACCGACTATGTAACTGCAGTAAGCATAGCCGGAGGAAGCACGCGCTGGGCAGTACGGTACATACCACAGATGCTGGAAGGACCGGCCCGGATTTGGCTGAACAACTTGAGGACTGGCAGCATAGACTGTTGGTTGGATTTTGAGGAGGCCTTCATCAGCAACTTCACCAGCACGTACAAGAGGCCCAACCGACCGCAGCAGCTCGCCATCTGCCGGCAAAGGAGCAACGAAACCGACCGGGAGTACCTTACTCGGTGGAGCAACATTCGCAATTTTTGCGAAGGAGTTGTTGAGGCATAGGCCATCTCGTGGTTTGCGCAGGGATCCCGGCAAGGATCTATGCTTTGGCAAAAGCTGCAGAGAAAGATGCCGAGAACCCTGGCAGAGACCATGCGCATCGCCGACACCTACACGCTTGGAGATCCCATGCAACCCCTAGTGGATGTCGGAGACTCCAACAGGAGGAATGCGGGAACTCAGCGTTCGGGGCCGAGCAGAAGCCATGATCGCCGCGATTTCGGCCCAAAGCGGAGCCAGCCCGAGTTCCACTATGCCTCGCAGCAAGTTGCAGCTGTTGGCCGAGATCAGGGAGATGCCGGCAGCAATCAGCGGCAGAAAACTTCTGGCCCGGCTTGGGGTCAGAGCAAAGAAGTGCAGAATACTTGGGTGGACCAGAAGAAGCCCCTGACATATGAAGAGATGCTGAACAAGCCATACTATTACCATACGTTGGAGGCCAACAAGCCTGCAAACAACTCTACCCGGTAGTGCAGCTGGTATCAGCGCACATTGCAAGAAGGCAGCGCGGGGGCTACTCGGCCAAACGCTCCGGTGTCACGACCGAACATCCCGAGACCCCCTCCACCGCTATCAGGTGCCAATGCAGTCTGGATTAACCCACCCAACCAGAGACCTCCTTCCAGACCTGTGAACATGGTGCATACCCGGAATGATAATGGCGCTGGTCCGAGTAACCAATCCGGACATCAGCAAGACAACTACCGGGAGACACATCAGAGCTATGTGATCTTCGTGACTGAGCCCACTGACCGGAAGAGTGTGCGACAGCGCGCTCTGGAGGTAAATGCTGTGATCCCGGCGGTGCCCAAGTTCCTGCACTGGTCCGAGATGGAGATCACTTGGAGCCGGAAGGATCACCCCCGGGTTATGCCTAAGCCTGGTGGCTATGCTCTGGTGGTGGACCCGACGTTTGTTGCACCAAGCCTCAACGTTCGCTTCAGCCGGGTACTAATTGACAATGGTAGTGCCATTAACATTATGTACAAGGATACCATGTTGAAGTTAGGGGTGTCCATGAACACGCTGCTCCCAACCGAGACAACCTTTCACGGCATTGTACCCGGGGTCTCCTGCTCCCCTATGGGCAAGATCTGGGTTGAGGTGTTATTTGGAACCCGGGAGAATTGCCGGACAGAGAGGCTAGAATTCGAGGTGGTGGATCTCGAGAGTCCATGCCATGCACTTATTGGCAGACCCGCACTGGCCAAGTTCATGATATCCACCCACATGGGGTACCTGAAGATGAAGATGCCGGGTCCAAATGGGGTGATCACCATAGCAGGAGACCACAAGCGCTCTATGGATTGTGCAACTGCCGACCCAAACTTAGCCGAGTCCCTGGACATTGCGGAGGAGAAAAAGAGGATTCAGCTGGTGGTGGCACTGGCCCAAACCTCGCAACTCGGAATGCCCAGGATGGTGAACCCGGAGCATAACGCCTCATTCCAGCCACCAAAGGAAACCAAGAAGGTGGGGGTCATCATCGGCAGCAGCCTGGACAGCAGATAGGAAGGCGAGCTCGTCGACTTCCTCCGTGAGAATCGGGATGCTTTTGCGTGGTCAAGTGATGATCTGCAAGGCGTTCCGAGGGAGTTGGTTGAGCACTCACTGTTTGTCAGGCCGGATGCAAAGCCGGTGAAGCAACCGACTAGGCGCCTCTCGGACGAAAGAAGAGCGGCGATCATGGAACATCTTGCAGTACTGCTGGCTGCCGGATTCGTGATGGAGGTACTGCACCCGGATTGGATTTCAAAGCCGTTCCTGGTAGAGAAGAAGAAGGATGATCCCCTCCTACTTAAGGTGTGGCGCATGTGCATCGACTTCACCAACCTCAACAAGGCTTGCCCGAAAGATCCTTTCCACTTCCCCGGATAGATCAAGTGATCGATTCCACAACCGGGAGTGAAATTTTGACTTTTTTAGATGCCTATTCTGGTTTTCACCAGATAACTTTGAATCCGGATGATCAATTGAAAACTGCTTTTATTACCCCGTATGGGGCTTATTTCTATCGTGTCATGACTTTTGGTCTAAGAAATGCTGGTGCTACATACCAGAGGTGCATGCAAAAATGTTTACATGACCAGATAGGCCGGAATGCCGAAGTCTATGTCGATGACATAGTCATAAAAACAAAAGAAACATCCTCTCTGATCGATGATCTGAGGGGAACATTCAAAAACTTAAGAAGATTCCGGATGAAGTTGAATCTAGATAAATGCACATTCGGCGTTCCGGGAGGAAAACTACTCGGTTTCCTCATTTCAAGCCGGGGAATTGAGGTCAACCCGGGTAAGATACGGGCAATCGAGAGCATGAAGCTGCTGGCACGTCTCAAAGACGTGCAGAAGTTTACTGGTTGCTTGGCATCCCTGAGTCGATTTGTGAGCCGACTAGGGGAGAAGGCCTTACCCTTGTATCAACTGATGAAAAAGAGTAAAAACTTCGTGTGGACTCTGCAAGCTGATGCGGCATTCAATGACTTGAAAAGAATGCTCTCATCAGCACCAGTGTTGGCATCCCCATTGCCCAAGGAGCCTATGTTGCTGTACATTGCTGCCACTAACCGGGTAGTAAGTGTAGCCATTGTCGTGGAAAGAGAAGAAGGGGACAAGCTGATATAGATGTCGGTATATTAATTGAGTGAGGTGATCTCGTTATCCAAGAAAAACTACCCGCATTATCAGAAGATGGCATATGGGGTATACCTGGCAGTAACCAAGCTCAAGCACTATTTTCAAGAGCACCCAATCACAGTGGTGTGCGAGGCTCCCCTAGACGAGATCATCGGCTGCAAAGATGCTAGCGGCCGGGTTGCCAAATGGGCCATCCAGTTGTCTCCGTACGCCCCGGCATACGAGAGACGTGACGCCATTAAGTCGCAGGCGCTGCCGGACTTCCTGGTGGACTGGGCCGAAATGCAGTACGAGCCTCCAGCTCCCGACTACAGCTTCTGGAGGATTGGGTGCCGGAGTGGTCCTCACCTCACCGAAACAAGATGTGCTGAAATATGTCCTGCAAATTCACTTCCGAGCATCCAACAATGTCGCCGAGTATGAGGCCTTAGTTCATGGAGTGAACGTCGCCAAGGAAATCGGCATCCGCCGGATAGATTGTTTCGGCGATTCCGACCTCGTGGTGCAGCAGGTGTCGGGGAACTGGGATGCAATTGACGCCAACATGGCCTTGTATCGGTTCCATGTGTCGAAAATATCCGGATTTTTCGAAGGCTGTGAGTTCAAGCACATACCCAGAGGGGAAAACGAAGCAGCAGATGTGTTGTCCAAGCTAGGGTCATCTCGGGAGGCCATCCCACCCGGGATCGCTCTCGAGCATCTGAGGAAGCCGTCTATCCAGCCTTCGCCCGAGTCGGATTCTATCTTCATCCCCAAGGAGCATGGTTCGGAAGCTGTACCTATGGAGGTGGAAGTCGGGAACATTGTGTTGAACCCGGGGACTGCATCACAGAACTCGGAGAGACTAAATAGCATGATGATGGAAGTAATGCCGGTAGAGACAATGGACATAGATGCCCCCATATTCCCGGTTCGACCTGTCTCGGGATGGGCACAGCCTTTCATGGCGTACATATCGGATGGAACCCTCCCAGAGAAAAAAGTAGAAGCCCGGCAAATATTGAGGAGATCCAAAGCATACACCGTCATCAATCAAGAGCTGTACAAGAGAAGTGTCACCGAGGTGCTCCAAACGTGTGTGGAACCCGAAGAAGGCCAAGAGATGCTATTGGAAATACACCAAGGGGAGTGTGGACATCATGCATCATCTCGAGCGCTGGTGGAAAAAGTGTTCCGGCATGGGTTCTACTGGCTTACTGCCTTGCAGCAGGCAGAGGACATTGTCCGTAAGTGTGGAGGGTGCCAGAGGTTTGCACACCGGATACATATGCCGGCATCAGCACTGAAAACAATCCCTATGACTTGGCCATTCGCAGTATGGTGCTTGGACATGGTCGGACAATTCAAGCCAGCAAGGGGCAATATGACGCACATGCTGGTCATGGTGGACAAGTTTACAAAGTGGATAGAAGTCAAACCAATCCGGAGGTGTGACGGACACACCTCGGTTCAATTCTTGAAATACATCATCTTGAGATACGGATACCCGCAGAGTATCATCACGGATAATGGCACCAATTTTGCCGTGGGGGAGTTCGCTCGATTTTGTGCTGAGAAGAGAATCTGGTTGGATGTGGCATCAGTGGCTCACCCGGAAGCCAACGGGCAAGTCGAGAGGGCAAATGCTTTGGTCTTGGCCGGCATCAAAGCCCGATTGATCGAGCCACTATTGAGAACTCCGGGATGTTGGATAGAGGAGATACCGGCAGTGTTGTGGGGTCTCCGGACCACACCAAACTGATCTACCGGGTACACACCATTCTTCATGGTGTACGGTGCCGAAGCCGTGCTTCCAACCGACATCCAGTATGACTCACCAAGGGTTACAATGTTCACCGAGACCGAGGCAAAGTAAGCCCGGGAGGATGATGTGGACATGCTCGAGGAAGCAAGGGAATTGGCACTGTCTCGGTCGGCAATTTATCAGCAAAATCTCCGTTGCTACCATAGCCGGAAGGTGCATCCCAGAGTATTCCGAGAAGGGGATCTCGTGCTAAGTCTTATCCAGCGCACAGCCGGGATGCATAAGCTCTCGCCTCCATGGGAGGGTCCTTTTGTTGTAAGCAAGGCATTGCACAATGATTCTTATTACCTTGTAGATGCACGAGAAGCTAGAAAAGGTGTAATGGACAAAGCCGGTGAGGAAACCAAGCGGCCATGGAATGTAGCTTTGCTTCGACCCTTTTACACTTAAAGGATGCAATGTATGTATCTCGGTTTCCCTATCAATGAAATTTCGGCACCCCGAGATGTTACTCGGGGACTGCCTGCCCAAAGTTCTCCTTTGTGTTAACTTGCATGTCGGTACCCTCGGGAGGAACCCGGGGACTACCTCGTTCTGTACTTCTATTTTTCTGCTGTCATTTTATGCATGCCGGCAACCCAGGGAGGAACCCGGGGACTGCCTGTTATCTATGTTTGGTTTGGTGTATGCCGGGCAAGTTCCGAGATCGATTTTCTGGTCGGAGTAATGTATGTCATGTAAAATAATCTTGTGACTCGACTGACGAACACCGAAATGGTAGTCAAGAGCAGAGAGCGTCAAATATGGGAAACACGAAAACGAACTCGGGGACTCGGGATAGGAACTTCTCCGGCATATGCGTTTTGCTTGTTCAGTTGCTTATTTTGTTATGTCGGAAATTTAACAAACTGGAACTCGGATTTTCATAAGTAGTGTATACTGTAAAGGGAATTTTGTGACACGAATGTCGAACGCCGAAATGGTAGACAAGAGCAGAAATTAACTAACTATGGTAAACATGAAAACGAACTCGGGGACTCGTTGCAAAATAAACCGACATAACTTGTTCGCGTAAGAAAAAACAGAGTATGAATTAAAATGTATATATTACAGTTGCACCCGGCATCCCTGGGATCTGACGCTTCTACACTTAGTGTTTTTAGGCGGTGGGAGAAACCGGTTTCTCAGGTACATCGGCAGAGGGAGCAGTAACGAGGGTCTCCTCCGCGCAAGCAGTGGTACCCAGAGCCTCCGGGTGCGCTTCGGCGTGGGAAGTCTCGGGCGGCGAAGGAGTAGCAGCTTCGCGGGAGGCCACGATCTCGGTAGAAGCGCCGGTAGCAGCATCATCATCCTCCGGGATCTCAGCCTCCGCGTCACCGGTTTCACCTGTCTCGCCGTCATCTTCGTAATCTGACTCGGAGTCAGAAGTAATGAAGCTCGGGGTAAAGACGCAGATGTCGGACCAGGACGAGACGCGATGGGCAACCTCTTGGCGTTGCCGGATCTTGACCGGGTCGGTGCACCACGGCGAGATGGTACGCAGACGCTGGATCATGTCGAGGTCGAGCCCCTCGTACCAGCTGAGCACGTGGGTCAGGACTTGGTCAGCACCAGCCCGCGCACCGGAGCGCTTCCAAGCGTGAAGTTGCTTGCCGGCATCCCGGAGCGCGGTCGCCAGTTCACTAACCGAGAGGGTGGCGGTGACGCCAGGCCATAAAGCGTCGTGAACATTGACAGCCGCGCTTATTAGCTCGGTCCCGATAGACCGGAGAGGTACTATCCGGGCCTTCAGGGCGGTGAAGTGGTCCTCAATATCCCAAGAGTCCGAGATAGGACCCTTCCCGGATCGTTTCTCACGAGCGGTAGCAACTGCAAGGCTGGCGGCTTCTCGGGAGTGCTCAAAATGTCCTTTAAAGAGAAGAGCTATCAAGCGGCCAGCACATGAGAGTGATAAGAGCAAAGGAAAAGAGCAAGAGAAAAAGATCTTGGTGAACTTACTATTCAGATCTCGGTTTAAACCGGTGAGCTCACTAAGCCAGCCATCTGCCTTTGACCGGAGGAGGGCCAACTCGGTCTCGGCATGGTGCGCGCGCGCCTCAGAACTGTCCAGGGTTTCCTTCTGCTTCTTGGTCGCGTCCAAGAAACACGCCTTCAAGTAAGTAACGGCGGACTTGGACTTCTCCAGCTTGGTCTTTAACCGAAGGATCTCGGACTGAGCCTCCGTTAAGGCAGTTTTTTGGTCTGCCGAAACCTTTCGCGCGGCGTTCCGCTCCTCCCGGAGTCGCTCCTCGGATGTCTTGGACTGACCAAAGTCAGCAAGAAGCTGATGGAAGACGCTGCTCCATTTTTTGCCGCAATCCTGAGTCCAGAGGTTAACCAATATCAGTCTAGGGAAGGATCCCGGGGACTCAGGAGTATCCGGGATATTTTTCTAAGATTGGAGCCTAGTGATCTGCTACTTGGTGGAGTCTAGAGCACTAAGCACCAATCTCGGGGACTAGTGGGGATGGAAGAATTAAAACTTTGCAGAAAGTAGAAGGAGAAAACTTACATCGGTCACCCGGGTGACATCCAGTGCAGCCACCTGGAGAGCGTGAAGGGCTTGGGCGCTGCGGCTCGTGCCGGCAGCGTGCAAATCCCCCACAATCTCGGAGGCATCGGCGGCGAGCCAGGACTTGTTGTATTCATCAACAACACGCAGGCCAGGCGTGCTCGCGGCAACGATCTCCCGGGATCCTGGAGACACAAAAGAGCTTACGTTTGCTCGCGGCGCCTGCGGGGCAGCAGTAGGGATCTCGGCAGGAGGTGGCGGTAATCCAGAAGAATTACCCGAGGAAGAGGAACCCTTGCTTAGGGCCAAGTCGTGAGTCAAAGGTTTCGGAGGGGCGCTGGGCTTGGCAGAAACTAGCTTCTGCCCAGAGGCCTGCTTGCGCGGGTTCCCGGCAGGAAGATCAGCTTGTCGGGAGGAAGCGGTAGACGGCTTCGGCGGCGGAGTCTTGCCGGAAGTCAACTGGGAAGGGGCGCACGGCACGACTTGCCGCAGAGGACTCGCCATCTCCCCCTCAAGATAGGACACCCGCCGCGGGCTATCCGAAGGATGGTATCCGCAGCCGCAGAGCTGGGCGGTACCAGAACCTCAGTCTCCCCAGGATGGGCCTCCGGAGCAGCAACCTCGGGTAGCACAGGACTAGGCATGGGATGCTCATTGTCCTGCGCTGAGTGCCGAGGTGGAGAAGGAACAGCCCGGGAGGGGCTAGGAGTGCGGGATCCCGGAGGATGGAGACCCACAGAAGCCGGGACGTCAAGAGCATCTCTATAATGAGCATGTTAGAAAAGAACTCGGAAAAATCAAAGACAGATAATTCAAAGCAAGCAAATCATACCCTGAGTCAACAGTAGGGGGACCTCTCCGTCGCCGAGGCTTATCGCCCGGCTGCTTATTCTGCCTACTCTTCTTGGCAGCGCCACCGGATCCACCGGCATGGGGGATCTCGGAGCCCGCACATTTCCGGTTGATCTCGGAACTCCGGGCGGGGCGCAGTTGAGGGGAAGAGTGTCAATCACATCGAGTATTTCACAATCGACGTCATCATCATCATGAGATGCAATGTGGATAGCCTCTGGGGTTGAGGGCTTACCCGGAGCAGTAGCGCGGGCTAGAGGAATTGCGAGGTGGACCTCGTCGTCAGGATCCTCAGCCGGCATCTTCTTCGGAACCGGAAGTCATCCGCGAAATTCCCATCGGCATGCATCGCGTCCTCCTCGGTCTGACGCTCGAACAACTGCAGGAATAAGTCATTGCATGACAACCATGTCGATTTCCAGCAGAACCCCGGTGCAAAAGGAATTTGGCGGAAGGCAGACACAAGAACCTGCTTCAGTGGTTTCTTACGACAACCGGCAGCCCGACCCCACACATAGTCGTCCGGCATCGTTGTTCGGGCGATAGCTCGAACACGTCGCCGCACAGCAGGTTTGTCCAGCCCAAAGATACTGGTTCTAGTGGGATCGTATACCCCACTCATGTGGCACAGTTTGTGCACTCGGGTCTGAAGATGTAGCGTACCTGCACTTTAAATAAGGCAGATACCTGTGTATAGTGCAAATCCCTGGATCGATTCATTTGCACACACAGTTTACGATGTAATATCACAAAAAGCATCAATTATATTACATCGATGATCCAGAATTACAAAATATTTGATACAAGTTGCATAGCGTAAAGCTAGCATTGAAAAAGTACACAGCGGAAATACAATAGCAGTGAGTCTCTATAACTTTCATGCTGCCACAGGCGAAAACATGTTGGTTGTAGACTCGAAACCTTTAAACGAATCCTCACTCGTCATCTGATGAAATCTGCAATAAGAAAAATATTGCAACAACGTGGGTCAGATTCCATTAAAAATGGAGTCTGGCAAGTGACACTATGGTGGACACTTAAGGAATAACTCTAAAGCCTATATGCATATTTGGCTGGTGGAGCTCAAGGCTAATTTGCATAAAGCCAATTTTTCCTACTCTTTTGAAAACACTTTTCTTGAAATCCAGATGAGTATGGCATGAAAACCATAAATCTCATCTTCCCTTGTTCACCCATCAAGTTTTATTTTGAAGTTGGAATGGTGGAATCCTCCGTTGACGTCCTTGATCAGCTGCTCAAAATTGTCCGTAACCGGGGACACGGCTAAGTACTTAGTTTTACACTCTGCAGAGGTTGTGCACTTTCACCATTGTACCCATTCAACCCAAGGTATCCTTTACACACCATTTGTGATAAGGAAAGGAGAGAATGAGACGAGATCTTTCAGAAGCATTTTCCCTCCCACCTGGCTTGACCCGTTCCACCTAACACCCCCCTACACCTGCTTGTCAAGCCGGAGAAAGTCCACGCAACATACTTGATCAAGCCAGAGCCCATATGGCAATGGCTGCACTGGAAGCAATCGTCACTCGGAGCTCTTCAGATTCCTCTGTTCCTGGGTGGCCATTCTCAAGTGTACATACTCCAGGAACCATAGACATGGACCTGAGTAGCCACTCAACATAACCCATGCAACCAATTACCACCCAGGTGTTTCATTCTTAACTTAGTAGAATTTAGATTTTCACAAAAACAACATCTGCATAGCATCAATAATTCTACTAAGTATTGCATAGGAACCTAGACACGGGAATAAGGAATTCTACACAGGTTTAGCATATCAATACTATCCTACACATGCATATAAAAATACACTAAGTAATGCATATAGAAATAATAGGAAGTTTATGAGGTGTGCCACTTGCCTTTGAATGTTGTCGTTGTTCACAAACTCTTTTCAACAACGAACGTTTGCTCTCCGTTTAATCTAACAATAATAGCAAACAACAATACAACAATCAACAAACAAGCACAACTCCACAATGCACACAAACACGTACTAGATGAATAAATAAGTTTCATAAAACTTTCTAAGGAAAATATGTTTATGCATGATGTGCAAAATATTCCTAAGGCTAGAAATGCTTTTTCCTGCCATGGAAATACCTTAAGTTTATACAAGGCAATTAGGTTGGTCCCAAAAGGACTAAGGGATAAGGTCATAAGTTGAATAAAATATTTTGTTTTATATCAACTTGAATAAGCACTCTAATGGCTTATTCTTGATGTGCCAAATACTTAGAGAAAAATACTAAGTCATTTGTTCAAGTTGATCAACAATTATTATCAACTCTTTGTAAATTGGACATTCACTATAGTGAGAGAGACGGACACCCGGCCAGCCACTTAAATTGTGGAACAGGTCTCATGTACGTGGACATGTAAGGTTTGTTTCTAGGCCGCTTCATCCCACTATGCTGCTAGGATCCAACAACTTCAAGATGATAACATCATGATCAAATTTTGTTTAAGTCTAAAAGACAAGATTAGGAAAGAGGGAAAAGATAGACAGAAAGATGTAGTTGTCCTCCAGGCTTCATCTCCAGACTTGTAACTTTCTTTTGGATGATGTCTTGATTGAAGTTTTGATAGACTTGATAAATCTTCAGGCTTGGTGGTTCTTGTATCTTCGAGGCTGCTCTTGGATTTACTTGGTCTTCACGAAGTCTCAGAGGAGAAGAAAAGACAGAGAGAGAGACTTAGAGAATAAAAGGGGGTTGGCCTTCTTGAACTTCTTCTCACTTTTCTTCTAAGTGCTTGACATCTTGAGGATGCTTCCAGAGCCTGTTTTCTTCTAAGTCCTTCATGAACTTCTTCTTGATTTCCTCCTAAGTGTTTCTTCTTCTTGAAGATACTTCCGTAGTCTTGTTTTTGGCTAAGTCCTTCATTGGTCTTCCAGCTCCATGTTGAAATTCCTAAGTGTCTAAGTGTATAGCACTTTCTCCAAGATACAAGTTTGAAAATAATCCTAACTTAGAGAAAACTAATGAAGAGGGGTTTTCCTATGAGAATAAAATATGCTATGAATGAAATGAAATTTTAAATCACAAGAAACATAAAAATAACTTTTGTGATTTCTTTATAAATATGTATGAATTTATAAATGCAATTTAATTAATTTCTAGTTTTGGAGAATATAATAAAAGGAATATAATAAAAGGAATAATTATAAGATTAAAGTTTCCTATGATTAAATTTTTATAACAAAATTTTATAATTAGTGTTAATAGACAGAGAGCATTTAATTAAATCTATTGCAATTGGATTTAATCAAAAATAATGTTTCTATTAAAAGTTATTTCAAAATTAGTCAAACTATTCAATTTTAAACTCACAACTATGAAATCATTCACAAATTACTCAAAATATTTCATAGCAGTGGCAGTAATTTACAAATATTCTAAAGTTTCTAAAACATATTTATTTGCAATTTTTGGATTTATAGATTTAAAGTTATTACAAATATACTCAAATTCACCATTTGAAATTTGAATATTTTATACTAAGTCAAATTTGAATTTTGTCAGATCCAAAATATTCTACATGTCAAGAGCTTTCCAAATATATAAAAATTATTAAATTTGGAGTTGTGGTTAAAAAGTTATAGATGTTTTAATTACAGGGATTAATCTGCAATTTTTCCAATTAAAATTAAAATAGGAAATTGATTTACACGCTGGCGCTGACGTGGACGCTGACGAGGCGCTGACTGTGCTGTCTACGTGGCTTAAGTGATCAGATCTGATCCGTACGATCTAGATCTAACGGTCGGTAATCAACCGTACCGTTTCGTTTTAATCCATCTAATCCTGACCGCGGGATGTATATCGAACGGGAGAGGAGAGATGGTGCTCGCCGGGCGGCGCTCTGGTCGCCGGAGACGGAGCGCACGGCGGCGGCACGATCGGAAAATGCGTTCCTGCCTATCCACGACCTACGAGGATGAACAGATCGTACCGTGATGAAGAGGAGATCCCGGCGAGGTCGATGGCGTGCTCGTGGTCCTTGGCGCGCTCTGTTTCTCCTCCTAAGGCTCACCGGAGTTGCGTACGGCGGCGGGGAGCTTCGGGCGTGGATGATTCAATCGTCCTAGTGCGGGAAAAACACGACGGAGGTGTCACCGAGATGCGCAAGAAAAGGAGAATGCGAAGAGAGGGGTAAGGAGCACTCGGGGTTGCAAGGACTCACCGGAGACAAGGAATTTCGCCGGCGGCAGTGGCGGCGACGGCGGCTCGATTTTAGGGCAGCCCGGTGGCGAGTTTGTTTAGGGTTTGAGAGGGGAAACTGGCGGCGGAATCTGGGGTATATATGGGGCGCACGGATAGGGATTATCCCGCAAGAAAAGGATCGGATTGATCCGATTTTGGTTTCGGTTAGAGTTCGTTCGTGATACGATTTGGGGAAGGTGATGACATGTGGGTCCCGCGCGTCAGCGTGAGAGGAGAGGGAGCGAGGCCGGAGTGGGCTGCTGCTGGGCCAAAGCGAGCTGCGCGCGCGGGAGAGAAGAAATGGGCTTCGGCCCAGTTGGCTCGGCCGTTTCTCTTCTTCCTTTTTTTTTTTGACAAATCATTTTCTGTTTTTAAACTTTTAATTCAAAATTGATTTTTAAACTTAACCAAACCTTTTCAGAAAAATTCATAAAAATATGTTTTGGAATGCTAATTTAATTTAGAGCTTTTTGGTAGTATTCTTGCCCAAAATAAAAATTAATAAATTGGAATATTTTGAAGGATACAATTAATCATGTTTTATGGAATAATTTCCAAAACAACATATCATTAAATATTAAATTTCAAACTCTTATTTAATTTAAGCCACAAGATGAAATGGTGTTTATGCATGAATGCATGAGTGCAATGCTTGAATCCTCTTTCAAAAGTAATATTATGTTTTATTTTAAGATAATCTTTTGAACTTCATAAACAACCCTGGAAAGGAAATTTGATTTAATTCCTTTCTTATACAGAATACATATTCATGAAAATCATTTTATGTGTTGAAAATAAATGGAATTCATTTTAAGTTAATGAAATGTTTATTTGGATAATCCATGTTTTAAATAGTTTAAAAGATCACTTATAAATATTATTTTAATTTATGAATAGCTATGGCTATGTGATTGGAATCAATTTCTTATATGTAACTATTTACTTAAAAATAGAATGGATTGTAGTTTGTAAAATACTTGTCCACTACACTTTTAGGTTTTTGAAATACTGTGGATAATAAAAACGTTTAAACTATGACATTTGAATTATTAAACTCTTTCTATAAGTTTGAAGTCTTTCATAGTTGGTTTCCTTATGCATTTAATATTTTATTTTAATAAAAAGAAAAGTTTTAAATTTTAGTGATTTTTGAATATTATAAAATGTTGGGATGTTACAGACTACCACCCTTAAAAGGAATCTCGTCCCCGAGATTCGGAGAAGCTAGAAAGACAAAGCAATTGTTTGATTGATTCTGATTACTCGGGATGTTTCGGAAAATGAAATTTCTGGCATGGAAACTTGAAAACTTGACAGTGAATGGTTTTTCTGATTAGAAGGATGAAAAGAAAGATAGTTTGAGATCTCTGTGTTTAAGCGACTGGGTTTGAATTCTCTAGGTGGCTACCACCCTTAAAAGAAATTTTTTGTTGATAATTCAACATCCTAATGCACAACCAAAAATCAAGATAATCCATTACAAACATCATCTAACAAACATCAAGCAACAAGGTTCAAACACAAGCAAATGCATACATGAAAATTTCAAACTTATTTTGAGAAATCGAACTAATCTTTTATCGAACGAAAGGTCGGGGAAATACAAAGGCAACAGTACCGCCATACCACAATTTGATAGGTCAATACTCTAAATGGATACGATAAGCTAAATAAGATAAATGGTGGTCCCTCTAACATGGTTTTGATTGCTACACTTATCCCTCCTAAATATTACGCTTGCGTTTTATTGCGTGGTTATTTGGCACAGGCGTGACTTCTCCCTCAGTTGACTCTTCAAACAGCACCTCTTCGGGGTCTTCTTCCTCTTTCGTAGCTACGGATACTGTCACATCTCCAGTGCCTTGGTCACCTCCTTCTTCAGCTACTGGTGGTGGTGGAGGTGGAACGAGTTGCGCCTCAAGCATGGCAATTTGCTCATCCTTGACAAGGTTCTCCAAATGTAGGTCATGGATGAGTTCCTCCAACTGACCAATAAGATTTTCAGAAGCCTGGAGTTCTTGGTTTTTTGCGTGTATGATGGCTTGTGCATGATCTGCGACATCACAAGTCTGTTGGACCCTCCTGGTCAGACAGTTGATGAGATAATCCAAGTCTTCAAACGTCTTGTTAACGAGGGGCAGGTCCAGACGATTTCCCGTGTGAGCCATCAAGAGACCATGTGCATTCCTCTTCCCAAAGGTACGGAAGGGCGATCCTGGTGCTAGCTTGAATCGATACTTGTAACACAAACGAGCCATTAAGTCCACCATAGCTATGTTTACTCCCTCAATCCAATATGGGTAGTATGTGACATAGTCCACGGGCTCGAAGTCTGGCATCGTAGGATCCGGGGTCATGATGGTGCGTATTTCCCAACGTATCCCATGGGGTATGTTGGTTTCCTCCTTCCTTCCTCGGAAATAGGGTGGTGGTAGCTTCAATACACTTGTCAATCTAGACAGCTGCCTCCCAAAGATGAAACCCGACAAAACTCCAGCATACGCAGTCTCAGTGTATTCTCCCATCTAAAATTTTGAACAGGTAAGAGTGTTAGAATTTAAAAGAAAGGGAAAGATGCAAGACAAGATACTTAATGTAAAACCATATTAAAGAAAAGTTCAAGATTCACTCATGTTTTGGAAACCTAGTTTAGTTAACTATTTAACCTTTGGGGTCTTAGTCCAATCCTAGGGGGTTCGAACCTACAGGCAACACAGTGCTCTGATACCATCTGTAGCGTACCTGCACTTTAAATAAGGCAGATACCTGTGTATAGTGCAAATCCCTGGATCGATTCATTTGCACACACAGTTTACGATGTAATATCACAACAAAACATCAATTATATTACATCGATGATCCAGAATTACAAAATATTTGATACAAGTTGCATAGCGTAAAGCTAGCATTGAAAAAGTACACAGCGGAAATACAATAGCAGTGAGTCTCTATAACTTTCATGCTGCCACAGGCGAAAACATGTTGGTTGTAGACTCGAAACCTTTAAACGAATCCTCACTCGTCATCTGATGAAATCTGCAATAAGAAAAATATTGCAACAACGTGGGTCAGATTCCATTAAAAATGGAGTCTGGCAAGTGACACTATGGTGGACACTTAAGGAATAACTCTAAAGCCTATATGCATATTTGGCTGGTGGAGCTCAAGGCTAATTTGCATAAAGCCAATTTTTCCTACTCTTTTGAAAACACTTTTCTTGAAATCCAGATGAGTATGGCATGAAAACCATAAATCTCATCTTCCCTTGTTCACCCAACAAGTTTTATTTTGAAGTTGGAATGGTGGAATCCTCCGTTGACGTCCTTGATCAGCTGCTCAAAATTGTCCGTAACCGGGGACACGGCTAAGTAC
The DNA here is from genome assembly GCA_026929855.1 of Poa annua. Classification (NCBI taxonomy): domain Eukaryota; kingdom Viridiplantae; phylum Streptophyta; class Magnoliopsida; order Poales; family Poaceae; genus Poa; species Poa annua. The sequence goes on from CM049431.1 coordinate 34,485,817, forward strand.
TTAGTTTTACACTCTGCAGAGGTTGTGCACTTTCACCATTGTACCCATTCAACCCAAGGTATCCTTTACACACCATTTGTGATAAGGAAAGGAGAGAATGAGACGAGATCTTTCAGAAGCATTTCCCCTCCCACCTGGCTTGACCCGTTCCACCTAACATCCCCCTACACCTGCTTGTCAAGCCGGAGAAAGTCCACGCAACATACTTGATCAAGCCAGAGCCCATATGGCAATGGCTGCACTGGAAGCAATCGTCACTCGGAGCTCTTCAGATTCCTCTGTTCCTGGGTGGCCATTCTCAAGTGTACATACTCCAGGAACCATAGACATGGACCTGAGTAGCCACTCAACATAACCCATGCAACCAATTACCACCCAGGTGTTTCATTCTTAACTTAGTAGAATTTAGATTTTCACAAAAACAACATCTGCATAGCATCAATAATTCTACTAAGTATTGCATAGGAACCTAGACACGGGAATAAGGAATTCTACACAGATTTAGCATATCAATACTATCCTACACATGCATATAAAAATACACTAAGTAATGCATATAGAAATAATAGGAAGTTTATGAGGTGTGCCACTTGCCTTTGAATGTTGTCGTTGTTCACAAACTCTTTTCAACAACGAACGTTTGCTCTCCGTTTAATCTAACAATAATAGCAAACAACAATACAACAATCAACAAACAAGCACAACTCCACAATGCACACAAACACGTACTAGATGAATAAATAAGTTTCATAAAACTTTCTAAGGAAAATATGTTTATGCATGATGTGCAAAATATTCCTAAGGCTAGAAATGCTTTTTCCTGCCATGGAAATACCTTAAGTTTATACAAGGCAATTAGGTTGGTCCCAAAAGGACTAAGGGATAAGGTAATAAGTTGAATAAAATATTTTGTTTTATATCAACTTGAATAAGCACTCTAATGGCTTATTCTTGATGTGCCAAATACTTAGAGAAAAATACTAAGTCATTTGTTCAAGTTGATCAACAATTATTATCAACTCTTTGTAAATTGGACATTCACTATAGTGAGAGAGACGGACACCCGGCCAGCCACTTAAATTGTGGAACAGGTCTCATGTACGTGGACATGTAAGGTTTGTTTCTAGGCCGCTTCATCCCACTATGCTGCTAGGATCCAACAACTTCAAGATGATAACATCATGATCAAATTTTGTTATGTCTAAAAGACAAGATTAGGAAAGAGGGAAAAGATAGACAGAAAGATGTAGTTGTCCTCCAGGCTTCATCTCCAGACTTGTAACTTTCTTTTGGATGATGTCTTGATTGAAGTTTTGATAGACTTGATAAATCTTCAGACTTGGTGGTTCTTGTATCTTCGAGGCTGCTCTTGGATTTACTTGGTCTTCATGAAGTCTCAGAGGAGAAGAAAAGACAGAGAGAGAGACTTAGAGAATAAAAGGGGGTTGGCCTTCTTGAACTTCTTCTCACTTTTCTTCTAAGTGCTTGACATCTTGAGGATGCTTCCAGAGCCTGTTTTCTTCTAAGTCCTTCATGAACTTCTTCTTGATTTCCTCCTAAGTGTTTCTTCTTCTTGAAGATACTTCCGTAGTCTTGTTTTTGGCTAAGTCCTTCATTGGTCTTCCAGCTCCATGTTGAAATTCCTAAGTGTCTAAGTGTATAGCACTTTCTCCAAGATACAAGTTTGAAAATAATCCTAACTTAGAGAAAACTAATGAAGAGGGGTTTTCCTATGAGAATAAAATATGCTATGAATGAAATGAAATTTTAAATCACAAGAAACATAAAAATAACTTTTGTGATTTCTTTATAAATATGTATGAATTTATAAATGCAATTTAATTAATTTCTAGTTTTGGAGAATATAATAAAAGGAATATAATAAAAGGAATAATTATAAGATTAAAGTTTCCTATGATTAAATTTTTATAACAAAATTTTATAATTAGTGTTAATAGACAGAGAGCATTTAATTAAATCTATTGCAATTGGATTTACTCAAAAATAATGTTTCTATTAAAAGTTATTTCAAAATTAGTCAAACTATTCAATTTTAAACTCACAACTATGAAATCATTCACAAATTACTCAAAATATTTCATAGCAGTGGCAGTAATTTACAAATATTCTAAAGTTTCTAAAACATATTTATTTGCAATTTTTGGATTTATAGATTTAAAGTTATTACAAATATACTCAAATTCACCATTTGAAATTTGAATATTTTATACTAAGTCAAATTTGAATTTTGTCAGATCCAAAATATTCTACATGTCAAGAGCTTTCCAAATATATAAAAATTATTAAATTTGGAGTTGTGGTTAAAAAGTTATAGATGTTTTAATTACAGGGATTAATCTGCAATTTTTCCAATTAAAATTAAAATAGGAAATTGATTTACACGCTAGCGCTGACGTGGACGCTGACGAGGCGCTGACTGTGCTGTCTACGTGGCTTAAGTGATCAGATCTGATCCGTACGATCTAGATCTAACGGTCGGTAATCAACCGTACCGTTTCGTTTTAATCCATCTAATCCTGACCGCGGGATGTATATCGAACGGCAGAGGAGCGATGGTGCTCGCCGGGCGGCGCTCTGGTCGCCGGAGACGGAGCGCACGGCGGCGGCACGATCGGAAAATGCGTTCCTGCCTATCCACGACCTACGAGGATGAACAGATCGTACCGTGATGAAGAGGAGATCCCGGCGAGGTCGATGGCGTGCTCGTGGTCCTTGGCGCGCTCTGTTTCTCCTCCTAAGGCTCACCGGAGTTGCGTACGGCGGCGGGGAGCTTCGGGCGTGGATGATTCAATCGTCCTAGTGCGGGAAAAACACGACGGAGGTGTCACCGAGATGCGCAAGAAAAGGAGAATGCGAAGAGAGGGGTAAGGAGCACTCGGGGTTGCAAGGACTCACCGGAGACAAGGAATTTCGCCGGCGGCAGTGGCGGCGACGGCGGCTCGATTTTAGGGCAGCCCGGTGGCGAGTTTGTTTAGGGTTTGAGAGGGGAAACTGGCGGCGGAATCTGGGGTATATATGGGGCGCACGGATAGGGATTATCCCGCAAGAAAAGGATCGGATTGATCCGATTTTGGTTTCGGTTAGAGTTCGTTCGTGATACGATTTGGGGAAGGTGATGACATGTGGGTCCCGCGCGTCAGCGTGAGAGGAGAGGGAGCGAGGCCGGAGTGGGCTGCTGCTGGGCCAAAGCGAGCTGCGCGCGCGGGAGAGAAGAAATGGGCTTCGGCCCAGTTGGCTCGGCCGTTTCTCTTCTTCCTTTTTTTTTTGACAAATCATTTTCTGTTTTTAAACTTTTAATTCAAAATTGATTTTTAAACTTAACCAAACCTTTTCAGAAAAATTCATAAAAATATGTTTTGGAATGCTAATTTAATTTAGAGCTTTTTGGTAGTATTCTTGCCCAAAATAAAAATTAATAAATCGGAATATTTTGAAGGATACAATTAATCATGTTTTATGGAATAATTTCCAAAACAACATATCATTAAATATTAAATTTCAAACTCTTATTTAATTTAAGCCACAAGATGAAATGGTGTTTATGCATGAATGCATGAGTGCAATGCTTGAATCCTCTTTCAAAAGTAATATTATGTTTTATTTTAACATAATCTTTTGAACTTCATAAACAACCCTGGAAAGGAAATTTGATTTAATTCCTTTCTTATACAGAATACATATTCATGAAAATCATTTTAGGTGTTGAAAATAAATGGAATTCATTTTAAGTTAATGAAATGTTTATTTGGATAATCCATGTTTTAAATAGTTTAAAAGATCACTTATAAATATTATTTTAATTTATGAATAGCTATGGCTATGTGATTGGAATCAATTTCTTATATGTAACTATTTACTTAAAAATAGAATGGATTGTAGTTTGTAAAATACTTGTCCACTACACTTTTAGGTTTTTGAAATACTGTGGATAATAAAAATGTTTAAACCGTGACATTTGAATTATTAAACTCTTTCTATAAGTTTGAAGTCGTTCATAGTTGGTTTCCTTATGCATTTAATATTTTATTTTAATAAAAAGAAAAGTTTTAAATTTTAGTGATTTTTGAATATTATAAAATGTTGGGATGTTACAGAAGAGGGCAGATGCGGCGGACGATAAAGCAGCGCAGAAGATCATCCGACGTCAGACTATCCGTGAGGACGCTCAAGACATCATGCATACACGTGATCTCCTCAGAATCCGGGAGCCTATTCCAGAGATCGAACACGCGGGGGGGGGGGGGGGGACCAATGACAAACTCGGGTAAGTTGATGAAATCCGGAGAGGAAGATCCCAGAGAATCTCCCGAGGCCTCCCGGTTCTTCACGTAGAAGAAACTTCGCTGCCATTTCCGGCATGACTCCAGCCCCTGGACTTTGGGGAATCCAGAATCAGCGCGAGGGATGATGGTGGCCACCCCGCAGTCAACAAGGTCCTTAACCTTCTTGTCCGGGTTTGGGACGACTTGCCAATGTAGGATGAAGTACTTGGCCCATAGATCCACGAAGGGCCAAATACCGAGATATCCCTCCGTGTAAGTAGCGAAGACGGAGAGCATCATAATTGCATTGGCCGGAAGGTGGTGAGGTTGGAGGTTGTAGGTGTCGAGGAAGTAGCGCAAGAAGGGGCTAGCCGGAAGCCCAAACCCCCGCTCGAAATGCGTGAGGAACACTACATATTCTCCGGGTTGGGGTTCCGGCTGAACCTCGCCACTCGGAAGGCGACTCTCCACCTATGGCGGGATCCGATGTGTCCGGTATAGCCAATCAAGATCCCCTTGATGGATCTCGGAGCCATCCCAGCAACCTCGGATACTCTCGTCGCCCATCTCGGACGGACCAGAGGACATGTCAGAATTAGTCTGCAGGAGCAAGGTCCGGTTAGTCGGGTTAGCATGTCGGTAATGGGGGAACTCGGATTAAAAACTAATCCCGAAGGCCGACATCCCAAGAAATAGATCTATCATAGAAAAGTAATTGGAGAATAATCAAAGAGGAAAAGTAGGGGCAGTGTTATGCTAGAGGCTCCGAGCGCAAGCGGAATGTAGCGCCCTGTCTTTTAAATAAAGATGGAACACCTGTGTTATGTGCTAGTCCATGGATCACTGCCAGCACCACAGTACAAAATATATAGTATCATTGCATAAGTATCAAATTACTACAACGAGATCCAAAAATAGCTAAGTATAGCTTTATTACAAAGTGCATAGTCATGAAGACTAGCTAAAATATTCAGAGTTCACAACGAAAGCAAAAGCGAAGAGCCTCTTCTTCAAGCATGCGCCACAGGCAGACATGTTGGGTGTAGACTCGAATCCAAACTCATTCCTCATCAGAATTACCTGCACATTTGAATATGCAGCCCCCGAAGGAGGTCAATACAATGAAGTATTGGCAAGTGACTATGGTGGATAATTTATGACAAGTCTAATTCTATATGCATATTTGGCTTGGGGGAGTTGTAGGCTATTTTGTAGAAAGCCAGTTTTCTCCTATCTTTTGTAAAACAATTATGTTTCTCAAAGACTTGGCACCAAGGGATGAAGCCCAAGTGCACCAACAATTCTTTCCTTGGTCAAATTTTACTTTATGAAAATTATGATAAGATTCTTCCGTCCATCCTTGTCCAGTTGCTCGAAGTAGTCCATCACCGGGGACACGGCTGAGTACTCAGATTGTCGACCCTGCAGAGGTTGTGCACTTTCACCTTTAGACTCAATTAACCCAAACATCCTATACACGCGGAGTGCATTAAGGAAAGGAGAGAATTGAGACAAGAACTTTCAGAAGAAGAATGCAACCATACTAGCAAGACCCGTTCCACCTACCAACTCTACATCTGCTTGTCAAGCTGACAGGTTGAACTCTCACAACTTAATAATTCTAGACAGAGCCCATTGTCAAAAGGCTGCACGGGAGCTTCTAAACTTGGAGGGACTTAGAAATCTCTTTGTTCCTGGGTGGCCGTCCACAAGTGCGCTTCTGGGTGACAACCACCATGCTCATGGCCCTAAGTAGAATAGACATTCGTCCTTGGCAATGACAACCACAAGCATAGTCCCAAAAGCCATTCAACATAAACCATACAATCAATTCCACCCAGGTATGCATTTTAAGTTTAACACTTAGCCATATTTTATAACATGGTATGTAAACACTTTTTATAGCATAGTTAAGCATCTAATAAAACTTTTGATGGCTGCATGGAAAGGGATGGTTACACACTACTAGGATATTTTCAAAGTGTAAACTAACTTAGCATTATAAAATAGTTCAAAAATTCCCTATCATGCATACTACTCAAAAATATACTAATAATGCATATAGAAACTATTGGGTAGATTATGAATGTCACTTGCCTTGGTAACAAGAGGAACAAGCACAGCAAGAACAAGAATCACAAGAAAGGCCTTCTTCCTCTTCACAATCTAGAGACAAAAAATACATAAAATAAATAACACACAAACACAACACTTAAAAATATCAAGACGAAAATATGTATGCATGCTTGATATGCAATGAACTTAACAAGACAAAATAATTACAATTTTATTTCCTCTGTTATTAATGCATGAAATGCAATGATCAATATTTTAATATTTTATTTAATCATTTAAAATATTGAGCATAACATAGAAGTTTTAAGCTCTAAAACCAAATTCTTTAATTCTATTATGAAAAGTTTCAAATAAAACTCAAGTTGCACTCTCTGGACAGAGGGCATTAATAAAATTCTAAAACAATTGGATTTATTTGGAAAGCATTTTTATTAATTAAGTTATAGATTTAATAGCCGAAAAGCTAAACAATTAAATTCCGCAATTTAAAATACACTAAATAGACAAACTAATGAAACCATACTAAACTACACGAGCAGAGGTTTACGTGGATATAAAATTCATCAAATTTGGATAAAAAGATTGAAAGTTATGAATTTTGCAAGTTTGTATTGTTTTTCTGTTTTTAATTATAAAATCCAGCCGAAAATAGAAAAGAAAAAACCACGCGGCGCAATCTGATTGGCTGATACCGCTTCGCTCGGATCGCTATTGCTAACCGTCTGATCTAATTAACGTGGATGCTCCAGATCAATCCGACCTAGATCCATTGGATCTAGATCCGACGGCCCGGACGCAAGGACACGGACAGGCGGCGCGGTCCGCTGGAATTCCTCCGACCGCGGCGGCGCCATGGCCGGCGTCGCACGCACTCGCGATCTACGGCTAAGGGGAGGGGGTGATTCATACCACGACGGAGACGAGTGCCGCGGTGGTGCTCTTCGGTCGCGGACGGAGAGGACGTTTTGCTGCGATTCTGGTCACGAGATTAGATGCAAAACGACCACAAGGGAGAAAGAGATCGAGGGGAGGCGAAAAGAGGAGCCGGGGTGGTCGGAGCACTACGTACGGCGAGCTCGACGGCGGCGGATCGCGCGAGATGCCGATCTCGGTTGCGGCAGCCCGATGGTGTAGAAAGTTAGGGTTTTTGGGGTGAAATCGGGAGGCGCGGTCGTGGAATATATATGGGGCATCTCCGGGGAACGAACCGCGCGGAAATCGTGAGGATTTGATCCGTGCTCGGATAGGTCTCCGCCGGATTTCTTGCGACGGAGGTTGAAGACTCTGACGGGCTGTCCCCACCCGTCAGCGAGAAGAAGCGGGAGGCGGGCTACGCGGGCTGGTTGCTTGGCCGCTTCCTCGCTCGCGCGCGGCAGATAGCGTGGATACGGCCCGCTTACTTTTCTATTTCTTTTAGCCGAATTTAAATCTTGTTTTCACAAATGATTTTTAACTCAGTCAAAACATTAAAGAAAAATTCATAAAAATATGTTTTGAAAAGCTAATTTAAATAAAAACTTTTTGATACCATTTTGCTAAATAAATAATCTAATAAAATACAGATTATTATAAGGAACTCAAATAGACCTTTTTATGGAATACAAATTTATTTAAACTAATAATTAAAATTTAATGTATTCTTTATGTGATTTCAATGCCATGCCTATATGATGCAAGGTTTTAAATTTTTGAGAAATTTGGGATGTTACAGACTAACCCCCTTAAGAGGAAGCTCGCCCTCGAGCTTCGGAAAGTTCAGCAAATAGGTGTGGATGGTCTTCTCGGAGGTCATCCTCTCGTTCCCAGGTGGCTTCTTCCTCGGTGTGATGATTCCACTGGACTTTGCAAAACTTGATGGTTTTGGTACGGGTGACTCTTTCTGTTGTCTGTAATATCTTGATGGGCTTCTCTTCGTATGTCAGGTCACTCTCCAATTGTACCTCCTCAAGAGGTATAATATCCTTTAAAGGAACTCCCATCATCTCGGGATGACATTTCTTCAACAGACTGACATGGAACACATTATGAACAGCAGACAGAACATCGGGTAGTTCTAACTCATATGCCACTTCACCTTTGCGAGAAAGAATTTTGAATGGTCGAATGAATCGAGGTGCTAACTTTCCTTTGATTCCAAACCTTTTCACACCCCGAAGTGGTGACACTCTTAAATAGGTTCTATCACCCACTTCGTAGGTGACTTCTCTACGCTTGGAATCTGCATAGCTTTTCTGACGTGACTGTGCTATTTTCAATCTGTCCTTAATCAGCCTGACTTTCTCTTCAGCATCCTGTATTATATCAGGTCCAAAGAAACTCCGTTCTCCTACACCACTCCACAACAGTGGGCTTGTGCATTTCTTTCCATATAAGGCTTCAAACGGTGCCATCTCAATGCTGACTTGGTAACTGTTGTTGTAGGAGAACTCAGCGTATGGTAAATTATCATCCCAACTAGATCCATAGTTGAGCGCACAACCTCTTAACATATCCTCTAAAATCTGATTCACTCTTTCAGTCTAACGATCTGTTTGCGGGTGGAAAGCCGTACTGAATTCCAATCTGGTTCCCAAAGATTTGTGCAACTGCTTCCAGAAATGAGAAGTGAACTGGGTCCCTCTATCAGACACGATACTCTTAGGAACGCCGTGAAGGCACACAATTCTCTTCATGTAAATATCGGCTAACTTTGCACTAGTATAAGTGGTCTTCACGGGTATGAAGTGAGCTATTTTGGTTAGGCGACAAACAATAACCCAAATAGAATCATAACCCGATCTGGTCCTTGGTAATCCGGTGATGAAGTCCATCCCAATAGAATCCCACTTCCAATCCGGTACTTTCAAAGGCTGTAAGAGCCCTGCTGGTTTCTGATGTTCTGCCTTTACTCGACTACATACATCGCACTTAGCGATGTATTCTGCTATTTCTCTTTTCAGATTATTCCACCAAAATCTCTCTTTCACATCCATATACATCTTGGTATTTCCAGGATGAATGGAATAAGGTGTCTCATGAGCTTCTTGCAGAATTAACTTCCTAATATCAGGATCATTGGCCACACATACACGTTTTTCCAAACCACAAAATCGCTTGCTCATCCTCATGAAATCCTTTAGCTTTTCCAGCTCATAGATTGACTTTGATCTCTTCTATTTCCTTGTCTCCTTTCTGAGCTTCATGTATCTTGTCCATCAAAGTGGGTTGTACAACTAATGAGGTTACAAACCCTTCAGGTACTACTTCCAATCTGAGGTCCTTGAATGCCTTGCATAAATCCTCGGGTAGTTCTCCTGCTGTGAGGCCATTCACATACACTTTACGACTCAGAGCATCTGCTACCACATTAGCTTTCCCCGGATGGTATTGGAGACTTAGATCATAATCTTTAATAAGTTCCAACCATCTTCTTTGTCTCATGTTCAATTCCTTCTGTGTAAATATGTACTTCAAACTTTTGTGGTCCGTGAATACCTCACATCTTTTTCCCATCAGGTAGGGTCTCCAAGTTTTCAGGGCATGCACTACTGGTGCTAACTCGAGATCATGAGTTGGATAATTTGCTTCATGTTTCTTGAGCTGTCTAGAGGCATAAGAAGCCACTCTGCCTTCCTGCATCAACACACTTCCCAAGCCTTGGCGTGAAGCATCACAGTACACTTGGAATTCCTTCTCCAAATCAGGTAAGCATAGAACTGGGGCTGAAACCAGACGTTTCTTCAACTCCTGAAAACTGGCTTCGCATGCCTCAGTCCACTCAAATTTCTTCTCCTTCTTTAATAATTCCGTCAAGGCCTTGGCAATCTTGGAGAAGTTTTCAATGAATCGTCGGTAGTATCCTGCTAGGCCCAGAAAACTTCGTAATTCTCCAACATTCTTCGGCGGTTCCCAATTAGTTACCGCTGAAACTTTTTCAGGATCCACCGCTATACCTTCCTTGGACACCACATGGCCTAAAAATCCGACTTGTTCTAACCAAAACTCACACTTGCTGTACTTGGCATACAACTTATGTTCACGTAGTCTCTGCAATACTAGACGCAAGTGCTCTTCATGTTCTTTGTGACTCTTGGAGTAGATTAGAATATCATCTATGAATACTACCACAAACTTATCCAGAAAATCCATGAAACTTTATTCATCATATTCATGAAATAGGCTGGAGCATTGGTTAATCCAAAGGGCATCACGGTGTACTCGTATGAGCCATATCTCGTAACAAATGCAGTCTTGGGTATATCCATTTCTCTAACTTTCATTTGGAGGTACCCCGATCGAAGATCGATCTTTGAGAAAACACCAACACCTTCCAGTTGATCAAATAGTTCGTTTATCTTGGGTAACGGGTACTTGTTTTTGATAGTTTGCTCGTTTATATCTCTATAATCCGTGACTAGCCTCTGTGTTTGATCCTTCTTTTTAACAAATAAGACTGGTGCTCCCCATGGCGATGAACTTGGACGAATGAATCCTTTCTGGATATGCTCCTCCAGTTGCTTCTTGAGCTCTTTCAATTCATCGACGACCGTAGGATAGGGTCTTTTAGCTATTGGTCCCGTTCCCGGTTTCAGTTCGATGAGAAACTCTACATCTCTATCGGGTGGCATTCCTGGTAGTTCTTCCAGAAAAACATCTGGGTATTCCTTGACAATAAGCACATCACCAAGGCTAACCCCCTTAAGATAATTTAGTGTAACCTTCTTAAGTTCGAAAGTTGATCTGAACTTAATCTTCCTTTTCTCTGGGGTGGTGAGGGTGATTGCTCTATTTACACAGTCTATGATTCCTTCAAAACGCCAATCCATTCCGATGATAACATCCAATCCTTGGGTTTCTAGGATGACTAAGTCTGTTGGAAAGGTGTGTTTTCCAATCTGCAAGTCTAACTGCCTACACCCGGAATTTACTATCATCTCCCCTCCAGGTGAACTTACCCTAATAGGTTTTCCTAGACTTTCCTCAGCTAACCCATGTTTGTTCACAAATGCTCTTGATATGAATGAATGAGATGCTCCAGTATCAAATAAGACTAATGCTGGAAAGGAATTGAGCAAGAACGTACCAATCACAGCATCAGGTTCATCAAGAACTTCTTCCACATTGATGTGGTTCACTTGTCCCTTCTGGAAAGGATTGGGCTTGGAATTTTCATCAGCTTTCCTCTCTGGGCATTCAGTTGCATAATGTCTTGTCTTCTTGCACTTGAAGCAGGTCACATTAGACAAGTCTTTCTTCCCTTCATAGTTAGGGCGGTGATTACCATTCCCATGATTATGGCCATGGTGATGGTTTCCCCTGGATCCACCATTATTTCCATTGTATCCTCCATTATTTCCTTTGTATCCTCCATTACTTCCTTTGTATCCTCCATTATGGTTATGACCATGATGTTTTTGGCCACTACCAGTGTTGGAGTGATTCCAGGGTTTATGGCTACTGACTTCAGAGGTGTGTTGTTTTTTATATGTCCCTTCAGAATGAACCTTACTTGCACTGAACTTCCTCTTCCTATTCTCTTCCTTTCTTATGTTGTTGTCCAGGGTGATAGCTTGATCCAGCAGAGCTTGATAGTTTGGAGTACATGCCACAGACAAAGGTATCTTCAGTTCTCCCCTAAGTCCATTGAGGAACTTTTCCTTCCTGTTTGCATCAGTATCAATGTCCTCTGGTGCATACCTTGATAGCATACAGAAGTCATCCATATACTCCTTCAGAGTTCTACCTCCCTGCCTCAAGCTGCGAAATTCCTCTTTCTTCAGGTTCATTATACCCGAGGAGATGTGAGCATTCCGGAAACCTTCCTTGAATGCATCCCAAGTCATGCCATCCAACGTATGAGTCACTTGATAAGTCTCCCAGCACAATGCTGCGGGTCCTTCCAACAGGTGTGCAGTGAACCTCACTTTTTCTGCCTCAGAACACTCACAAGTTACTAAGTCCTTGTTGACTGAACGGAGCCAATCATCCGCCACTATTGGTTCAGTAGCAGAGGAGAACTTATTAGGCCTAAGCCTTAGGAATCTAGCAAGTCTGTCCACTGGAGGTGGTGGTGGAGGTGGCGGGTTGTTGTTGTTGTGGTTGTTGTTGTTGTTGGTTGCTGCAATGAATTGAGTCATCATATTCATCAACTGAGCTTGAGAGGCCATCAGTTGTTGCATGGCATAATCGTTGTTGGTATCACGACGAGGAGGCATCTGTAGGGTTTTCAGCATAGATGAGTGAAAGATAGACAAAACTAAGAGAAGAAAAATCCTACCCATGCACAAAGCAACCAAGTCAACACAATCAACACTCAAAAGACAACTTAGAAAGAAAAAGTCTACTTAGCAATCTGAAACAGGTATTCTAAGTTTATTTAATAAAACGACAGAGTCTGCAAACCAATCATTCTAACATTGTCACACCACAAGTTGGAGATCAATGTTTTAAAAAGAACGACGAACTAAACGAGGGAGAACATGGTAGTCCAACTACTAAGTCTAAACTTCGTCCATGACGTCTCCTTCATTTTCTTCGACTTCCTCGATGGTGATGCCTTCCTTCGTAAGGATCTCCTTGTAGTCATTCACCTCCTTCTCCAAGGCCTCGTTCTTCTCCTGTAACATTGTCGTCTCACGGTGCAGAGTCTCGATCGCTTCCTTCTCCAGGACTTCAATCTTCTCCTGTAGCATTCTCTTCTCACGGCGTAGAGTCTCGATCAAATCTCGATCAGCTTCGAACTCAACGTCGTTGCTCAGAATTTCATCCTTCAAGGTCTTGATCTCCTTGTTCTTGTCTCTAATTCTCTTTTCCTGATTTTGGAACTTCTTTTCTTGAGCTCGGAATTTCTCTTCTTGAGCGTTGGCCACCTCTTCTTGGGTTCTGTCTGGCGCCCTTGTTGGTAAAGACGAATTCCCCATAAGTCTTCTTTGTTGAAGTGCTTCAGCTGGCTTGCCTTGATGATGGGTGTTGGAAGTGCCAACAGTTCTACCAACTCCAGAAGATATCTTCCAAAGCGCATGTCCTTGAAGTCCTCCACGGTTTGATACATGAAGAACGACATCCTTAAGTGATAAGGGTAGAGTTTGTTAAAACAAGACACAAGGTAAGAAATACTAGTTGTGGTGTACTTAAGTACTTAGAGAAAAAGAAGTTCTTTTCTAAAAGGTGATCAACACTATTATCAACTCTTTGTAAGTCGGATATTCACTATAATGAGAGAGACAGACACCCGGCCAGCCACTTATAATTGTGGAACAGGTCTCATGAACGCGAACATGTAAGGTTAGTCCCGGGCCGCTTCATCCCACTATGCCGCTAGGATCCAACATACTTCAAAGATGGTAATATTATGATCAAAAGAGGCTTAACCAATCCTAAGGGCTCAAACCTACAGGCAACACTTTTGCTCTGATACCATTTTGTAGCGCCCCATCTTTTAAATAAAGATGGAACACCTGTGTTATGTGCTAGTCTCTGGATCACTGCCAGCACCACAGTACAAAATATATAGTATCATTGCATAAGTATCAAATTACTACAACGAGATCCAAAAATAGCTAAGTATAGCTTTATTACAAAGTGCATAGTCATGAAGACTAGCTAAAATATTCAGAGTTCACAACGAAAGCAAAAGCAAAGAGCCTCTTCTTCAAGCATGCGCCACAAGCAGACATGTTGGGTGTAGACTCGAGTCCAAACTCATTCCTCATCAGAATTACCTGCACATTTGAATATGCAGCCCCCGAAGGAGGTCAATACAATGAAGTATTGGCAAGTGACTATGGTGGATAATTTATGACAAGTCTAATTCTATATGCATATTTGGCTTGGGGGAGTTGTAGGCTATTTTGCAGAAAGCCAGTTTTCTCCTATCTTTTGTAAAACAATTCTGTTTCTCAAAGACTTGGCACCAAGGGATGAAGCCCAAGTGCACCAAAAATTCTTTCCTTGGTCAAATTTTACTTTATGAAAACTATGATGAGATTCTTCCGTCCATCCTTATCCAGTTGCTCGAAGTAGTCCATCACCGGGGACACGGCTGAGTACTCAGATTGTCGACTCTGCAGAGGTTGTGCACTTTCACCTTTAGACTCAATTAACCCAAAGATCCTATACACGTGGAGTGCATTAAGGAAAGGAGAGAATTGAGACAAGAACTTTCAGAAGAAGAATGCAACCATACTAGCAAGACCCGTTCCACCTACCAACTCTACATCTGCTTGTCAAGCTGACAGGTTGCACTCTCACAACTTAATAATTCTAGACAGAGCCCATTGTCAAAAGGCTGCACGGGAGCTTCTAAACTTGGAGGGACTTAGAAATCTCTTTGTTCCTGGGTGGCCGTCCACAAGTGCGCTTCTGGGTGACAACCACCATGCTCATGGCCCTAAGTAGAATAGACATTCGTCCTAGGCAATGACAACCACAAGCATAGTCCCAAAAGCCACTCAACATAAACCATACAACCAATTCCACCCAGGTATGCATTTTAAGTTTAACACTTAGCCATATTTTATAACATGGTTTGTAAACACTTTTTATAGCATAGTTAAGCATCTAATAAAACTTTTGATGGCTGCATGGAAAGGGATGGCTACACACTACTAGGATATTTTCAAAGTGTAAACTAACTTAGCATTATAAAATAGTTCAAAAATTCCCTATCATGCATACTACTAAAAAATATACTAATAATGCAAATAGAAACTATTGGGTAGATTATGAATGTCACTTGCCTTGGTAACAAGAGGAACAAGCACAGCAAGAACAAGAATCACAAGAAAGGCCTTCTTCCTCTTCACAATCTAGAGACAAACAATACATAAAATAAATAACACACAAACACAACACTTAAAAATATCAAGACGAAAATATGTATGCATGCTTGATATGCAATGAACTTAACAAGACAAAATAATTACAATTTTATTTCCTCTGTTATTAATGCATGAAATGCAATGATCAATATTTTAATATTTTATTTAATCATTTAAAATATTGAGCATAACATAGAAGTTTTAAGCCCTAAAACCAAATTCTTTAATTCTATTATGAAAATTTTCAAATAAAACTCAAGTTGCACTCTCTGGACTGAGGGCATTAATAAAATTCTAAAACAATTGTGTTTATTTGGAAAGCATTTTTATTAATTAAGTTATAGATTTAATTGCCGAAAAGCTAAACAATTAAATTCCGCAATTTAAAATACACTAAAAAGACAAACTAATGAAACCATACTAAACTACACGAGCAGAGCTTTACGTGGATATAAAATTCATCAAATTTGGATGAACAGATCGAAAGTTATGAATTTTGCAAGTTTGTATTGTTTTTCTGTTTTTAATTATAAAATCCAGCCGAAAATAGAAAAGAAAAAGCCACGCGGCGCCTTCTGATTGGCTGATACCGCTTCGCTCGGATCGCTATTGCTAACCGTCTGATCTAATTAACGTGGACGCTCCAGATCAATCCGATCTAGATCCATTGGATCTAGATCCGACGGCCCGAACGCAAGGACACGGACGGGCGGGGCGGTCCACCGGAATTCCTCCGACCGCGGCGGCGCCATGGCCGGCGTCGCACGCACTCGCGATCTACGGCTAAGGGGAGGGTGTGATTCATACCACGACGGAGAGGAGGTCGAGGCGGAGGCGATGGCGCGGCTGGGGCTTCTCGTGCTTCCTCTTCTTCTCCCAAAGCTCCGCCGGAGACGAGGGCCGCGGCGGTGCTCTTCGGTCGCGGACGGAGAGGACGTTTTGCTGCGATTCAGGTCACGAGATTAGATGCAAAACGAACGCAAGGGAGAAAGAGATCGAGGGGAGGCGAAAAGAGGAGCCGGGGTGGTCGGAGCACTACGTACGGCGAGCTCGATGGCGGCGGATCGCGCGAGATGCCAATCTCGGTTGCGGCAGCCCGGTGGCGTAGAAATTTAGGGTTTTTGGGGTGAAATCGGGAGGCGCGGTCATGGAATATATATGGGGCATCTCCGGGGAACGAACCGTGCGGAAATCGTGAGGATTTGATCGGTGCTCGGATCGGTCTCCGCCGGATTTCTTGCGACGGAGGTTGAAGACTCTGACGGGCTGTCCCCACCCGTCAGCGAGAAGAAGCGGGAGGCGGGCTACGCGGGCTGGTTGCTGGGCCGCTTTCTCGCGCGCGCGGCAGATAGCGGGGATACGGCCCGTTTACTTTTCTATTTCTTTTACCCGAATTTAAATCTTGTTTTCACAAATGATTTTTAACTCAGTCAAAGCATTTTAGAAAAATTCATAAAAATATGTTTTGAAAAGCTAATTTAATTTAGAACTTTTTGATACCATTTTGCTAAATAAATAATCTAATAAAATACAGATTATTATAAGGAACTCAAATAGACCTTTTTATGGAATACAAATTTATTTAAACTTATAAATTAAATTTAATTTATTCTTTATGTGATTTCAATGCCATGCCTATATGATGCATGATGCATGAATGCAAGGTTTTAAATTTTTGAGAAATTTGGGATGTTACACGGAACTACTACGGGCATGGGCAGGGCGCAAAGCACCATCGGCGATGTGCAAATACCACATCTCGTTCCTAATGGCAACCCACAATGATCTACCGGCGGAATACTAAGCATTTCACGGATGATCTCAAGGAAACCTCCGATGAACACGAACTGCCGATGTAGAGATTTGACCGGGCGGGGGACATGGAAGAACATACCGGCGGAGAAGGAGGTGCCGCGGCACGAGATTGGCGCGGACCAATGGCGGAGAACTCCGGCGGCGGATTACGCTGGCAGAGCTCAAGCTACGGGCGCGGCGGCGGAGCGCTCGGGACGGTCGCGGGGAAGAAGGAAGGACCGGGGAAGATAGGGGATAACTCCTCCCCTCCCCTATTTATGGGGAGCTCCGGAGCGGTTTCCGATTTACCCGCCCAGGATCTCCCAAATCGTGGGTGGGATCAATTTACGCCGAGCGGCACGTGGCGGCACCCGGAGCGCCCGATCCGGCCACACCGCGGGCCACAGAGCACCAACGGTTGGAATTCGGATCGGATGCGGCTCCCGGCACGTGAACCCGAGCAACGGCGTGTTAAGTCAAAAACTCTCAAGTGCTTCTCTGGCACGACAAGGCCTTGGGTGGGACCCTCCCCCTGTGGAGGAATCTTGTCCGACACGAATCATGAAATATACCGGCATGACCCTACCCGGTTGAGACCATGAAGGCTATCTAGTTACCCGAGCAGGGCCTCCCGGTGGGAAAGGTCTCAGGGAAAGGATCTCGGTGAAGGTCATCTCGGCACCAAGGCTGAAGTTTTTTCCTTGCTTATTCGAATAATGTTTCTTTTTAAAAACTGATCCCGCACATCGTCTTGGGTCGCTGCACAGCACCAGCTTCGGGGACTAGTGTCGGGAGGCTGCCCCCCGAGTAGGGCAGATCCCGGTGCAAATCAGCAGTATGACAATAGTGTTTGATCTTTGGAGAGTGCAAGTGCTGCCCTTTAGGATACCTGTAACGCCCCGGGGTTTATCCCCTTTTGTTTTGTGAGTTTTCTTTTTTTTTGCATCGACATGGCATCGCATCGCATCTCATTAATTTAATTTGTTGCATTTAAATTAATTTCCCACAATTAAATTCACCCCGCCGCCAGCGTCCTCCGCATCGCGTCGCCCGCGCCGGCCCCTGCGCCTCCCGCCCGCGTTCTCCATGTCGCGCCGCGCCCAGTCGCCTCCGCGCCCTGCCGCTGCGCCGCGCCCGCGCCACGCCGCCCCTGCGCCCCCTGTTCCTCCCGAGCTCCCGCCGTGCCGCTACGCCCCCGAGCTCCTCCGCCCGTGCAGCTGCCTCCGCCCGCGCCGCTCGCCGCCGCCGCGCTCCACTTCCGCCACGCGCGTCCGCGCCGCCGCCGCCCACGCAGCGCCTCCAATCGCGCCGGTCGCCGCCACCGTGCACATCCGCGCCGGCCTCCTTTCCACGTCCGGTGGCGTCCCCACACTCGCCGCCCGCAAGGTGTTCGACACAATGCCCGAAAGACTTTCGGCGTCGCATTTTTGTCCGAGTTGTCCACCCTTCGAGGTGTTTCTACATGCGCGTGCACGTGCTCCTTCCGGTGTCGCGTCGCCGTAACTGCCCGTGCGCTTTTCCTTCCGGTGTCCGTTGCCGTGCTTCTTCGTGCCCGCGCCCGTCAACGGTGATGACCGAGTACGACTAATTCGCCCACTTCCACGACACCGACAAACGACGATGCCCCGGTTCCGCGACGACTACTTCCACGACGATGACAACTTCCTCTACGGACCGAAGACTTCGGTTTCGGACCCTATCTCTCCCGATCCAACGTGCGAACCCAAACCCTAACCCTATACCTATTTTATTAAATGTCATCTATCTTGTGCATATCGCATCATAATTGCATTTGTTGCATCTCTTGGGTTTCCGGGTGTAGCAAATCACCTAAATAATTCAATATGGAATGTGTGGGGTAATAAATATATAATGCCCTATTCCATTTAATTTAATTAGATCACCCATGCCATGTGTTGCCAGGCTAACCAACATTTAATATTGCTGGTAAATAAATAACTTGCACCTAAATATTAATTGTCGGAATCCCGGTTTTCGCTTAATTTGGATTAAGTGCATCTCGCAATGCATCTTGCCATGCCATGCATCATTCTTCCATGATCATGCTGGATCTTTTGTCGTAGTTGTAAAATGCATCTTTTGTGCTTCAAGTGTTTGTTGCTTCTTCGCGGATACAACGTTGAGATGTGTCAGCAACGACAAGATCTGCTTCCATGCGGGATTCCAGGCAAGCAAAGTTTGCTTGCTTACCTATACATTGTCTTTCATTCCTGCCGTTGATCTCTGCTACCCTAGTTATCGATTCTTGAACTACGATCCCATCACATGTTTATCCTGCATCACATACAACTTTATCCCCACATCCTAATACCTGTTGCATGTTTATCTGTTGGCCTTGCGAGTCGTAGCGCATGCTTAGAGTTGTTTGTGCGAGTCGTCTGTATGTCTTATTTAATTTCACCTGCTTAGCATGATCGGTTATTCTACATTAACAAAATGTTGTCTTATATTGGGGTATTATAATTAAAAGATAAGGCACCGGCGGAAGGCCTTGCGAGGTGCTTTGTTCTGCTAAGTGTCGACCTAGGAACTCAGTTCTTGTCCTCGGATCCAATTTTGAGCGCACTAACCGCTTGTGGGAGGCCCTATGGAGCCCCCCGCGGCTTCGATCTAATCCGCTTCTTATCCAGGGCGCCGCAAGTAGTTCGGGCTTTCCATTGGAAGCATGCATATGGTTACCTAACGATCTCATGATGATGGAGTAGTCGATTCTCATATAGGGTGGCACGTTCTTAGAGTGCTATGAAGGTCGTATCCCGCGGGCACTGGACCTGATTAGCCGTGCACACAATCATGCGGTTCCCTGGATGGGTTGTAGAGAAGAGATTTGCCGTGTTGAGATTCCCTAGCTTCTGGCTTTGCTTTTGGGGTTGATCGAACTAGTACGGGTCCAGTAGTGCACCCCTGCAGGGTATAATCTTATCGATGAGCCGTGTCCACGGTTATGGACGACTTGGTGATGATGCTGGCTAACAAGATCATAGACAACTTACACCTAATCGTTGTTAATAAACCTGACTAGTAATATAGAATTACTTTCACAATAACTTGTAACTAAAATTGTTCAATGTGTGCGTTTTTCCCGAATTGCTTCCTCATACTTGGTTGAGGGGGTTAATTCGAGAATGGGCTATGTTTGGTGTTAGTTGTAGATGTTTATCTTATGCGCTCTCTTATCCCTCTCTGATTAGACGGAAGTTGTAGCGTGTCTCTTTACGTTGCTAGTGCTGCTGCCGCTAAGTCCACCTCCCCTATACTTTGGGAGATGGTGTAGAAAGTAGGCAAGTCGGTTTTTGCTTGCCAGGGAGTGCCCTGACCCTCTTTTGGGATGTGCTTTATGTGCAGTTAACAGGTTTGAAGTTCGACGACGTTAGCTTGGGAATCCCTCCGGCTTGGCTGGGCAGGGATATGGCGCCATTGCTTATCTTCAGGACTCTTAGTCCAATTTGCATCTTATCCGTAGTCGGATACTATTTTGCTTCCGCTGTCATTTGAATCTTTGTATTGTATAATTTGTATCTTGACTCGTTCGCGTCGTTGTTGTAATTATATCTTCTGTTGTATTTGTGGATGTATCGGAATTGTTGTAATGCTATCACCATTCCACCCACATAATGCGCATGTTTCGGCGTGCACATTATGTCTGGTGGGCGACAAAAAATCATTATTATGCGGATTTCGGCGGAATCGCTTAAATCTACATAGTACCGATTTTTCGGGCGTCACAAAGTGGTCTCAGGGCCTTGGTTTCAATCTCCTTGTTGTTTCGATACGAATGGTTATCGAAGCAGCGGGTCCGCAAAAGCCTGTAGGATAACCTCGCTAACGGTCGTTGTTTTTAGAGTGTCAAAACAATTTGACTTAAATTATTTTTGAAAAATATCTCAATAGGTTTCTTTTTACTCCTTACCTCAATTCTATTTTTCCTCTTACCTTACTTGTTTTGAGTCTCTTCTCTTATCCAAACTTTCAAAGTTTTAGGATCCTACGTGTGGGTGGACGATTTCTTGCCTTTTACCCTATTAGGTTCGATCTTTCGGAGTCGTCTTCCTCGTGAGCAATAATCTCTTGTTTGTGGTGTCGAGAATTTTAAGGTGGAGCAACAATCCCTTGTTAGTGGTGTCGAGAAGTTCATCCCGGAGCGTGCAGACTCGATAGTTACCCCTTTCTTCTTGTGGTCTCAGCGTGGATCGCGGGACGCGAACCCTTGTTAGTGGTGTCGATTGTAACGCCCCGGGGTTTATCCCCTTTTGTTTTGTGAGTTTTCTTTTTTTTGCATCGACATGGCATCGCATTGCATCTCATTAATTTAATTTGTTGCATTTAAATTAATTTCCCACAATTAAATTCAAATGCATTTCAAATTATTTAAAAATTTTATATTTCAAATCTTTTGCAAATGTTAAAAATTTGTTTATTAAATTGTCTATTGAGAACTAAAAATATTTTGTAAAGGATTCGTGTTCAAATTCTTTTTCTATTTTGTTTTAAATTATAAAACAGAAAATAATAAACGGGTGAGAAATAAAAGCCCAAGCCCATCTAACCCCAAACCCTAGGGTTTCCCCTGGAAAAATCTTTTCCCACCCCCTGCATTTTTGTAGCCGCCCCCTCCAGTTTTTCTGTTTTTCCTTTTTTTCCTTTTCCCCCCTCTTTTCTTTCTTTTCCTTTCTCTTTCTTTTTTCTTTCCTTCCTCCTCTTCCTTCCTCTCCCAGCACGAGCTCCTCCCGCACCATTTTTCCTCCTCCCGAGCCCGGCCGGCCTCCGGCCACCGCACCCCACGCCCCCTGCCTCCGGCCGCCACCGCTCGCCGCGCCGCCCGGAGCCCCGCCGCCTCGCCTCCCGCGCGCCGCCTCTCCCCACGCCCGCGCCGCGCCTGCGCTCACCCCGGCCGCCGCGCGCCCATGCTCCCCGGCCACGCGCGCCCGCGCACCCCCGGCCCGACCGCTCCCGCGCCCGACCGCCTCCGCCTTGCACCGCCGCCGCTCGCCTGCCGCTGCGCCTCTCCGGCCGCCCCTGCCCCGGCCGCCTCCACCGCCGCCGCCGCGACTCCGCCTCGCCGCCGGCCGCCCTCTGCGCTGCTCGCGCGCTGCGCCTCTGGCGCCGCGCCGCCCGCAGGCCGCAGCCGAGCAAACCCCGCCGCCAGCGTCCTCCGCATCGCGTCGCCCGCGCCGGCCCCTGCGCCTCCCGCCCGCGTTCTCCACGCCGCGCCGCGCCCAGTCGCCTCCGCGCCCTGCCGCTGCCGCCGCGCTGCGCCGCGCCCGCGCCACGCCGCCCATGCGCCCCCCGTTCCTCCCGAGCTCCCGCCGTGCCGCTACGCCCCCGAGCTCCTCCGCCCGTGCAGCTGCCTCCGCCCGCGCCGCTCGCCGCCGCCGCGCTCCACTTCCGCCACGCGCGTCCGCCCCGCCGCCGCCCACGCAGCGCCTCCAACCGCGCCGGTCGCCGCCACCGTGCAAATCCGCGCCGGCCTCCTTTCCCCGTCCGGTGGCGTCCCCACACTCGCCGCCCGCAAGGGGTTCGACACAATGCCCGAAAGACTTTCGGCGTCGCCTTTTTGTCCGAGTTGTCCACCCTTCGAGGTGTTTCTACATGCGCGTGCACGTGCTCCTTCCGGTGTCGCGTCGCCGTAACCGCCCGTGTCCGTTTCGCAGTTCCCGCCCGTGCGCTTTTCCTTCCGGTGTCCGTTGCCGTGCTCCTACGTGCCCGCGCCCGTCAACGGTGATGACCGAGTACGACGACTTCGCCCACTTCCACGACACCGACAAACGACGATGCCCCGGTTCCGCGACGACTACTTCCGCGACGACGACTACTTCCTCTACGGACCGAAGACTTCGGTTTCGGACCCTATCTCTCCCGATCCAACGTGCGAACCCAAACCCTAACCCTATACCTATTTTATTAAATGTCATCTATCTTGTGCATATCGCATCATAATTGCATTTGTTGCATCTCTTGGGTTTCCGGGTGTAGCAAATCACCTAAATAATTCAATATGGAATGTGTGGGGTAATAAATATATAATGCCCTATTCCATTTAATTTAATTAGATCACCCATGCCATGTGTTGCCAGGCTAACCAACATTTAATATTGCTGGTAAATAAATAACTTGCACCTAAATATTTATTGTCGGAATTCTGGTTTCCGCTTAATTTGGATTAAGTGCATCTCGCAATGCATCTTGCCATGCCATGTATCATTCTTCCATGATCATGCTGGATCTTTTGTCGTAGTTGTAAAATGCATCGTTTGTGCTTCCAGTGTTTGTTGCTTCTTCGCGGATACAACGTTGAGATGTGCGAGCAACGACAAGATCTGCTTCCATGCGGGATTCCAGGCAAGCAAAGTTTGCTTGTTTACCTATACATTGTCTTTCATTCCTGCCGTTGATCTCTGCTTCCCTAGTGATCGATTCTTGAACTGCGATCCCATCACATGTTTATCCTGCAGCACATACAGCTTTATCCCCACATCCTAATACCTGTTGCATGTTTATCTGTTGGCCTTGCGAGTCGTAGCGCATGCTTAGAGTTGTTTGTGCGAGTCGTCTGTATGTCTTATTTAATTTCACCTGCTTAGCATGATAGGTTATTCTACATTAATAAAATGTTGTCTTATATTGGGGTATTATAATTAAATGATAAGGCACCGGCGGAAGGCCTTGCGAGGTGATTTGTTCTGCTAAGTGTCGACCTAGGAACTCAGTTCTTGTCCTCGGATCCAATTTTGAGCGCACTAACCGCTTGTGGGAGGCCCTATGGAGCCTCCCGCGGCTTCGATCTAATCCGCTTCTTATCCAGGGCGCCGCAAGTAGTTCGGGCTTTCCATTTGATGCATGCATATGGTTACCTAACGATCTCATGATGATGGAGTAGTCGATTCTTATATAGGGTGGCACGTTCTTAGAGTGCTATGAAGGTCGTATCCCGCGGGCACTGGACCTGATTAGCCGTGCAGACAATCATGCGGTTCCCTGGATGGGTTGTAGAGAAGAGATTTGCCGTGTTGAGATGCCCTAGCTTCTGGCTTTGCTTTTGGGGTTGATCGAACGAGTACGGGTCCAGTAGTGCACCCCTGCAGGGTATAATCTTATCGATGAGCCGTGTCCACGGTTATGGACGACTTGGTGATGATGCTGGCTAACAAGATCATAGACAACTTACACCTAATCTTTGTTAATAAACCTGACTAGTAATATAGAATTACTTTCACAATAACTTGTAACTAAAATTGTTCAATGTGTGAGTTTTTCCCGAATTGCTTCCTCATACTTGGTTGAGGGGGTTAATTCGAGAATGGGTTATGTTTGGTGTTAGTTGTAGATGTTTATCTTCGCTCTCTTATCCCTCTCTGATTAGACGGAAGTTGTAGCGTGTCTCTTTACGTTGCTAGTGTTGCTGCCGCTAAGTCCACCTCCCCTATTATTTGGGAGATGGTGTAGAAAGTAGGCAAGTCGGTTTTGCTTGCCATTGAGTGCCCTGACCCTCTTTTGGGATGTGCTTTATGTGCAGTTAAGAGGTTTGAAGTTCGACGACGTTAGCTTGGGAATCCCTCCGGCTTGGCTGGGTAGGGATATGGCGCCATTGCTTATCTTCAGGACTCTTAGTCCAATTTGCATCTTATCCGTAGTCGGATACTATTTTGCTTCCGCTGTCATTTGAATCTTTGTATTGTATCATTTGTATCTTAACTCGTTCGAGCCGTTGTTGTAATTATATCTTCTGTTGTATTTGTGGATGTATCAGAACTGTTGTAATGTTATCACCATTCCACCCACATAATGCGCATGTTTCGGCGTGCACATTATGTCTGGTGGGCGACCAAAAATCGTTATTATGCCGATTTCGGCGGGATCGCTTAAATCTACATAGTACCGATTTTTTGGACGTCACAATACCGAAGGGGCAACTTGACCTTTCGTAGCTTGTTAAGCCCAAGGTGTTACTTGGGGGTCACAAGGGTCACCCCTGGAATCTATAAATAGCCTCCCCCAGGCCTTCAGAGTGGCATAAGTCCTAGCGGATGGTTGCTCTAAGAACTAGCTTCTCGAAGATGTCTTTGGTAGCAGCCCAAGACATCTTCGGGAGGCTAGGCCTAGAGTTGCTCATCCTAAGTGTTACTCAGCTACATCTGGGAAGGATCTCAGGAGCTCCGGGTGCACTCCCCGGTGGAGGAGATCCCGGGTGAACCGGATAGACTCCCCGGGTAGGTGAGAAAGGTACAAGCTTGCTCCCCGGATACAAGCTAACCGACATATGGATCTCGGTCCTAGCAAGTTGTCCAGTGTGTGCAGGAAAGACCTACAGAATGGAGCAAGGAGGTAGCCGGCATGGGAGATGTCGGTAAGTCGTCAACGGTCCGGAGCAGGCTTTCCCGCCTGGCACGGGGGGATGTACCATCCCCCCTAACACGGAAGCATGGTCACCTCCCGCCTGACACGGAAGCATGGTCACCTCCCGCCTGACACGGGAGCGTGTCAGCCGGTACGATAACGGTATGACAAGATCGGACATGCCTAGCCCGGCAATCCGGAAAAGGCTACTCGGGATGGGCAAAGACATGTCTTGTCTCTGACAGAGGGGCAATGATGTTCCAGGACGGCGCCTGCTGTCCTTGCCGGAATGATGACGGCAGGGCTATGCCGGATAGGTAGACGGCTAGGTCGCACTAGCCGATGTCGACATAACCGTTAGGCCTGTCTAGTGGGGCCATCCCGGATTAGGGTTTCCGGCCCTCCCGGCCGGAACTCTATAAAAGGCGCCATAACTGCTCAAGTGAAGAGAGACCAACTTGGAGGCCAAAAACCTTAGTATCATTTACTCCTAGTGCATTTACTCCTCCCTCTCCCTAGTTCATCTTCTTCATCGTGTTCATCACCGAAAGAGCTCCAAGAGCATGTTGTAGATCTTATTCCACACTTATATTGAGAGGAAAGGCAGGAGTAGGGGTGTTACCTCCCCACGAGTGCCCCGAACCTGGGTACATCGTGTGTGTGTGTTCTCTGCCTTCGTGAAGTTGTTCGTATTTACTAGATCTTCTCTTGTTTCCTTCGGTGGTGTTTTGTGTTCCTCGGAGATCCCGGTTATTCCGACATCCTCCTACGTGCGAGCTATTTAGTTCGCTAGCCCTCACCGGATCCACCAGCGTCCATCGGCCCCACACTTTAGCCATCCTATGGCATCTGCCGTGACACCACCATGACATGTTGTGAACTCTGAATATTCTAGCTAGCCTTCATGGCTATGCACCTAATAATAAAGCTATACTTAGATATTTTTGGATCTCATTGTAGTAATTTGATACTTATGTAATGATACTTTATATTTTGTACTTTGGTGCTGGCAGTGATCCAGGGACTAGCACTTCACACGGGTGTTCCATCTTTATTAAAAAATGGGGCGCTACAAAATGGGGTCGTTAACCCTATCTTCGGATCTCATTTAAAACATATTTTTAAGCGAGTTCGCAATTTTTGCTTAGAAATGGGCCGTTTACCCTACCTTTGGAACTCATTTGAAACACAATTTTCAGCCAGTCCACTGTTTTTGGCTTAGAAATGGGGCCGTTTACCCTACCTTTGGAGATCATTGAAACACATTTTTCAGCGTGTCTACAATTTTTGCTTAGAAATGGGATCGTTTACCCTACCTTTGGAGCTCATTTGAAACACATTTTTCATTAGAAATGTGATATCGCATAACTCAAATGTGCAAATGAGAATTGCAACATGATAATATCAAAATACTCACTAAAGTATCATTTAGGAGTGAGTAAGAATGGTCTAGGCTTAGTTCGCACCCAAATTTTTGTAACATCCCAACATTTTGGAATGTTCAAAAATCACTAAAATTTAAAACTTTTCTTTTTATTAAAATAAAATATTAAATGCATAAGGAAACCAACTATGAAAGACTTCAAACATGAGTTAATATTTCAAATGTCACAGTTTAAACATTTTATTATCCACTGTATTTCAAAAACCTTAAAATATAATTGGAATAAATGTTTTGCAAACTACAATTCATTTTATTTTAAATAAATTAGTTTCTTTATAAGTATTTGAATTGAACCACTTAGCCAAATAATCATTCCAATAATCATTCCATCTGCTTAAATAAATTTCATCTATTTCTTCATAACATGAAATGATTAATAGATTCTAAATAAAATAAAATTAAAATAAAGGTCTTGTCCCAAGTTGTTATGAAGTTTCAAATGCATAAAATAAAATGTTGCACAAATTATCTTCAATTAAAAAGGGATACATTATCTTTTCCATTTTCATATAATTGTGTTATATCATTAATAAGTATACCAAAGCCAAAAAGGAATTTAGAAATTGAAAATGAGTTTAAATAACTTAAATCCAAACATATTGAAATGTGGGTATTTTTACAAATTTATTTTAGCCAAAGGAAAATTTAAATGAGATAGAAATTCAAATTTGACTTTAAGTGTCAAATTTGTTATTAAGCAATAATTCAAAATACTAATTTTCAAAAATATTCAAAACATACCCACAACTGGTTTAACAGCAAGATATTATTTTTACAAATTTTTAGAAATTAATTTGACATCATTTGGATATTTAAATCAAAAGATATGAATTAAAGAAATAAAATCAGAAAAAGAAAAACCTGCTGACGTCAGAGGTGACGTCACCTTCTTCAACCTCCAGAGGAAATCGCGGCCGAAACAAACTCTCCCGATCCTTTCCAAAATCCGGCGATTTTGTTGCGGGAATTGCTCTCTCCTCTGCCCTATTTAAACCCCACGATCTCCTCTGCCTTTTGCCCCAAAACCCTAGCCCAAGGACGCCGCCAGGCCGCCGTACGAGCTCGCCGGAGTTCGCCTCCTCCGCCGCCGTCCTCTGCTGTTTCCGGTGAGCCCCGAGCCTCTGAAGCCCTCTCATTCCTCCCCCTCGCTTCCTCATCTCCGTGCGCACCTCCTAAGCCCCGAGTTCGGTTATTTTGTGCAGAGGGTCAAGCGCCCCGTGCTCGACCGGATCTCCCGGAGCGCCGCCGCACTTCTTCCGCCGCTGCTGGCCGCGCCAGGAAGCGCGACACGACGCCGTCGCCACCATCCGCATCGCCGCGACGAGTTGCACGCCGTCGTCACCTCCATTCGTTCGGGGGAGCACCGGAGCGTCACCGGCGTCCACACCCGAGCGGAGCGCCGCCGTCCTCGACTATTCCGGCCACCGGCGCCGCCCTCTTCCGGTCAGAGCGAGGTGAACCATCCGATTGAAATCCAACGGCGTAGATTAGATGCTTCAAACGAATCGGTACGATCCGATCTGGACCGTCAGATCCAGATCTGACGGCCCAGATCAGATGACTTATCCACGTCAGCGCCACGTGGACAGCCTCGTCAGTGCCCACGTCAGCGCCAGCGTGTATTTAAATTTTTCTATTTTATTTTTAATTGGAAAATTGCAGATTGGTCCCTGTAATGAAAACAATCATAACTTTTTAACCACAACTCCAAATTTAATAATTTATATATATTTGGAAAGCTCTGGATGTGTAGAATAATTTGGATCAGACAAAATTCAAATTTGACTTAGTATAAAATATTCAAATTTCAAATGGTGAATTTGAGTATATTTGTAATAACTTTAAATCTATAAATCCAAAAATTGCAAATAAATATGTTTTAGAAACTTTGGAATATTTGTAAATTAATGCCACTGCTATAAAATATTTTTGAGCAAATTTTGAATGATTTCATAGTTGTGTGTATAATTTGAATAGTTGGACTAATTTTGAAATAACTTTTAATAGAAACATTATTTTGGATTAAATCCCATTGCAATAGATTTAATTAAATGCTCTCTGTCTATTAACATTAATTATAAAATTTTGTTATAAAAATTTAGTCATAGGAAACTTTAATTTTATAATTATTCCTTTTAGTATATTTTCCAAAATTAGAAATTAATTAAATTGCATTTATAAATTCATGCATATTTATAAATAAAACACAAAAGTTATTTTTATGTTTCTTGTGATTTAAGATTTCATTTCATTCATAGCATATTTTATATTGTAGATATAATTCTCAAAGGAAAACCCTCTTCAATAGTTTTCTCTAAGTTAGGATTATTTTCAAACTTAGTATTTTGGGAAAAGTGCTATGCACTTAGACACTTAGTAATTTTCAAGATGGAGCTAGAAGACCAATGAAGGACTTAGCCAAAAACAAGACTTCAGAAGTATCTTCAAGGAGAAGAAACACTTAGAAGAAAATCAAGAAGAAGATCATGAAGACCAACCAGAAATATTTTCCAAGTCTTGTTCTCTCTCTCTCTTTCTTTTCTCTGAGACTTCATGAAGGACTTAGAAGAAAACAGACTCTGGAAGCATTCCCAAAGATAGCAAGCACTTAGAAGAAAAGTGAGAAGAAGTTCAAGAAGGCCAACCCCCTTCTATTCTCTAGGTCTTTCTCTCTGTCCTTCTTCCCCTCTGAGACTTCATGAAGACTAAGTAAATCCAGGACCAGCCTCGAGGATACAAGAACCATCAAGTCTGAAGATTTATCAAGTCTATACTTCAATCAAGACATCATCAAGGAGAATATTACAAGTCTGGAGATGAAGCCTGGAGGACAACTACATCTTTCTTTCTATCTTTCCCTCTTTCCTAATCTTGTCTTCTAGACTTAAACAAAATTTGATCATGATGTTATCATCTTGAAGTTGTTGGATCCTAGCAGCATAGTGGGATGAAGCGGCCTGGAAACAAACCTTACATGTCCACGTACATGAGACCTGTTCCACAATTTAAGTGGCTGGCCGGGTGTCTGTCTCTCTCACTATAGTGAATGTCCAACTTACAAAGAGTTGATAATAATTGTGATCATCTTGAACAAATGACTTAGTATTTTTCTCTAAGTATTTTGCAAGTCATGGCTAAGCCATTAGAGTGCTTGTTTTAAGAAGATATAAAACAAAGTATGATTATCCAACTTAAGGCTTTAGTCCTTAGTCCTTTTGGACCAACACATTTGACTTGCATAAACTTAAAATATTTCCATGGCATGAAAAAGCAATTCTAGCCTTAGGAATATTTTGCACATCATGCATAAACATATTTTCCTTAGAAAGTTTTATAAAACTTATTTATTCATCTAGTGTGTGTTTGTATGCATGGTGAGTTTGGCTTGCTGTTGATTGTTGTATTGTTGTTTGCTTATATTGTTTAGATTAAACGGAGAGCAAACGTTCGTTGTTGAAAAGAGTTTGTGAACAACGACAACATTCAAAGGCAAGTGGCACACCTCATAAACTTCCTATTTTTATGCATTACTTAGTGTATTTTTATATGCATGTTTTGCTATGCTAAACCTGTGTAGAATCCCTTATTCCTGTGTCTAGGTTCCTATATCATACTTAACAGAAATATTGATGCTATGCAATTGATGAAAGATTTTATAAAAGGTTAAGTGACTACTCAGGGCTGTGCTCATGGCTGTCTTCGCCTAGGATGAATTTCTATTCTACTTAGGGCTGTGAGCATGGTGATTTTTACCTGAGAGTGCACATCCACTAAGAATGAAACACCTGGGTGGTAATTGGTCGGATGGTTTATGTTGAGTGGCTACTCGGTCCATTTCTATGGTTCCTAAAGAGTATGTACACTTGAGAACGGCCACCCAGGAACAGAGGAATCTGAAGAACTCCAAGTGACGATTGCTTCCAGTGCAGCCATTGCCATATGGGCTCTGGCTTGATCAATTATGTTGCGTGGACTCTCTCCGGCTTGACAAGCAGATGTAGGGGGATGTTAGGTGGAACGGGTCAAGCCAGTATGGGGAGGGAAAATGCTTCTGAAAGATCTCGTCTCATTCTCTCCTTTCCTTATCACAAATGGTGTGTAAAGGATACCTTGGGTTGAATGGGTACAATGGTGAAAGTGCACAACCTCTGCAGAGTATAAAACTAAGTACTTAGCCGTGTCCCCGGTTACGGACAATTTTGAGCAGCTGATCAAGGACGTCAACGGAGGATTCCACCATTCCAATTTCTAAGTTAAAAGTTGATGGGTGAACAAGGGAAGATGAGATTTATGGTTTTCATGCCATACTCGTCGATTTCAAGAAAAGTGTTTTCAAAAGAGTAGGGAAAATTGGCTTTATGCAAATTAGCCTTGAGCTCCACCAGCCAAATATGCATATAGGCTTTTGAGTTATTCCATAAGTGTCCACCATAGTGTCACTTGCCAGACTCCATTTTTAATGGAATCTGACCCACGTTGTTGCAATATTTTTCTTATTGCAGATTTGATCAGATGACGAGTGAGGTTTCGTAAAGGTTTCGAGTCTACAACCAACATGTTTTCGCCTGTGGCAGCATGAAAGTTATAGAGACTCACTGCTATTCTATTTCCGCTGTGTACTTTTCAATGCTAGCTTTATGCTATGCAACTTGTATCAAATATTTTGTAATTCTGGATCATCGATGTAATAAAATTGACCTTTGTTGTGATATTACATCGTAAACTGTGTGTGCAAATGAATCGATCCAGGGATTTGCACTATACACAGGTATCTGCCTTATTTTAAGAGCAGGTACGCTACAATTTTAGACAAATGTGCGCCTGTGCACGCCCAGAGCACGCCGGGCATGCTCTGAGCGCGCCCGGAGTGCGCACTTAAGGTGTTCGACAGAAGTACAATAAAAAATATTACAAATTTCCGCAAATGTTCAGAGCTTTGTCTTGCTCCTTGTGTTCTTAGAAGGAGCTACGGCCTTGCTCCAGGTGCTCCTTGCTACGCCCTCGCACTGCTTGTTCTTCTTGGCTTGTTTGTTCCTAGTTTGTGATGATGCTCCTGCTGGTGGTGATGCTACTGCTAGTAGTGATGCTCCTGTTGCTGGTGGTGATGCTCCTATTGCTGCTGATGCTGAAGACATTTCTTTCAACAAACTTTCCATCCACTTTGGACCGCACAACCATATCATCGGTTTCTGCCAAACTACTTGGACTTGCCTTCTCCACCTCACCTTTGAATGCGTACAACCACTGAAAGCTATCTTCCCACGCAGTACCTCTTATGCTCGCTAGGGCCAGTTCTCTAGCTTCCCATACCTTCGAGTAATTCAGACACCCTTGCATCTTATATTTTGCACTGATTGCTTTGGAGAGTTCAGTTACTCCAATCCTTTGGTCCTCTCTTAGCGCTGGAGTCATCTCACTTGCAAGCCACCCTTTGGTTGCTAATTTTTCTTTACGCCAGTCCACCTTAGGGGCACAAGTGTGTTCATTCATGTTATACTTTATCTCTACCATATTTTTTGCATCATGCATGTCACGAATCTTCTTTGGCACAAGAACGGCATGCAACTTCCATTTGCATCTCTCATCTGGGCAGTGAACCGTATACCTGTCTTTCTGACTCTTCACAATGTCGAAAGTATTGTTGTTGATGAGACAATACATGGTAACTACTAACCGAAGTTCATCCATATTTTTGAATTTTGTCCCTGCAACAAGCGATGGAGCAGTCATATCCCATTCAAGATCTGTCATGTCATCGCCATCGTATTCATCTGCAATCATCATGTCATCGTTCTCCTCCTCCTCTTCAGGAATATCTTGTCCAAGCATAGCGGCAGGGGCCCTATGGCCCAATTCATCCACAA
Organism: Poa annua; assembly: GCA_026929855.1. Taxonomy (NCBI): domain Eukaryota; kingdom Viridiplantae; phylum Streptophyta; class Magnoliopsida; order Poales; family Poaceae; genus Poa; species Poa annua. The sequence continues at coordinate 34,518,431 of CM049431.1, forward strand.
ACTGAGGAAACATATTCTCATCTTCATCGTCGTTCTGTGGCACACGATCGTCGGCTTCATCGTATGAACGCATAGCATCTTCATAATCTGCTGTAGTGGGCTGACTTGAACTACTAGTGGAGGGCTTACTTGTACTGCCACCGGGCTGACTACGAGGTAACGGTGGAAGGTTTGCAGTGGGCTGACTTGAACTACTAGTGGAGGCAACTGCGCCATTTCCCGTTGAAGTTTTTCGCAATTCATTTACAAGTCGTTTCTGAATGACCACAATCCTGATTTTACCGAAACGCTCGGTCGCGCTCTGAACAAATAAGTATCCAATTGCAGTGTCATCGGCGTGTGGGATGAAACTGTCATCCACAGTTGACCAGTATTGGAGAACAGCAGTCCAACCGGCCGCCAGCTGTACGAGGCACACATAGCATTAAGCAAATCCTTTAGAGGAAAAGACGTTTCTACCACCAACTCCTGATCGTCCTCCCAGCGCGAGGCAAATTCGACTGACAAGCGAAAAGCGGTATTCCGATTCATCCTATTGAACAAAATTCATGGCGATAAAGGTCAAATTGAAGCCGTATTCAACTACATACATCACGAAATAAAGACAATCGATAGATTCATCGACAGATTATGTACTTACATCCCCATCCAATGGTTATCTTAATCCGATTTCACCCAGTCCTCGCCTGCAAAAGGCGGAACGGGCGGGACGGTGGGGCCTGGAACTGCCGCCATGGATGCGTCTTCCAAGCGGAGGTTCAGTGCACCACCGGCGGACGGGGCGGCGCTAGGGCGACGGTTGTAAGGCGCGGGGCTGCGTGTCCGACTGGGATTTGGGAGGTGGGGGAAGATGATGATTCAAACCTACCAACGGTCAATTTCGAAAAGCGCAGACCAAAGGAAATCCCAACCGAGCCGCACACTAGCCGAGCCACGGAAATTCTAGCCGAGCCGCGCCAGGCCGACCCCACCAATCAGGCCAAGTGCGGGTCAAAGGAGGTTGACCAGAGGGAACCGAGCGTTTGGGCGATATGCGAGCAAACCAGGGCACAAAACAGAGAAACAACGCGGGTATGGCACAGACCGATAGAATTCAGCTAGGTATGGCACAGAACCAATTAACCCTAGTACTAGATACCAATCAACCATGCAAAGTAGATATTAGAGATGATTTAAGCTTCAAGCACAACAATATAATCATCTAATGCTTCCAACAAACATGACAACTTTGTGAAAGGATCAAGTCAAGCAATAAAAATATGCACGTAGAAGATCAACTCTTTATTTGTTCAGAAGAAACAAGAAAGCGTTCGACGTTGGTTCCTGGCACCTGGATGTTTTGGCTAAGAGAATGTTAAGGGGTGTTTGGAAGGCCAACGGAAGAAAGTCTCACAAAGCTGCAAGTGATCATTAGACAAGAGGATGTCTTATAATCGAATCTATGCAGGGAGTAGTGTGTCGTGTGATTGTCACGGCAGATGTTACCCGGAGGTAACTTGAAGATGAGGGTCGAGGCGACTCTGGCGCTCAGGAGATTGTCTAGCTCTACGGGGAACTAGATGTTTTTTACCCAAGTTCGGTTCCCCTCGGTGCAGGATCCCTACGTCTTGCTAAATCACTGATATGATAATATGTTACATGGTGCGCCGATGGCGATCACCGGGTTTCGATGACTCCGGCGTGGGGGCTCTGTCTTGGGAGCTCTCTCTATTTTGTCTATCTTACTTGGCTTGACTATGGCTTATCGTAGCCTCTCTCGACATATCTCTATGACCTTGGAGCCCGCTTATATAGACATCCGGGTCTCCTGGTTTACATGGTAAGACAACCGGATTTCTACTCTATCTCGTCTTGTCTTTCGTATCCTCCAAGTCTTGGACTCCGCGACGCGTACTGCCTCTGGGTCGTCTAGAGCCTTCCTTCTCTGGGTCTTCCTGAAACCTTCATTACTTAGGCTTTCTCGAGACCTCCCTCCAAATCCGGCTTTCGCCTGACACCCAAATCCGGGTTTCGCTTGACACCCAAATCCAGGTTTCGCCTGACGCCTCACCCAAATCCGGGTTATGATTCTGTCGGGTTATGAAACGAGCTCTCCGACCCAAGTGTAACCCTGCTCATGCGGAGTGCAGGGTAACCTCGTCCAAGCCTCCTGCCTACCGGGTTACGCTTCCCTCTTCATGGGCCTACCAGGTTATCGTTCCACCAACATAGTGATTGCCACACAACGGATGCACATAGAGCTATAAGTATATGAAAGCTCTCCAATGGAACTAGTGGGGGTGCATCCAACTTTCTTGCTCACGAATACCTAGAGAACTTTTGAGGAGGCTCATCATTGTAATATACAAGCCAAGTTTTATAGTGTAAAGTTCCCCACATAGTTATGCAAGTAAGACATGAAAACTCTCTCATATGTACTAAGGGTGTTAATCATGAGCACAAATGATGATCATAAATGATATGGTGCTATAACATGAGCACGAGTGATGACTACAAATGATATGGTGCTATAACATGAGAACAAGTGTGTGATAAAGGATAGTAATGCTGCCCCTTTTTTTTAAAAAAAAAATCTCTTTTTTTCTATTTTTTCTTTTTCTTTTTCCGTTTCGCTTTTCGATGGCCTCCATGGCTCTTTTCACTTTTAGGGGCAAGCAACCTAATATGATGATATGACAACACACTAATGATGACATGACAACATACTGATAATACAAGTAACTAATATGAATAAGACATAATGTATATGACAACGGTGCCTCTGCCAGTGTAGCAGGTTATGCAATGATATAGAGTAACATGGTAAAACCACACATTAACTTTATAAAATAATGAAAAGCAATATATAAGTCATGAATGACAACAAGTCATGTAATCTAAGATGGATGTTGCATGGCAATATATCTCGGAACAACTATGAAAACGATGTAGTAGGTAGGTATGATGGATGTTCTGTGGAAAATATTTGGCTTATCTGTAGGAGAACAAGATGAAGATCTTTGGATGTACCCGCGAAGTATGCACCAACTTTCAATGTGAGAACGGGCAATGCAAAGTACTGAAGAGGCTAGCAATATGGTGGTGGAAGTGCCATGAAAACCGCAGCTTTAGAACTCACAAGTAAAAAGATTCCAAAAAAAAATATGATCTTACAAGGCATAATGAAATTCACTCCAAGAGGTGATGTGTGATACATCCATTTTGCATCACTATTTTATATCATAATTTACTGTTATTCATTGATATATTTCATATTTGGAGATGATACTTATGTTCTTTAATCTATTTTGCATGATTGATGATCATTGGAGGATGGAACTCCGGAGTCTGAATTCTGCTGGAAAAAGCGTCATCGAGATACAATATTTGCGAAGCTCATAAGATCAAACGAAACACCTGGGAATTATTTTCTCACCAGATCACGAAGGAGGCCAAAAGGGGAGCATGAGGTGGGGCCCAGGGGGCCCACACCATGCCCTGGCGCGGCCCACAAGGCTGTCGTGCGAGCACCAGGTGGGGCCGCCCTGGCCCACCTCTGGCCGTGCACTTTCGCGTACTTCATACCCCTGAAAACCTAAGACCCGTACGGTGTTGAGAATTCCTCTTCGCCTCCACCACGAGGCGGAGAAGACAGAGAGAGAAAAGCTCTCCGGCAGGCTGCGTTGCCGTCGGGGAAATCCCCTCCCGGAGAGGGGAAATCATCGCTATCGTCACCGTTATCAGCTGCACTCCATCACCATCGCCCACACCACCATCTCCACCACCGACGCCGTCATCTCCATCGGTCCATGATATCCCACAAGTATATGGGATCGTGTGTAGCCTTTTTGATAAGTAAGAGTGTCGAACCAACCGAGGAGCTAAAGGTAGGATGAATGTTCTCTCAAGTTCTATCAACCACTAATTCAACTCTACGCACACCAAACGTTTGCATTATCTAGATAATAAAACTAAAGCAGTAATACGGATATAAGAGATAGTTTTGATAGATAATAAATACAAGAAATTAAATGTTAGTGCTGCAGCAATAAGATATACTAAGTAACCATAAACTAACAGTACCATGAGTGTGGAAAAGTGTTGGTAATTGTGGTGGCTTTGTCCAAGATTAATTAGTGAATATATTGGTTTCATTGTCTTCCTTGCAGTTTTCTAAGTGGGAGAGGCTAAATATACATGCACTCTACTACTTGTGATTACAAGTACTATATGGTTGGATTTTAGCAAACACCCGTAAATACTAACAATGCATTAAGGTTTCCCCAACCATAGCCTTAAGGTCGATGGTCCTCTTACTCCCATACGTACAACTAACCGGTTTGATTCCTTAGATTTCTGTCATTCCGGCAGAACTTCCCCCTTGTTGGGGATATACCAAGTGGGGTATCTCTGTCATGGATCAATCCGGCTTGTCCAGGGTGGCCTAAGGGTGGTAAGGCCGGTGCCTGCCGCGCGGCCCAGATAATTGACATACAAGGAAGTAGGCGGACGGTCCAAGGAAGGCGGAAGGCCGTAGCCCATCAAGCCAACAAGCCCAAGACGGAAGGCGGCGACTAAGCCGGCTAGGTCTAGGACTCTGTTTACTTGACGGACAAGTACTTGCCTTTCATCCTGGGGTCTGGCCGCCTATATAAGCCGGCCACCGGGAAGCTTTTAGGGCACGCTCCAATACACAACATACTAATTGTAACCTGTTCACGGCTATTTCCTTATAGTGAATTATAGCAGCACGTAGGGTCTCGCCACTGCTGTGAGATCTGAAGCTAGGTAACCTCGCCGTGTTCAATCCCGACCTCAACGACTCCAGCCTTCTTCCCCACAATCCATCCATTGGCTAGAGGACCGCCGTCTCCTATCAGTTATGCCGATACTCCGACAGTTGGCGCCCACCGTGGGGCATAAGGTTTCTATCGTCACATTCCAGGTGGGAACACTTGGCGGCGTGGGCAAGGAGATCGCCATCGGCCGCATCACAAGATATGGAGGCCACAACTACGTCAACTCAGAAGAGTCCTGGCTGCCGGCAACACCAACGTCGGTCAACTCATTGATGGTTTCGACAAGGTGCGCGCGAAGAAGAAAGCTGGTCTCGAAATAGGCGGCAGCAGCAAACCCACAGATTTGCTCTCCGTCATCAAGGAAGTGGACGAAATCATGAACACTCCGGTGACTAAGGATACCCCACACGACAAAGTAGAAGAGCTTAGGCTTAATATGCTTAAGCACTCGGAATTCCTATACAGAAGAGAGGAGCATGTTGAGAGTATTGCGAAGAAGATCGAGAAGGAGCAAAAAAAGATGTCGGCAAAGCCGAACAAGAAGCTCTTCGAAGAAAAAAGGTCATCAAAAAACCGCCATGATAAAGAGCCGCTAATCTGTGCGACCACATCAGCTCAAGATCTGGGGTTCGACTGGCGCACAGCACCACAGCGTGCGGACAAAAGGGGGGATGTTGTTTTCTGCACCCCGATCCTGAACGCTACTGCCGCGCTCGACACCCTAGATGACAAGACTTACACAGTGGAAGAAAAGGTGACCAATGCAAGACACTTCATGAGCAAGGCCCTAGAGCAACAAGCTCGCGCTGAATCCTACGGCCATATGGCGGATGCCCGCGGGGGAGATCTGGAATCCAAGTCAGGGAAGTGGAAAGCCGCACCTGGCGTTGACCCAGTAGGCCCGTCTGGCTCCAGTAGCCATGGTGAAAAAAGGAAGGCGACACCACCTCCAAAGAAGGCGCCACCGCCAAAACCAAGGCGGGACGAACATTCGAGGACAGGAAGAGGCGACCTGCCACCTCCAGCTCAGCCAAGGCGTGGTGATGGTGGTAGCCAGAATAACGGTCAGCCGCCTAAAAACTATAACGGCAATGACCCTCCCAGGAGAGGTCAAAGTCGGTCTCCGCAATGCAGCCCCGGCAACAAGAGGAAGGAGGCGGCAGATGGACCCAGGCGCAGCATAAGCCGGGCAGCGCAGGTCGAGCTGAACGCCAACAGAGGCGGACAACAGCTCGCTCCAGAAGACGCAAGACACCACCTACAAGACATAGCAAGAGGAAGGGAGCCACTATACTCTGGTCCAAAGTGCTTTGGCGACGCCATCCGCAGAGAGCCGTTCCCCAGGGACATGACATCAATGTCTAAGAATTGTCCTAGGTACAACGGCCTCGTTAAGCCGGACTCATGACTATCCGACTATGCCATGGCCATAGAGATTGCCGGCGGAAGCAATCACATTGTCGTCCGCTACCTACCTCTAATGTTGGAAGGCACGGCAAGGGCTTGGATTGACAACCTTCCAGAGAAGTCTATCCACAGCTGGTACGACATGGAAAAGGTGCTCTCCCAGCACTTCCAAGGAACATACAAGCGTCCAAACACCTACACTGATTTGCAACGCTGTGTTCAGACGCTGGACAGATTTTGTCAGCCGTTGGATCTCAGAGAGGGCCAACTGTCATCGTGTTTTGGACGCTCAGGCTATCCATGCCTTTTACACGGGCCTGCAGAAGAAGTCGTTACTCCGTCACAGACTCAACCCCTCCGCTCAATACGCGGCAGCAGATGATGACGCCCGTGATGATGATCCGGATGTTAGCATCGTGCCAAGGCGGAACAACAAGCGCAAACAAGAAACGGAAGAAAAAGTCGGGCCATCTAACGAGGTTGCCGTCATGTTCCCAGAAAACGCCGATAAAAAAAAGTGGAAAAATAAGAAAGATAACCGTGACGCCGACTCAAGCCCTAAGGCGGCACATATCACTTACGAGCAAGCAAAATTTCATGCCATGTCCCATCCACGCCTCACTTGGAAAGGTCAACCATATGCTTAGCGAATGCCGCTTCATGGACGACTTCAAAAAGGACCCCCTGTTGGCTGGAATTCAAAGAAGTACGACAAGAAAGACAGCTAGGACGACGAGGAGGACGACGACATGTCAATCTCAAGCAATGATGACGCCTCCGCCAAGAAAAAAAAGCCGTACCCGAAGTCAAAGAGTCCCTCGTGTGCTTTGTTGGCACACCTTCGGCCAAGGCGGACAAGGCGGAGATACGCGAACTCAACGCGACAATGTCGGACGTCCCTCAGTATTTGAACTGGTCCGAGGCGGCAATCACTTGGGATCGGTCCGATCACCCTGATTATGTCCCCCATCCAGGCAAATACGCCCTTGTTGTCGACCCCATTGTTGACAACTTCAGGCTCACAAAAGTGCTCATGGATGGCGGCAGCAGCCTCAACATCCTGCACTACGATACACTAAGCCGCATAAACTTATCTGAGGATCAGTTTTATCATAGCAACCTCACCTTTCATGGCATAGTGCCCGACAGGCAAGCAAAGTCGATGGGAAGCATCAGGTTGAAGGTAACTTTTGGACCAGAAGAGAACTACCGTTCAGAGTTCCTCCGGTTTGAAGTTGTGCCCTTCAAAAAGTGCCTATCATGCTATATTCTGACGACCAGCTTTCGCCAAGTTCATGGCAAGGCCATGCTATATCTACAGCAAGCGTAAAATGTCGAGGGAACACGGAACCATCACGGTATCTGGCAACTTCAAGAAAGCTAAGGAGTGTGAGCGTGGCATGGCCGCCTTTGCAGAAGCCATTATCCACAAAGAAGAGCTCGCACTACTTAAGGCGAACCCAGACAACTCCATGCCCAAGCCAAAAGTTGATGTCAAGAAGACATTTGAAGCTTCAGAAGAAACCAAGAAGGCAGACCTCACTTCAGGCGACAAGTCCAAGCAGGTTGTCATCGGCTCCAACTTGGACAGCAAATAGGAAGGCGAGCTCGTCGAGTTCCTCCGTGAGAATCGTGACATCTTTGCATGGTCGCCATCCGACATGCCTGGTGTACCGAGGGAACTTGCCGAGCACTCGCTCAATATTATCAAGGGATCCAAGCCGGTGAAGCAAGCAACAAGACGCTTTGGTGATGAGAGACGCAAAGCTATAGGGAAGGAGATAAATAGGCCGAGGGACGCCAATTTCATAAGAGAAGTTGTACACACCGATTAGGTGGCAAATCATGTACTTGTTCCAAAGAATAATAAAGAGCTGAGTATGTATATCGACTATACCGGTGTGTGCTTCCCAAAGGATCCCTTTGCGCTGCCTAGAATTGACAAGGTCGTAGACTCCACGGCAAGCTCCGAGCTGCTATGTTTTCTGGACGCCTACTCAGGATACCACCAAATCAAGATGAGGGAGTCAGATCAACTCAAGGCATCTTTCACCACTCCTTATGGTACTTTCTGCTACATCACGATGCATTTTGGCCTGAAAAATGCAGGGGCAACATACCAGCGTTGTATGCAAAATTGCCTGCACAAGCAGATCGGCCGCAATGTTCACGTCTTCGTTGATGACATTGCGGTGATGCCGAAAAAGAAGGCGGATCTCCTAGAGGACTTGGGAGAAACTTTTTAGAATCTACGGAAATACCAGATGAAGCTCAATCCCGCCAAGTGCGTTTTCGGTGATCCAGCCGGCAAACTACTTGGCTTTATCGTCTCTGAACGAGGGATCGAAGTTTATCCGGAGAAGATCAAGGCTATCCAACACATATCCAGACCAACTTGTCTGAAGTACGTGCAACGCTTAGCCGGATCAGGAGCAGCCGTCAGTCGTTTCATAAGCCGCCTTGGAGAAAAGGCAATGCCTCTCTACCGGCTATTGAAAAAATCCGACAATTTCGAGTGGACAGCAGAAGCAAATGCCGCCTTACAGCAACTTAAGGAGGCTCTCATGTCCGCTCCTATATTGGCAGCACCTCGATCGTAGGAACCAATGCTGCTATACATCGCGGCAACTGGCGTAGTTGTCAGCGTTGTCTTGGCTGTGGAAAGAAAGGAAAGCGAAGCCGCGACGTCTGGGCAACGTCCGGTCTACTTCATCAGTGAAGTCTTCTCCGCCTCCAAGCAGAGGTATCCACATTACCAAAAGTTGTGTTATGGTGTATTCTTCGCCGCCAGAAAACTTATGCATTATTTGCAAGAGCACACTGTGACAGTAGTCAGCAGGGCACCGCTTGGAGACATAATCAACAACGTAGAGGCAACAGGCCGAGTCGCCAAATAGGGCATCGAGCTTGCCGCCTTCGATAAAGTCTACAAACAACAGACCGCCATTAAGACTCAAGCACTTGCTGATTTTGTTGCCGACTGGACAGAGGCCATGGAGGAAAAAATACTCCCCGAGTCAGAATATTGGGTCATGCACTTTGACGGATCAAAGATGCTCAAAGGCTCGGGGGTTGGAGTTGTCTTGCGCACACCAGAAGGCGATAAGCTCAACTATGTGTTGCAGATTTATTTCACAGCAACTAATAACGTCGCAGAATATGAAGCTTTGCTTCACGGGCTACATGTGGCAAACGACCTTGGCGTCAAAAGAATCCTCCGTTATGGTGACTCCGACTTAGTCGCACAACAAGTAAGCGGCACATGGGATGCGAAGAGCGCAACAATGGCGGCATACAGAGCCAAAGTCGACGAATTCGCCAAAAATTTCATGGGCTACCAAGTCCGGCATGTTCCCAGAGCGGAAAACGAGGCGGCAGACACCCTCGCCAGACTCGGGTCAGAACGCAAAAAAGTGCCAAAGGACATTTTCCTGGAACATTTGCACAAGCCGTCCATCAAGGGCGCTGACTTGTTGGACCCCTATGCAGAAGAACCAGTAGAAGTGGCAAGTCTTGCCGTTTACCTGGTCCTGCCAGATTGGACTGTCCCCTATCTTGATTTTTTAGTCGATCAGAAGTTGCCGGAAGACGATGAGGTGTTGAAAAGGCAAATCATAAGGCGAGCAAAAGCATTCACAATCATAAAAGGCGAATTATACAAGCGAAGCACGTGCGGTATCTATCAGCGGTGCATATTGCCAGAAGAAGGCCGGTAAATCTTGAAAGATATACACATTGGTACTTGCGGGCATCACGCCTCCGCCAGGTCCATTGTATCCAAAGCCTTCCGCCAAGGTTTCTACTGGCTAACCGCCAAAGAAGACGCCGAGCACATCGTGAAAACATGCAAAGGCTACCAATTATACGCCCGCCAACCTCACTTGCCTGCACAAGAACACAGGACAATCCCAATCACCTGGCCGTTCGCGGTCTGGGGCTTAGACATGGTTGGTCCCTTCAAGAAGGCACGAGGTGGATACACCCACCTATTGGTTGATGTCGACAAGTTCACTAAATGGGTCAAAGCCAAGCCGATCAGCAAACTTGACGCTCGAACAGCTACCAATTTCCTCTGGGGAATTATCTCTCAGTTTGGAGTTCTACACAGCGTTATCACAGACAATGGAAGCAACTTGGCTCAAGGTGACATCGAAGAATACTTCAATAATCTAGGCATCCGACTTGATTTGGCATCTGTGTCACACCCTCAGTCAAATGGACAAGTAGAGCGTACAAACGGCCTAGTCCTTTCTGGACTTAAGCCTCATCTCGAAGCTCCATTACACAGGGCAGTCGGCGCTTGGGCAGATGAGCTTCAGTCCGTACTCTAGAGTTTGCATACAACGCCAAACAGATCTACTGGCTACACTCCTTTCTTCTTAGTATACGGCGCAGAGGCGGTGCTACCCACCGACATGAAATACGATTCCCCACGAGTTCAAGCCTACATCGAGCAAGACGTAGAAGGTGCAAGACAGGATAGCCTAGACTTGTTAGATGAAGAAAGAGAAGTTGCTCTCCATCGCTCCGCCTTGTATCAGCAACAACTTCGCCGCTATCATAGCCGGAGAGTGCGGAAGCGAAGCTTCAGAACATGTGACCTGGTTCTCTGCCTAATTCAAGACAGAAAAGGCTTGCACAAGTTATCCCCGCCATGGGAAGGACCGTGTATAGTCACAAAAGCGCTGCTCAATGGTTCCTACTACCTGTCCGACATCCGCGACGTGGAAGAAAAGAAAAGGCGCAAGAAGGCGGCAGGAAGGAGAGGAACCAAGCGTAAGAGAGGCATTGACGACCCGTTCGAGCAAACAAGACGGCCTTGGAACATCGAGCAGCTACGTCCTTTCTACACTTAGCAATTTATAATTGTAATAAGTTATATATGATTATGAAATAAAAGTCTATGGTTCCTCATCTTTGTTGAGAAGCATGCCATCTTTTGTCTTTTCTTGCAATCATATACCCCTATGTATCTAAGTTACCTAATTTCTAGCTCCGTGCAAAGGTTCAAACTGGTAGATACTTGCAGCTTTCGAGCCAACCCAAAGCAAAAAATGAACTTTTTGCGCCGCCTACTTCCTTTACTTTTGATTACTTATATGTGGTTTGCCTAGTAGTATGATTTTGGCGCCAACATGTTGGCTTTGGTTTCTGATTCTAAACGTATGGTACTAGCCCTAGTTGTTTCAGCTAAAGTTCTCGGCTGAGGTTTGCCAACATACAAAAAGTCAAGCATATAAGTCAAAACAAAATTAAGGCGGGCCAAATAAAACAATAAGCCTACTTAAGTAGCAGAATAAAGTTAGCTGGCTCCCGCGTAGCATTACACCTCTAAAAGTTATTTACACAAATAATACAAGTTGAGATAACATTGTTTCAGGGGCAGGAGGAGGCTGACCGCCAAGAAGCACAAAAGGAGGGCGCCGACAAACACGACATTTGCTTGGGGGTTGCGAGATTAGGCATGGGGGCTGACAACTTCAGCCCCAAGTCTATCGCTCCCCTCCGCCTCTGCAGTGACGGCAACTTCAACACCTCTAGCAGCCGGCACAGGATGAAACCTGTAGAAGACCGTCGTATCCACCATGTCGGCAACCCGCTTAGCGTAACCGGCAACGTTGTTCAGCAAAGCAGCCGGCTGGAACTCGCTACCGTCTTCATAAGAGGACGGCATGCCCTCGGTGACGACGTCGATCTCGGCATCGGGGTAGTGCGCCATAAAAAGGCCAAGTGATGTCTTGGCACCACCCCGCCCCGCCAACTTCAACGATCTCTTTTGTAGCTTTGTTGCTTGATCCAGCATGTTGGGCACATCGCTGAAGTTGGTGGGCTCCTGGCTGTCCGAGGAGATGAAGAACTTGGCGGCAAACCGCTTGGACACCGCCAAAGTCTCGGTGATCAGCTTACCCAGACGCGCAAGGCGATCTAGGCGGGGGCTGACAACCTTGTCATCGCCTAAGCCGGCAGACTGCATCAAAAATAAAAATGTCAAAGTTGGCCAAGACTAACAATTTTCTTGACGACAAGGTGAAGAATAAGGAAAAGCTTACCAAGGACCGAGTTATGAAAGGCGGACAACTCGATCATATGAGTTGCTACCGCGTCCTCTGCAGTTTTGGCCCGAGAAGTCTGCTTGGATATTTCCTCAGCAGCCGCCTTCTCCGCCTCCTCCAACTTTTTGCGCAGGCTATCCAGCTCGCCGGTTAGCTGGCTAGTCTCCTGCACAAACTTAAGTTGTTGCGCCTCCATCTCCTTCTGGTGCTCCTCCTTCATCGCCAAGTTGGCAGCCGCCAGATCAGAGGCTTCATTCATAATAGCTTGCATGTCAGTAGACGCCTTCAATATATCTTGGGCATGATCTAACAGTTCTACAATACGAATAAGCGGGCTAAATGATTGGCAGAAGCAAACGTAATATGGCAGAAGGCAAAAGCTCAGTGTTTTTACCTTCATCTTTTTTACGGGCGCCTCCAGGTCGGCAATCCGCACGTCCTTGGCTTCGCAATCTTTCTTTATATTGCGATACCACTTGTTTATCTCCGCCTTAGAGGAGATGAGCTCGACATTGGCGGTGAGGACGCCCGGTGGACATAGTCAGCAGCATATAACATATTGTCAAAAAACCACTTAGCCGGCAATAATTTCATCACATTGCCACCTAAATGCTCGGGTTGGGGGGGAAGGACTATGTATATGCTACCAAGTGCCAAAAAGACAACTTACCGCAATATCTCCCTCCAAATCGGTGAGGGTCTTGTCGGCGAAGTCGGCAAATGCCAAGGTTGACTCCTTGGTGTCCTTAAAAGACGTCCAGGGATCCCGGACTCTCCCGCCTTCGGAAGCTGGGGCTGCCCTAGGCGGCCCGCCGACAACCTCCTCCATCATCTCCTCCTTGGCAGCACGTGATTGGCCGGCATCCTTGGTCGTAGCCTCAGCTGAAGGGGCGCTGGCACCACGATCAGTAGAGGAGGTCCTTGGCGGCGGACTTGAAGCCGGAGCCTGGGGCTGGGACCGCCTGCGAGCATCGCTCATAAGGCCGCCGGCCTGGGGCTGCGGAGTTGGTGGTACGGTGGCTAGGCAAGTGCCGAGAGGCCGCTTTCCCCTGACCAGCAGGGCCTTGGCCGGCAACTTGGAGGTCGCAACCCGATCCCTGGCAACAAGGAAAAGTTAGCCGGATGAACAACAACAATGAAGAGGACCGACAAATAAATAAGGCGGAGAGATTTACCTTCGAAGGATGTTAATCCCCGCGCTCTCGTCGTCGTCGACAAGCATCGGCTCAGTTTCCGATACGGTCGGTTTCCTTCTCTCGGCGTTAACCGTAGAGGAGGCAGCGCTAGACGCCTTGCGCTTCCTTGTTTTCCCGGCTCTCGGTTCGTAAAAGGCGGGAGCCAGGTCATTCTCCCCCAAGGCGGAGAGCTGCATCAACCAAAATGGCAAGCGTTAAGGGAAACTCGAATAAAGCCAGCAAAGCCGTCAAAGAAGGGAAAAAGTAGAAATGCTTACCTCAAGGGGAGGATTGTTGTGGGTGTGCATGGGAACACCCTCCACCGCCTTCACAGTCTCTGCTTTGACAAGGCTGCGAAGTCGGGCCGTCAATTCAGCAGCTGGTAACTCCTTCTCGCTCACATGAAGAGGAGTCGTGTCAGTAGGCGAATACTGACACATCTTGTACGGGCTGTACCGTAGAGGCAGAATTTGCCGGGACAGCCAGCAAAGCACCGTATCCACCCCGTCCAGCAACGGGGCGTTCATCATCCGGGTGAGGAACTCTATCCGCCTTTGTACAAGGCGAAGCTCCTCCGTCAACTTTGGAACCGCCTCGTCCCAGCATGGCTTGGGTGTTGGCGGTGCGTTGACGAACTCCGGGATGCCGAATTGGCGGCCAGCAGCCACCATATCCCGGCAGTAAAAGAAGGTGGAGGTCCAACCTTTAACGGACTCAATATAAGGTATCTTAGGATACCATTGACGTCCTTGGCGGCAGTTGAATGTAACACTGCCGCAGGTTGCCATACCCCCATCCGGCACAGTCTGACTCCGGCAACGGAAACAGAATCTAAAGAAGTCTAAACTAGGTTTGATGCCTAGATAGCCCTCAAATAGAGTTGTGAAGTCTGATAAGACTAAAATGCTATTGGGCGCTATGTTGTGGGGCTGAAAGTCGTAGTGATCTAACACCTCACTAAAAAAGGCGGAAGGCGGGAGAGCCATTCCCCTAACAAGGTGGGAAGTGAGGATTACCCGTTCGCCGGCTTTCGGAGCCGGGACGATGTCGCGGAAGGCGGGCCGCCAACCACAGTCTTCCTGGGTTGGCAGGTAGCTGGCTTCCTCAAGATCCTTGAGGACTTCGTCGTCCACCACAGAGTGGAGCCAGTAGCGTGACCCGAGGTCAGCTGGCGCCTCCTCTTCATCGATGGCCGCGCCGCCGGTCGCTGCCGGCGTGGTCGAAGACGAGGACACCAAGGTCGCCGCTGGGCGGACGGGCGCGACCGGAGTAGACGAGGATGGTGCGGAGGAAGAAGCACCTGCGCGCGCCGTCGTCGTGCGGGAGACCGCGCCGCCCTTCACCGCCATCGCGGTAGGCTCCGTTGTGGGCTCGCTCGTCGTTGTCTCCGGAGTCGTCCTCGGATCAGTGGCCATTATAGTGCGCGAGGTCGCCGGTGGAGCGGTGGTCGCCGGAGTTTGCGGCTCGGAGGTGACGAAGAGCTCGGGAGGGCAAGAGCACGGGAGAGCAAGGGACGAGAGTGAGATGGAGTGTGGAGGAAGAAGATGAACGTCTCGGCTCCCTATTTATAGGCCCAAGCGTTACGATCTGTGCAACGGCTCGAATAGCCGGACACGTGTCAATCATCCAGATGCCACGAAGCAACGCACGTTTGCACGATCTCCATGACTCCTCTTTTCCCACGATTTCCAATCATGACATGATTTCGTTCCGTTTGGTTTCAAACTGTCGTGGACCAAATAACATCATCCGTCAACTATGAGTTTGACTTGCCGCCAAGGATCAGGCTTTCATAAGAAGCTATCCGACAAGTTAAACTAAGTCGTCTTTCCCATGTCGGATAAAGCGGCCGTGTGCCAATATTATGGTACACGTTCCCCATTATTTTCAGAATGGTTCAAGTCCTGCAGCTGCCAACATTGAAGAATGAAGATCAAGAAGAAGCCGGCACCTGGAGAACTTCAACCTTTCTGCGGGCTGATGTTGGGGATATACCAAGTGGGGGTATCTCTGACATGGATCAATCCGGCTAGTCTAGGGTGGCCCAAGGGTGGTAAGGCCGGTGTCTGCCGGGCCCCAGATAGCTGACATACAAGGAAGTAGGCGGACGGTCCAAGGAAGGCGGAAGGCCAAAGCCCATCAAGCCACCAAGCCCAAGACGGAAGGCGGCGACTAAGCCGGCTAGGTCTAGGACTCCGTTTACTTGCCGGACAAGTACTTGCCTTGTATCCTGGGGTCTGGCCGTCTATATAAGCCGGCCACCGGGAAGCCTTTAGGGCACGCTCCAATACGCAACATACTCATTGTAACATGTTCACGGCTATTGCCTTATAGTGAATTATAGCAGCACGTAGGGTCTCGCCACCGCTGCGAGATCTGAATCTGGGTAACCTCGCCGTGTTCAATCCCGAACTCGACGACTCCAGCCTTGTTCCCTACAATCCATCCATTGTCTAGAGGACCCCGTCTCCTATCAGTTATGCCGATACTCCGACACCCCTTTCTTTGCACATACTACTAACCCTAGGGTGTTGATCCATGCGCACACAAAATATAATGAACATCAAAGGACAGTATCATATCAACATCCAACTCTAATGAACCTCATGCATTCAACAAAGCAATCATAAGACAAATAACTACGCAAACATGTCATAGATCTTAGGATAAATATTATAGCATCAAACACCATGTTAAAATAGGACGGTACAGATGTTTGTGGAGGATGAACCACTAAATACGAGGAGGAGTTGGTGATGGAGATGGCAGTGAAGACGGTGGAGAGGGCAGCAAGGTGAAGGGGTTACGGTGCAGAAAACAATAATTTTCTAGCGAGCGAAACCCTAACTAGCCAGGATCTATCTATCTAGTACATGCGATAACGGTGGCGGAACGGGTTACATTACCTCCATGTAGACCGATAGCGGGGATTATGCTCCCGCACAAGCGTTGACGATGAAGTCGTACGTAGCCGACCTCGAGGTCACGGAGAACTTGCCGCGATGTCGGAGTCGATGACGCCGGGGTGTCGACGATGATCTGCGTCGACGGGCGTCGGGCGGAAGAAGGCAGAGCGCCAGCACCGGGGCTGGCGCGCCGGCAGCAGAGGGGGGTGGCGCGGCGGCTGTAGGGGGCGAGACGACGTCGCCCAAGCTCCTCAATAGAGTAGCCTCCGAGCACTCGCAAACATACGGAGCCTAGCGACAACTCCCGGTCATTCAGATCCAGCTGAAATCGCAGGAGTAGATCTTATCTGGAATCCCGCAGAGCAACGGCGCTCTGCGGTATGGCTTAGGTGGAGAGAGACCCCCTTTCTCAGCTCGGCGCAGCTCCAACTTGGGAACCACGGGATCGAGAGAGAAATTGGGAATTAACTGAATTTCCTATGAATTAAATCAATTAATATGCCTTGCTATATAAAGGGGGAAGGCGTGTGCCAACCCCCTTGGCTCCCCCATGTGGGACTAAAGGAAGAGAGGGGAGGGGGGGTTCGGCCGAACCCCCCTTGGGCTTGTCCCACTCCTAGTCCAACTAGGACTAGGAGGCCCAAGCCTTCCCCCTTTCCTTGTAGGATGAGGTTTCCCCTTCTTGGGCCCTCTTAGGGCCCATTTAGGTGGGAGCCCCCTTTTTCCTTTATTTAATTAATATTTAATTAATATAAAAATCCCATTAATTCATAATTAATATATTTATACATAATTCAATATCCCATGACTCCGAAACTATTTCGGAACCACCCGAACAACTTTCGTACATTCTCGGAACCCTTCCATAGCTCCCCGGAACTCTTTCCGGATCATTTCTTTCTCTCCAATAAAAACCTATAAAATTCCAGAACCTATCTCCTAGCGTCGCTAAGACCTTAAGTTTGTTACGCTACGGTTCGGGAACACTCCATACATGGTCGAGACACTCCGCTCACCAATGATCGTCAGGGATACCTGGAAATATATGACGACCCCTGTGCATTCCACGAATATCGTCGTTGAACCATAAGTATGATATTCATTCCCTTTGTCTCTGCGATACTACCTTGTCCGAGATATGATCGTAGACACACCGATGCCTTTGCTGTATCTCGTTACCGACGAAGGTTATTAACTCGTCTGCGATATTACATCTCCATGACCTAGTCATAAGCTGCGCAGCTATATAGATGCAATATCACCGAGTGGGCCCAGAGTATCTTTCCATTACAAGAATGAACAAATCCCGCTCTTGATCCTTACGTCTCGATGCTCTTTCGGAATACCCAAGATGGACACCGTTATTGTCATGCTATATAAGACACAACGTTTGATGCTCTCAAAGCACTCCTACGAAGCAACAATAAGTACGGTCTCACGGTCTAAGGAATAAGCTATCATACTCTTATCTATTGCAAATGACAAACATCGTAATACGATCTTATTGCAATACTTTGCGTATGTCCACCACCTTATTCTATTAACAAGATGACCCCATTGTCAACCGACGTCATTGTCCTTGATCGGGAATCTCGATCAACTGTTGCCCAATGGACTAGCTCATATAGAGGCTTGCTAGGGACCTGGTTGTCTATGTATCACACGTGTATTAATAATTCCGATTAATACAGTTATAGCATAATACATAAACCTATTATAAACTTATGAGATAATGCAATAAATACTACTTATTTATTTGCCTCTAGGGCATATCTCCTTCAGTCTCCCACTTGCACTAGAGTACAAATAAACTAGCTGCATTTTACTTTATCAGAATCCCTTATCAAATAAGAATCATTTGATAATGCTTGCTTGTGGAAAAGTGTTACTGCACAATCCGTGATTGTACATGCTTTTGCGATTCACGGATATTAACTTGCTTGATATCACCATGTTGTTTAACAACACATATGCAAACACCGCAACTAAGTGAGACTACCGCTTCCCAGCGCTTACTCTGATTATACTAACCAGATAACTGCCCTGAAAAACACACTCAGTCATGCCGAGCCCCTTGTAACAATTACAAACTCGTGATGTCTACATACTTTCGCACCAATGTAGAAAACTTGACATTCAAATGTCAATCCCTTAACTAACGCACATCTACTTCCAGTAAATTCCAATTTTACTTTCATAACTGTTCTCATTCCAAGAACATCGGTTATATATAACATCGAGTAGATAATATGGTTTCTGTATGATGTCTAATATTACATAATAGACCCACATGTCATACAACCATTACTTTCGTGCATCATTACTCTTAATGATCAATTGGATTTCAAAATACCATCCTTTTGATTCCACTCTGACTCCTCAGATATAATCCAACCCAACTCGACTAACTATTTAAAATTCCCGTTCTATTTCAAAATAGACACTGACTTTCAAATAGTTTCACAAACTTCATCCTATTCTATTGGTACATTTTCACAATGTGTTAACTACACAAAATGAATTCGACTCCCACTCAAAATATGTTTCCACATATTTGACAACACGAGCTCCCACTCAAAAATATGTTATCCACATATTTGAGTTCCTAAGCTCCCACTCAAAAATATGTTCTTCACATACTTCTCCTGAGTGAACTAACCATGACTCCCACTTAAATCGACATCTTGGTTAAACCAAAATCATTGATCTACTATCAATTTGAATTTAATACAAACTACAGTATTACATTAATACAAATCCCTCAGACTTCAAGCATGTCTACATAAATGTAGTCAACAAATTTGATCTTGTCCAAGACACATTTCTTGACAAGACATGCCACCGCGTCTTTCTTATAGTCACATTTATCATATAACACCTTATATGATGATTAAACAATCTTATTCCTCTAATAAGAATTGCAGCAACAATTACTCTCTTAATCCTTTTAAACGTAACTTGGATTTCCAGGCTGAAGAGCCTTTGTTCGCATTCCAATATTTTCTCAACTTTCTTTATATTCATAAAGTGCACCTTGATCTGTCAACAAGATCTGAAGTACTTAATACAGCGCTGTGACCCGACAGCAATATTAAATATAACAGCACTTCATTTAGAAGTTTCTTTCATGAAAATATCATGATCTTTACGAAAGAGGATTGCAAGCAGAAAACAATTTTCTAGTCTCCCTCACTCTTAATCACTAAACTTTCATTAGCAGACATATACTCTTTGGAACATCTTCCAACATAAGTCTGACACTTTATTCCAAACTTCTAATTTCAATCCATAAACCATAATTCGAAAAGTCATCTTTTCTCGGAACTACATAGACAACAAACTGAACTTTGTTTCTATTTGGTTTTGGAACACACTCTCATTTAATACGAGCAATCTACAAAGAACCACTCATGTATATTCCGAATTATCGCATAATCATATACATGTCGACACTATTGTCGATCCTACGAATTCTCGTTGAGAAAAATATCTATTTCCTAAAGTGGACGTCGACTATAATGTTTAGAACGTATTAGGAGATTCTAAGACTGATTCTGACAGGCCATACTTTATTTAAAATAGAGCATGATTATAATTCCCCACATATCACTATATATGACATTATAATTCTGTGAAGCAAATTTCCACAAGTCTCTTGTGTTGAAAACATAATCCAAAATACTGTCCTTTGATCGAATTTTGTGAATACAATGTTCACTAATCTTTCTTCTGAAAAACCCCATTTGATCTATTATCAAATTAATCTCAGACTCCACAATTCATCGGGCAAATACTCCTACTTGCCAAAATCATGGAGGAATTCGGATCAAACAATAAACATCATTAATTAATCATTTAAAATGATACTCAATTAATTTCCGCTAGTATTGCAACTTCAATACTTGATTTCAAGCTTAATCAACTCAGCACTCGAAATACTTAAACGGACCAAAGACATCCATTACTTCTTTCATTGCTTTTATGACTAAACTCGACGATGTTTATTCTAGCAATAGAACCTTTGTTCATGGGACAAGATATTTTATCATATCTACAATTATGAATACTTATCATACAATCAATGTAACTGAGATGTGGAAACTTTATTCATAAGATAAAACAACTGACTTGTTCCATAACATAAAACAACTGATCTTGTCTTATTACATGAATAACTTTGTCTTGCAACAATCAAGACACACACACTCGCTCACTATTACAAAAGATCGTATCAAAAACTATTAATGATAACTATGATAACTTGAGGACGTGAACACCAAAAGGCCATCAACTCCTTGACTACCAGCTTCAGCGCCAGGTCATATCAAACTGCGCCGCATATACGTGATAATCAGGACCTGTTTCACAAACAGAGCAATCATCCAACATTTCATCATATACCATGGGCGAATTCATAATTCTGCATATATCAAATATATACCTGTAGCATCGAAGATCTCTCCTTCGATGGAATCAACCTTCAGAGACTGGAACTCACGTATGAATACGTAGAAGTTCATATCGTCGGCTTTCAAAATGTACTTACGTACATGCTTCTCATAGCTAGGAGGTAGAGATATCAGGACAGTCCGAATGGCACAGGAATCTGCCATCCAGTAATCGAAGACCATCGTCAGCTGGAAGTAGATGTCATACAATCTCTTCAAATGTGTCTTCAGACAGGTATGCTCCTCCATGTGAATGGTCTGGAACATTCTAAGCTGCCTGAATTGCTCACGCTTTAATTCATCCCCGAAGTGCGTCTTTATCGCATCCATCATGACGCTTGGCTCCTTGCGTCGAAACATCTCTTTCAACTCGGGTGCCAGGCATACGGTCATGGTGATCTCCACTTCAATGAATATGTCTCGACGCCTACGGAAATCATCTTCCTCCTCCTCGCTAGCAGAATCTCCTGGTCCTTCTCCTACCGGTTCATCGAGAACATATAGAATGTTGTTGTGTTCGAGAATGTTTCTAAAACCCCTGTACCATCTGATGAAGTTGGATCCGTCGGCTTCTAATGTAGCATCCGGGCTCTTGAGAAAGTATCCGAAGTATAGTTGCGTAGTCTACAGATGTGATCGCAAAAGAGGTAAGGTTAAGTTTATAATATGTAGGTGAGTTTTAGTCCTATAATCTCATTATCAAAAACACACCACACCAAGATTATTATCCCTAAAATAATAATGGCGATGACACGACCCTCATCCACCATACTACCCCCGATCATCACGGCCGGCAGCACAGCTTCAAAGGTGGACATAAAATGTCGATCATAACAACTCTATGACTCGTGCTCGATCTTTCGATCTTCCCGTGTTCCGAGGCCATACCTCTGAGTATGCTAGGCTCGCCAATCAAACCTCGAAGACCTGCGCGTGCAACATGGCTTACACCCACTGTATGCGAACGACGAGATGTGTGACACCCGATCATCACGGCCTGCCTCATAACGTAGAACTTTCTTGGTGGTGCGCAACGAGGGAGAACACAATTTTGGTATTTGTTAGGGATCATCCTATTTATGACGCTACCGTTGTATATCTAGCATATAAGCAATCAATAGGATGCACACACAACAGCACACAATAATGATGCAATGAAGTGCGATGTGACATGGTCGATGCGCCTGGACCTTCATGTCGCCATGTGCCTGGCCCCCCGGCGCCCTGGCATGGCTCCGAGTCTACAGAGCCCTCCATTGCCTCCGACAGTACGAGTAATGTCAAAACTTACCGTAACCATGTCACATAAAATAACGCCTCTGCAAAACAAAGTTAGACGCCTCTAGCTTTATTTAGTTTTGCAAGTTTTACGTGGCAAATAGGCTTATCCGTAAGAGAATCGCTTCCCTACCTACGAACTTTGTACCACAACGTCAATCGTATAATTGCATGTTTAAGCATCCCTTTCGGGCCCTCCATTGAAAATGCTTTGCCGACTAGAGAGAGAGAAACAGGCACCCGCCAGCCACAGATACGGTGCAAGCCGTATGTCAGTAGTGGAACCAGTCTCGCGTAAGCGTACGCGTAAAGTCGGTCCGGGCCGCTTCATCAACTGAATACCGAAGGCATCGCAAGTGCACGCTAGAGGGTAGCAAATATAAGAAAGACGCCCTCATTCAACATGAGTTCTAACCGTACCAGCAGTACTACGCATAGATCGGCTCTGATACCACTGAAGGGGTTACGGTGCAGAAAACAATAATTTTCTAGCGAGCGAAACACTAACTAGCCAGGATCTATCTATCTAGTACATGCGATAACGGTGGCGGAACGGGTTACATTACCTCCATGTAGACCGATAGCGGGGATTACGCTCCCGCACAAGCGTTGACGATGAAGTCGTACGTAGCCGACCTCGAGGTCGCGGAGAACTTGCCGCGATGTCGGTGTCGATGACGCCGGGGTGTCGACGATGATCTGCATCGACGGGCGTCGGGCGGAAGAAGGCAGAGCGCCAGCACCGGGGCTGGCGCGCCGGCAGCAGAGGGGGGTGGCGCGGCGGCTGTAGGGGGCGAGACGACGTCGCCCAAGCTCCTCAATAGAGTAGCCTCCGAGCACTCGCAAACATACGGATTCTAGCGACAACTCCCGGTCATTCAGATCCAGCTGAAATCGCAGGAGTAGATCTTATCTGGAATCCCGCAGAGCAACGGCGCTCTGCGGTATGGCTTAGGTGGAGAGAGACCCCCTTCCTCAGCTCGGCGCGGCTCCAACTTGGGAACCACGGGATCGAGAGAGAAATTGGGAATTAACTGAATTTCCTATGAATTAAATCAATTAATATGCCTTGCTATATAAAGGGGGAAGGGGTGTGCCAACCCCCTTGGCTCCCCCATGTGGGACTAAAGGAAGAGAGGGGAGGGGGGGTTCGGCCGAACCCCCCTTGGGCTTGTCCCACTCCTAGTCCAACTAGGACTAGGAGGCCCAAGCCTTCCCCCTTTCCTTGTAGGATGCGGTTTCCCCTTCTTGGGCCCTCTTAGGGCCCATTTAGGTGGGAGCCCCATTTTTCCTTTATTTAATTAATATTAAATTAATATAAAAATCCCATTAATTCATAATTAATATATTTATACATAATTCAATATCCCATGACTCCGAAACTATTTCGGAACCACCCGAACAACTTTCGAACATTCTCGGAACCCTTCCATAGCTCCCCGGAACTCCTTCCGGACCACCGGAACTCTTTCCGGATCATTTCTTTCTCTCCAATAAAAACCTATAAAATTCCAGAACCTATCTCCTAGCGTCGCTAAGACCTTAAGTTTGTTACGCTACGGTTCGGGAACACTCCAGACATGGTCGAGACACTCCGCTCACCAATGATCGTCAGGGATACCTGGAAATATATGACGACCCCTGTGCATTCCACGAATATCGTCGTTGAACCATAAGTATGATATTCATTCCCTTTGTCTCTGCGATACTACCTTGTCCGAGATATGATCGTAGACACACCGATGCCTTTGCTGTATCTCGTTACCGACGAAGGTTATTAACTCGTCTGCGATATTACATCTCCATGACCTAGTCATAAGCTGCGCAGCTATATAGATGCAATATCACCGAGTGGGCCCAGAGTATCTTTCCATTACAAGAATGAACAAATCCCGCTCTTGATCCTTACGTCTCGATGCTCTTTCGGAATACCCAAGATGGACACCGTTATTGTCATGCTATATAAGACACAACGTTTGATGCTCTCAAAGCACTCCTACGAAGCAACAATAAGTACGGTCTCACGGTCTAAGGAATAAGCTATCATACTCTTATCTATTGCAAATGACAAACATCGTAATACGATCTTATTGCAATACTTTGCGTATGTCCACCACCTTATTCT
Organism: Poa annua; assembly: GCA_026929855.1. Lineage (NCBI taxonomy): Eukaryota > Viridiplantae > Streptophyta > Magnoliopsida > Poales > Poaceae > Poa > Poa annua. Next base: position 34,542,601 of record CM049431.1, read on the forward strand.
ATTAACAAGATGACCCCATTGTCAACCGACGTCATTGTCCTTGATCGGGAATCTCGATCAACTGTTGCCCAAATGGACTAGCTCATATAGAGGCTTGCTAGGGACCTGGTTGTCTATGTATCACACGTGTATTAATAATTCCGATTAATATAGTTATAGCATAATACATAAACCTATTATAAACTTATGAGATAATGCAATAAATACTACTTATTTATTTGCCTCTAGGGCATATCTCCTTCACAAGGAGTGTAGGACGGCGGCGGCGCCGGCGGCGGTGCGGGGAGGTGCTTCCCCGCCACCGGCATCATGGGGGAGCGTCGCCCCTTAGCCTCCCTGCTTCATGGCTTCTTGGTAGCCTTCCCCCATGGAGTTGAGATCCAGAGGGGAGGCAAAAACGTGGCTTTGGTCGATGGAAATTTGTGGGTGGAGGAGTCCTGGCTGAGTTAGGTTTCCTTCCTTTACATAGCTTCTCGGATTTATGTCACCTAATTTATGGTTTCACCATATTGGGCCTCCAGGTCGCGTCCGACCTCCGATTGGGATGTTTTCGGGCTTAAAATTTGCGCATGGAAATTTGTGACAACTCTCTATTTATTTTGATTTTAATTTGACGTTGTCTTCAGGGGTCAGACTGACGATCTCTATAAACAGTTCTCAGACAGATTTCAGGAAAGTCTCAATTCGAGTGCAACAAGGTTTCCTCTTGTATTCTTGATAATTTCTACACATCGAAGAGTAAAATAAGAACATTGTGCACTTTTGCAACTATTAATAGGTTAGTTCAAATAAATCATAAACTTAATATAAAACAAGTTCTAAAAGCATAAAATGGCATGAAACAATTAGAAATTATAGATACGTTTTGGACGTATCAACATCGCCAAGCTTAATTCCTGCAAGTCCTCGAGTAGGTAAATGATAACAAAATAATTTTTGATTGTAAATGCTATGATCAGGCCTTTAACAATTGCATGATGTATGGATAATAAAACTTAGCAATCATATTACCCAATGAAAAGAATCAACCAACCAAGAGCTCATAACATGAAATTTATTACATCAACAAGATTGTAATGATCATAATAAAGCATGGTAGAGTGGTATCTCGCTTGCCCGAATGGAACATCAAAACATAAATGCCCAGGCAACTCTGAGTTTCAAGGGAAGACTAGAGACAAAGATATCAAAGATAAAAACATCAAGATTACACCTCGGTTAACCATATTTAGGGATAAACACATTACACTAAGAATGACAATTATGCTCTCAAGAAAGTGCTCAAAGAAGGATGGTGACTCAATAGTAATGTAAAAGATATTCCCTTTATTGAGTGAACTAGGGATTTAACATGTGCTAGAGCTTCTTATCATTTTGAAAACAGATGTGAAATTGTTTTTGAGTGGTGGTTATTTGGTCAACGAATGGCAATAGAGTTCTTGTTATCTTCCATACTAAGCAAGTTGAGAGCGCTTCCGAATTATTTTTCAAACAAAGAACTTATAATATGCATCTTTATATTCATTCATGTTGATAGCTTTACACTCCTCTCAACCTTGCTAACATAACCATGGCTAACCCAATCCTCGGGTGCCCACCAAACAATCTCAAACCATGGAGGAGTGCCCATTTTTATTTTCTCACATATTTTTTATATTATAATGGTCTAACCAGCCCTTTGCAAAATGAATGACGAGCATATGTAGCATGCAAGTCAATTGCTTAATTAGTATGGAAGATAACAAGCTCAACTACTACTTCATCATGAGCTCAAAACAGTGACACAAATTGAGAAGTGTTTGAATGTTTTAAAGATAACACATGCAAATTTATTTGAATGGTTGTAAATTGCCATGCATAGGTATTTATGGTGGACTCTTTGGAATAACTTGGTTTTCATGGATTTGGAAGCACAAGCATTTTCAGCTTAGTACAAGTGGAGGCTAGCAAAAGATGGGAAAGCGACAATTCAAGAGAGCAATAACCGTCATAATCATGCTTGCGACAAAATAAATTAACGAAGGCATAAAAATGATACTAGAACTCTAAGGCAAAATAAATCATCAAGGCTTAATGGACTTTTTGTTTTCATTCATAACATGTGTCAGCATGTGCCAAGTCAATTCAAATTAATTACTCAGAGGAGGATACCACAATGTCATATTCTACTATGAACGGAACAATGCATGTTAAGATCAAAATGACATAATATACACTATTAGCTAGTTGAAACCAACCATAAGAAAACACAAAGTACTAAATAATATCACTTACACATCATTTTTAAGTTTACCAAACTTTAAACCACCTCTTCAAACATGAGATAAATAAAAGATATGATGATCAACTTATTTTAATATAATCCCTCCAAATATTTAACAATGAAACACGAGAGTATATCATATAAGAATTAACAGCTCTAAGCAAGAGATGCATGAAAAACAGGAGCTAAAAGCAAAAAGAATACTTAATGAATATAAGTGATTAGTACGAGTATTCATAAGAAAAAGTGGAGCGTGTCACTCTCCCACAAAAGACTGCCAGGATCCATTTTATTAAGAGAATGGAAATAAAAAATCAAAAATAAAAGCAAACATACGCTTCAAGTAAAACACATAAGATGTGGCGGAATTAAAATATAGTTTCACTAGAGATGACCTGATAGTTTGGTGATGAAGAAGGGGATGCCTTGCGCATCCCCAAGCTTTGACGCTTGAGTCTTTTTGGAATATGTTGGGGACGAACCACCGGGGCATCCCTAAGCTTTGGCTTTACTATCTTCTTGATCACATCATATCATCCTTCTCTCTTGATCCCTGAAAACTTACTCCACACCAAACTTAGAGTAAACTTCATTAGAGGGTTAGTGCATGAAAAATTATGATATTCGGTAAGAACACAATTGCTACCAATGCTACTGGACATTATCTACAGCCATTGATACTTCATGGAACAAAAAGATCCAATCAAAATAGCAAAAGAGGCATGGCAAAATAAATGGCAGAATCTGTCAAAAACAGAACAGGCCGTAAAGACGAATTTATTCGAGGCACTTAACTTGCTCAAATGAGAAAACTCAAAACTAATGAAAGTTGCATATATATATCTGGGGATTACACACAAAAAAGGGCAGGTCATTTGAATTTTTCTGTAAAAGAGTTATAAATTTAATGGTGGACAGCAGAAAACTTATTATGCGCAGGAATCCAAATTTAGCATCAACTTTCAACTAGATCCTTAACTTGACACAACAATGCAATAAAGTAAAGTAAAGATACAAAGGAATTGCTACATAGGTAGGCATTTTACTTGACTCAATATAAAATAAAATTTCAGGAATAAAAAGTGGGTTGTCTCCCATAAGCGCTTTTCTTTAACGCCTTTCAGCTACGCACCATATGTATCAACTAAGCTAAATGGGTAAAACTTTGTACTTTATTTTTGATAAGCTAAGAGACTAGAGGCTAATAAATACTTAAACATGCTAGCTACAGCAGGGAAAACTCTATATAAAAATCAAAAGTAAAAAACCAAATGAAATCAAAATAGAGAACCAAACAAAGAAAAAAAAACCATTTTGTTGGTTTCAATTTATAAGTAAAAGTAAGCAATAAAATGCAATAAAGAGCATAATAAAAGTAACAAAGATAAAACCAAAGACATCTAAAAATAACTATAATACAAGTTAAGACATATCATTTGGACGGGTAATATAGAGTATGAACGAGATAACCTCATGTTAGTTAATGAATAGGGGGATGTCTTGGGCAACCCAAGCTTAGATGATTGTATCTTCTTGAATACGTTCTTGAGATGCGCCTACACATACCCAAGCGTAAGCTCTTGTGTCTTATTATTCATCTCATATAACCATATTGATTAGAATTTATAAGCTACATCCAGATAAAACTTCACAAAACTCATTAGTAGGGTTAGTACTCATTACATAAAATCTACTCATGTTCAAGATTTTTCAAATATCATAATATTTATTAAACATTAGCCACCGTAATACCAAGGTTTCTTATTATTTCCGTTGTTCGTCGAAAAACTAAGGAAACTTTTGAACCCTAAGTATAATATTAAATAAACAGAATAGAAATCACCTGAAACTGAACAGTCTGTAAAGATGACACTCAACGAGATAGTTACGTAGCTTAAATGAAAAAACTTAAAACTAATGAAAGACAGATTTATCACGAATTTTTATAGTGAAGCACATGAATCTGTCTAAACTGAACAGTCAGTAAAGATCAAACTATTAGACCTATGTACATACCTCAAATCAGAAAAGTCAAAACTAGTGAAAGTAAGGTAATAAGCATTAATTTTCACTCAAGAAATTTCAGATCAATATCATGTTCTGGTGATTTTAAACAGTTTATACGGTGAAGCATATAAATCTGTTTCTAGGCAGCAAAGTGGCAAACTTGCATCATAAACAAAGTAGAAGTTATCTATACATTCTATTTTTATAGTGTCGTGGTGGTGTCACGGCAGATGCCATAGGATGGCTAAATTGTGGGGCCGATGGACGTTGGTGGATCCGAGGAGGGATAGCGAACTGAAGAGATCACACGGGGAGGATCCCGGTAAAACCGAGATCTCCCAAGAACAAGGAATAAGGTCTAAGTGCAAAGGGGAAGATCTAACAAACACAAACAAATGCACGAAGGCACACAGCACACACACGATATACCCAGGTTCAGGGCCCTCGTGAGGAGGTAACACCCCTACTCCTGCCTTTCCTCTCTATATATTGTTGGTACAAGGACTACAACTTGCTACAAGATCTGTCAAAGGAAGAAGTACAAAGAACTAGATGAACTCAAGGTGAGAAGGAATAACTGCTCTAAGAGTGAATGCGACTATAGCTTTGGCTCTGAAGTTGGTCTCTCCCTCTCAGGAGCAGTTATGGCGCCTTTTATAGAGGTCCGGCCAGGAGGGCCGGAAACCCTAACTTGGCTTGGCCCCACCGGACACGCCTAGCCGGCATGTCGTCACCGGCTAGTGCGACCTAGTCGCCGGACTATCCGGTGTAGCCCCTTCGTCATCATCTCGTTAAGGACGGCAGGCGCCGTCCTGCATCATTATTGTCCCCTTGTCAGAGACAAGACATGTCTTTGCCCATCCCGGATAGCCTTTTCCGGATTGCCGGGCTAGGCATGTCAGGTCTTATCGTACCACGATCGTACCGGCTGACGCGCTCCCGTGTCAGGCGGGAGGTGACCATGCTTCCGTGTCAGGCGGGAGGTGACCATGCTTCCTTGTCAGGCGGAATGGTACTTCCCCCCGCTATAGACGGGAAAGCCTGCCACGGACCGTTGACGGCCTACCGGAAGCCCTTACTCCGGATACCTCCTTGCTTGCCACTGAGCCTCTTCTGTATAAGATCAAGACCGAGACACACATTCCGGTTAGTACTTACCCGGAATACCTATCCGGTAAAGCCGAGTACACCTCCACCCGGAAGTCTCCCCGGAGTCCCAGATCCGGGATCCTTCCCGGAGACGTCCGAGCTCGTCTCCGGATGAGTATCTCTAGGCCTAGCCTCCCGAAGATGTCTTAGCCTACCAGCAAAGACATCTTCGAGAAGCTAGTTCTTAGAGGAACCACCCGCTCACGCTTGTGCTGCGATTGTGAGGGCCGGGGGTGTCTATTTATAGCTACCAGAACTGACCCTTGCGGCTGCCAGGAGGCACTTTGCCCTCTTCCAGCGCCCAAGGGTCAATCTGCCCTTTCGGCACACCAGGAGGTGTCTCTTGCTGTCGCCAAAGGTCAAGTACTGTTGATATTTACTGGATTATACCGGGATCTGCCCCTACCCGGGGGGCAGCCCCCCGACACTAGTCCCCGAAGCTGGTGCTGCACAGCGACCTCGGATGATGTGCGGGATCAGCTTTAAACAACAATTTTCCGAGAACAAATTACATCATCCCTTTATTCCATACCGAGGTCGACTTTTCCCGAGATCTTTTTACCGAGATCTTCCCACCGAGATCGCCTTAACCGGGAGGCGAAGCCTGCGACCGGATAGTACCATCCTAGTGAATCTCGACCGTTGATCTCCCGATGAATTCGAGACACTGAGCCAGGGCCCACCCGACGTCCCGTCTGCGCAGAGACGCACTCGAGTGCCTCTGCGCACGCACTGCGTCGCTTGGGTTCCCGCGCCGGGGAGCCGCATCCGATCCGGAATCCAACCGTTGGGGCCGTGTGGCCCTCGGTGTGGCCGGATCGGGCGCTCCGGATAGTGCCACGTGGCCTGCGGCACAAAACAGATCCCACCCACGATCGTGGAGATCGTGGGCGGGAAAATCGGAAACCGCTCCGGAATCCCCCCCCCCCCATAAATAGGGGACCGGAACGGCCTCCTCCCCTTCTTCTTCTCCTTCGCACTTTCTTCCCTCGCCGTCCCGAGCGCCCCGCCGCCGCTACCTTCGTCGCCGTTCGCCGGAGCCTGCACACCGTCGCAGTCGCCGTTCGCCGGAGCCCGGACACCGTCGCCCTCGCCGACCTTCTCTTCTCCGGTGAGTTCTTCTTCTTTGCTCCGACGATTTCCTCCGTAGAGCAACCGCCCGAACCCGGCCGTGCCGTAGCGCAAGTCCGGTAGAGCCACCGCCGGCGAGCACCACTTGAGCGGCGCGCACAAGATGCACAGTGGTGATGCATTGCCGCGATAGGGCGTAGATTATTCACTTGCACCGCTTCGTAAGAGTTTTAGCCTGCCCCTTTTTTTTCCCCATTTGTTTTGATTATCTGGCCCACGGTAGATCTTGTTTCCCACCAACCCGGTAGTGTTTAGCAGTTTGCGCTCCGACATCCTAGTTTCCGATAGACTAACTCCGACTAACCGCCGCTGCGTCTGCAGAGTAGCTCGGATACCCCTGCGTACCTCTCCGACATGGGCGAAGAACGTACTCGGGGATGGTGGGATGGGTCCGAGACCAAGCAGTCCGATCTGGACTGGCTGTATCGGACTCACCGGATTCCTCCGGAAGTCGAGAGCCGTCTCCCGGGAGAAGAGATTGCACCGGAACCCCAACCCGGGGAATACGTAGTATTCCTCGCGCACTTCGAGCGCGGGTTTGGGCTTCCGGCAAGCCCCTTCTTCCGCGACTTCCTCGATCTCTACGACCTTCAACCTCACCATCTTGACGCTAACGCCATAATGATGCTCTCGGTCTTCACCACATATGCGGAGGCATACCTCGGCATCTGGCCCTTCTTGGATCTCTGGGCCAAGTACTTTATTCTCCGTCGCCAAGCCATCCCCAATCCGGATAAGAAGGTAAAAGACTTAGTGGATTGCGGAGCGGCCACCATCATCCCCCGCGCGGACTCCGGATTCTGAAGGGAATATGCCCTAGAGGCACTTAATAAACGTAGTTTATTGGCAATATCCCAATCGTTCATTATATGTTTTATACCATGCTATAACTGTATTAAGCGAAAACATTAATACATGTGTGGTAGATAAACAACCAGGTCCCTAGTAGCCTCTACTAAGACTAGTTTCGTTGCGCGATTGATGATCGAGGTTTTCCGATCATAGGGCATGGCGCCGGTCGGCAATGGAAGTCATATCGTTAGGAGTAACGATATGATGGACATACCCAGTATTTATAGGACATAGTCATTACGCCTTAAGACCGTGAGACCAACTCTTATTATTATTCCTGGAAGATACTTTGATCGCACCAAACATCGTATCTTATTTATTATGACAATAACGGTGATACTTTTGGGTATCGGAAAGGAGTAGTTGAGACGAGGGGTCAACAACGGGATTTGTCAGTCCGCATAGCCGGATAGATACTCTAGGGCCCACTCGGTGAGATTATGTCAAATGAGTTTGCAAACATGTGACTAGGTCACCAGCTGACATAATATCATAGACGAGTAGAAAATAGCGATGTCGGTAACGAGATCATGCTAGGTATGGAGATATCTGAGAATGATGCTCGGACACGCTAAGTATCGCCATGGCAAAGGGTTTAAGACTATACGTCCAGGTTTGATAGATGAAAGTCATTCGTTATATCTCAGGGGTTAATTCATGGGGTCCAGGCCTACGAGTTAGTCGTTGATCATTGAGGAGTCTTGATCATACCTGATATTATATCGAACCGCTAGGGTAACACACTTAAGGGGTTTCGACAAGACAACCGGAAAGGAAAGAGATCACCGGGAACGTCCCGGGAGGGGTCCGATGGAGATCGGGCAGCGCCGAAAGAGTTTTCGGAGCTAGGAAAAATTATATATATTATGTTTGATATTAATTAGTGTAATTAATATGCAAATATGATTTTATATATTTATTTTCAAATTTATTTAGGCTGATTTCCCTAAATGGGCCTTCTGGTCGAAAGAAGGCCCATGGGGGGGAAAACCCTCAAGGGAACTTTGTGGGGGAGGCTTGGCCGGCCTAGGTGGGCCAAATGGGGCCCACCTAGGGCCGGCGCATCAGCCTTGGCCGAACCAGGCATGTGGGATAGTCCCACATTGCCTGGCTGGCAAGGTTGGCTCCCCCTGGGAGCCTATATAAGAAGGGGCACCCCTGGCCTTTTAATTCACCAATTAATTCCCAATTTCTCTCTCGATCTCGTGGTTCCCTTGACGGAGCCGCGCCGAGTAGAGGAGGGGGATCTCTTCCACCATAGCCCGCTGCCGCGCTGCTGGTGTTCCGGTCCAAGTCTTCCGCTGCTCGTCCTGGACTGGAGCTTCGGAGGCCGTCTGTCCACCGTATGTGTGCGACTCCCTGCGAGGTGCTGCGCTAGCGGTACTCGGAGGCCTACTTCCTCCACCCGACCTCGGGGTCATCTTCGTCGCCTTCGTCGCGCCGAGTTCTCCGCGACCTAGAGGTCGGCTACGGCGTCTTCATCGTCAACGCTTGTGCGGGAGCGTAATCCCCGCTATTCGGTCTACGAGGGTATGTATTCCGATCTCCGCCGTACTTCTATATCTGCATAGTGTAGATCTTGGCTAGTTTAAGGATATCGTTGCTAGGAATTTTTTTGTTTTCTGCACACGATCCCCTTCAGTGGTATCAGAGCTGATCTATCGTAGATATAGCTGTACGCTGTTAGAACCCGTGTTCTGCACGGGGGCACCGTTCCTGTTATTTGCTACCCTCTAGCGTGCACTTGTGATTCCAGCGGCATCGAGTTGATGAAGCGGCCCGGACCGACTTTACGCGTACGCTTACGCGAGACTGGTTCCACTACTGACATACGGCTTGTACCGTATCTGTGGCTGGCGGGTGCCTGTTTCTCTCTCTTTAGTTGGCTTTGCATTTTCAATGGAGGGCCCGAAAGGGATGCTTAAACATGCAATTATTGGATCGTTGTTGTGGTCATAAGGTTCGTAGGTATGAAGCGGTTCTATTTACGAAAGCCCCGAGCGACGTAAAATATGCAAAAGATAAAGTAGAAGTGTCTAACTTTATTTTGCAGGGGCTATGTGATATGGTCAAGGTAGGTTTATTAAATTGTTTATAAACTGTGGGCGCCAAGAAGATCATGGCGCGATGGACTATATCACATTGCATTACATTTGATGTTTTGTGTGCATCTTATATTGTGTGATTGTGTGTATAGTATACATTAGTTACACGGCGGTAGCTATATAAGATGATCCCTTCAAAATACCACTAGTGTTCTCCCTCCAACGCGCACCACCAAGAAAGTTCTACGTTATGAGGCAGGCCGTGATGATCGGGTGTCAGACATCTCGTCGTTCGCATACAGTGGGTGTAAGCCATGTTGCACAAGCGTCAGCTTGGAGGTCTTTGGTGGCGAGCCTAGCATATTCAGAAATATGGCCTCGGAACAGGAAGACCGAAAGGTCGAGCACGAGTCACAAAATTGGTGTGGCGGACGATTTTGTCTACTCTTGAAGTTGTGCCGCCGGCTCTGATGATGAGGGGTGGTGCAATGGATGGGGGTCGTGTAATCGCTTAAACGACCAAGAGGGATGTTCGTTTGAGTGGGAGTTCGGATAGTTATTTTCTAAAATACTAGAACTCAGAATATAATGAACAGAGTCTGTTTTGCAAACCTTTGTAGATATTAACCATTGTGATAGCATTTTTTCAAATTAGGCGCATTCCTGCGATTGAGAAACTTAAAAGGTTGGGTCCAAACTTCATAGTTTTATACTTTAGCTTGAGGATACTCCTTGTTTAAACCGTTAGCTCTTTGTGTTACAATACCCGCTAGGAGATAAACCCGGAGATTCCGCTAACAAAAGATAATTTGGATTATCGGATTTTGTGCGGATGATATCATCATAGTCCAGTGTATGCTATGATCTCTGCCATAGAGAACCAACGGTGGGTACGAGTTTTTAGATCGCGAACATATGATGTGGTCGCTAAACTCGGGGTACCTCTATAGTTGGGTTGATGAAGTTTATCAGTACGTTGAATGATTGTCTTCTCAACCAAGATGGAAGAGAATGCACACATTGAGGGAGCACGTGGCGGTCATGCTTAATGACATATGTTCATGATTAATGAACATTGAGACGCCTCGCTCAGCTCAATCACTGGATGACAGACATCGTTGCCAAGTGCAAATCCTCTGTCATAGACTATGTCATGCAAGGGGAATCGTTCACCTTCATGGTTCTTGATTACGGTGGAAGTATCAAGAAGATGAAACAGATCGCCGGAAGTCATCAATGATGATGGTGTATATATGATATACATGTTATGAATGTTTTAGCTAAGCAAGTGCTCGCAGTAGTGACTAAGTCTTGAACTAGTCATGTTTTGTGAAAAACCAGGTTTACTACTTGAGTAGCTTGAAAGGATGAGGCGACATTGCATGTTGATAACGGCAGTCAAGTTGTTGTGACGGCCATAGACACTCTCCCTCTAGATCTACCATTTGAATAAATTCTTTAGGATCGGGTGTTGGTATGATCGTTATGAGTGTGTCTCCTCTAGCGAGACACTTGTTCATACATGATAGTGACAAATTGGTGTCCTATATTTATGAAGTAATGATCATATGCCGATTTGAATTTAGATGGTAGAAGCTCCCACATTCATAATATTAATGCCAAAGGATACAAACTTAATAAAGACACCACATATGTGTGGCACTACCGTTTAGTCATGTCAATGTTATATGCAGTAGCTCCACACTGGATGGACCTACAAGTCCTAAGATTTGATCTTTTGACACTTGCAAAATAACTGTGACACCGTTTTCGGAAAACGGGCATATAACTAATTGATAGTCATACATGGAGATGTATGTGGTTCAATAAAGTAATTGACGGGTAGTGGAGACCTTTATTTCGTGAACTTCACTGAACGTTTTGAGTATAGCTTGTTGAGAATCATGCATATGGGTGTATGTGAATCAATGAAGTACTTTAACGTGTAGTGGAAGTCTTTATTTCATAGACTTCATGAATATTTCGAGTAGATATATGGATATCCACTCCGGGGAATGTTAGTCTGAATTTTTGATTCGATCAAACGAAGTTCAGAATGAAGTAGGAAATAAACTTAACAAGAAAATCAAATTCCCGCGATGCATATCGAGGAATGAAAATTTGAGTTATAATGTTGGCACATCATTGGAAGACTTGTGAGAAGAGTTCGACAAATTACGTCGCATGGAACACCATAGTGTTATGGTGTGTTAGGGCGTCGTAATCGCACCCTATCGGATAGTGTGTGGTAAATAAATCTCTTAACGAATTATTGTGATCATTAGAGTCATATGGTAGAAATGTAAACACTCACGTTAGCAAATAGGTAAACCATTTGAATCCATGGAGACAATGCCATATGAGTAATGGTGTGGCTTTTAGCCTGGATTGTCGTTTCAGCAATTTAGTGTTTCGATGTAATCGAACCTAAAATGGATTAATATTTGTAGTATACCCTACCTAAAGAGTTAGTTGGGTACATGTCTCACGACATAGGCAAAATCTTTGCCGGGATATACCTTGCGAAAGAAATAGTTTCTTGTCCGAGTGTATAAGTGAGAAAGAAAGTAGAGCGAGACGAAGCTGGTGAACTTCCTCTCTAGACATCAGAGTGGCGCAACCGAAAGTGTGTTCGGTGTCAGGCTCCACAGCTTGAAAAAGCTGATGATTCAATCATGATGTTCTGAGCTCATACTAAGAGCGTAGGCATACGAGGTTGTGTTCCACACTATGTGTTACGACAATCTTGTTATGAAGGTCATATTAATGGAATATGACAGACCTACGAACTACGAAGAAGAGATGGTGGACCTAAGTCCGAGAAATGGCTATGAGTCATTTATGATCCGAAATAAAATCCATATACGATTACCAGGTATTGACTTGGGAGATCTTCTTGATGGCATCTAGGATGTTAATAGTATATGGAGTTTTATGAGAGAGTAGATATTGAGCAGATTCGATTTGTCGTGAAACAGTTCTGACAGACCACGTGAGACTTTGTCTCAAGTGGCGAAGCCTAAATCTATTATGGGTCGTTTAGCAATTACTATAATTTCGAATGAGAAATTGATAGATGGATGAGAAAACCATGGTTCTTAATAGTGTAATTAAGAATGGTTTGTAATCCTGAGGATGCTAAACATGTATGCAAACTTCGGTGGTCCATTCATGGGCTGAAGTAAGCATATCGGAGCTGGAATCTTGACTTTGATAATGTGATCAAAGGATTTTGGAGTTGTCCAAAATAGTTGAAGAAACCTACATTTGCAAAGAAGTGAGTGGGAGCAAAGTAGCTTTCCTTGATCTTATATGCGGAAGGCATGTTTGAGTGGGAGCTAAGTAGCTTTTCCTTGATCTTATATGCGGAAGGCATATTTGAGTGGGAGCTAGGTGTCATTTGTGATTCTGTATGTAACGACATATTGAATGACACAGATCCTCTAGTATAGTGTAAAGGATTATTTAAGTGATTAAATTTTCTATGAAATGAAGTTAGGAGTATTAGGCATCCGATTTATAATTGTATAGATCAGAGTGGGCTTAATAACATTAAGTCGGAGTATTTCCTAAGTCAGGATTCTGAAGTGTTTCAGAAAAGGACAAGCGAAGAAAGAGGTTCTTGCTTGTATGACTAGGTAAAAGATTAAGTTAATCTTGGCTTTTTCAGTGATAGAAAATGATGTTCGACATTCTCTATGTATCACACATAGAGTCTATCAGGCTGAAAGCTCGACTTGGTGTGACCCGAGTTCTTGGTTCAAGAACAGGTTCTAAAGTGATCCTTGTGTGGATCAATGAACAAACGTTAAGTTTATTCTTCAGTGTCTATGAGGAATGAAGATAGGTTTTCTAGTAACGGGTAAGAGTGGAATGGCAACTTGCCGTAAAGCGGTTACGATGATGCAAGTTATTACACTGACCCATACGACTAGAAATCTCATATAGGAGATGTCCTTTATTTTGAAGATAGACATGGTTAGTTTGCGAAGTCGCATATGAATGCACTGTCGTATAATCTACATAGGTATAGAAATATATCACGACTTCGGAAGTAGCAAGTGTGATTGGACTGAGCAGTTTTCGGGGCGTAGGTGGTCTCCTTAATAGATCTCTTAGACTTTTAAGGTGCATGCTACGCGAATGCTCGAGTCTCACTCCATCCACTGGGATATATTTCACCGTAATCGTAAGATACGAGATGATGTCAAACTAGGTGACATAGAAGTGTTGCAAAGCACATATAGGTCTCAATGTGTGAGGTCTATTGACTGTATTCCTCTTCCACGAGGCGAGCAGGCACCAAGATGCTATGGGTGTTGAGCTTTTACCAGGTTGTAAACTAGATTAAGTGTTACTCTAGTGCAAGTGGGAGACTGAAGGGAATATGCCCTAGAGGCACTTAATAAACGTAGTTTATTGGCAATATCCCAATCGTTCATTATATGTTTTATACCATGCTATAACTGTATTAAGCGAAAACATTAATACATATGTGGTAGATAAACAACCAGGTCCCTAGTAGCCTCTACTAAGACTAGTTTCGTTGCGCGATTGATGATCGAGGTTTTCCGATCATAGGGCATGGCGCCGGTCGGCAATGGAAGTCATATCGTTAGGAGTAACGATATGATGGACATACCCAGTATTTATAGGACATAGTCATTACGCCTTAAGACCGTGAGACCAACTCTTATTATTATTCCTGGAAGATACTTTGATCGCACCAAACGTCGTATCTTATTTAGTATGACAATAACGGTGATACTTTTGGGTATCGGAAAGGAGTAGTTGAGACGAGGGGTCAACAACGGGATTTGTCAGTCCGCATAGCGGGATAGATACTCTAGGGCCCACTCGGTGAGATTATGTCAAATGAGTTTGCAAACATGTGACTAGGTCACCAGCTGACATAATATCATAGACGAGTAGAAGATAGCGATGTCGGTAACGAGATCATGCTAGGTATGGAGATATCTTAGAATGATGCTCGGACACGCTAAGTATCGCCATGACAAAGGGTTTAAGACTATACGTCCAGGTTTGATAGATGAAAGTCATTCGTTATATCTCAGGGGTTAATTCATGGGGTCCAGGCCTACGAGTTAGTCGTTGATCATTGAGGAGTCTTGATCATACCTGATATTATATCGAACCGCTAGGGTAACAAACTTAAGGGGTTTCGACAAGACAACCGGAAAGGAAAGAGATCACCGGGAACGTCCCGGGAGGGGTCCGATGGAGATCGGGCAGCGCCGAAAGAGTTTTCGGAGCTAGGAAAAATTATATATATTATGTTTGATATTAATTAGTGTAATTAATATGCAAATATGATTTTATATATTTATTTTCAAATTTATTTTGCTGATTTCCCTAAACGGGCCTTCTGGTCGACAGAAGGCCCATGGGGGGGAAAACCCTCAAGGGAACTTTGTGGGGGAGGCTTGGCCGGCCTAGGTGGGCCAAATGGGGCCCACCTAGGGCCGGCGCATCAGCCTTGGCCGAACCAGGCATGTGGGATAGTCCCACATTGCCTGGCTGGCAAGGTTGGCTCCCCCTGGGAGCCTATATAAGAAGGGGCACCCCTGGCCTTTTAATTCACCAATTAATTCCCAATTTCTCTCTCGATCTCGTGGTTCCCTTGACGGAGCCGCGCCGAGTAGAGGAGGGGGATCTCTTCCACCATAGCCCGCTGCCGCGCTGCTGGTGTTCCGGTCCAAGTCTTCCGCTGCTCGTCCTGGACTGGAGCTTCGGAGGCCGTCGTCTCCACCGTATGTGTGCGACTCCCTGCGAGGTGCTGCGCTAGCGGTACTCGGAGGCCTACTTCCTCCACCCGACCTCGGGGTCATCTTCGTCGCCTTCGTCGCGCCGAGTTCTCCGCGACCTAGAGGTCGGCTACGACGTCTTCATCGTCAACGCTTGTGCGGGAGCGTAATCCCCGCTATTCGGTCTACGAGGGTATGTATTCCGATCTCCGCCGTACTTCTATATCTGCATAGTGTAGATCTTGGCTAGTTTA
Organism: Poa annua; assembly: GCA_026929855.1. NCBI lineage: Eukaryota > Viridiplantae > Streptophyta > Magnoliopsida > Poales > Poaceae > Poa > Poa annua. Next base: position 34,558,067 of record CM049431.1, read on the forward strand.
AGGATATCGTTGCTAGGAAATTTTTTGTTTTCTGCACACGATCCCCTTCAGATTCCCCATAGTTAAGGGACTAGAGTCCTGCCGGAAGTGGTAGCGGAGTTTCTTCTATGTGAAGAACCGGGAGCACTCGGGAGATGGTCCGGGATCCTCGAACCCGGACTTCATCAATCTGCCGGAGTTCGTCATCGGTCCTCCGCGCGAGTTCCGTCTCTGAAAGAAGCTTCCGGATAATGACGAGGTCAGTTGCATGCACGACGTTCTGCACGTGCTGACTCAGAAGATGACCGGGAATGATCTCTTGCGGTGCTTCATTGTTCGCCGGGTCTGCCCCCTTCAAAACCGAGTGCACAAGATGTGCCACATGTCCGGGAACTATGATCCCACTAGGACAAGTATCTTTGGGCTAAGCCATGCCGGGGTCGTCCGTCGCGTTCGAGCTATTGCCCGGACGTAGATGACGGAGGACTACTCTTGGGGGGTCATTGGGGGATCCCGGAGAAAACCAGGCGACCAGGTGCTTATATCAGTCTTTCGTGCCTTCGCCTTCGTACATGCGTTCACCTGGACACCGACACGGCCTAATTTGTTTGCGCAGTTGTTCGAGCGTCAACACGAAGAAGACGCTGTCCATGTCAACGGGAATTACACGCCGGACTTCCCGAAACCGGACGTGATGCCGAGAGAGGATCCCGACGGCGAGGACCACCTCGCCATCCCTTTCGTCAAGGCCCCGGGTAATCCTTCAACTCCAGAGGCAGTTTTCATTTCTTCGGATGATGAGGATGAGATTGACTGCCAGATTCTCGATGTTATTGACGCTCTCCCTCTGAATTGGGCCTCAGCTGTGGTTCCGAAACCGACAACCGGGACCAAACGTGCCGAGAGCCGGAAGCGCGCGGCTTCCGACACCGAGGGGGCCGATAACCCCGGCAACCCCCCCCCCCCCCCCCAAGAGGAGCAAACCGAGTAAGCAGACGACCGAGAAGCCTGCTCGGCGCCGGCAAAGGGGTCCTCCCATTGTGGATTCCGGGTACGTCTTCCTTGCCTTATGCTATCTGACTTTGCTTTCGCCATAACTATTACTAAGACACTTTATTTCAGGGATGCACTCGAGCTCCCGTCACCTGCTGTTCCTCCTCCTCCCGGGACTCGGACTCCCAGCCCGGTTCGGGCTTCTCCTTCACCTCCTCGCCCTTCTGCCCGAGGAAGTGATCCTGCGGCTCCCGGTGCCGCACCGGCTACCGTTGCGACCCCGGATGCACATCCGGTGATCGAGGAGACTCCGGTGCAGGCCACGACCACCTCGGGAGAAGTGCTTCTTCCGGAGAGCCCGCGCCGGGTGCCCGGGCTTGAGGCAGAGATCGTTAGCCCTCGCCGGGAACCTGCGGCGAGTGGCGCCTCTCGGCCAACCGCGACCAAGACCAACCCGGAGAAGCAGCCTACAGCCTCCTCCCGGCCAGCAGATCAACCTCCCAAATCTCGCGGCAAAACTGCTGGGCAGAAAACGCCTTCTGCCCCACCCGCAGCTGCCCCGACATCCTCGGCCCGCGACTTGGTGCCGCGCACGGGTACGTTCTCCTCTTTACCACCGCCTCCCGCCGAGATCCTTTGTACCTTCAGGATCCCGAGATGTTGCCGCTATTCGCGCGCCCGGCGGCTCCGGCATACGGGTTGTTGACGAATACAACAATGCCTGGCTCGCCGCCGATGCCTCCGAGATCGCGGGAGACTTGCACGCTGCAGGCCCAAGCCGCAACGCCCAAGCTCTGCACGCTCTCCAAGTGGCCGCACTGGATGTTACTCGGGTGACCGAGGTAAGCTTGTTCTCTTTCTCTTATTGAAAAATACTTGTTCCTTCCATCACCACTAGTCCCCGAGATTGGTGCTTAGTGCTCTAGATTCCACCGAATAGCAGATCACTAGGTTCCAATCTTAGAGAAAAAATCCAGGACTCGGACACCGAGTCCCCGAGATCCTCCCAACCGGATAGGTTGCTTCAAAATTTGCTCCACCACTAGTCCCCGAGATTGGTGCTTAGTGCTCTAGATTCCACCGAATAGCAGATCACTAGGTTCCAATCTTAGAGAAAAAATCCAGGACCCGGACACCGAGTCCCCGATATCCTCCCAACCGGATAGGTTGCTTCAAAATTTGCTCCACCACTAGTCCCCGAGATTGGTGCTTAGTGCTCTAGATTCCACCGAATAGCAGATCACTAGGTTCCAATCTTAGAGAAAAAATCCAGGACTCGGACACCGAGTCCCCGAGATCCTCCCAACCGGGTTCCTTATATCTTTTCCCGACTAACTCAGGTTTCTTTGTCTTGATTTCAGGAGTGCAGCCAGAAACGCCGCAATATCTTCAACCGGGTTCTTGCTGACCTCGGGCAGTCCAAGAAATCCGAGGAGCGCCTCCGGGAGGAGCGAGACGCGGCGCGCAAGGTCTCGGTGGACCAGAAGACCGCTCTCGCCACTGCGCAATCCGAGATCGCGCGGCTCAATGGCGAGCTCGAAAAGGTCAAAGCTGCTTCGGCCGACATGAAGATGCGCTTCATCGAGGCGACCAAGAAGCAGAAAGAAACCCTGGACCAATCCGAGGAGCGCGCGCACACTGCCGAGACTGAGCTTGCACTTCTCCGTTCCCGGTATGATACTTGGCTCTCGGAGCTCACAGTATTAAACCGGGATCTGAACAGTAAGTGGACCGACATCCCTCTTGTCTTCTTTTTGCTTTCTTTCTTGCTGCTACTCTTATGACCTAGTCGTTTGACAGCTCTTCTTTTTAAAGGAGAGTTTGAGCACTCCCGCGAGGCTGCCGCCAAAGCTGTTGCCGCCTTCCGCGAGAAGCGCGCCGGGAAGGGTCCCATCTCGGATGCCTGGGACATCGAGGATCACCTCGTCGCCCTGAAGGCCCGGATAGTACCCCTCCGGTCTATCGGGACGGATCTGCTCAGTGCTGCGGTCCACGTCCACGGCGCACTGTGGCCGAGTATCCGGGGGACGCTCTCGATTCCCGAGCTCGCGAGCGCACTCCGGGGTGCCGGGAGACGCATCCACGCCTGGAAGCGTTCCGGTGCGCGGGCTGGCGCCGACCAGGTCTTGACCCAAGTACTCAGTTGGTACGAAGGTCTCGATCTGGGGGCGATCCTGTGCCTCCGGACGGTTTCCCCGTGGGTCACCGATCCGGAAAAGGTCCAGCGCCGACAAGTGGTGTCGCACCGCATCGCTACGTGGGCAAGCATCCGCGCCTTCACTCCTAGCGTTATTCCTTCCGACTCGGAATCAGACTACGAGGACGACGAAGAAGATGATGCTGCTTCCGGCGAGGCGGAAGACGAGGCCCCGGAAGGAGATGACGCTGCTTCCGGTGCTGCGCCCGAGAAGGTGGTTCCCCGGGACGCAGGGACTTCGCCAAGACCGTCCCCGAGACCGAGGTGCGTCCCGAGGTCCCGAGTAGCGCTGCCGGCACCGAAGCCGAAGTCGCTCCCGCTGCTGCTCCTGCTGCTGCTGCTGCCACTGCTCCCGAGGCCGCTGCTCCCGAGGTCTCTGTCGAGAAGCCGAGTTCCCCTACTGCTTGAAAAACTTAGCAGATTCGTTAAATCCCCGGGATGCCGGGTGGCATATGTAATATACACTCATACTATTTTGGTTTCTTAGTGAACTACTTATTCGAACTCGTTATGTCAATTTACTCTGCTTTGAGTTCCCGAATTGTCTTTCATGTTTACCGTACTTAGGTAATTTCTGCTCTTGTCTACCATTTTGGCGTTCGACAGTCGAGTCACGAAACTCCACATACGGCATACATTACATAAAACAATCTGAGTTCCTACTAACCGAATTCCCGACCTAAACAACAAGTCATTAAAAAACAAGGATGCCGGATAAGTTCCTGCTCCAAGTCCCCGAGACCATTTTCGTGTTTCCCACCTTCCCTCTCTTTGCTCTTGACTACCATTTCGGCGTTCGTCAGTCGAGTCACAAGATGATTTCACATGACATACATTACTCTGTCTTTGAGAATCGAACTCGGAACTTTCCCGGCATGCACACAATATAAAAAATAGCTATCCGGCAGTCCCCGGGTTCCTTCCCGGGATGCCGGTACAAAATAATAAATAAGCTTAACAAAACAGAAGTAAAAAGGAGCACAGAACCAGGCAGTCCCCGGGTTCCTCCCGGGGTGCCTTACTTCCATAAATATTGAAAATTGAGATACACATACACTGAGCCCTTTAAGTGTAAAAGGGGCGTAGTAGAGCTACATTGCATGGACGCTTGGTTTCCTCACCGGATTTGTCCATTACACCTTTCCTAGCTTCCTGTGCATCTACAAGGTAATAGGAATCATTGTGCAATGCCCTGCTTATCACAAAAGGTCCCTCACATGGAGGTGACAACTTATGCATTCCGGCCGTGCGTTGGATGAGCCTCAGCACCAGATCTCCCTCCCGGAACACCCTCGGGTGCACTTTCAGGCTATGATAGGGACGGAGATTCTGCTAATAAATTGCCGACCGAGATAGTGCCAACTCTCTTGCCTCTTCGAGTAAATCAACATCATCTTCTCGGGGCTCCTTTGCCTCAGTCTCGGTGAACATTGTCACTCTCGGGGAGTCATATTGTATGTCGGTTGGGAGTACTGCCTCAGCCCCGTATACCATGACGAATGGCGTGTACCCGGTAGATCTATTCGGTGTAGTCCGGAGACCCCATAGTACTGCCGGTAACTCCTCTGTCCAGCATCCCGGAGTTCTCAATAGTGGTTCGATCAAGCGAGCTTTGATACCGGCCAAGATCAAGGCGTTTGCTCTTTCGACTTGCCCATTTGCTTCCGGGTGTGCAACTGATGCTACATCCAGCCGGATTCCCTTCTCAGCACAAAATCGAGCGAATTCCCCCACAGCAAAGTTGGTTCCATTATCTGTGATAATGCTGTGTGGGTATCCGTATCTCAAGATGATGTCTTTCAGGAATTGCACAGCGGTGTGTCCATCGCACTTCCGGATTGGCTTGACTTCTATCCACTTAGTGAACTTGTCCACCATCACCAGTATATGTGTCATATTGCCTCTTGCCGGTTTGAATTGCCCGACCATATCCAAACACCACACCGCGAATGGCCAAATGATGGGGATTGTTTTCAGTGCCGATGCCGGCATGTGTATCCGGTGAGCAAATCTCTGGCATCCTCCACACTTCCGAACAATATCCTCTGCTTGCTGCAGCGCAGTGGGCCAGTAGAACCCATGCCGGAACACCTTTGCCACCAGGGCCCGGGATGATGCATGATGCCCAAATTCCCCTTGATGTATTTCCACCAGCATCTCTTGTCCTTCTGCCGGTTCAACACATCTCTGGAGTACCTCGGTGACACTTCTCTTGTACAGCTCTTGATTGATGACAGTGTATGCTTTTGATCTTCGCAGTATTTGCCGGGCTTCCACTTCATCCTCCGGCAGAGTTCCCTCCAAGATGTAAGCCATAATGGGCTGTGCCCATCCCGGGACAGGTCTATCCGGGAACATGGGAGTATCTATGTCCATTGGTTCTGCCGACATCACCTCTATCATCATCTTTCTCCGCCTCTCTGAGCACTGGGACGCAGTCCCCGGGTTCGATGTTATGCTCCCGACATCTACTTCCATGGGTACTGCATCTGAACCAGGCTCCTTGGGGATGAAGATAGAATCTGACTCGGGTGATGGTTGTATAGATGGCTTCCTCAAATGCTCCAGAGCTATTCCGGGTGGGATTGCATCCCGGGATGATCCTAGCTTGGATAAGACATCCGCTGCTTCGTTTTCTCCTCTGGGTATGTGCTTGAATTCGCATCCTTCAAAAAATCCGGAAATTTTCTGCACATGAAACCTGTATAAGGCCATGTTTGCATCAAGGGCATCCCAATTCCCCGACACCTGTTGTACTACGAGATCCGAGTCACCAAAGCATTCTATCCGGCGGATGCCGATCTCCTTGGCGACATTCAGCCCATGAACCAAGGCCTCATATTCTGCGACATTGTTGGATGCCCGAAAATGGATCTGCAGCACATACTTCAGTACATCTTGCTTTGGGGAGGTGAGGACCACTCCGGCACCCAATCCGATCTTAGCCTTCGAGCCATCGAAATGCATCCTTCAGAAATTGTAATCCGGCATCGGAGGTTCATACTGCATCTCGGCCCAGTCTACCAAAAAGTCCGGCAGCGCCTGCGACTTGATGGCATCTCGTCTCTCGTATGCCGGAGCGTACGGGGACAACTGGATGGTCCATTTGGCTACCCGGCCGCTAGCATCCTTGCAACCGATGATCTCGGCGAGAGGAGCTTCGCATACCACTGTGATCGGGTGTTCCTGAAAGTAGTGTTTGAGCTTGGTCACCGCCATGTACACCCCATATGCCATCTTCTGGTAGTGCGGGTAGTTCTGCTTGGATTCCGAGATCACCTCACTGAGGTAATACACCGGCCTCTGTATCAGCTTGCCCCCTTCTTCCCTTTCTACTACCATTGCCACACTGACTACCCGGTTGGTTGCAACAATATACAGCAGCATAGGTTCCTTGGATAATGGGGATGCTAACACAGGTGCTGTTGAGAGCATTCTCTTCAGATCATTGAACGCCGCATCAGCTTGCGGGGTCCAAACAAATGTCTTGCTCTTCTTCATCAGTTGATACAGAGGCAAGGCCTTCTCCCCAAGTCGGCTCACAAACCGACTTAGGGATGCCAGACACCCGGTAAACTTCTGCACATCCTTGAGGCGCACGGGCAACTTCATGCTCTCAATAGCGCGAATTTTGCCCGGGTTGACTTCGATTCCCCGGCTTGAGATGAGGAAACCGAGTAACTTTCCTGCCGGCACACCAAATGTGCATTTATCCGGGTTCAACCTCATCCGGAATCTTCTTAGGTTCTTAAATGTTTCCCTCAGATCATCTATTAATGAGGCTTTTTCTTTTGCTTTTATGACAATGTCATCGACATAGACCTCGGCATTTCGGCCTATCTGGTCATGCAAGCATTTCTGCATGCATCTCTGGTATGTAGCACCAGCATTTCTCAACCCGAAAGTCATAACACGATAACAATAAGCCCCATAAGGGGTAATGAAAGCAGTTTTTAATTGATCATCCGGGTTCAAAGGTATCTGGTGAAAACTAGAATAAGGATCTAGAAAAGTTAAAAGCTCACTCCCGGCAGTGGAGTCTATCATTTGATCTATCCGGGGCAGCGGGAAAGGGTCTTTCGGGCATGCCTTGTTGAGGTTGGTGAAGTCGATGCACATGCGCCACACCTTAAGAAGGAGGGGATCATATTTCTTCTTCTCCACCAGGACCGGATTCGAAATCCAATCCGGGTGCAGCACCTCCATGATGAATCCGGCGGCCAGCAGTATAGCCAGATGCTCCATGACAGCAGCTCTTCTTTCATCCGAGAGGCGCCTACTTGGTTGTTTCACCGGCTTCGCATCCGGTCTAACAAACAGAGAGTGCTCAGCCAACTCCCTCGGGACGCCTTGCAGATCGTCACTCGACCACGCAAAGGCATCCCGATTCTCACGGAGGAAGTCGACGAGCTCGCCTTCCTATTTGCTGTCCAGGTTGCTGCCAATGATAACTTGGCGCTCCGGGTTGCTGGGGTCCACGCATACCTTCTTGGTCTCCTTGGGGGGCTGAAATGATGCCCCCTGCTCCGGGTTCACCATCCCGGGCATTCCGAGTTGGGAGGTCTTGGCCATCGCCACCACTTGCTGGATCCTCTTCTTCTCTTCCGCGATCACCAGGGACTCAGCTAAGCACGACCCCGCCGAAGCACACTCCATGGAGCGCTTGTGGTCTCCCGAGATGGTGATCACACCGTTGGGTCCCGGCATCTTCATCTTGAGGTAGCCCACGTGAGTCGAGATCAAGAACTTGGCGAGGGCCGGTCTGCCGATCAAGGCGTGATACGGGCTCTCGAGGTCCACGACCTCGAACTCCAAGCTCTCGGTTCGGCAGTTCTCCCGAGTTCCGAATAGCACCTCCACCCAAATCTTTCCCATGGGCGAGCAAGAGACTCCGGGCACAATGCCGTGGAAGGTTGTCTCGGTAGGCAGCAGGGTGTTCATGGATACTCCCAGCTTCAGCATCGTGTCCTTGTACATGATGTTAATGGCACTGCCATTGTCAATCAGAACCCGGCTGAAACGGACGTTGAGGTTGGGTCCGACAAAAGTTGGGTCCACCACCAAGGCATACGCTCCCGGCTTGGGCATAACCCGGGGGTGATCCTTCCGGCTCCAGGTGATCTCCATCTCGGACCAGTGCAAGAATTTGGGCACCGCCGGGATCACAGCATTCACCTCCAGGGCACGCTGCCGCACACTCTTTCGGTCAGTGGGCTCGGTCACGAAGACCACATAGCTCTGATGTGCCTCCCGGTAGTTGCTCTGCTGGTGTCCGGCTTGGTTACCGTTGTCGTTCCGGGTATGCACCACGTTCACTGGGCGAGGTGGGGGTCCTCTCGGAGGAGGGGGAAGTCGCACAGCGTTGGCCCCCGATGTCGGAGGCGGGGGTCTCGGGATGTTGGGCCGAGATGCCGGAGCATTCTGCCGAACAGCTCCCGAGCTGCCTTCCTGCAACGTGCGCTGATACCAGCTGCACTGCCGAGTAGAGTGGTTTGCGGGCTTGTTGGCCTCCAGAGTGTGGTAGCAGCATGGCTTGTTCAGCATCTCTTCATAAGTCAGGGGCTTCTTTTGGTCCACCCAAGTCTTCTGCACCTCCTGACTTTGACCCCAAGCCGGGCCACTTGTCTTTTGACGCTGGCTGTTGCCGGCATCCTCCTGCTCCCGGGTCACTGCTGCGACATGCTGCGCGGCATGGTGGTACTCGGGCTGATTCCTCTTGTGGCCGAACTCCTGGCGATCATGGCTCCTGCTCGGTCCTGAACGCTGAGGTCCCGCATTCCTCCTGTTGGAGTCTCCGACATCCACCAGGGGTTGCATGGGATCTCCAAGCGTATAGGTATCGGCGATGCGCATGGTTTCTGCCAAGGTTGTTGGCATCTTTCTCTGCAATTTCTGCCACAGCATAGAGCCATGCCGGCATCCTTGCGCAAACCAGGAGATGGCATGTGCCTCCACCACTCCTTCGCAAGAGTTGCGAATATTGCTCCACCGGGTAAGGTATTCCCGGCCAGTCTCATTGCTCCTTTGCCTACAGATGGCGAGCTGCTGAGGCCTGTTGGGCCTCTTGTACGTGCTGGTGAAGTTGCTGATGAATGCCTCTTCAAAGTCTAACCAGCAGTCTATACTGCCAGTTCTCAGATTGTTCAACCAGATCCGGGCTGGTCCCTCCAACATTTGCGGCACATAGCGTACCGCCCATCGTCTGTTTCCACCGGCTATGCTTACTGCAGTTACATAGTCGGTCAGCCAGTCCTCCGGCTTCTTGCTACCGTCATAGGTCTTGGCACCTCGGTTGAGCTGAAAGTTCCGAACAGGAGGTTCCCGCATGATCCGAGGTCCAAAGCAGGCAGGTCCCGGAGGTACTTGCTCTTCCACCAACTCGGATTGGTGAATCCGGTCGAGCCGGAATCTGGCGTCTGCCGGGTTCAGCTGCCTGGTTCCTATCCAAGATCCCAAAGGGTTCTCGTCTGGCTGATATCCGAGTGGCTGCAACCTCGAGTTGCCATCGTTGAGCCTGTCCTGTGCAGGGACCAGGGCCTGCTGGGGAACGGAGACGACCTCCCTCTGCCGGTTTCCCTGAACGTGAGGAGGATTCCGGGGTGGATTACCGCGGCTAGCCGGGTTATTATTTCCTACACCCAGGTTACCATCCCCATGGGTACTTCCCGCCTGTCCCGAGTTACGCTGTCCGGCCTGCCCGGCTTGCTGGATACCGGCGAAAGCCGGATCATATGTCTGTAGCTGCTTGTTCTTTCCGGAACCTCGACTCCGGCTCCGGCTCTTGCTCTTGCTCTTGCTTCTGCTCGGATGCGGGGAAGAGGCCTCCCCATCCGACTTCTGGCTGTCGGGTCTGGCTGAGTGCACCTGGGATCCTGCCCCGGGGTTCTTCTTCTTGAAGGCCAGATTCTGACGATTGGCTTCAATCACCAACTCGTTTACCCTCTCCTGCTGCTTGCGCCGGGCTTCACCGGATAGCCCCACCAACTCGGCCATGGCGGCTTCGGCGGCCCTAAGAGTTTTCGCCGGTGAGCTGTACACCGGCTTCCCTGCTGAAATCCGACTTCCAGTGTTACTGGTGGTGGCTCCACCAGCCAGCTCCTCATTCACTATTCTTCCTTTCTTGCGCAGATCCGCAATGCGTTTCTCCCGGGAGTCTATCTTAGGGAATCCGTGAGCTGCATTGTACTCCCGGACGCTAGCGCTGAGCTCGCGGCGGATCTCGGCGATCTCCTGCGCTTCAGCGAGTAGCAACTTCCGCTGCTCCTCTAACTCTGCCGAAGTGGCCTGGGCATCTGCTCCGGTAGCTACCAGTACAGACAACTTAGCCAGGAGTCCCGAGAGGGGATCCGGACGGCGTCGCGGGTGGGATGACTACGGATCACCATCTCGGGCCGCAGGCCTCTCCTGCAGGGGTTTGGCCAAACGGGGGTGGCCGTCGGTATCGCCGTCAGCATCTTGATACTCCTCCTCGGTTGCCCCGACCATCATCACTGCGACGGAACTCGGGGGGCGACCGGCACGCAGACCCCGAGCAGCGCAGAGCATGGGAGGGTCCTCAGCCTCCAGGACCACGTCCGGGTAGCTACAGACAACCTCGGTGGCCACGTAGGTGGTGAAACCACCGAAATCGATGAGACACCCGTTCACCGGAAATGGTTTGTTCCGGAAGCACCCTGGGTTGTCGCAGACGAAGTCCATCTCCCCTAGCCTTACGACTAGGCCAGAGAGAACCCAAACGTCGAAATGAACGGGGGAGCCCGTCCGGATGTGTACACCAGCCAACGCCTCTGTCAGCCCCACGGTGGGCGCCAACTGTCGTGGTGGTGTCACGGCAGATGCCATAGGATGGCTAAATTGTGGGGCCGATGGACGTTGGTGGATCCGGGGAGGGATAGCGAACTGAAGAGCTCACACGGGGAGGATCCCGGTAAAACCGAGATCTCCCAAGAACAAGGAATAAGGTCTAAGTGCAAAGGGGAAGATCTAACAAACACAAACAAATGCACGAAGGCACACAGCACACACACGATATACCCAGGTTCAGGGCCCTCGTGAGGAGGTAACACCCCTACTCCTGCCTTTCCTCTCTATATATTGTTGGTACAAGGACTACAACTTGCTACAAGATCTGTCAAAGGAAGAAGTACAAAGAACTAGATGAACTCAAGGTGAGAAGGAATAACTGCTCTAAGAGTGAATGCGACTATAGCTTTGGCTCTGAAGTTGGTCTCTCCCTCTCAGGAGCAGTTATGGCGCCTTTTATAGAGGTCCGGCCAGGAGGGCCGGAAACCCTAACTTGGCTTGGCCCCACCGGACAGGCCTAGCCGGCATGTCGTCACCGGCTAGTGCGACCTAGTCGCCGGACTATCCGGTGTAGCCCCTTCGTCATCATCTCGTTAAGGACGGCAGGCGCCGTCCTGCATCATCATTGTCCCCTTGTTAGAGACAAGACATGTCTTTGCCCATCCCGGATAGCCTTTTCCGGATTGCCGGGCTAGGCATGTCAGGTCTTGTCGTACCACGATCGTACCGGCTGACGCGCTCCCGTGTCAAGCGGGAGGTGACCATGCTTCCGTGTCAGGCGGGAGGTGACCATGCTTCCGTGTCAGGCGGAATGGTACTTCCCCCCGCTATAGACGGGAAAGCCTGCCACGGACCGTTGACGGCCTACCGGAAGCCCTTACTCCGGATACCTCCTTGCTTGCCACTGAGCCTCTTCTGTATAAGATCAAGAACGAGACACACATTCCGGTTAGTACTTACCCGGAATACCTATCCGGTAAAGCCGAGTACACCTCCACCCGGAAGTCTCCCCGGAGTCCCAGATCCGGGATCCTTCCCGGAGACGTCCGAGCTCGTCTCAGGATGAGTTTCTCTAGGCCTAGCCTCCCGAAGATGTCTTAGCCTACCAGCAAAGACATCTTCGAGAAGCTAGTTCTTAGAGGAACCACCCGCTCACGCTTGTGCTGCGATTGTGAGGGCCGGAAGTGTCTATTTATAGCTACCAGAACTGACCCTTGCGGCTGCCAGGAGGCACTTTGCCCTCTTCCAGCGCCCAAGGGTCAAGCTGCCCTTTCGGCACACCAGGAGGTGTCTCTTGCTGTCGCCAAAGGTCAAGTACTGTTGATATTTACTGGATTATACCGGGATCTGCCCCTACCCGTATGGCATCTGTCGTGACACCACCACGACAGTTAATGAATAGGGGGATGTCTTGGGCAACCCAAGCTTAGATGATTGTATCTTCTTGAATACGTTCTTGAGATGCGCCTACACATACCCAAGCGTAAGCTCTTGTGTCTTCTTATTCATCTCATATAACCATATTGATTAGAATTTATAAGCTACATCCACATAAAACTTCACAAAACTCATTAGTAGGGTTAGTACTCATTAAATAAAATCTACTCATGTTCAAGATTTTTCAAATATCATAATATTTATTAAACATTAGCCACCGTAATACCAAGGTTTCTTATTATTTCCGTTGTTCGTCGAAAAACTAAGGAAACTTTTGAACCCTAAGTATAATATTAAATAAACAGAATAGAAATCACTTGAAACTGAACAGTCTGTAAAGATGACACTCAACGAGATAGTTACGTATCTTAAATGAAAAAACTTAAAACTAATGAAAGACAGATTTATCACGAATTTTTATAGTGAAGCACATGAATCTATCTAAACTGAACAGTCAGTAAAGATCAAACTATTAGACCTATGTACATACCTCAAATCAGAAAATTCAAAACTAATGAAAGTAAGGTAATAAGCATTAATTTTCACTCAAGAAATTTCAGATCAATATCATGTTCTGGTGATTTTAAACAGTTTATACGGTGAAGCATATAAATCTGTTTCTAGGCAGCAAAGTGGCAAACTTGCATCATAAACAAAGTAGAAGTTATCTATACATTCTATTTTTATAGTATAGAGGAATATGTACAGTATATACACAATATATACAATATTTTAACTGAAAAGCTTCCATGGAAAGAATTGTTTTGGTTTCATAGGCATGAACACAAGTGTTCAAGGTCGACCCCCACTTAACCATAACTCATCTTTCCAATCACTTTCCTTTTTTAAAATGGTTTTAGATAGCAAGTACAACTAATTTTTTTGTAATTCGCATTCCCTATTCATACTAAGATAGAGAACAACTTAAAACTGAAAGTAAAAACTATTTAGAGATAAAACAAACAAGTGTACACAAGAATATTCACCCACACGCTATTGCTCCCCAACTACTTGGGCAAAGTGTTGGTAATTGTGGTGGCTTTGTCCAAAATTAATTAGTGAAGATATTGGTTTCATTGTCTTCGATACAGTTTTCTAAGTGGGAGAGGCTAAATATACATGCACTCCACTACTTGGGATTACAAGTACTATATGGTCGGATTGTTAGCAAACATCCGTAAATACTAACAATGCATTAAGGTTTCCCCAACCATAGCCTTAAGTTTGACGGTCCTCTTACTCCCATATGTGCAACTAACCGGTTTAAGTCCTTAGGTTTCTGTCACTCCGGTAGAATTTCCCCCTTCCTTTGCACATACTAATAACCCTAGGGTGTTGATCCATACGCACACAAATATAATGGACACCAAAGGACAGTACCATATCAACATACAACTCTAATGAACTTCATGCATTCAACAAAGCAATTAAAAAAAATAACTACGCAAACATGTCATAGATCATAGGATAAATATTATAGCATCAAACACCATGTTTACATAGGACGGTACAGAGGTTTGTGGAAGGCTGAACCACTGAATACAAAGAGGAGTTGGTGATGGAGATGGCGGTGAAGACGGCAGAGAGGGCAGCGAGGAGCGCAGGGCGGCAGCGGCGCCGGCGCCGGTTGTCGGCCCAGTGGGAACTGGGGTATGGAGAGCCCATTTCCCTCAGGCCTCGCACAATTGTCAGTCAGACGAAACGACTAAGGACCAGACATCACCGCCTGGCAGGACCCTCGAGAGGCAATTCCCCTCGAGGGCCTGAAGAGGAAACGAGGGCCTCGGGGGATCCCTCGCTTCAAGGGACCCTCCCGAGGCGCCAGCGCGCCTCGAGGGAATCCAACAGGAACCCCCCTCAGGCCTGAAGGGAAACGTCGCGGCCAAGGAAGTACGTCAAGACGCACATTGCCCCTGCCACGCCCACGTGGTGACGCAAGCACCCCCGTTGCCGTTTTGGTGATAAAGGGGTCAATAAAGCGGCGCCGCCTGCTGCGTAACTGCCAGGACCTTCTACTCTGGCGATAAAGCAGGTGGACGGCGCAACCCTCCAACGGAGAACGTCACCGCGGGATCCACCTCAGAGACTGCCCCCTCTGCGGGCAGTACAGCGCGGTCGGCCGCGTGTCGGCCACCGCGCCCACCTTTATCAACCACCTCAACCACCTCGTCGGCATCGCCACGACGCGCCCTGCTCCTTCGCAGTCCAACTTGCACCCCTCTCTCGCGGGCACGGTCGCTACAAACGCGCCTCCGCCACCTCCGGGACCTGCTCCGACTGCGACGCAGAGGGCTACTTCACACGCGTCCTCGCCACACGATTGCTTGATCGTGCAGCGCACCGCGCCCGACGCTTGCGTGGGGATGGAGCTCCAGCGAAACCGCCAGAACAGGCTCGTGGAGGAGATCGGCCAGGCGGGTCAGCAGAACCGCAGCGCGCTGCAGCACGGGGTCGCCACAGGCTGCATGGCATTCACCCGTTCTCTGCGTCGCGTGGTCTGGCCCCCGAAGTTCGGGCCGACCCTCTCTAAGGGCTACGACGGCTCCAGCAACCTCCATCCAAGCTGCGGGTGGAGATCACAAGGTCATGGCCAATTGGTTCTCCCACGTGCTTCGCGATTCTGCGTTGTCGTGTCTCCTGAACCTCCCTGAGGACTCCGTGAACTCCTGGGAGGAGCTCTGCAAGCAGTTCGTCTCCAACTTCAAGGGGACATACGAGTGCGCCCTCACCCACAACGACCTGCACGCTGTAGTGCAGAAGAAGGATGAGACGCTCCGCAAGTACATCCAGCGCTTCAGCCAAGTGCGCAACAAGATCCCGAACATCCCTGACACCCAAGTCACCGCCGCCTTCCGGGAGGGCGTCACAAACAGCAGGATGCTCGAGAAGCTGGGCATCGACGACAAGCTCACCTCTGTGGTAAAGTTGTTCGACCTGGCGGACAAGTGCGCCAAGGCTGAAGAGGGACTCCTCTTCGTCAAGATGTCCTCGAGAGGGGACGATCACGCTGAGGGGTCCAAGAGCCAGAAGAAGAAAGACGAGCCCAAGCGCAAGGCCACCGCGGTTCTCACGGCAGAGCCTGACGCGAAGTGTACCCGCATGGACTCCCCCGAGCCTGGAGAGAGAAGAGATGACCACCGCCCTTTCTGCATCTACCACAACTGGCGCGGCCACTCTACAGAGTCCTGCTTCGACCTTAAACGGTTGAGCAAGGAGCGCGAGCAAGCAGAGGGCAGTGGCAGCCGCGGCCGAGGCCGTAGCTACCGTAGGAGCGGACGCAAGGGCGGCTACCAGAAACCATCTGGAAATCAGGCCAACGCCGCAGAAAAGAACGGCAACCTCCCTGACGAGGAAGATGGCGGCTACCAAGCCCCTAGAGGCGCCATTGCCTGCATCCTCGGGGGTTTGCAGGTGCCGAAGTCGAACAACCAGTTCAAGCAGTTCGCCCACGAGCTCAACGCCGCCCTCCCAAGCACGGAAACCTCCAGGCCCCTTAAGTGGTCGCAGTACACCATCGCCTTCGACGCTCAGGACCACCCCAAGTCCACCAAGACTGTTGGAACCCTCCCGCTGGTATGCAGCCCCACCATCGACAACGTGGCTGTCTCCAAGACTCTCATCGATGGCGGAGCAGGCCTGAACGTTATCTCCATAGATACGTTCGAAGCGCTTCAAGTGCCCTATGAGCGGCTCATGACCTCGAGGCCCTTCATGGGGGTCACCAGCGGCTCGATCGAGCCTCTAGGCCAGGTCAGGCTTGCCGTCATCTTTGGAAGCAAGGAAAATTACCGCACCGAGCACATCGGTTTCGATGCCGCACACATCGGCCTGCCGTACAATGCCATCCTCGGCTACCCTGCGCTCGCAAAGTTCATGGCCGTCACGCACCATGCCTACAACATGGTCAAGATCCACGGCAGCGCTGGCACGATCACCATCCGTGGGCATGTCTTGGACGCTACGCGCGCCGTTGAGACGGCCTACAAGACCGCCGCCATGGCATTCCCCGCAGACGAGGACCTAGAGCCTCTCGAGAGACCCAAGAAGAAGAAGCAGTTGTTCTCCCAGGAGGTAGCTGCTACAAAGAAGATCTCTCTGAGCCCCATCAGCTCGGGGGCTAAAGGCTCGGGGGCTAGCGTCACCAATGGTGCCGCGCTGCCTCCCAAATAGGAAAGCGCCCTCGTCGCCTTCCTCAAGGCAAAATCTGACATGTTCGCGTGGACACCGTCCGATATGTCTGGTGTACCAAGGGAGGAGATCGAGCACCACTTGGTCGTGTGCCCAAACGCGCGCCCCGTCAAGCAAAAAGCAAGAAAGCAAGCCCCCGAGAAGCAAGCATTCATTGTCAAGGAGGTCGAGAAGCTCAAAGCTTCAAAAGTCGTTCGCGAAGTCGCGCACCCCACTTGGCTCTCCAACGGTGTGGTACTCCCAAAGCCCGATGGAGGAGGCCGTCTCTGCATTGACTACACTGATGTAAACAAGGCCTGCCCCAAAGACCCTTATCCCATGCCCAGAATTGAACAGATTGTGGACTCCACGGCAGGCTGCGACCTCCTCTGTTTCCTCGATACCTTCTCTGGTTATCACCTGATAAAGATGGCTAAGGAGGACGAGGAGAAGACGGCTTTCCTCACCCCATGCGGTGCGTATTGCTACGTCTGCATGCCTTTCGGCCTAAAAAATGCCGGAGCCACTTTCCATAGGTTGATGAGGATAGCCCTTGGCGGGCAAATGGGGCGGAACACCGAGGCATATGTCGATGACATCGTCGTGAAATCACGAGAAGGAAATACTCTCCTCGGAGATCTTGAAGAAACTTCGCCAGCCTGCGCAAGGTGAACATCAAGCTCAACCCCGCCAAGTGCGTCTTTGGAGTACCTTGGGGCAAATTGATTGGTTCCTCGTGTCTCATCGAGGCATAGATGCAAACCCAGACAAAATCAAGGCCATAGAGGACATGCAACCCCCACGAAGGCTCAAGGACATGCAACGCCTAGCAGGCTGCATGGCCAGCTTGGGTCGATTCATCTCCAAGTTCGGTGAAAGAGCCCTGCCTTTCTTCAAGATCATGCAAAGAACGGGCACTTTCAAGTGGACCCTTGAAGCTGAAAAAGCATTTGAGGACTTGAAGAAGTATCTGGCCAGCCCACCAGTAATGGTCGCCCAAGGCCGGGCGAGCACCTGAAGCTGTACTTATCAGCTACTCCGCAAACAACCAGTGATGTCCTTGTGGTCGAAAGAGAAGAGCCAGTACTCCACAAGAAGAGTGCAGCCACTCCAAAGAAAAAGCCTCCTGATAAGGAGCTCGACGAAAGGGCAGCCCTCACAAACTCACCGCCAGGCCCAAAGCCCCAAGAGAGGCCCGCCCCAAGCAAACCGCTTCAAGGAAATCCTGCCGAGGAGCCTCAGGAGGTCAACCCCCTCGAGGCCAACCCCCTCGAGGGCCAAGCTGAGCCACCTCAGGCAAAAGATGCCAAGGCTACAGGAATTACCATCGTCGAGCATCCAGTCTACTTCGTCAGCACAGTACTACATGATGCTCGCGAGCGGTATACAATGCAGCAGAAGCTTCTCCTCGCACTCCTCATCGCCTCAAGAAAGCTGCGACACTACTTCCAGGGGCACCCCATCACAGTGGTCACCTCTTTTCCCCTGGAGCAAATACTGCGCAACCCAAACGCAATAGATCGTGTTGCAGGATGGAACATAGAGCTACAGCCATTCAATTTGCGCTTCGATACCACAAGGCTAATCAAAGGAAGAGCGATGGCTGACTTCGTCGCCGAATGGACTGACCCAACCCCTGCAGAGCCTTTGGGAGAAGAGCAAGAGCCCTCTGGAGCCGCAATGCCCAGCCACTGGACCATGAAGTTCGACGGAGCTTTCTCTTTTCGCCACGGCAGGGCAGGCGTAGTCCTGATCTCACCCAAAGGCGACAAGTTGTATTATGCAGTCCAACTGTGCTTCAGAATCGACAAGATATCCAACAATATCGCCGAGTATGAAGGCCTGCTTGCCGTCCTACGCGCCGCAATCGCCCTAGGCGTCAAGCATCTACTCATCAAGGGCGACTCCCAGTTGCTCGGCAACTTCTCTAACAAAAGCAACAAGCCTAAGGACGACCACATGGCCGCATACCTTGAAGAGGTCCGTAGGCTCGAGAAGCACTTCAGGGGAATGGAGCTCATGCACATCCCAAGAAAGGAAAACCAAGAGGCTGATGGCATCGCCAAGCGCGCATCAAAGAGGAAAGCTCAGCCGCAAGGTGTCTTTGAAGAAAGGCTCGTCAAGGCATCCATAAAGCAGCCCCAAGAGGCCCTGCCCGCAAGCACAGACGAAGCGCTCCCGCCACCACCTGCAAGCGGGGCTCCAGGCTGCGGGCCCCCTACAGGGGAGAGTCTGTTGCTCACAGCGGTGCACCAAGAAACAGGATGGATCGACGAGATCAAAGATTACCTCCACAGAGGGGTCCTTCCCGAGAAAGACGTTGAAGCGGAGCGAATTGCCCGCCAAGCAACATCGTACCAAATCCTCGAAGGAATTCTCTATCGCAAGCGCCCAAACGGCATCACGCTCAAATGCGTCCCTCCTGAAGAAGGCAAACTGCTGATCAAGGGCATCCACAGCGGGGAATGCCGCCACCATTCGTGCGCCCGCACCCTCGCAGGCAAAGTCTTCAGGAGCGGCTTCTACTGGCCTCAAGCACTTCAAGATGCAATGGACATTATTCAAGCATGTGAAGCCTGCCAATTCCACGCCAAGCAAATCCACCAACCAGCGCTGGGACTACAGACCATTCCGCTCTCGTGGGCGTTTGCGGTCTGGGGGCTGGACATCCTGGGACATTTCCCAACGGCGCAAGGTGGATATCTCTACCTCTTCGTGGCCATTGACAAGTTCAGAAAGTGGCCTGAAGTGGAGGTGACGCGCACAATCACAGCAGGCGCGGCGGTGAAATTCATCAGAGGCCTGGTCTGCCGCTTCGGAGTGCCTAACCGCATCATCACCGACAATGCCTCACAATTCACCAGTGGCATCTTCAGAGCCTACTGTGAAAGAATGGGCATCAAGCTCTGCTTCGCCTCAGTCGCCCATCCGCAAAGCAACGGACAGGCTGAGCGCGCAAACACAGAGGTCCTCAAAGGCCTAAAGACCAGGACCTTCGATCTCCTCAACGGTCACGGCAAGGGCTGGATCAACGAGCTCCCCTCGGTGCTCTGGTCCATCCGTACCACGCCACCCAAGCCCACCGGGGAAACACCGTTCGCCCTCGTCTATGGAACCGAAGCAGTCCTCCCCACGGAGATAAAGCATGGATCCCCACGGGTCCTTGCCTTTAACGAGGACCAGCAAGAGGACATCCAGAACGACGACCTGCTGCTCCTTGAAGGGCTACGAGGCCGCGCCGCCCTCCGGGCGGCCAAATACCAGCAGGACCTGAGATGCTACCACAGCCGCAATGTGCGCTTGCGCACCCTGGAGGCAGGCGATCTCGTCCTCAGGTGGATCCTCTCCAGGGAAGGCCTCCACAAGTTGTCCCCGATGTGGGAAGGCCCCTACAGGGTCACCCAGATCGCCAGGCCTGGCGCGGCTCGCCTCGAGACTCAAGAAGGTGTCCCCGTCAAGAATCCATGGAACATCATGCACCTACGCAAGTTCTACCCGTGATCATTGTCACATCAAGGCATTTAGCGAATGAGGCAGCCTACGGCTCAACCTCCAAGCATTTTTTGTCTCTGAAGGTTAAAAGCTCAAGGCTTAAACTTCACAAATCTTTGTATCCACAAGGAACAAACTAAAAACGTGATCATCATCACACCCGTGATCATTGTCACGTCGATACTTCTTGCGGAAGAGGCAGCCTACGACTCAACCTCCAAGCATTTTTGTCTCTAGAGGTTAAAAGCTCACAGCTTAAACCTCCCAAGCATTTTTTGTCTCCTAAGGGAACAAACGCAACCGTGATCATTGTCACGCTCGTGATCATTGTCACGTCGAGACTTCTAGCGGAAGAGGCAGCCTACGGCTCAACCTCCAAGCATTTCTGTCTCTAGAGGTTAAAAGCTCACGGCTTAAACCTCCCAAGCATTTTTTGTCTCCTAAGGGAACAAACGCAACCGTGATCATTGTCACGCCCTTGATCATTGTCACGTCGAGACTTCTAGCGGAAGAGGTAGCCTACGGCTCAACCTCCAAGCATCTTTGTCTCTAGAGGTTAAAAGCTCATGGCTTAAACCTCCAAGCTCCAAAGGCTTCTCTCGAGGGGAAACCCTCCGAGCTCTCCATTTAACAAGCCACCTCAGGCCATTGAGACTATCTGCCACTAATGGGTGGTCCCCATGCCTCGATATGGTCAAAACATTAACTTGGCAACCCCAAGCATAATGACTGAATTTCATTTCCAAGTGAACTTAGCGCCTCGGCGCCGCTTTGTAATATCTTTGGTGAGTTTTATTTTCGCATTACTCTGGTGAAGTGTGCGCTTATATCTCTCCACATGCGTACCTCGCGAGCGGGGGCTGAGTACGGTGCCAGTGCCTCAAATGACACACCTGCAGCACTGCAAAATCCAAGAGTCTGAGCTCTGGCTGGAGGACAAGATCCCACAAACACGCCATCTCTACAGAGGACCTTGGTACTTACTCTCCTCGCAAGGAACGCCTGAGGGGACCTATAAGCGCGCACGAGTCCCTTGAACCGTGTTCCAGCGTTTGGGTTCGCCCCTCTAACATCTGCAGGGAAAAATCCCCCCACGAGCCTGAAGAGGCATCCGGGAGCGACCCCTCAAGTGGGCAACCTCGCCAGGCGAAAAGCCTCTGCAAGGCGAAAACCTCGAGAAGCTAAGTCTCGCACCCACGCCTTAAGAGCGTTTTCTCCCCCTCGCGCACGTTTTCCCCTCAAGCGACTTCGCCTTCCCTTACGCTTCATGGACTGCACGCACGTCTAAGGGGGGCACTTGAGCATCGCGACTCAGGGCCCTTACCTCTCCTAGGCCTAAACTCCCCCGACCTTGCGGAGTCATTGCTCCTGCATACCGAAGTGCCGGAGTCATGGCACGAAGAGATGGGACCTACCGACGCAGAGAACAAATAGACATGAAGATGAGTCCAAAGAGACCTCACGGGGGGCAAACAAGCTCGAATCAAACAGCAATAAAGAGTATATTACATGCCAAAAGGTCTTAAGATATCTAAACACACGATTGTTTCAGATAAAAGCGCTCGCAGGCACAATAGGAAGAGGCTCAGGGGGAAGCAACGCCGCCTTGGACCTCCCCCGCGGCACCCTCTTCAACCTCGGCAGAACAGGCCTCCTCCTCGCTGTCCTCAGCCGCAGCCTCCGCGCGCCTGAAGCGGTTTGCAGAAGGCGTCAACTTGCTCGTGGAGGGAGCTGGAAACCCGCTGCGTGTCCTCGCCTTGAGCAGCCTCTGTCACGGAGGAGAGGTCGAAGCCTGGCGTGAGAAGCCTGAGGTTGGTGAAGATGCGATCAACAACCACCCCCAGGAGCTGCCGGCTCTCGTCCTCGATCATCTCGTGAAGCTCGGCGACGGGGCCCTCGAGTGCCGCGAAGAGCTGGTCAAAGTAGACCACGTACATGGCATCATCGCCGCGGCCTCGGACGTCGGTGTGCGGCGTGTCCGCGCCAAGCTGCGCAGCAAGCTCGTTGCCACGAGCAACCAAGACCTCGAACATGCGCTCACGCTGCTTCGTGAGCGCGTGAGATGCCTGGGCTGAGTCCGACGCCTCCGCCGCCCGCTCCATCGCAGGGGCCACCTGCTCCTCCACGTCCTTGGCCATGGAATTGAGGTTGAGGACTGCCTCGGTGCGGGCCTCCTCCGCTCGGCGACGACCATCCTTGGCGCGCTTGAGGCGAGCCTCCAGCATGGAGTTGGCCCTCTCGAGCTCAGCGATCCGCTGAGCATCCGCGGCGTGCTTGACCTTGAAGCGGTCCTCCTGCGTCTGGGCCAGGTCGTGATACTTCTGAGAGGTGGACTTGCGGAATTGCTTCTCGCGCTCCACAAGGGCGTCATCGGACTCCTTCTTCTTCTCGGCGAAACGCCGCTCGAAGCGCTCGTAAGCTAGCTTCTGGGCAGCGAAGTTTTCGTCGTACTTCAAGGTCGCCTTGGCCAGGTCTCCTTCGCGCTCCTCAAGGGCCTCGCGTTGGGCGACCAGGTCCTTCTCCGCCTGAAGGCACTGCTCCTCACGCTGCTGCAGCTCCTTCTCCTTGAGGGCCAGCTGCCGCTCACGCTCGGCAAAGGCCTTGCAGTCCTCCTCCAGAGCAGCCTGTGCAACCCGGTGAACGGAGAGCAGCTGGGCCTCCAGCTGGCCCAGCTCGCGGCGTTTGTGCGCCAGCGAGCCCTCCATCGCCTCGCGCTCCGCCCTGGCCTCACGCAGGAGCTCCGTGGCAGTGTCGCGTTCCGCTTGGAGGGGCTCGAGGAGCTCTGCAGCGTCGCAGATGCCCCCCCTCGCGAATGTCCTTGGCGAAGCGGGTGGCCTCCTCGCGTGCGGCCTGCAGTGCCACATCCTCTAGCCGGCGCGCCTCCAAGCCCTCCAAGGATTCCCTCACGAGGCCGAAGGCGACCTCGCGGCGCCGCGCGCTCCAGTCCCAACCGCGGAGGACCAGGTCCTGGCTCGTGGAGGGCCCGGCCCCGGCGTCGAGTCTCGCGGGCCCGACCTCGGGGAAAGCTCGGGGGCTAGCCTGGGCTTCGCTTGTGCCCGCGCCGGCATCCTCTTCCGGCCCTGCAGCCGCAGGGCGTTCCTCGGTCACAGCTTGACGAGGAGGCGAGGAAGCATCTCCCCTAGCAGGGCCGCCTGTGCCTGCTGCTGCCTTGCGCGCTTCCCTCGCAGGCTGCACGGGAGCAGTGTCCGCAGGCGGCGGGGTAGGCGCGCGCGGAGGCGTCAACACGCGCGGCGGTGTTGGTTCGCACGGTGGAGTGGCCTCGTGCGGAGGCGTAGCCGCGCGAGGATGAGTAGTGTAGCGTACCTGCACTTTTAATAAGGCAGATACCTGTGTATAGTGCAAATCCCTGGATCGATTCGTTTGCACACACAGTTTACGATGTAATATCACAACAAAGTATCAATTTTATTACATCGATGATCCAGACTTACAAAATATTCAATACAAGTTACATAGCATAAAGCTAGTTTCGAAAGAGTAAACAGCGGAAATACAATAGCAGTGGGTCTCCAACAACTTCATGTTGCCACAGGCGAAAACATGTTGGTTGCAGACTCGAAATCCCTTAACGAAACCTCACTCGTCATTTGAATAACCTGTAACAAACAAAATTTTGCAACAGAGTGGGTCAGATTCCATTAAAAATGGAGTCTGGCAAGTGACACTATGGTGGACACTTAATGGAATTACTCTATAGCCTATATGCATATTTGGCCGATGGAGTTCAAGGCTATTTTGCATAAAGCCAATTTTTCCTATCTCTTTGGAAAACACTTTCTTCAAATCAAGACAAGTATGGCATGAAAACCATAAATCTCATCTTCCCTTGTTCACCCATCAAGTTTTATTTCTGAAGTTGGAATGATGGAATCCTCCGTTGACGTCCGTGATCAGCTGCTCAAATTGTCCGTACCGGGGACACGGCTAAGTACTTAGTTTTACACTCTCCAGAGGTTGTGCACGTTCACCATTGTACCCAAACTATCCTTTACACACCATTTGTGAATAGGAAAGGAGAAGAATGAGACGAGATCTTTCAGAAGCATTTTCCCTCCCACTCTGGCTTGACCCGTTCCACCTAACATCCCCCTACATCTGCTTGTCAAGCCGGAGAGAGTCCACGCAACATAATCGATCAAGCCAGAGCCCATATGGCAATGGCTGCACTGGAAGCAATCCTCACTCGGAGTTCTTCAGATTCCTCTGTTCCCTGGGTGGCCATCCACAAGTGCACGTACTCCAGGAACCATAGACATGGACCGGAGTAGCCACTCAACTTCGCCACCATTAACAACCAATCCACCCAGGAGTTTCATTAACTTAGTGGATGTGCACTCTCAGGTAAAAATCACCATGCTCACGGCCCTAAGTAGAATAGACATTCATCCTAGGCGACGACAACCATGAGCATAGCCCTGAGTAGTCACTTAATATTTTGTAAAACCTTTCATCAATTGCATAGCATCAATATTTCTACTAAGTATGATATAGGAACCTAGACACAGGAGTAAGGGAATTGTACACAGGTTTAGCATAACAATACTATCCTACACATGCATATAAAAATACACTAAGTAATGCATATAGAAAATAATAGGAAGTTTATCAGGTGTGCCACTTGCCTTTGAATGTTGTCGTTGTTCACAAACTTTTTCAACAATACTCGGAACTCTCCGTTCAGTCTAAACAATATAAACAAACAAAAATACAACAATCATAAAACAAAACAACACAACACATACAAGCATACATAATGAACAAAAAAGTTTCATAACTTCTAAGGAAAACATGTCATGCATGATATGCAAATTATTTCTAAGGACTAGAGATGCATGTCATGCCATGAAATTCTTTTAAGTTAATGCAAGGCAATTAGTTTGGTCAAAATGACTAAGGAGTAAAGTCATAGGTTGGACAAAATACTTTGTTATAAATCATCTTGAATAAGCACTCAATGAATTAGTCATGATGTGCATTACTACTTAGAGAAAATACTAACTCTATTCTTCAAGTTGATCAACAATTATTAACAACTCTTGGTAAATTGGATATTCACTATAGTGAGAGAGACAGACACCCGGCCAGCCACTTAAATTGTGGAACATGTCTCATGTACGTGGACATGTAAGGTTAGTTTCCAGGCCGCTTCATCTCACTATGCCGCTAGGATCCAACAAACTTCAAGATGGTAATAACATGATCAAAAATTGTTTATGTCTAAAGTGAAAGATAAGATTAGGAAAGAGGGAAAAGATAGTGAGAATGATGTAGTTGGTCTTCCAGGCTTCATCTCCAGACTTGTAATATTCTCCTTGGTCATGTCTTGATTGAATTCTTGGTAGACTTGAATAATCTTCAGACTTGATGATGTTTGTATCACCTAGGCTGGTCTTGGATTTAACTTAGTCTTCAAGAGGTCAAAGAGAAGAAAGGAGAAATGAAAGAGAGAGGGAGCAAGACTTAGAAAATATTTCTGGTTGGTCTTCATGAACTTCCTCTTGATTTTTCTTCTAAGTGCTTCTACTTCTTGGAGATACTTCTGAAGTCTTGTTTTGGCTAAGTCCTTCAATGGCCTTCAAGCTCCATCTTGGAAATCCTAAGTGTCTAAGTGCATAGCACTTTACCAAAACACTAGGTTGAAAATAATTCCTAACTTAGGGAAAATAAGGAAGGAGTTTTCCTATAAGGAGTATAACTATACAATAGATATGTCATGCATGCAATGCAATTTATTTCTAAGGACAACACTTAACAAAATAAAACAACTAAGTTTTCTAGATGCTAAAATTTTCTAAGGAAAAGATTTAGCATCTTTAAGATGTTGAAATTTTTCTAAAGAAGAGTGTTGTCGAAAAATAGTTATCAAATATTTTCTAACGAAGAATTTATTTTGTTTAAAGAGGCAAAATATTTCTAAGTACATTTTAATACCAAAGTGGTTATAATATGACTAAGTACTTTATAATTCGAATAGATGATGAAAATAATTTTTAATAAATTTTAATCAATTTTAATCATTAAAACAACACTTAAAAGTATTTAATCAATATTAATTATAAAATCATAGAAAATTATTCTACAAAAATTAGTAGAAAAAATACTACTGCCAATACTTAGACATTCAAATTTATATCAAAAGAGTTTGATAAATTTTAAATTCCAAATTTGAAGTTATGTTCAAATTACCTTTAATGCCACTTTTGAATTTTAACAAATTTTAATTTGACAAAACATAAAAGTAATGATGCCAAAAGTTTCTACGTGTCATAAGCTTTCCAAAAATATTTTATTTGTAAAATTTGACAAACCAATAAAAAGTAGTGATAGATTTAAATTCTAGGTTTTTTCTGTAAAACTGTGGGTCTTCGGTTGACTGTTGACTTTGACCGCTGACGTGGGAATTGACTCGCTGACGTGGCAGGCTGACTGGGATTTGACTACGAATTTAACCAAAAATAAAGTTGCTCGGATGGAAAAACACTCTTACGAAAGTTATAGAGAATTACGTGCTCTTTCTAATTATCACAATTATAACATAAGTGGATGAATAGATTGGTCATAAATCTCAAAATACCTTTCTGGTCCGAAACTTCAAACGCGAATATCTCTCAGCTCGCTGAACCAAAAGAGGTGAGGCTTGGGGCAAAAGAAAGGTCTTGATCAGGGGAACAATTTTCGTATTGTCGTCCCAAACTTTTGAGATACTTTGGTTACTCGAACAACATCAAACACGATCTGTATTATACAGAAAATTCTGTACGTTAAAATAAAAAGTTGTCAACAGGAAAGTTGTAGATATAGAGTAGATCTACCTTTTCACCAGAGTAATTTCGATTTGGCGCAACGAGCGCGAAGAGATCTGAGAAATACGACTTCAGATCTGATGGATGACGATTCGAAATTCTTCCTCCACGCTTGATGAAAAGAGTTGAGTCTTAGTGGGATGGAAAGGTATCGACGATATCTACAACAATGATTAAGGCCCCGTCGCAATTGGAGATGGTTTTCTTCGTCAAACGAACGAAATACTATTTCGCTGATTAGGGTTTCGGTGGAACGAAAAGAGTAAAAGAGATGCCGGCGGCTACAGGGGTTTATATAGGCGGAGGGATGGTGGACTAGATAGGGCTCGGAGTTGTAACGTGTAGGATCAAGCAGATCCGGATTTGGAGTTATATTTCTCGAGATATACGTGTTTGAATGAAAGGTGGTTGGAAAAACGAATTTTGAGAGAGTTTGAGTTGGATACGGGTCAGGTTCGGTTCGGCCCAGTTTGGGCCGGCCGGCTGGGCCCAATTCGTTTTTTTTTCTTATGTCTTTCATATCTTTTGTTTTAGAACTCCACATTAAGTGAATTTAATTTCTAAATTTTTTTAAAAATCATATCTTTATTTTAAAATATTTGTGGACATGTTTTGACCAATTTTTATAAATATTAATTTTGAGTATTTTATTTAATGTAAATTTGTCACTTTTGTCAAATTTGAAAATAGAAATTTAATCAATTTATTTATGGCTAAATAAAATTTGGTACCACAATTGTGAACATATGAAAATAATTATTTCTAATAATTACAATCAAAACATTAGAGTAAAAATAAGATAAATATCATAATCGCTATTTTGTTTTTTTATATATTTCTCAAATAGATTTTCAAGTGGAAATAATATTTCAACCATTGAAATTTCAAATATAAATAATGCAACAAAATGATTAATGCATGCATGAATTTTGTTTTCAAATCGACATACATATAGTTTTTAAATTTTTTTTTCTGATTTTTCAGAATCTGAAAAATCCTAAGATGTTACAGACTACTACCCTTAAAAGGAATCTCGTCCCCGAAATTCGGAGAAGTTAGAAAGAAAAACAAATGCTTGAAATGATTCTGATAATTTCGAGATGTTTTGAGAAATGTAAATGTTTTGACATGGAAACTTGAAAACTAGCAGAGGCTGATTTTTCTGATTTGGGGAGGCTCGAAAGACAGATAGTTTGGGATCTCTGGGTTTAAGCAACGAGGTTTAATTTAACTGGGTGGCTACCACCCTTAAAAGAAATAATTGCGGTCGGTCTAGAAACTTTGATTAATCTTGTTTAGTTCTCTGATGTAAAGCGTACAAGTATTCAAAATATAATGGCGTGTGGTGGATACGGAAAGTTTTAGCACTCACGCTTCCAGTCGGTCCTTGGAGAGATTTATTCTTCTTCCACTGTGGGCAGCCACTGGCATAGTGTCCCTTATCCTTGCACTTGTAGCATCTTATGTGGCTAAGATCTTTCTTGGATTCACCCTTTTGTCTTTGTTCCTCCAGGATCTTCATGAGAGACTGTCGCATTCCTTCCTTGGCTTGCTGGTTATTTTGATGCACAAGGGATAAAATTGACACTGAATTGGGACATGGTTTGTTCCTTCACACAGGAAGCCAATAACCTGACTTGTGGGGCAAACTTTAACTAGATGTCTTGTATGACCATGGGGCCACTCATCAGGAGATCCTTTGGATGTATGTCCTATCTCTCCACAAGTTTTGCATGCCTTTGGTTTGGTCACAAGGACTTCAAAAAAAATCACTATGGTTTTGATCAATCTTAGGCAATTGGTCGTTGATCAAATTCCACAGCTGACTCTAGTTCTCTAATAGTAGTCGCATTGTGGTGTGTAAATCATTGGTGTTGGTATTGGGGTGAGACATCTGTTTGGTTTAGAAAGCAATGAGTTGAATTATTTGTACTTA
Source organism: Poa annua (assembly GCA_026929855.1). Lineage (NCBI taxonomy): Eukaryota > Viridiplantae > Streptophyta > Magnoliopsida > Poales > Poaceae > Poa > Poa annua. The sequence continues at coordinate 34,586,895 of CM049431.1, forward strand.
TGGAGGAATCCTGGTTCAATAAAACAAAACAAGGCAACCAATCTATAACATAATCAATCAATATCTAACAAACATCAAGCAACTAGGTTCACAACAAACAAAAAATCTAGTATTGTCATATAGCCAAGTTGATATGATCAATACACTAACACGATATCGTTATTCTATTTAGGTGGTGGTCAAATCTACCTCCTTCGTAAGTGCTTCATGTTCTTTTTCAACTTTCTTGGATATCTTAGAAGTGTTGGCCGAACCCTGTTTCTTCAGTGGTCTTCCATGCATGTAGAACTTCATGTTGAATTGAAACTTTTCTATATGAAGCAGTAGAATCAGACTTAGACTACAAGAACATGGTCATCTAGAAAAAGATAAGTGGTTTTTAGAAGGTTGATAGTAGATGAGAGTATGAGGAAGATAAAATGAAAAAGTTTTGTTTTTAGAAAAGTGAATAAAATAGATTTTCAATCCTATGGTCAAATCTTATTTCTATCCAAACCTAGGTTTTCGAACCTTCAGACAACACAGTGCTCTGATACCATCTGTAGCGTACCTGCACTTTTAATAAGGCAGATACCTGTGTATAGTGCAAATCCCTGGATCGATTCGTTTGCACACACAGTTTACGATGTAATATCACAACAAAGTATCAAATTTATTATATCGATGATCCAGACTTACAAAATATTCAATACAAGTTACATAGCATAAAGCTAGCTTCAAAAGAGTAAACAGCGGAAATACAATAGCAGTGGGTCTCCAACAACTTCATGTTGCCACAGGAGAAAACATGTTGGTTGCAGACTCGAAATCCCTTAACGAAACCTCACTCGTCATTTGAATAACCTGTAACAAATAAAATTTTGCAACAGAGTGGGTCAGATTCCATTAAAAATGGAGTCTGGCAAGTGACACTATGGTGGACACTTAATGGAATAACTCTATAACCTATATGCATATTTGGCTGGTGGAGTTCAAGGCTAATTTGCATAAAGCCAATTTTTCCTACTCTTTTGAAAACACTTTTCTTGAAATCAAGACGAGTATGGCATGAAAACCATAATCTCATCTTCCCTTGTTCACCCATCAACTTTTAACTTAGAAATTGGAATGATAGGATACTCCGTTGACGTCTTTGATCAGCTGCTCAGAAATTGTCCATAACCGAGGACACGGCTAAGTACTTAGTTTTACACTCTGCAGAGGTTGTGCACTTTCACCATTAGACCCAACAAACCCAACCTATCCTCAAGCACACCATTTGTGCTAAGGAAAAGGAGAGAGTTGAGACGAGACTTTTCAGAAGCATTTTCCCACCCCATAACGGCCTGACGCGCTCCACCTACAAAACCTCTACCACCACCTGTCAAGCCGGGGCTAGTCCACGCAACTTAATCCATCTAGACAGAGCCCATTGACTAATGGTTGCACTATAAGCAATCTTCACTTGGAGTTCTTCAGATCCTTTTGTTCCCTCGGTGGCCATCCACAAGTGACCATCTCTTAGAGGTCACCCCTAAGAGACAACACTTAACAAAAACCACATACAACCAATTCCACCCAGGAGTTTCATTCTTAACTTAGTAGAAATTAACTTTTCATAAAACAACTTTTGCATAGCATCAATATTTCTACCAAGTTACCCATAGGATTCTAGACACAACTAGTGTAAGTGATATAGTAGTTTTAGCATAGCAATATTATCCAACACATGCATATAAGAAATACACTAATTAATGCATAGAAAATACTTAGGAAATTTATGAGGGTGTGACACTTGCCTTGGCAATAGGGAGAGCAGAAGTATCAGTTGCAAAAGCCTTCGTTTCTCTCCAAAATTTCTAACAAGTCAAACAAGCCACAAATAAACATACAAGCTTAAATGCAACACTTAGAAAAATATGACATGCATGATATGAAAAATATTCTTAAGGACTAGAGATGCATGTCATGCCATGAAATTATTCTAAGTTAATGCGGGGTAAGTGTGTTAGTCAAAATTACTAAGGACCAAGGTCATAGGTTGGACAGAATAACTTTGCTATAAATCAACTTGAATAAATTGTAATGCTGCTGCAAGTCTTCACATGCTTGGTTTTGAAATCTTCAACTCCCTTGTAGTTTTCTTCATCTTCAATTAGCACTCTAAGGACTTGGTCATAATCACTAAGGACTTGGTTTATGTCCAAAGTGAAAGAAGAATAGGAAGGCGGAAAAGGATGAAGAAAAGATGTAATTTTTCTTCTAGGCTTCCTCGTAACTTTCTCCTTGGTGTGATGTCTGCGTTAAACTTTTGTAGACTTCGGTTTTTCAGACTTGATGATTCTTCAGAGTTGTCTTAGATATATATTAGCCACCATGAAGTCTAAGAGAAAGATAAGAAGAGAGAAAGACTTAGAGTAATAAAGGGGGGTGGTCTTCTTACAGTTCCTCTTGATTTTCTTCTAAGTGTTTTTGCTTCTTGGAGATGCCTTCGGAGTTTTGTTTTTCTTTGCTAAGTCTTCATTGGCCTTCTAGTCTTCATGTTGAGAATCTCAAGTGTCTAAGTGCATAGCACTTTACCAAAACACAAGGTTGAAAATAATCCTAACTTAGGGAAAATGAGGAAGAAGTTTTCCTATAAGGAGTATAACTATACAATAGATATGCCATGCATGCAATGCAATTTGTTTCTAAGGACGACACTTAACAAAATAAAACAAATAAGTTTTCTAGATGCTAAAATTTTCTAAGGAAAAGATTTAGCATTTAAGATGTTGAAATTTTTCTAAGGAAGAGTGTTGTCGAAAAATAATTATCAAATATTTTGTAAGGAAGAATTTATTTTGTATAAAGAGCCAAAATATTTCTAAGTACCTTTTAATACCAAAGTGGTCATAATATGACTAAGTACTTTATAATTCGAATAGATGATGAAAATAAATTTTAATAAATTTTTAATCAATTTTTATCATTAAAACAACACTTAAAAAGTATTTAATCAATATTAATTACAAAATCATAGAAAATTATTCTACAAAAATTATTAGAAAAATACTACTGCCAATACTTAGACATACAAATTTATAGCAAAAGAGTTTGATCAAAAATAAATTAAAAAATTGAAGTTAGGTTCAAAATACTAATAAAGCCACTTTTGAAAATAAACACAAATGATTCGGCAAAACATAAAATTAACTATGCCAAAAGTTTCTACGTGTCATAAGCTTTCCAAAAATATTTTATTTGTAAAATTTGATCAAACTAATAAAAAGTAGTGATAGATTTAAAATCTAAGATTTTTCTGCAAAACTGCCGGTCTTCGGTTGACTGTTGACTCTGACCGCTGACGTGGGAATTGACTCGCTGACGTGGCAGACTGACAAGGATTTGACTACGAATTTGACCAAAAATAAAATTGCTCGGATCGGAAAACAATCTATACGAAAGTTGTAGAGAATTACGTGCTCTTTCTAATTATCATAATTATAACATAAGTGGATGAATAGATTGGTCACAAATCGCAAAAATATCTTTTTGGTCCGAAACTTTAAACACGAATATCTCTCAGCTCGCTGAACCAAAAGAGGTGAGGTTTGGGGCAAAAGAAAGGTATTGATCGGGGTAACAACTTTCGTCTTATGATCCCAAAGTTTTGAGATGGTTTAATTACTCGAATAACATCAAACACGATCCGTGTTATACAACAAATTACGTACGTTAAAATAAAAAGTTGTCAACATGAAAGTTGTAGATATAGAGTAGATCTACCTTTTCACCGGAGGAATTTCGATTTAGCGCAACGAGCACGAAGAGATCTGAGAAATACGACTTCAGATCTGATGGATGACGATTCGAAATTCTTCCTCCACGCTTAATAAAAAGAGTTGAGACTTATTGGGATGGAAAGGTATCGACGAAATCTACAACAATGGTTAAGACTCCGTCGCAATTTGAGATCGTTTAGGTGGTCAAATCAACGAAATACGATTTCGCTGATTAGGGTTTCGGTGGAACGAAAAGTTAAAAAGAGATACCGGTGTCTACAGGTGTTTATATAGGCGGAGGGATGTTGGAATAGATAGGCCTCGAAGTTGTCAACGCGTAGGATCAAACATATCCGGATTTGGAGTTATATTTCTCGAGCTAAACTTGTTTGAATAAAAGGTGGTTGAAAAACGAATTTTCAGAGTTTGATTTGGATACGATGGAATCAACTCGGTTCGGTTCAGGCAGTTTTGGGCCGGCCCGATTCGTTTTTTTTCCTTATTTCTATTATATCTTTTGTTTTGGAACTCCGAATTAAGTGAAATTAATTTCTAAAAATTTCTAAAGATCACTTTAGTGTAAAACATTTGTGGACATGTTTTGACCACTTTTTTAAAATATTAATTTTGAATATTTGATTTAATGCAAATTTGACACTTTTGTCAAATTTGAAAATAGAAATTTAATCAATTTACTTATGGCTAAATAAAATTTGGTACCACACTTGTGAACATATGAAAATAATTATTTCTAATAATTACAATCAAAATGTTAAAGTAAAAATAAGATAAATAGCATAATCATTATTTTGTTTTTTTTCTGAAATAGATTTTCAAGTGGAAATAATATTTCAACCATTGAAATTTCGAATATAAATAATGCAACAAAATGATGAATGCATGCATCAATTTTGTTTTCAAATCGACATAAATATAGTTTTCAAAAAGTTTTTAATTTTTCTGATTTTTCGGAATTTGAAAAATCCTAGGATGTTACAGACTACCACCCTTAAAAGGAATCTCGTCCTCGAGATTCGAGAAGGCTAGCAAAAGGTTGTGACTGGATATCTAGGTGGGCTACCACCCTTAAAAGAAATCTTTGTTGGTATTGAAAACTTCGATATGAAAACTTGATTCAGAATGTACCGTTCACTTCTTCCACGTTGATGTGGTTCACATATCCTTTATCAAAAGGATTTGGCTTGACAGCGGCTTCGGCCCCTTTCTTTTCTGGGCAGTCAGTGGAGTAGTGTCCTTGCTTCTTGCAGTTGTAACAGGTGATATGATTGATGTTTTTCTTGGGCTCCACATTTGAACGATGATTGTGGTCTGGAGCATCGTGTTTGTTTCCCTTACGGTCTCCATTGCTTCCCTCATTATGGTCCCTAGAAGGAAATATACTCCACATCATTCCATTTATGAACTCATTCTTCCTCTTCTTAGGACAGCAATTGGCATAGTGTCCTTTATCATTGCATTTGTGGCACGTCAAAAGACTTATGTCTTTCTTCTGCGAGCGGATAAGTTTGTTCTCATTTATCTTTACCGGGCATCTACCAGAAGAATTTGGCTTGGCAGTTTCCTCAGTCTTGTTTGATGGGCACTTATTGGCGAAATGGCCATTGTCCTTGCACTTGTAGCAAATGATCTCGTTTAAGCTCCGCTTCTTCTTTGGTGCTTCCAAGGCTAAAAATTCATCTAAATCTTGTTCATCATATTTTATCCCAATGGATGAAGTTCTGTCTCGTTTGATGTAACAATTTCGAGCTAAGTGATGTCCTTCACATTTATAGCAACACTTGGAGGTATCTTTGGATGTCTTCGGTTGTGAATTTACTCTCACTTCATTTTCCATCTTGGTATGATCTACAATCTCATTTTGATAATGATTTTGTTCAGTATCCTGACCAATCTTCTCTTTGTAATAATGTTCTTGTTCTCTACAGGTAACATATGTTATATGGCTAGTATCTCTTTTGCGTTCCTCCTTGTGTTCTTGTACTTCCACACATTTCCTGAGTTTCTGTTGCATTCCCTTTTTGACTTGCTAACTGACTTCTTGCACCATGGGATAGAGTTGACATTGAGTCGGGACGTGATTTGTTGCTTCACACAAAAAGCAAGTAACCATGGTTGTGGGGCATCCGTTGGTTGGATAGCTGGAGACACCATGGGGCCACTCATCATGACATTCCTTGGATGTGTGTCCTATTTCTCCACACGTTTTACAGGCTTGAGGTTTTGTCAAACTACTTCCTTTGACATCCTTGTTACCAATGTCCATCTGGGGTGGGTTCATATTACTGTTGGTCATGTTGGGACGCATCATCTGCATAATGTGGGTCTGGTTATCCAACAGTTGTTGCATTCCCTGAGGTAACTATCTATTGTGATTGTGGACTTGATTCTGGACCATGAGTTGCATCAACTGACTCTGAGCTTCTAATAGTTGAATTGCAACTGTCATCTCATCATTGGTGCTTGGGCGAGACATCTGTTTGGGTTTAGCATAGATGAGTAAAAGATAGAAGGATACTAGGGAAAATTTCTACCCCAAACTCAACAAACCGAGGCAAATCATCTTACAAACAATATCTAACAAACATCGAGCAACAAGTTTCAACACAAACAAGCAATCTAGTATTGTCATACCACACTGAGTTGGCATGATCAATACACTATCACGGTGTCGTTGTTCTAATTAAATGGTGGTCTCTCGTCTATCTCCTTGTTGAGTGCTTCAAGTTCTTCTTTCAAAAAAAAATCTTCTAAGTGTTTGAGCTATGAATCTGGAATTTTCATTGTTCTTCCATGTAGGTAGTTCTTCATGTTGATGTGGGGACCCCTCGGACAAGTCCGGGATGCCCACGTTATGTAAGAGATAACGATCCCAATGATCAGTGCATCGCAATCACATAACCAACATAGGTATCAAAGAGTTTCATCATTCAAGTCGTACGAATAAAAATCTTACAACACATAGACGGTCATACGACCAAAGTCAACAAACCTCGTCACACAGGACGGAAATAACTAAGATAGCAGAAGCTCGTGGCTAGCGACGGCTCTTCACATCTCCGAGCGTAGATTCCCACAAGTGCAGTTGACCGGTGACAGGTAAGTGGCGAAGTCGTCGTCGTACACCTCCTCCTCGATGTAGGCCTCCTCATTGCACTCTGAACATTTGAATATCCAGGGACAGAGCCACATGAGTACAATTACGTCGCAAGACCACCTTTCGGCTTAAATTCTCATGATAGTGCAAGAAAACACTTTTGGAAAACTGGGATGGCCGCTATATATACGACTATAGGGCTCAGTTTTTGAATACCATGATTTTAGACATAGAGAATACGACATCTCTATATCTTTGTTGAAGAAAACATTTAGGGATAGAATTCTCTTCTCTTAGATATAGCAAGGACATATGCAAGTTCAAAACTTTCGTTTTATAAAAGTTTATCAAACACAAGGATAGGGGTAACCCTTTCTCCTGCCTTGAAATCGGACTGGATGTCTCCCCGAGATCAACCATCTTCACCCAAATTCCGTACCTCCAAGGTACCTCTTTGATGTATCTTTGTTTTCTCCGAAAACATTTCTCTTTTAAAACCAAATTGCCCATACGCCTAGATCAGTGGCCTTTCCAACCGTCCATAACCGCGGACGCGGCTATTCGAATAGATTTACACTCTGTAGAGGTTGCACACTTTACCCACACCTATCGGTTATTCCGCCGTGTCTGCCACGGCCCGTCATACGACAGCATGCGGGGGTCCGGATAACACGATCAAAACTTTCCACTATGACCACCCTAGTATCGGGGCCTCCCGGTAGGTTTGTTCTCCTCGGCACCGTGTGGTCCACAAGACCTCATGGTCTTTCCTCGGGACACCACACCGCCACGTCAGGAGACCTGCCGTAATCGTCCGGCTGTTGGTCCTCAACAGTGTATTGTCTCTTCCGGACGACAACCTGGCTTCGAGGGCCCAGCCCTCATAGAAAGTGTGAGAGCCCCAACACTAAAACATACAAGCTTCCGGGTAAGCCCTACCCATGTCAGGTAGTGTGGTTGCACGGGTTAATTGTTCGAGCGGCTGCTAGGGCAGTACTTTGTTTTTCAAAAACAACTTCCAACTTCCGACTACTCCCAACAGCTCAGGTTTTCCTCCATAAAACATTTTTTTGTCAAATGGGTCCCCTTCCAATAGTTTTGAGGTAAGATAACAGAATATACTATTTGAAAACTTAATCTTCTTTATAGAGCCTTCAATGACAAGACTCAACAAGTAAAACTCTTCTTGTAATACCTACAACTATTCTAGTAGGTAAGTTTGGTCAAACAATATTTGGGAAAAATAGTTTTCGGGTGGCAAGGCGCCACAAAAGAAGTAAAACATGCATTATTCTATTTTGAAAACAAAACATGCTTGATAAAATAATAAGATTTCATTATAGTGGTAAGGTGGGCTTGCTCTGCTCAAGGTACTGTCCCTGGTCTTGCTCTTCGGCGAAGTCGTGCTCAGCCACCTCGTACTACTCTTTCTCGGGTTGCGATTCTACCGTAACATGAAAAACAGACGAGACTAGCGTAAGTCCTAAAATGCGAGTTGATAACAATCTAAAGTATACCAATAAACAACAAGCATCACAAACAGAAAACACAAATAATGCATCCAATATTTATTAGGGACTGTTTACATGTTTTAAGTATAATTCTTAAGGTACTGCTCCTAAAATTAAACCCTTCTACCACATTACTCTTAAGAATCATGGGGAACTCTAAAAATTAGCTGTGCATGAAAACTCATCACCAAACAATAATAAAAAATCAGATAAGGGCTGCTGATGTCGAACTTAAACAGAAGATAGGTTCAGTTTTATAAATCTCCTGAATGCATAATTAACCTTTCTGGTGAGATATGAGTTTTCTCTTTAAGTGAAGATTTTATTCATCAAATTTGGATACTCCTAGCTCAAGTTATCCCAGTTTTAAAATAAAATATACTTCTGACCATTATCTAAGTGCAGAAAATAATAATTATTATTTTGGTGTCAAACCAGTGGGTGAGTTGGATGAAACTTGCGGCTACCCCACAAAAATATTCCCAACATTTATCTATGGACAGAGGTGGCTCCACCAATCAAAACTAGACATGTCATAATCTCTGAAATTTCAGAAATGCATTTTAAGAGATTATTTTCCTGTTGTTCAGGGATTTATTCACTAAGAAATATCAAGTTACTGGAAAAATCCACATTTGTAGTACGCGATACCTCCAACACATATCTAACACTTCCAATTGGATTTACCTCAAAAAGTGTTTTTATTGAAGAGTTAAAAATCACCAAACACATACGGAAGTTATTCTTAGAGTAAATATAACTTTTGCTGGATTAATATCCTGCATACAACATTTACCAATCTAGATAGGCATTTTTATAAGCTTTCCAACAGATCCAAGATTGCATGATTTGGATTTGCATAACCCAAGTTATTAACCAAATGGTGTAATAGATACTTTTTACTAGATTTATTTTAACACTCAACAGGAAACACAGTTTGGACCAAATCCAAATCCACATGGTTAAGAAAACGTGCTTGCATGTTACAAAATTTATCCCATCATTTTAGCCACTCCAGATTTACCACAAATGATTTAAAGCTAAACTCTAGATTTACTGGAAAATTAACAGGAAAAAGAATAAAAGGGAAACAGGACGAACGGGCCAGATCTGGGCCAGATCGGCCCAGAGGCCATGCGGAACGGCGCGAAAACGCGTGGGGACGGAGCTGGGCCGGCCCAAACGCGCGCGGCTGCGCGCGCACGGGGAGGTTCAAACCTGGCCGTAGATCTCGTGATCTACGTTCCACGGTCGTCGTCCTCCTCGCGACGCAGCGCGGACGAACCAGACGAGGGGGGGGGGGGGGGGAGAGGGTGGCGCTGGCGCTCACCAGAGACCACGCTGGGTCAGGGGAAGGGTGGAGATCGACGGAGGGGGCGATGGTGAGCTCGAGGGTGCCTTCAACTCACGCATGCAACGTCAGAATCCATGGCGACGGCGGCGACGAGCTTCTCGGGTCGAGGACGAGCGCGACGTCTACGGACACCTAGAAGAGAAAAGGAGGGCAGGGGGAGTTAGATCTCGACGAGGCGCGCTCGAGGGGCCATGAATGGCAGAGAAAGGTGAAGAGGTTCAACGATGAATGCCGTGGGAAGAGCTCGGTCTCCGACGGCGATTTCCTCTTCCAGAGCTCGAGAGAGGGTGTGGCTTTGGTTGAGGGTGGTATGGGTGAGCAGAGGAGGAGTGGGGGAACCTCGGGTAGGGTGTTAAGAGGAGAGGGCGAGCTGGTGACAGCTCCAAAACCAGGGGCTGGTTTTCGGGTACACTCGGGCAGGGGCGGTTTGGGGAAGGGGAGGGGAGATCTGGTTGGTCCTCAGGGGCGGTGGAGAGGGGCAGAGAGGATGTTCGTCGGGAGGGGACTGGCTGGCCAGTGAGAAGAGAGGAGAGGGGCTCGGATTGGGTGGGAAAGAAAAGAAAAGAGAGAAGAGAGAGGAGAGATTGACCCTAGTCCATGACATGTGGGACCAGGAGGGGAGGTGCGGTTCTCCTCTTCCAGCAGGTGGGGTAGGAATGAGAGAGGGAGAAAAGAAGTTTGGAGAAAAATCTTCAAACATGCTCAAACCCTAAGTTTGAATAATTCAAACTTTAATCACAAAAGAAAAGAAATAATAATTCAATTACCCATGTTCACCATATTTAGTGAAACTACTGAATTTTCTAAATGCCCAAATCAAACATCTTATTTAGCTCCCAAAGAAAAAAAGAACTTTGGTGAGAAAGAAAAAGAATCACTCAAATGGTCATGTTATTTTTATGACTACAAAAGCTAGTGAGTTTCATATGCAAACAAGCTCTTGTGTGATAATTTAGAACAGGGTATGGAAGTATATGTGACCTAGATGGAAATGTTTCAAAGGCATGCCAAAAACCATTTAGGGTTTGCTTAATAATAGCTCCTGGTTTGGCTAAGTTTTAACAACCATGAAGATCATAATAGTGGATATTTTATTTTGGTGCTATGAGACTTTAGTGTTTTCAATGTCAGGGAACACTAGTGGAGCACACATAGCATAAGATGTGCAAACAAAATAAATCCTTACTCAAATTTCTACACACAAAAGTTTCAGCAAGAGGTGAAAAATTTAGAATAACACCACAATGCTAAAGCTAAGAGAATTGGGGTGTTACAGACCTTCCCCCCTTAGGAGAATCTCGTCCCCGAGATTCCAGATTTGAAGAAGAGAGAAAACCAGGGAATTCATGCTCCAAATACTCTTCACGCTCCCAGGTGGCTTCTTCCTCCGAATGGTTGCTCCAGTGGACCTTCAGGAACCTGATCTTCCGTCTCCGCGTCAGACGGACGTCTTCAGCGAGAACACGAAGTGGTCGTTCTCGATAGGTGAGATCATGATTGAGGTCAATGGTGTGATGATCTACCTCCTGATATGAGTGAGTATCCCCAGGAACTTGCAGACACTTCCGGAGCAGAGATACATGAAATACATCATGGAATCCGGACAGATGGGGTGGCAGGTTTAGCTGATATGACACTTCTCCTCTTTGACCACTTACTCTAAAGGGACCTATATATCTCGGAGCCAACTTTCTCTTCACATGGAATCGCTGCATTCCCTTGAGTGGAGTAACACGTAGGTATACCATATCACCAGTCTTGAAACTAAGCTCCCGCCTCCTAGAATCGGCGTAACTCTTCTGCCGGGACTGAGCGGCCTTAAGACGGTCACGAATGAGTTGAACTTGCTCTTCGGCTTCCCTCAGGGTGTCAACTCCAAAAAAATTGCTGTCTCCTGTTTGCGACCAGTTCAAGGGTGTACGGCACCTACGCCCGTACTCGAATGGTGCCATCTTCAGACTGGCTTGATAGCTGTTGTTGTAGGAAAATTCGGCAAACGGCAGGCAATTCTCCCATTTGGCTCCATAAGCTAACACACAAGATCTAAGCATGTCCTCTAAGACCTGGTTGATTCTTTCTGTTTGTCCTCCTGTCTGAGGGTGATAAGCAGTACTGAAAAAGAGTTTGGTTCCGAGCTCTTCCTGAAGCTTAGTCCAAAATCGAGAAGTGAATTGGGTTCCTCGGTCTGATACAATAGTCTTAGGTATTCCATGAAGGCTGACGATACGGGGCATGTATAGCGCTGCGAGCTGATCCGATCGATGGGTGGTCCGCACTGGCAAAAAGTGTGCTACTTTGGTGAGTCTGTCCACAATAACCCAAATAGCGTCATGCCCACGATTGGATCGGGGTAATCCAGTAATGAAGTCCATGCCAATCTCATCCCGTTTCCACTCGGGCAACTTGAGAGGTTGAAGTAATCCAGCGGGTCGCTGATGCTCTGCTTTGACCCTTTGGCAGATATCGCAATTCTGGACGAAGAGTGCAATCTCGCGCTTCATGCCATGCCACCAGAAATTCTGCTTCAAATCCTGGTACATCTTGGTTCCACCGGGGTGGATAGAATACAAAGTATCGTGAGCCTCCTTCATAATTAACTGCTTCAAAGCAGGGTCTGACGGTACGCATATGCGCTCCTTATACCAAAGAATACCATCAGCGTCGATGGTGAACCCAAGGACTTCCTCTTTGTCCAATCTTCTTTTGATGCCCTCAATGCTTTCGTGGCCCCTCTGTGCTTGCTTGATTTGCTCCCATAAGGTGGGTTGCAACAGGAGTTGATCGACTGCCCCATAGCTGACCACCTCTATACCCATCTTATCCAGCTCTTCCCAGAGTTCGGGCCGTCTAACCTTGATCAGGGAGTTGAATGAACATGGCTGACGACTAAGGGCATCAGCTACCACGTTAGCTTTTCCAGGGTGGTAATGGATGTCCAAATCGTAATCCTTGATGAGCTCTATCCATCTTCGTTGCCTCATGTTCAAGTCCCTCTAGGTGAAGATGTATTTTAGGCTCTTGTGATCGGTGTAAATTTCGCAACGGTTGCCCATCAGAAAGTGCCGCCATGTCTTGAGTGCATGGACCACCGCAGCAAGCTCTAGGTCATGGGTTGGGTAATTCTGCTCATGCTTGCGGAGTTGTCGCGATGAGTAGGAAATTACCTTGCCCTCTTGCATAAGGACACAACCAAGTCCGAGTTTGGAGGCATCGCAATAAACCACAAAATCTTTGGTCACATCTGGCATGGTTAAGATAGGTGCGATGGTAAGGCGGTTTTTCAGTTCCTGGAAGCTGGCTTCACATTTGTCGGACCAAATGAACTTCTGATCCTTCTTCAATAGTTGGGTAAGGGGCTTTGCAATGCTTGAGAATCCCTCAACAAATTTGCGGTAATACCCGGCTAACCCAAGAATGGACCTTACTTCGGTTTGGCTGGTGGGTGATGGGAATTCAAGAATGGACTTGATGTGGGTAGGGTCTACAGATATCGCTCCGGCTGAAATAACGTGGCCGAGAAAGCCTACTTCTTTCAACCAAAACTGGCACTTACTGAACTTAGCATACAACTGGTGTTCTCGTAGGGTACCGAGAACCAACCTCAGATGCTCTTCATGCTCCTCTTCTGACTTGGAGTAAATCAAGATGTCGTCAATAAAGACAACCACAAATTTATCCAAGTAATCCATGAACACCTTGTTCATGAGATTCATGAAATAGGCTGGAGCATTGGTCAGGCCAAAAGACATCACTGTGTACTCGAACAATCCGTAACGAGTGACAAAGGCTGTCTTAGGGATATCAGATTCTCTGACTTTCAACTGATGATAACCGGTGCGGAGATCGATCTTGGAGAAGACTCGAGCTCCATTGAGTTGATAAAAAATATCTTCAATCTTGGGTAGGGGGTATTTGTTTTTAATAGTCACATCATTTAACTTACGGTAATCCACACACAAACGGGTGGTACCGTCTCTCTTATCCACGAAGATGATGGGTGACCCCCAGGGTGACGCACTAGGGCGTATCATACCCTTCCTAAGTAGGTCATCCAATTGTTTCTTTAGTTCTTCCAATTCTTCAGGATTCATTCGGTATGGTTTCTGAGCGATAGGCCCAGTACCGGTTACCAGCTCAATAATGAACTCAATATCCCTATCCGGTGGCATTCCGGGCAATTCTTCGGGAAAAACATCGGGATAGTCACAAACTACCGGTACCTCTTCCAAAATGGCTCCAGCTACACTTTTATGACAATGACTTGAGGTGGAGTGGTAGGTTGAGAAGTGGGTAATCTCTTCTCCTTCCGGCGTGGTTAGTGTGACAGATTTGTTAGTGCAATCTATTTTCCCTCGATTTACTGCCATCCAATCCATCCCTAAAACCACTTCTATCCCTTGCTTTCCTAATACCACCAAATCCGCATGGAATCGGGCTCCTTGAATTTCCACAGGAGCCTCCTTGCAAGATACAATGGCTTTAGTAGTGCCCCCCGGAATTTGCACACTCATAGGACGATTCAGCAAAGTTGGAACCATACCACTTTTCCTAACAAAAGGTTCCGTAACGAAAGAATGGGAAGCTCCCGAATCAAACAAAACTGATGCAGGAACTGAGTTGACAGGGAACGTACCCATAACCAGATCTGGTGCCTCTTGAGCTTCTTCTGCACTGATGTGATTCAGATGACCTCGGGTGGCAGGGGCTGCTTTCTTGGGATACGGGCTCTTGCCTCTAGGTGGACGGGGTGGCCCTTGGTTCATTTTTGTCGCATTGGGGCGACCACCGGCGGGCTGTCTAGTGGGGCAATCCCGCGAGAAATGTCCAGGCTGTCCACAAGTGAAACATCCTCATGTGGGCTTCGGAGTAGGCGGCCTGTTAAAGTTGAGGCCGGGGTTGGAACCACTTCCAGGACGAGGTGCAGGCGGGCGAGGAGAGTAGCTGGGTCTTGGTGCAAAGGTTGGAGGCCTAGGTGATGGATAAGAAGGTCTCGGTGGAGGTGAAGGGCGCGGACGGGGATAACTTCCAGTTGGGCTGCTGCTGCTACTGCCTTGCTGCATCAGTTGGCGACGCTTGCGGTTGTCAAACGAAGCCTTGCGTTTGTGTTCCATCATAATGGCTGCATCTGCCAAGGATTCCAAGTCGGTGAAAGGCATCACCACCAGAATGCACTGTATTTCATCATGGAGTCCATTCATGAATCTCTCTTTCTTCTTGTCCTCTGTATCGGTATCGGTGGGCGCATACCTTGCTAGAGAAGTAAACTTCTCCAAGTACTCACCCACCGACATCCCGCCTTGCTTGAGCTGCAAGAACTTCTCTCGCATGATACTGACGAGTCCAGAGGGCACATAACGCTTCAAGAACTTGGTCTTGAATGCTGGCCAAGCCACAACTTCCTCCGGTGGCAACAGAGCACGAATGGCCTCCCACCATGCTCGGGCAGAACCACAGAGGTAGTGAGTGGCGTAGACCACCTTCTCGTTGTCACCCACTTGGGCGACCCTCAAGTTGTTCTCTATAGTGCGGATCCAGTCATCGGCATCCAGTGGCACTTCACTCTTGGAGAAGACTGGAGGATTTGTGTTCTGAAAGTCACGAAGCTTTGAGCGGGGTTCTTCATTCCCTTGGCCGCCATTCTGATTGACTGCAATTTGACCAAGATGCTGCAGGGTGGCAAGATTGGCGCTTCTCTCGGTGCGAGCTGCCTCGCGATCCTCCATGAGAAGACGGAGCACTTGAGCCATAGATGGCTCGGGTGGTGGGGGTGGTGGTGGATCCCTTGCCATTCTGAATTTCAGAAATAAACACACATTATCATTCTACTAAGAAATTTTTAAAACAAGTTTTTTGTAAAAGGGTTCATCAAGCATACACAAAACATACAAATTTCAGCAAGACAATACTCCTAAGAAGACATGATTCCATCCCATAGCAAGGTTCCAAAAGCATCATCACAAAGTGCACAACCACAAAACATTGACTGACATAGTTCTTACATCATCCAGACACACACACGCTAACTAGACCACACAATCGCATACACTTATCGCGATGGTTCGGTCCTAACCCAAAAGATACTGCGCAACCAACTACTCCACGTCCACGGCAGCGTCACTGTCAAAGGGTGGCTCGTCGGGGTCCTCGTCCACAGACATCACAGCTCCCGAGTCCTCAACATCCTCGCCTCGAAGGTCGTCGTCATCCTGCTCGCTCACTGGCTCCATATCCATGTCCTCGGTAGGGTCCTCATCCTCAGGCAGAAGATCGTCATTCTCCTTGCTCAGAGCCTCCACCTTACTCTCCAGCTCGCTGATCCGCTCGTCTCGGGCATCAACGGTCGACCTGAGCATGTCAACCATCCCGTTAAGCTGGAACCAGTAGAAACGAGTAGTCTGGAGGCGTGCGAAGGTGGAACGGCGCTCCTTGCGCTCTATCTTGAGCTCTGCCTGGGACTCCGCTTAACGCTCCTCCGAGGCCTTGAGCTTCAGCTGCAGGGTCTTCAGCTGGTCCTGAGAGGCCTCGAGTTGCGTCTCCAAGTCCTCTATCCTCAGCTCAGCTGCCGAGATCCGCACCTCAGCTCCGTCATGATTAAGACGGTGAAGGTCACTCTCGTACCGACTAATGACCAGCTGGGACTGGGTGTACTCGACGAGGAGTCCCAGCTCGGCCAAGTGGTTACCGAGAGTGGGGTGGGGACACGGCGGCACAGGGTTACTCTGCTCGTCCAAGCCAGAGTAAAACTCAAAGCGGGTGCCGCCCAGCTCGGAACTATGAGCACACACCAAGCGGGCGAGAGCTCTCTGCAGCACGGTGACGAATGCTCCCATCTGAGTAGATGCAAGGGCATCCTCAACCAGCTCCTCGGCGAAGGGTAGCACCAATGGCCCTCGAAGGATGCACCTCACAGCTCACGACATCTCATCTCCCACCATGGGCAGACAACGCCCAATCAGCAACTCTGGTAGCGGACGCCTCAGGTGCTGGATCAACTGGAGTAGGTCTGCCTGGAACAGACGCGAAACTCCGGTATCTGGCACCGCTCCCTACTGAATCGATGACGAGAACTGTCCGCTCATCTACACAAAATTTTAAATGGAGGTTTAATTAGTGAACGATGTACCAAATTTTAAACAGGTAAAATCATAAGATTTAATGCAGGCATAAAATTAATCAGTGAATACTAACAGAGGGGAGTGAGGAGTAGCAGTATATTCTGCATATTTTAAGTATTTTTCTCCTAGCTATTTAGGAAAAAACATTTTTGCGTGACGTCGACGCCCATCCTAGCTAAAGTCTCCTAAGGTCAACGATGGCTCTGATACCAAGTCTGTGGGGACCCCTCGGACAAGTCCGGGATGCCCACGTTATGTAAGAGATCACGATCCCAATGATCAGTGCATCGCAATCACATAACCAACATAGGTATCAAAGAGTTACATCATTCAAGTCGTACGAATAAAAGTCTTACAACACATAGACGGTCATATGACCAAAGTCAACAAACCTCGTCACGCAGGACGGAAATAACTAAGATAGCGGAAGCTCGTGGCTAGCGACGGCTCTTCACATCTCCGAGCGCAGATTCCCACAAGTGCAGTTGACCGGTGACAGCTAAGTGGTGAAGTCGTCGTCGTACACCTCCTCCTCGATGTAGGCCTCCTCATTGCACTCTGGACATTTGAATATCCAGGGACAGAGCCACATGAGTACAATTACGTACTCGCAAGACCACCTTTAGGCTTAAATTCTCATGATAGTGCAAGAAAACACTTTTGGAAAACTGGGATGGCCGCTATATATACGACTATAGGGCTCAGTTTTCGAATACCATGATTTTAGACATAGACAATACGACATCTCTATATCTTTGTTGAAGAAAACATTTAGAGATAGAATTCTCTTCTCTTAGATATAGCAAGGACATATCCAAGTTCAAAACTTTCGTTTTATAAAAGTTTATCAAACACTAGGATAGGGGTAACCCTTTCTCCTGCCTTGAGATCGGACTGGATGTCTCCCCGAGATCAACCATATTCACCCAAATTCCGTACCTCCCAGGTACCTCTTTGATGTCTCTTTGTTTTCTCCGAAAACATTTCTCTTTCAAAACCAAATTGCCCATACGCCTAGATCAGTGGCCTTTCCAACCGTCCATAACCGCGGACGCGGCTATTCGAATAGATTTACACTCTGCAGAGGTTGCACACTTTACCCACACCTATCGGTTATTCCGCCGTGTCTGCCATGGCTCGTCATACGACAGCATGCGGGGGTACGGATAACACGATCAAAACTTTCCACTATGACCACCCTAGTATCGGGGCCTCCCGGTAGGTTTGTTCTCCTCGGCACCGTGTGCTCCACAAGACCTCATGGTCTTTCCTCGGGACACCACACCGCCACGTCAGGAGACCTGCCGTAATCGTCCGGCTGTTGGTCCTCAACAGTGTATTATCTCTTCCGGACGACAACCCGGCTTCGAGGGCCCAGCCCTCATAGAAAGTGTGAGAGCCCCAACACTAAAACAGACAAGCTTCCGACTAAGCCCTACCCATGTCAGGTAGTGTGGTTGCACGGGTTAATTGTTCGAGCGACTGCTAGGGCAGTACTTTGTTTTTCAAAAACAACTTCCAACTTCCGACTACTCCCAGCAGCTCGGGTTTTCCTCCATAAAACATTTTTTTGTCAAATGGGTCCCCTTCCTATAGTTTTGAGGTAAGATAACAGAATATACTATTTGAAAACTTAATCTTCTTTATAGAGCCTTCAATGACAAGACTCAACAAGTAAAACTCTTCTTGTAATACCTACAACTATTCTAGTAGGTAACTTTGGTCAAACAATATTTGGGAAAAATAGTTTTCGGGTGGCAAGGCGCCACAAAAGAAGTAAAACATGCATTATTTTATTTTGAAAACAAAACATGCTTGATAAAATAATAAGATTTCATTATAGTGGTAAGGTGGGCTTGCCTTGCTCAAGGTACTGTCCCTGGTCTTGCTCTTCGGCGAAGTCGTGCTCAGCTACCTCGTACTGCTCTTCCTCGGGTTGCGATTCTACCGTAACATGAAAAACAGACGAGACTAGCGCAAGTCCTAAAATGCGAGTTGATAACAATCTAAAGTATAACAACAAACAACAAGCATCGCAAACAGAAAACACAACCAATGCATCCAATATTTATTAGGGGCTGTTTACATGTTTTAAGTATAATTCTTAAGATACTGCTCCTAAAATTAAACCCTTCTACCACATTACTCTTAACAATCATAGGGAACTCTGAAAATTAGCTGTGCATGAAAACTCATCACCAAACAATAATAAAAAATCAGATAAGGGCTGCTGATGTCGAACTTAAACAGAAGATAGGTTCAGTTTTATAAATCTCCTGAATGCATAATTAACCTTTATGGTGAGATATGAGTTTTCTCTTTAAGTGAAGATTTTATTCATCAAATTTGGATACTCCTAGCTCAAGTTATCCCAGTTTTAAAATAAAATATACTTCTGACCATTATCTAAGTGCAGAAAATAATAAGAATTATTTTGGTGTCAAACCAGTGGGGTGAGTTGGATGAAACTTGTGGCTACCCCACAAAAATATTCCCAGAATTTATCTATGGACAGAGGTGGCTCCACCAATCAAAACTAGACATGTCATAATCTCTGAAATTTCAGAAATGCATTTTAAGAGATTATTTTCCTGTTGTTCAGGGATTTATTCACTAAGAAATATCAAGTTACTGGAAAAATCCACATTTGTAGTATGTGATACCTACAACGCATATCTAACACTTACAATTGGATTTACCTCAAAAAGTGTTTTTATTGAAGAGTTAAAAATCACCAAACACATACTGATGTTATTCTTAGAGTAAATATAACTTTTGCTGGAGTAATATCCTGCATGCAAGATTTACCAATCTAGATAGGCATTTTTACAAGCTTTCCAACAGATCCAAGATTGCATGATGTGGATTTACAGAACCCAAGTTATTAAACAAATGGTGTAATAGATACATTTTACAAGATTTATTTTAACACTCAACAGGAAACACATTTTGGACCAAATCCAAAGCCACATGGTTAAGAAAACGTGCTTGCATGTTACAAAATTTATCCTATCATTTTAGCCACTCTAGATTTACCACAAATGATTTAAAGCTAAACTCTAGATTTACTGGAAAATTAACAGGAAAAAGAATAAAAGGGAAACAGGCCGAACGGGCCAGATCTAGGCCAGATCGGCCCAGAGGCCACGCAGAACGGCGAGAAAACGCGCGGGGAAAGAGCTGGGCCGGCCCAAACGCGCGCGGCCGCGTGCGCACGGGGAGGTTCAAACCTGGCCGTAGATCTCGTGATCTACGGTCCACGGTCGTCGTCCTCCTCGCGACGCAGCGCGGACGAACCAGACGAGGGGGAGGGAGATGGTGGCGCTGGCGCTCACCAGAGACCACGCTGGGCCAGGGGAAGGGTGGAGATCGACGGAGGGGGCGATGGCGAGCTCGAGGGTGCCTTCAACTCACGCATGCAACGTCGGAATCCATGGCGACGGCGGCGACGAGCTTCTCGGGTCGAGGACGAGCGCGACGGCTACGGACACCTAGAAGAGAAAAGGAGGGCAGGGGGAGTTAGATCTCGACGAGGCGCGCTCGAGGGGCCAAGAATGGCAGAGAAAGGTGAAGAGGTTCGACGATGAATGCCGTGGGAAGAGCTCGGTCTCCGACGGCGATTTCCTCTTCCAGAGCTCGAGAGAGGGCGTGGCTTTGGGTGAGGGTGGTATGGGTGAGCAGAGGAGGAGTGGGGGAACCTTGGGTAGGGTTTTAAGAGGAGAGGGCGAGCTCGGGACAGCTCCAAAACCAGGGGCTGGTTTTCGGGTTCTCTCGGGCAGGGGCGGTTTGGGGAAGGGGAGGGGAGTTCTGGTTGGTCCTCAGGGGCGATGGAGAGGGGCAGAGAGGATGTTGGTCGGGAGGGGACTGGCTGGCCAGTGAGAAGAGAGGAGAGGGGCTCGGATTGGGTGGGAAAGAAAAGAAAAGAGAGAAGAGAGAGGGGAGATTGACCCTAGTCCATGACATGTGGGACCAGGAGGGGGGGTGCGGTTCTCCTCTTCCAGCAGGTGGGGTAGGAATGAGAGAGGGAGAAAAGAAGTTTGGAGAAAAATCTTCAAACATGCTCAAACCCTAAGTTTGAATAATTCAAACTTTAATCACAAAAGAAAAGAAATAATAATTCAATTAGCCATGTTCACCATATTTATGGAAACTACTGAATTTTCTAAATGCCCAAATCTAACATCTTATTTAGCTCCCAAAGAAAAAAAGAACATTTGGTGAGAAAGAAAAAGAATCACTCAAATGGTCATGTTATTTTTATGACTACAAAAGCTAGCGAGTTTCATATGCAAACAAGCTCTTGTGTGATAATTTAGAATAGGGTATGGAAGTATATGTGACCTAGATGGAAATGTTTCAAAGGCATGCCAAAAACCATTTAGGGTTTGCTTAATAATAGCTCCTGGTTTGGCTAAGTTTTAACAACCATGAAGATCATAATAGTGGATATTTTATTTTGGTGCTATGAGACTTTAGTGTTTTCAATGTCAGGGAACACTAGTGGAGCACACATAGCATAAGATGTGCAAACAAAATAAATCCTTACTCAAATTTCTAGACACAAAAGTTTTAGCAAGAGGTGAAAAATTTAGAATAACACCACAATGCTAAAGCTTAAAAAATTGGGGTGTTACAGTTGACTTGTGGAATTGCATATGAAGTATCGAACTCAGACAATACGAACATGGTCAACTAGAAAAAGATAAGATATTTTCAGAAGTTTGATATTAGACGAGAGTATAAGAGAGGATAAAATGAAAAGTTTTGTTTTTAGATAACTCAATAAAACTAGATTTTCAATCCTATGGACAAATCCTATTTCTATCCAGACTTAGGGGTTTCGAACCTACAGGCAACACAGTGCTCTGATACCATCTGTAGCGTACCTGCACTTAAAATATGGCAGGTACCGGTGTATAGTGCAAACCCCTGGATCGATTCATTTGCACACACAGTTTACGATGTAATATCACAACAAAGTATCAAATTTATTACATCAACGATCCAGACTTAAAAATATTCATTAGAAAGAATACACAGCGGAAATATAATAGCAGTAAGTCTCCATCTTCATGTTGCCACAGGAAAAAAACATGTTGGTTGCAGACTCGAAATCCCTTAACCAAACCTCACTCGTCATTTGAATAACCTGTAACAAATAAAATTTTGCAACAGAGTGGGTCAGATTCCATTAAAAATGGAGTCTGGCAAGTGACACTATGGTGGACACTTAATGGAATAACTCTATAACCTATATGCATATTTGGCTGGTGGAGTTCAAGGCTAATTTGCATAAAGCCAATTTTTCCTACTCTTTTGAAAACACTTTTCTTGGAATCAATACGAGTATGGCATGAAAACCATAATCTCATCTTCCCTTGTTCACCCATCAACTTTTAACTTAGAAATTGGAATGATAGGATCCTATGTTGACGTCCTTGATCAGCTGCTCAGAAATTGTCCGTAACCGAGGACACGGCTAAGTACTTAGTTTTACACTCTACAGAGGTTGTGCACATTCACTGTAACGTCCCAAATTTTGGAAGCAACAAAAACTTATTTATAAAAGACCCAAAAATCTGAAACATCAAAAAAAAAACTTTTTGGAATATCTTGTTAATGGATGTGTTTATCCTCTGATTGCTCTCTTGGTCATGTTGTGTTTTGTGTTTGTGTTGATAACCTCTCTAGCTATCAACCCTAAAACTCAACCTAGTTATAATATGACATCTGATTTCAATGTTATGACAAGTAAAATAGTGCTTGTACTTTCTCCTAACTTCCTCTTAATAAACTCTATTTACCATGATTTTAACAATTACCCAAAGGCAGTTTAATTGAAAAAATAAAAGTATTTCCAAAACTACATGTTTGCAAAACTATATAGGACCATATAATAAGTCTTAAATTATATTGGATGTTAATATGTTGCAAGCATTACCAACTCTCTTTTCCAAAATTAGCATCTAGAAATCAATGCTCAGCTTGTTGGAGTAATTCTATTTATACCAAGATCCATGCCTAGATCATTATGATCACCACATCACCTTACACTGGTTTAATTATATTCCTAGCAAAAATACCCTGTTTTATTCGGTTGATCACATCCTCACAAATATTTTTGATATATATTAAAAGTGTGGCTATTGATCCAATTGTGTGGGTGTTTATCTATTTTTATGTGTGGTTGACCTATATGTTATGTGTTTAAATTGTTTCCCATGAGTGTGTTATTTTATGTGTGTTCATATGATGGTGTATGATACAACATTTTATTTATATAATTTAATTGAGATCTTTCATGCTTTAATGTTGTGCCATATGTTTATGGTGTGTTTAACTTTTGATTATTATGTTTGATTTTAGGAGAAACTCAAATATTAATCTTTTTCAAATAGGAAATAACTATCTTCATTTCCATTAGTTTTTAGCATTTCTAGAGCATGACTACTATAGTTTATTTCATTCATTTTGGAAATGCCACTCACCTAACCTCATCCTTATCATCTCTACTATCCAACCATAACCTTATTTAAAATATTCAAAAATGTTTGATCATTAATTCTTGATTGGGTTGAGTGCTACAATTTAAAGTGACCATATCTCTTTTATAACATAGCAACTTGCCATTTTTGTGTTTAGTGCATGTTGAACCTTTTGACCTAAAATCTTAAGCCTAATGCTTCACCCATATCCCTTCTGACCTGTCCATCTTGTCTCATATATTTCTAGCTAAAGGATTGGCGAATCCATCCTTGCAAAGAGAGCTCATCTAATCAGCCCTAATCTTTTATTTATCTAAAACCTTCACTCCCCTCCTCCCAAATCATGATCTTAGTCTAGCATTGGATACCAACCTGCCCCTGCATCCCTTGGTCTCACCCCCTGTCAAACCCTAGCCCTAATCTTTTGTCTTTTCTCTTTTGAGCCTTCTGTCGAGCACCCGGTAGGCAGAGGAGAGCAAAGCAATTACATCCCCTCCTCCAACAACTCGAGGCCACCAACAAGCGTCCAAGAAGGTGTGGCGCAGGAGAGCATCATTGCACACCGCCCTCCCTCGCCAATCCCTGCGCGAGCCCTCTCCTTCTTTCCTCTCTCTGCCCGAAAGCCATGAAAACAGCCACCCTCCTAGTCTCACCACCCGAGACTCCCATTCCCTCTCTCACCTTGCCATTTGCAGTCCTCTCACACCACTCCACCATCATGTTCTCTCCCGAGCAACCTCTTCCTCTGTTTCTGCTCGGCATCGACCATGAACTGACGTTCGGGTTCGCGTGGATGCGAGGATGATTGCCACCGTTCCCGACCCTCTGAGCCCTCCATTTCTTCTCCCTCGAGTTCTCATGCTCACGTTTTGCCTCTGAGACATGCTCGTTTTGTTGTAGGGACACCGGATCTGCTGCAGCCACCTCGTGTTTGTCACGGGCGTCCACGACGTCGCGGTCGTTCGGGAGCTCTCCGGCTCGAACTGCAGCAACCCCCGACTGCCCCGACCCTCTGAACCTCTTCTGCACTCTCCCCTCTGTCCAAGACCTGCCCCACGGTGAGCAACCAGCAGCCCTGGTCGTGCTTCCTTTTTTTTCACGTTCTGAAAATCTGGAGGAAGAAGAAGAACAGTAGCCGTTTAGATCTACGGTTCCTCTGTCTCTAGATCGACGGTTCGTTTTGAACCCCTCTTGATCTATTCTTGGCCTTTAGATCTAGATCTGACGGTGAATTACCCCTTCAGCAAGCTGGATCTCACCATGGGCCGGCCCAGCATGGTGCTGCCCACTTCTCTTTCAGATCGGGCCCGATTAGCGTTTTTTTTAGTCAAACCATTTTCTGTTTTGTAAACCCGGTGAGTTATAGTCTAAGTTTTAATCCACCATTTAATCCCTGAGCATGAGTTTGAGTTGATTCAAATTTTGGAGAGTAGATATGTGTTTTTTTAACCATGTGGACTTGGCCGTTTGCAAAAATATATTTTTATGTGGGCGCTAGATCTGTTCTTTCAAACAGTATGGTTTTCACCATTTATTGAATAACTTGAGTTGTATATATACAAAATTAGCAAACTTTGGTTATGTGAAAAACTACAGAGAATACCTATCTATATCTATGAGCCATGCATTCAGTAGATCTCTATAATTAAAGTTCTACTAAGTTTAAATTTGACAATAGTACCTGTTTGGTGATTTTTAAATTGTTATTAAAAACACTTTTTGGAGTAAATCCAATTGCATGTGTTAGATATATATAGTAGTTATCATATCCTAGTTTGGTACGTTTTTCCAGCGAATATTTTGCACATGGTAAATGATTTGCTAAAACAGTGGGTTTTCACCTTTGAAAATTGATATCTTTATTTTTTCTGTTAAATATATGTCTAGTTTTAATGGTTTGGGCTAGATATGTTTATGCAAATATTTTAATAGTATTTTTTTTGGATACTTATGTGTTTTAATGAACATACAAAGTTGATTTTGCTCAAAACTAAGTTATACTTTTTCCTACGCACTAAAATATGTAAAAAGTATATCTTTCACAAAAAATGTGATAACTTGAGCTAGGAGTGTCCAAAAGAGTTGAATCAAAATGCTACAGAACTATAAAACCACTATCTCTCCATAGAAATTTTTCTTGCATGCAGGAGTTTCCTAAAACTGAAACTATATTCATTATGGTTTTGAGACCAGTAGCATTTGCATGATTTTTGGCTACTGTTTGGTAATAGCTTGTATTGCAAATCCAATTTTCACCACTTCATATGGTTGCTAGGTGTATTGTGTTACAAGGATTTTGATTTATGAACATTATCTTAGGAATTATGATGTATCTCCCAAAATAGCAACATTTGGCTAATATAAGTATTAACTTTTAATCATTTGTTCTTAGCTAATGTTAATTGTAGAAATATTACTAATCAACTTTTGAAGATCAGAATCTTAACTCAATCATAACAATTTGAGTAAACCACTTTGATAATGTGTAGTGCATTGTTTACTTATGCTTAGCATTAATCACGTTGTACCCTTATAGTACCATCAACTGTGTTTATATGCTTTGCTTGTAGGTATGTCTGTGTTTATATACATCACCTTACTTATCTAATAAATGCAATAAGTTAATTCCTTGTTTTACCTGAATTGTTATGTGTTGATGTGATTAGTATCTCATAAGTCCAGAAACTTAGGTTATCCTTTAATAGACTTAATGAATTTCCTAAAAGTATTGTTAGCCCTTTCACTTTTGAGTTTCACATAGTTCATCTTGTTTCCTAGGACTTGCACTAGTTTCATTTGTGTGTTAGGCATGTGAATGATTGTTTGGTGTTAAATATTATCCAGTAGTTCCTTGTGTTTTGCAATGCTTAATGTATGACTCTCTTATTTTAGATTGTTGTCCACACTTGGTTACCATGTGATTGCTGGTTTATTGTTTGAAGTGACCTTAATTGTGGTGTAAGCCTAGTGCACCATTTTAGCTCTTAGTCATAAACTTGTTTGGACAGTGGTGTTACCATTGTTTGTCGCCTAGTTACTTGATAGTAGGTGTTTCTTGAGCTAGTAACATGTTTGCATGTGAGTGTGCTCAATGCTAGTGTTAATGTTAACACTTGCTTGTGTATTAAGATACTATGTTCTGAAGTATTTCCGGAACTATTAAAATTCTTTTGTCTCAAGTATTTCCTGAACTACTAAGATACTTTTGTCTGAAGTGTTTCCTGCAGCTATTATAACAACTCTTGTTAGATGATATAATAACCCTAAGTGAGGTGTTGTTTTAGTGTTCTGTAGAACTACTTTTTTAATACTCAGAGTTGTGGTGTATATTCCCTTAGGAGTATCTATTGTTTGTCTTAGCTCTATGGACCTTGTTGTTTATTGTTGTTTAAGGAATTGTTAGATTTGGACTGTTAGCTAAGTGTCTTGTGCGATGCTTGCTGTTTGTTATGTCCTTGTGGCATTGTCTTGTATTCTGAGAGTTGTTCCTCTTTCTGTTTACGACGTTAGATACGATCGGGAAGGAACTGGAAGTGAGGAGTGAACCTGAGGAACATCAAGACCAAGACCAAGGACATATTGGTGAGCCAGGCAAGCCCACCTCACCATTATAATGAATCCCATTATTTTATCAAGCATGTTTTGTTTTAAAATAAAATAATGCATGTTTTACTTCTTTTGTGGCACCTTGCCACCCGAAAACTATTTTACAAAATATTGTTTGGCTAAAGTTATCTATTAGAATATCATAGGTGTTACAAAAAGAGTTTATTTGGTGAGCCTTGTTGTTGAAGGCTCCATCAAAAAGATTAAGTTTTCTAGTAGTCTACCTTCATCTACTTACCTCAAACCTATAGGATGGGAACCTGTTTGATAAAACTGTTATATGGAGGAAAACCTGAGTTGCTGGGAGCAATCAGCGAGAAAGAAATGTTTTATGCAAACCCGAGATGCTGAGAGCATTCGGAGATGTTGCGAAAACCCGTGATGCTGAGAGCATTCGGAGATGTTGCGAAAACCCGAGATGCTGAGAGCATTCGGAGATGTTGCGAAAACCCGAGCTGCTGGGAGCAGTCAAAGATGGAGGTTTAATTTCGAAGTCCCTGCTGTCGCCCGAACAATTAACCCGTACAACCACATTACCTCAAAATGGGCACGGGGCTTAACGGAAGCTTGTTGGTGTTGGTATTCGAATATTCCTCAATTGGCTAGATGGGGTTAGAGTCCCCGGAACCGAATGCTGCAAGGGAATGGGCATACAGAGTGTGGACTTCGTGTGCCACCGGGAAGCAACGGTGGGTCTCCTGTCATGGCGGTGTGAGACTAGGGGGAACCGGATCGATACGGCTAGCTCACTCGGTGCCGGGTAGAACAAACCCACTCGAAGAGGATATTCTTATACCAGCATTAACATAGTGGAAGTTAGGATCGGCCGTCTGATGTCTGCATGCTATCCATGTACAGTCCGTGGTTGATCCACGGCAGACCATCCGAATCTTGTGGTGAAAGTGTACCACCTCTGCAGAGTGTAAATCTATTCGAATAGCCGCGTCCGCGGTCATGGACGATTGGAAAGGCCACACTGGGCGCCTGGGGAAAGAAGTTGTTTTAAAAAGGAAAGTGTTTCTGTGGAATAAGGAGGTACCTGGGAGGTACGGAATTTGGGTGAGGATGATTGGTCTCGGGGAGACAATCAGTCCAATCTCAAGGAAGGAAAAGGGGTAACCCCATCCTAGTGCTTTTAAAGGTTTTACAAAATAAAGTTTTGAACTTAGATATGTCCTTGCTATATCTAAGAGAAGAGAATTCTATCTCTAAATGTTTTTCTTCAACAAAGATACAGAGATGTCGTATTCTCTATGTCTAAAATCATGGTATTCGAAAACTAAGCCCTATAGTCGTATATAGCAGCTATCCCAGTTTTCGAAAAGTGTTTTCTTGCATTATGATGAAAACTTAAGCCTTAGAGGTGGTCTTGCGAGTACGTAAATGTACTCATATGGTTGTGTCCCTGGATATTCAAACGTCCAGGTTTTCAATGAGGAGAGATACGACAAGAAGGAGGAGTACGCCGACCACTGCGCCAACTGAGTGTCCCGCTCAACTGCTCTGTGGGAATGCGTCAAGACGTGACGAGGGCTCAACTGCTCTGTGGGAATGCTCTGTGGCAATCTTCACTTGGAGTTCTTCAGATCCTTTTGTTCCCTGGGTGGCCATCCACAAGTGACCATCTCTTAGAGGTCACCCCTAAGAGACAACACTCAACAAAAACCACATACAACCAATTCCACCCAGGAGTTTCATTCTTAACTTAGTAGAAATTAACTTTTCATAAAACAAATTTTGCATAGCATCAATATTTCTACCAAGTTACCAATAGGATTCTAGACACAACTACTGTAAGGGATATAGTAGTTTTAGCATAGCAATACTATCCAACACATGCATATAAGAAATACACTAATTAATGCATAGAAAATACTTAGGAAATTTATGAGGGTGTGCCACTTGCCTTGGCAACAGGGAGAGCAGAAGTATCAGTTCCAAAAGCCTTCGTTTCTCTGAAATTTACAACAAGTCAAACAAGCCACAAATAAACATACAAGCTTAAATGCAACACTTAGATATATATGACATGCATGATATGAAAAATATTCTTAAGGACTAGAGATGCATGTCATGCCATGAAATTATTCTAAGTTAATGCGGGGTAAGTGTGTTAGTCAAAATTACTAAGGACCAAGGTCATAGGTTGGACAGGATAACTTTGCTATAAGTCAACTTGAATAAATTGTAATGCTGCTGCAAGTCTTCACATGCTTGGTCTTGAAATCTTCAACTCCCTTGTAGTTTTCTTCATCCTCAATTAGCACTCTAAGGACTTGGTCATAATCACTAAGGACTTGGTTTATGTCCAAAGTGAAAAAAGAATAGGAAGACGGAAAAGGATGAAGAAAAGATGTAATTTTTCTTCTAGACTTCCACGTAACTTTCTCCTTGGTGTGATGTCTTCATTAAACTTTTGTAGACTTTGGTTTTTCAGAATTGATGATTCTTCGGAGTTGTCTTGGATATAACTTAGCCACCATGAAGTCTAAGAGAAAGATAAGAAGAGAGAAAGACTTAGAGGAATAAAGGGGGGTGGTCTTTTTACAGTTCCTCTTGATTTTCTTCTAAGTGTTTTTGCTTCTTGGAGATGCCTTCGGAGTTTTGTTTTTCTTGGCTAAGTCTTCATTGGCCTTCTACTCTTCACGTTGAGAAGCTCAAGTGTCTAAGTGCATAGCACTTTACCAAAACACTAGGTTGAAAATAATCCTAACTTAGGGAAAATGAGGAAGAAGTTTTCCTATAAGGAGTATAACTATACAATATATATGCCATGCATGCAATGCAATTTATTTCTAAGGACAACACTTAACAAAATAAAACAAATAAGTTTTCTAGATGCTAAAATTTTCTAAGGAAAAGATTTAGCATCTTTAAGATGATGAAATTTTTCTAAGGAAGAGTGTTGTCGAAAAATAGTTATCAAATATTTTCTAAGAAAGAATTTATTTTGTTTAAAGAGGCAAAAATATTTCTAAGTACGTTTTAATACCAAAGTGGTCATAATATGACTAAGTACTTTATAATTCGAATAGATGATGAAAAAAAATTAATTAATATTAATTACAAAATCATAGAAAATTATTCTACAAAAATTGGTAGAAAAATACTACTGCCAATATTTAGACATACAAATTTATAGCAAAAGAGTTTGATCAAAAATAAATTTTAAAATTGAAGTTATGTTCAAAATACTAATAAAGTCACTTTTGAAAATAAACACAAATAATTCGGCAAAACGTAAAATTAACTATGCCAAAAGTTTCTACGTGTCATAAGATTTCCAAAAATATTTTATTTGTAAATTTGATCAAAGCAATAAAAAGTTGGGATAGATTTAAAATCCAGTACTTTTCTGCAAAACTGCCGGTCTTCGGTTGACTGTTGACTCTGACCGCTGACGTGAGAATTGACTCGCTGACGTGGCAGGCTGATTAGGATTTGACTACGAATTTGACCAAAAATAAAGTTGCTCGGATCGGAAAACAATCTATACAAAAGTTGTAGAGAATTA
Source organism: Poa annua (assembly GCA_026929855.1). Classification (NCBI taxonomy): domain Eukaryota; kingdom Viridiplantae; phylum Streptophyta; class Magnoliopsida; order Poales; family Poaceae; genus Poa; species Poa annua. The sequence goes on from CM049431.1 coordinate 34,617,338, forward strand.
CGTGATCTTTCTAATTATCACAATTATAACATAAGTGGATGAATAGATTGGTCACAAATCGCAAAATTTCTTTCTGGTTCGAAACTTCAAACGTGAATATCTCTCAGCTCGCTGAACCAAAAGAGGTGAGTTTTGGGGCAAAAGAAAGGTATTGATTGGGGGAACAACTTTCGTCTTATGATCCCAAAGTTTTGAGATGGTTTGATTACTCGAATAACATCAAACACGATCTGTGTTATACAACAAATTACGTACGTTAAAATAAAAAGTTGTCAACAGGAAAAATGTAGATATAGAGTAGATCTACCTTTTCACCAGAGGAATTTCGATTTGGCGCAACGAGCACGAGGAGATCTGAGAAATACAATTTCAGATCTGATGGATGACGATTCGAAATTCTTCCTCCACACTTGATACAAAGAGTTGAGGCTTATTGGGTTGGAAAGGTATCGACGAGATCTACAACAATGGTTAAGACTCCATCGCTATTCGAGATCGTTTAGGTGGTCAAATCAACGAAATTCGATTTCGCTGATTAGGGTTTCGGTGAAACGAAAAGTGAAAAAGAGATGCCGGTGGCTACAGGTGTTTATATAGACGGAGTGATGGTGGAATAGATAGGCCTCGAAGTTGTCAACGCATAGGATCAAGCGGATCCAGATTTAGAGTTGTATTTCTCGAGATAAACGTGTTTAAATAAAAGGTGGTTGAAAAACAAATTTTCAGAGTTTGAGTTGGATACGATGGAATCAACTCGGTTCGGTTCAGGCAGTTTTGGGCCGGCCCGATTTGTTTTTGTTTCCTTATTTCTATTATATCTTTTGTTTTAGAACTCCGAATTAAGTGAAATTAATTTCTAAAAAAATTTAAAGATCATATCTTTATTGTAAAACATTTGTGGACATGTTTTGACCACTTTTTTAAAATATAAATTTTGAATATTTGATTTAATGCAAATTTAACACTTTTGTCAAATTTGAAAATAGAAATTTAATCAATTTATTTATGACTAAATAAAATTTGGTACCACACTTTTGAACATATAAAAATAATTATTTCTAATAATTACAATCAAAATGTTAATGTAAAAATAAGATAAAGAGCATAATCATTATTTTGTTATTTTTTATATTTTCTCAAATATATTTTCAAGTGGAAATAATATTTCAACCATTGAAATTTAGAATATAAATAATGCAACAAAATGATGAATGCATGCATGAATTTTGTTTTCAAATCGACATAACTATAGTTTTCAAAAAGTTTTTAATTTTTTTGATTTTTTGGAATCTGAAAAATCCTAGGATGTTACACCACCTCAGAGACTGCCCTCTCTGCGGGCAATACAGCGCGGTCGGCCGTGTGTCGGCCACCGCGCCCACCTTTATCAACAATGGACCGCGTCCGTGGACAAACGGACCGCGGTGGACTCCTAGTCCACCATGCCTCTGCCGTGTGGGAGCCACCTTGAAGGCCAAGCCGAAGGAGAGCGACAGAGGGGCCTATAAAAGGGACTAGACATCCATCGTAGGAGAGGTCGGCTCTTTGCGTGCTACAACCCTTGTAAACCCTACCAACACTTGTTAGGATAGCCTCTGGCTGGAGGAGGAAGAAGACCATCGCTTCCCTCCCCAGGCAAGAACTCCCTCAAGGGGGCCTCCGGCAAACTCCATTGTACTGTAACCTCCACCATCTAATACAGACAAGCAGGAGTAGCGGTCTTACCTCCTCACGAGGGCCGTGAACCTGGGTAAAGGCCAGTGTCTATCTATGTCGTGGGCATGTCGTCTTCGGGTCCGGCGAGCAACGTCGCGGTGTCCCTCGAGGGTCTTGACCTCTGCGTTCAACCCCCTTCACGAACTACTCTTCAGGAAGAGACTACCCCCAATTCGGGGGAACAACTTTCGTCTTATGATCCGAAAGTTTTGAGATGCTTTGATTACTCGAATAACATCAAACACGATCTGTGTTATACAACAAATTACGTACGTTAAAATAAAAGGTTGTCAACGGAAAAGTTGTAGATATAGAGTTGATCTATCTTTTCACCCTAGGAATTTTGATTTGGCGCAACGAGCACGAATAGATCTGAGAAATACGACTTCAGATCTGATGGATGACGATTGAAATTCTTCCTCCACGCTTGATAAAAAGAGTTGAGACTTATTGGGATGGAAAGGTATCGACGAGGTCTACAACAATGGTTAAGACTCCGTCGCAATTCGAGATCGTTTAGGTGGTCAAATCAACGAAATACGATTTCGCTGATTAGGGTTTCGGTGAAACGAAAAGTGAAAAAGAGATGCCGGTGGCTACAGGTGTTTATATAGGCGGAGGAATGGTGGAATAGATAGGCCTCGAAGTTGTCAACGCGTAGGATCAAGCGGATCCGGATTTGGAGTTATATTTCTCGAGATAAACGTGTTTGAATAAAAGGTAGTTGAAAAACAAATTTTCAGAGTTTGAGTTGGATACGATGGAATCAACTCGGTTCGGTTCAGTCAGTTTTGGGCCGGCCCGATTTGTTTCTTTTTTCCTTATTTCTATTATATCATTTGTTTTAGAACTCCGAATTAAGTGAAATTAATTTCTAAAAATTTCTAAAGATCATATCTTTATTGTAAAGCATTTGTGGACATGTTTGACCACTTTTTTAAAATATTAATTTTGAATATTTGATTTAATGCAAATTTAACACTTTTGTCAAATTTGAAAATAGAAATTTAATCAATTTATTTATGGCTAAATAAAATTTGTTACCACACTTGTGAACATATGAAAATAATTATTTCTAATAATTATAATCAAAATGTTAAAGTAAAAATAAGATAAATAGCATAATCATTATTTTGTTTTTTTTATATTTTCTCAAATAGATTTTCAAGTGGAAATAATATTTCAACCATTGAAATTTCGAATATAAATAATGCAACAAAATGATGAATGCATGCATGAATTTTGTTTTCAAATCGACAAATATAGTTTTCAAAAAGTTTTTAATTTTTCTGATTTTTCGGAATTTGAAAAATCCTAGGATGTTACACCACCTCAGAGACTGCCCTCTCTGCGGGCAGTACAGCGCGATCGGCCGCGTGTCAGCCACCGCGCCCACCTTTATCAACAATGGACCGCGTCCGTGGACAAACGGACCGCGGTGGACTCCTAGTCCACAATGCCTCTGCCGTGTGGGAGCCACCTTGAAGGCCAAGCCGAAGGAGAGCGCCAGAGGGGCCTATAAAAGGGACTAGACATCCATCGTAGGAGAGGTCGGCTCTTTGCGTGCTACAACCCTTGTAAACCCTAGCAACACTTGTTAGGATAGCCTCTGGCTGGAGGAGGAAGAAGATCATCGCTTCCCTCCCCAGGCCAGAACTCCCTCAAGGGGGACTCCGGCAAACTCCATTGTACTGTAACCTCCACCATCTAATACAGACAAGCAGGAGTAGCGGTCTTACCTCCTCACGAGGGCCGTGAACCTGGGTAAAGGCCGGTGTCTATCTCTGTCATGGGCGTGTCGTCTTCAGGTCCGGCGAGCAACGTCGCAGTGTCCCTCGAGGGTCTTGACCTCCGCGTTCAACCCCCTTCACGAACTACACTTCAGGAAGTGACTACCCCCAATTCTTGGGAGTCATAACCCGACAGCGGTGCGGTGAAGTGCTTGCCCACCGCCGACATCACGGGGGAGCGCCGCCCCTTAGCCTCTCTCCTTCATGGCTTCTTGGGAGCCCTCCCCCATGGAGTTGGGATCAACGGGGGAGGCAAAAACGTGGCTTTGATGGCTGGAAATTCGTGGGTGGAGGAGTCCTGGTTGACTTAGGTTTCCTTCCTTTATATAAATTCTCGGATTTCCGTCACTTTCTTTTAGGGTTTCGCCATATTGGGCCTCCAGGTCGCGTCCGACCTGCGATTGGGCTGTTTTTGGGATTAAATTTTGCGCATGGAAATTTTTGACAACTCTCTATTTATTTTGATTTTGATTTGACGTAGTCTTCGGGGTCAAACGGAGGATTTCCTCTTGTACCAATTCAGACAGATTTCTGGAAAGTCCCAATTCGTGTGCAACAAGGTTTCCTCTTGTATTCTTGATAATTTCTACACATCAAAGAGTAAAAAAAGAACATTGTGCACTTTTGCAACTATTAGTTGGTTAGTCCGAATAAATCATAAACTTAATATAAAAACATGTGCTAAAAGCATAAAATGGCATGAAACAATCAAAAATTTGGACGTATCGGTCCACTCTGTTCCCGCTGTAACATCTAGGTCTAAACCTTGTGTATTTGAGAGGGGAAACTCCCCGGTGTTGATTACTCTTGTTGTTGATGCTATTGGGTGAAACCGTTGAATTAAGGTTTATGTTCAGATTTTTATCCATCATTATATCATCTCTGATCATGTACCATATGATGTGTAGTGAGTAGTTCGTTGAGTTCTTGAGGACATGGGAGAAGTCTAGATGTTACTATTGAACTACGTTGAGTAATATTTAATGTTTTGATATTTAATTTGTGGTGTAATTCTTCTAGTGGTGTCATGTGAACGTCGACTACATGACACTTCAACTTTATGGGCCTAGGGGAATGCATCGTGTACTCGGTTAGTAATTGTGGGGTTTCCGAAGTGACAGAAACCTAAACCCCCGTTGATATTCCGATGGACGAGGGATAGCAGGATCTCAGAGTTTAAGGCTATGGTTAGATTTATCTTAATTACTTTCTTGTATTTGCGAATGCTTGCCAGGGGTATAATCATAAGTATGTATTAGTCCTAGGAAGGGTGGTGCATTAGAATAGGTTCACCCACATGACACTTATCCAAATACTAAAAAGATTAATCATCAATATGAAGCGAAAGCGCTAGACAGAATTCCCGTGTGTCCTCAAGAACGTTTGGTCATCATAAGTAAACAAACTGGTTTATCCATTGCTCTCAAAAGGATTGGGTCACTCGCTGCAATTATAATTGCCATGCTCTATTTACTCGCACTTTATTTATCTGTTTTATCAAAATCTACTGAAAACTTGTCTGGGTAAAATCCTCATCAAAACCGCTTGTCAGCACCTTATGCTCCTCGTTGGGTTCGACACTCTTATTTATCGAAAGTACTGCGATACACCCCCTATAATTGTTGGTCATCAAGACTATTTTCTAGCGCCATTGCCGGAGATGGATGCACACAGTGTGTGTGTTGTAGGGAGACCCCAAGAGCAAGGTGCGAAGTAGTGCAGCAGCAAGTTTCCCTCAGTATGAAACCATGGTTATCGAACTAGTAGGAGATTAATGTTCACTCGAGGTTGTTGGCGGCGACGTTGACACGCTGCAATACCAGCGTCAGCAGCGAACACGGAGCCTGCACACAAACAATCAAGATACTTTGCCCCAACTTAACAGTGAGGTTGTCAATCTCACCGGCTTGCTGTAACAAAGGATAAACGTATGTGTGGAAGAAAGAGTGATGTTTGCAGAAAGTAATAGGATTGCAGCTGTGGTTTTATCAGATTAATGAGAAGGACCGGGGTCCACAGTTCACTAGTGGTGTCTCTCCATAAATAATAATAACATTCATCCATGCGTGGTAAACAAATTATAGCTAGCCAGTTGACATAATAATGATAAGCAACCCAATGCATTTACGAATGATATGGTGTCTAGTGTGAGATTCAATCGGGCATTACAACAATATACATAGACCGTTCCAACCGCATCTATGACTAATAATCCACCTTCCGGTTAGCGTCCGGACCCCTTTCAGTATTAAGTTGCATGCAACAGATTGGCGCCTTAAGCACTATGTGTAAAGTAAGTAAGTAACAACATCCTTAGACAAAGTACTATTGTTTTAAGCACTATGTGTAAAGTAAGTAAGTAACAACATCCTTAGACAAAGTACTATTGTTTTATCCCTAGTAGCAACAGCACATCTACAACCTTACAGCTTTCTGTCACTGCCCCAGATTTAATAGAGACATGACCCCACTATCGAGCATAAATACCCCCTCTTGAAGTTACGAGCATCTACATGGCCAAAGCACACACAAGTAACGTAGAGCATGCAAGATCATTAAATAGCACACACATGATATATTATGAAGCAATAACTTTACTACTCAATATTCATCGGATCCCAGCAAACACAACATGGAGAATTACATAAACATGATTTTGATCATGATAGGCAGCTCACAAGATCTAAATATGATAGCACAAGAGGAGAAGACAACCATCTAGCTACTGCTATGGACCCGTAGTCCAAGGTAGACTACTCACACATCAGTCCGGAGGCGGTCATGGCGATGTAGAAGCCTCCGGGGACGATTCCCCCTCCCGGCAAGGTGCCGGAGAGCAGTTATGATCTCTTCTGATGTGGTGTTGACGATGGCAGCGGCTTGGGACCCGTGGAGGAAAAAGTGATTAACTGTGCTCTGTTTTTAGGTCAGGGGGTTATATGGGCGAAAGACCTAGGTTGGTGGGCGCCCGAGGGCGCCACACCACCTCCCGGAGCGGCAGGCATGGGGCCGGCGCCACGAGGCGATGTGGCGGCCTCGTGGCCCCACTTCGTCTCGTCTTCGGTTTTCCACGACGCATATATTCCAATAATAATTCCTGGTTGACTCGTTTCCAATTGGCAGATATTTCCTTAAGTACTTTTTTGAAACCAAAAATAGCAGAAAACAGGGAACTGGCACTGTGGCATCTTGTTAATAGGTTAGTCCCAGAAAATACATAAAACTATATAAAATGAATATAAAACATGTAATAACATGATATAACATAGCATGGAACACAAGAAATTATGGATACGTTGGAGACGTATCAACATTCCCAAGCATAGTTCTACTCGTCCCGAGTAGGCAAGAACGATAAAAGAAGAATAATTTCTGAAGTGACATGCTTAAGCACAATCTTGATCATGTAATAATGTAAGTCATGTAAACTGAGATCAATTGAATAAGGGTTGTAGTTTATATTGATATCAAACGAGTAATGAACAAACAAGTAGGTGAAGCAAGCAAAGCTTTCAATGATATAGTACTAGATAGCAATCAACTGTGCAAAGTAGATATTAAAGATAATTTAAGCTTCAAGCACAACAATATAATCATCTAATGCTTACAACAAACATGACAACTTTATAAAAGGATCAAGTCAAGTAATAGCAATATGCACGTAGAAGATCAATATATTATTTGTTCAAAAGAACAAGCAAGAGTTCAATGTTGGTTCCTGGCACCAGGATGTTATGGCTAAGAGAATGTTAACGGAGGTTTGGAAGGCCAACGGAAGAAAGGCTCACAAAGCTGTAGAAGATCATTAGACAAGAGAAAGTCATACAATCGAAGCTATGCAAGGATTAGTGATTGCCATACAACGGATGCATATGGAGCTATAAGTATATGAAAGCTCTCCAATGGAACTAGTGGGGGTGCATCCAATTTGCTTGCTCACGAAGACCTAGAGCACTTTTAAGGAGGCTCATCATTGGAATATACAAGCCAAGTTCTAAAATGGAAAGTTCCCCACATAGTTATGCAACTAAAACATGAAAACTCTCTCATATGGAGTAAAGGTGCTAAACATGAGCACAAATGATGATCACAAATGATATGGTGCTATAACATGAGCACAAGTGATAACTATAAATGATACGGTGCTGTAACATAAGCACAAGTGTGTGATAAAGAATAGGTAATGATGTCCCCTTTTTATTTCTTTCTTTTTTCTTTTTCTCTTTTTTCTATTTTTTTCTTTTTCTGTTTCTCTTTTCGATGGCCTCCATGGCTATTTTTACTTTAGGGGCAAGCATCCTAATATGATACATGATGTATTGAAACACACTAATGATGATAGAACGACATACTGATGATACAAGTAACTAATATGAATGTACCATAAGAATACATATGACAATGGTGTCTCTGCCAGTGTAGCAGGTTATGCAGTGATCTAGCGTAACATGGGTAAAACCACACATCAGCTTTATAGAAACACGCAAAACAATAAATAAGTAATGACTGACAACAAGTCATGTAATGTAAGATGGATGTTGCATGGCAATATATCTCGGAACAGCTATGAAAATGCTGTAGTAGGTAGGTATGGTGGATGTTTTGAGGAAGATATTTGGCTTATATGTAGGAGAACCAGATGAAGATCTCCCACGAGTTTGGATATACCCGCGAAAAATGCACCAACTCTCAATATGTGAAAGGGCAAAGCAAAGTACCGAAGAGGCTAGCAATATGGTGGTGGAAGTGCCATGAAAACCACAATTTTAGAACTCACAAGTAAAAAGATTCCAAATAAAAATATGATCATGCAAGGCATAATGAAAATTACTCCTAGGGGTGCTGTGGCAAATGAACAAGTCACTGTTGGGGAACCGACCGTAGCGCATAACATAAAGCCATTACGATTGCCTTAGGCAAAAAGAAGTCATATACCATTATGCAATCAACTGGAAATTTAAGTGTGGCACAGATTTCAAGTTTCTCTAGACCAACCATTTAATCATTCCACTTTACTAGATCATCATGTTTACCGCTAAGAAAATTAATATCTCAAAACAACATCAATGATTCGAGTGACACAATTTAATGATCTAGAAGATTATGAATCATTTAGTTATACCATCTACCACATTTAGCAATTTCTGTTCTCAACCAAACACCAATCAACTTATTTAAAAGATAAACTCTCCAAGTAATTAAACAATGAGATATGAGAGTATAACATAACAAAACTAACAGCTCTAACAAGAGATGCATGAAAAACAAGAGCTAGAGAGCAAATGATAACAAAAGACGAATACTCAACGAATATAACTGAAGAATACGAGTATTCATACGAAAAAGCGGAGCGTGTCTCTCTCCCACACAAAAGAAAGCTAGGATCCATATTTATTCAGAGGATGAAAATGACAAAAACAAAATTAAAAACAAACAGACGCTTCAAGATAACCACATAAGATGTGACGGAATTAAAATATAGTTTCACAAGAGAGGACCTGATAGTTTGTCGATGAAGAAGGGGATGCCTTGGGCATCCCCAAGATTTGAAGCTTGAGTGTTCTTGCCATAAATTTGGGTGAACCACGGGGGCATCCCCAAGGTTTGGCTTTACTATCCTCTTGATCACATTATATCATCATTCTCTCTTGATCCTTAAAAACTTCCTCGACACCAAACTTAGAGTAACTTCATTAGAGGGTTACTGCACAAAAAATTATGATATTCTTTAGGAACATAATTGCTACCAATTCTATTAGACATTAGCTGCAGACACTGATACTTAACAGGATAAAAATATCCAATCAAAATAGCAAAATAGGCGTTGCAAAATAAAATGGCAGAATCTGTCAAAAACAGAACAGTCCGTAAAGACGAATTTGTTCGAGGCACTTAACTTGCTCAGATCAGAAAACTCAATACTTATAAAAGTTGCGTATACATATGAGGATTGTGCACAAAAAAGGGCATATTTGTATGACGTTCTAGCAGGGAGATATGAATTTTACGGTGGACAACAGAAATTTGTTTCAGCACAGGAATTGAATTTAACATCAACTTTCAACTAGAGTCTTAACTTGACACAAAATTGCAATAAAATTAAGATACAAAGGAATTGCTACATAGGTAGGCATGTTACTTGACACAAGCAAAAGTAAATAAAATAACAGGAAATAAAAGTGGGTTGTCTCCCATAGACGCTTTCGTTTAACGCATTTGAGCTAGGCACAAAGTGAAACTCAAGTATTATCAAAAGATGAAGCATCAATAACATAATTTGAACGAAGAATAGAATCAAAAGGTAGCTTCATTATTTTCCTAGGGAAGTATTACATACCTTTATTTAGTGGGAATTGGTACTTGATGGTACCTTCTTTCATATCAATAATAGCACCCACCGTTCTCAGAAAGGGTCTTTCCAACACAATTGGACAAGATGGATTGCATTCAATGTCCAAGACGATAAAATCAACGGGGACCAGGTTATTATTAACCATAATAGGAATATCATTGATCCTCCCCAAAGGTTTCTTCAAACCATTATCAGCAAAAAAACATCCAAATAACAATGTTCCAATGGTGGCAAATCAAACATATCATAGAGCTTTTTAGGCATAACAGAAATACTTGCACCAAGTTCACACAAAGCATTGCAATCAAATTTATCTACTTTCATCTTAATGATGGGCTCCAACCATATTCTAACTTCTTAGGGATAGAAGCTTCAAGTTTTAATTTACCTTCCCTAGCTTTGATGAGAGCATTTGTAATATGAGTAGTAAAAGCCAAATTAAGAGAGCTAGCATTAGGAGTTGTGGCCAATTTTTGCGAGAAATTAATAACTTCAGAGATATTACAATTATAAAAATCAAATTATTATCATCAAAGCAAACCGAACCACTTTCTCTCATGTTCTTAAAACTTTCAGCACTTTTATCAACTCTAGTTTCAGCAGTTTTAGTCAATTTTAAATTTTTGGAGTGAGTAGAGGAGACATTTCCAACACCAACTATGTTACCATGTATAGTAGGAGGCTTACTAACATGTGAAACACCATTATTTTCAGAGGTAGTAATAGTAAAAACTTTAACAATATTAGTCTCTTTCTCTAATTCTCTCTCTCTTTCCCATCTAGCACGTAACTGAGCCATCATCCTAACATTTTCATCAATTTGAATTTGGATGGCATTAATTTTAGCAAAGGTATTATTCTCTTTAGTTTCAGTAGGTATAACTTTAGATTTTAAAGGATCAACATCAAGGACAAGATTATCAACTTTAGACGCAAGAATATCAATTTTCCCAAGCTTTTCCTCAACAGTTTTATTAATCAAAGTTTGTGTAGTGATAAAATCTTTTAGCATGCTTTTAAGTTCAGAGGTGGTAGTCCTATTATTGTTATAAGAATTAGCATAAGAATTAACATAAGAGTTACCATTATTAGGAGGATATGGCTTATAGTTGTTGTTATTACCATAGTTGCTCCTATAGGCATTGTTGTTGAAATTGTTGCTTTTAATAAAGTTTACATCAACATGCTCTTCTTGTGCCACTAAAGAAGCTAAAGGAACATTATTGGGATCAATATGGGATTTACCACTAGCAATCATAGACATAATAATATCAAGCTTTTCACTCAAAGAGGAGGTTTCTTCAACAGAATTTACCTTCTTACCTTGAGGTGTCCTCTCCATATGCCATTCAGAATAATTCACCATCATATCATCCAAGAGTTTTGTTGCAGTCCCAAAAGTGATGGACATAAAGGTACCTCCCGCAGCTGAATCCAATAAGTCTATTGAAGAAAAATTCAGTCCTACATAAAAGGTTTGGATGATCATCCAAGCAGTCAGTCCATGGGTAGGACAATTCTTTATCAAAGATTTCATTCTTTCCCAAGCTTGAGCAACATGTTCATTATCAAGTTGTTTAAAATTCATGGTGCTACTTCTTAGAGAAATAATCTTAGCAGGAGGATAGTATTTTCCAATGAAAGCATCTTTGCATTTAATCCATGAATCAATATTTTTCCTAGGCAATGAAAGCAACCATTCTTTAGCTCTTCCTCTCAAAGAGAAAGGAAATAATTTCAGTTTTATAATATCACCATCTATATCTTTATATTTTTGCATTTCACATAATTCAACAAAGTTATTTAGATGGGTGGCAGCATCATTAGAACTAACACCAGAGAATTGCTCTCTCATAACAACATTCAATAAAGCAGGTTTAATTTCAAAGAACTCAGTTTTAGATGCAGGTGGAGCAATAGTTGTGCATGTAAAATCATTATTATTGGTGCTTGTAAAGTCACACAACTTACTTTTTTCAGCGGAACTTACTTCAGCAATTTAATTGACAAACCGAAATAACAATATTCAGAAAATAATAGCAAACCGAAATATACAAAGCAACAAAACTGAAAATAAAATAGCAAACCGAAATAAGAAAAGTAATGCAAGTAAGTAATTTTTTTGTATTTTTGATATTTAGCAAACAAAACCATAATAAAAATAAACTAAGCAAAACAATAAAAAAATAAAAAGATTGGAACTGCGAAAACTCCCCTCGTGATGAATCTTCAAATCCCGGCAACGGCGCCAGAAAAATGCTTGATGCACACAGTGGGTGTGTTGTTGGGAGACCCCGAGAGGAAGGTGTCAAGTAGTGCAGCAGCAAGTTTCCCTCAGTATGAAACAAAGGTTATTGCACCAGTAGGAGATGAATGTTCACTCGAGGTTGTTGGCGGCAACGTTGACACGGCGCAATACCAGCATCAGCAGCGCACGTGGAGCCTGCACACAAACAATCAAGATACTTTGCCCCAACTTAACAGTGAGGTTGTCAATCTCAACAGCTTGTAGTAACAAAGGATTAAACGTATGTGTGGAGCAAAGAGTGATGTTTGCAGAAAGTAATAGGTTTGTTGTTGTGGTTTTATCAGATTAATGAGAAGGATCGGGGTCCACAGTTCACTAGTGGTGTCTCTCCATAAATAATAATAACATTCATCCATGCGTGGTAAACAAATTACAGCTAGGCAATTGACAGAATAATGATAAGCAACCCAATGCATATACTAATGATATGGTGTCTAGTGTTAGATTCATTCGGGCATTACAACAATATACATAGACCGTTCCAACCGCATCTATTACTAATAATCCACATTCCGGTTAGCGTCCGCACCCCTTTCAGTATTAAGTTGCATGCAACAGATTATCATCTTAAGCACTGTGTGTAAAGTAAGTAAGTAACATCATCCATAGATAAAGTATTACTGTTTTATCCCTAGTAGCAACAGCAGATCTACAACCTTAGAGCTTTCTGTCACTGCCCCAGATTTAATAGAGACATGAACCCACTATCGAGCATAAATACCCCTTCTTGGAGTTACGAGCATCTACTTGGCCAAAGCACACACAAGTAACGGAGAGCATGCAAGATTATTAAATAGCACACATGATATATTATGAAGCAATAACTTTAGTACTCAATATTCATCGGATCCAAGAAAACACAACATGGAGAATTACATAAAGATGATCTTGATCATGATAGGCAGCTCACAAGATCTAAACATGATAGCACAAGAGGAGAAGACAACCATCTAGCTACTGCTATGGACCCGTAGTCCAAGGTAGACTACTCACGCATCAGTCCGGAGGCGGTCATGGCGACATAGAAGCCTCCGGGGACTATTGCCCCTCTCGGCAGGGTGCCGAGGAGCAGTTATGTTCTCTCCCGAAGTGGTGTTGACGACGGCGGCGGCTCGGGACCCATGGAGGAAAAAGTGATTAGCCATACTCTGTTTTTTGGTCAGGGGGGTTTATATAGGCGAAATACCTAGGTCGGTGGGCGCCCGAGGGCGCCACACCACCTCTCGGCGCGGCAGGCATGGGGCCCGCGACACATCGCAATGTGGCGGCCTGGTGGCCCCACTTCGTCTCGTCTTCAATTTCCTGGACGCATATATTCCAATAATAATTCCTGGTTGACTCGTTTCCAATTTGGCGGATATTTCCTTAAGTACTTTTCTGAAACCAAAAACAGCAGAAAACAGGGAACTAGCACTATGGCATCTTGTTAATAGGTTAGTCCCAGAAAATGCATAAAACTATATAAAATGCATATAAAACATGTAATAACATGATTTAACATAGCATGGAACACAATAAATTATGGATACGTTGGAGACGTATCAGGGAGTGAAGCGCTATTGGTAAGAGGAATTGGTAAGGAAAACTTTAACTGTAAGTGTTATTTTTATTTCGGTCTCCTTATTTGTTTAATAATGGAGAGATGAAATGTTGCTCCCCTGTTTAGGAAGTCTTCTACCGCTTCTGAGGTAGAAACTGAGGCGCCACCTGATGATATTGTGCCATTTCAAATACCTATGAAAATTATTGACCGTGTTATGAATAACCGCTATGTTGGGGATGGAACTGTCCACCCCGGTAATCATTTACTGTATTACATGTATTATGCGAGTTGTTCAAGTGTGCAAGTATTATGATGGACGAAGTCAGGAAGAAATTGTTCTCTATATCACTTGGTGGGAGAGCTACGCATTGGTATAAACTGCTGAAGAACACTGATTCTCTTGGATGGGAGGAAATTGTACCTCTCTTTTATTCTAAATTTTATCCTCCAAGTGAAATTCACCACGAGTGGAATTCTATATATAAATTCTGGCCTCATGATGGAGAAAGTATTGCCCAAGCTTGGGGGAGATTGAATGCATTAATTCTCAAATGCCCCATTCATGAGCTTCCTGGTAATATCATTGTTGATAACTTCTATGCAAGACTCTCCTTTGAAGATAAAACATTACTGGATACTCCTTATTCACTCGTAATAAGGAGTTTAAATGGGATCTTCTTGATTGTATTGAAGAAAATACTGAAGCATAGGAGAACGACAAAGGTAGGGAGTCAGGTATAAAATATGACTTTGAATGCATTAAGACTTTCATGAATACTGATGCATTTCGAAATATTAATAATGCTTATGGTCTTGACTCTCAAGTCGTTGCAAATTATGATAAGTCCTTTGTTGTCTATTTCAGTTTGCCTAAGAAGGGGTTTGAAAAATATCATGAACCTTATAAAGATACATCTATTGCTTCTTTAGCTAAAAGCATTGACGTTAATATTGTTGATCATAACATTCATGAGCCTTATATTGATAAAATTACTTTCCATGTTTAAGTGAAAGAACATTCTATTATGGCTAGTGTGGTTAATAAAAGTGATAAGAAAGCTAAGGAACCTAATGAACAAATTAAAGTTGAACCTTCTGTGGCTATAGTTAAAGAACTTGTTTCTGAAAATGTGGGAGAAGAGTATATTATATTTTGTGATGATGCTTCTAATGTTGTTTCTCATCCTGCAAAGCCAAGAAAGGCTAGTGTTCTTGTGTTATATGTTAAAATTGGTGATTATTGCTATTATGGTTTATGTGATATTGGTGCAAGTTCAAGTGTTATTCTTTATGATCTTTATAAATAAATTATGCATGAGATTGGTCCTAGTGAACTTGAAGAGATTGATGTGGTTATTCAACTTGCTAATAGAGAAACTATCTCTCCCATTGGTATTGTTTGAGATGTTGAAGTTCTATGTGGTAAGATAAATATCCTGCTGATTTCCTCGTACTTGGTTCTCCTGCTAGTAAGACTTGTCCTATTATTTTTGGTAGACCTTTTCTAAATACTTGTGGTGTTGTTATTTATTGTAAGAAAGAGAAAATCCTTACTAAATTTGTTGGTGATTCATATGAATTCAAATTTTTGAAAATTTTTATAACTCCTTATGAAACCGAATTGCCTAATGAGCATTTTAGAGTAGAACAACTTTCTTTTATTGCTCTTGCGCCTAGTAATTATATTCAGCAATTTATGGAAGATCATGAGAGTGAATATTTTATGTAACAAAGGAATGAACTTGAGGACATATTCCTTCGTCAACCTATTCTTAAACATAATTTAAAAGTGGAAGACTTGGGTAAAACACTTCCACCTAAAGAGGATCTTGTCTTCGATTTAAAACATTTGCCTAAAAATCTTAAGTATGCTCATCTTGATGATAAGAAAATATATCATGTTATTATTAGTGTTAACCTTTCAGGTAAAGAAGAAGAAAGATTGTTGGAAATATTGAAGAAACACCGTGGAGCTATGGGTTATACTTTGGATGATTTGAAAGGGATTTCTCCTACTATATGTCAACATTCTATTAATATGGAGCCCGATGTAAAGCCAGTTGTTGAACATCAACGCCGTTTAATACCCAATATGGAGGAAGTGGTAAGAAATGAGGTATTAAAACTTCTTGATGCTGGTATTATTTATCCTATTGCTGATAGTAGATGGGTTAGTCATGTGCACTGTGTCCCTAAGAAAGGTGGAATTACTGTAGTACCTAATGATCATGATGAGTTTATTCCTCAAAGAGTAGTTGTTGGTTATAGAATGTGCATTGATTTTAGAAAGGTTAATAAAGTTACTAAGAAAGATCATTATCCATTACCTTTTATTGATCAAATGTTGGAGAGATTATCCAATAAAACTCATTTTTGCTTTCTTGATGGTTATTCTGGTTTCTCTCAAATTGTTGTTAAGACTCAAGATCAAGAGAAAACCACATTTACTTGTCCTTATGGTACTTATGCTTATATACATATGCCTTTTGGTTTATGTAATGCTCCTGCTACTTTTCAAAGATGTATGTCTGCTATCTTTCATGGTTTTTGTGAGGAAATTGTGGAGGTGTTCATGGACGATTTCTCCGTCCATGGCACTTCTTTTGATAATTGCTTGCACAATCTTGATAAGGTTTTGCAGAGATGTGAAGAAACTAATCTTGTTCTTAATTGGGAGAAATGCCACTTTATGGTTAATGAAGGGATTATTCTTGGACATAAAATTTCTAAAAGAGGTATTGAAGTAGATACAGCTAAAGTGGAGGCAATTGAGAAAATGCCTTGCCCCGGAGATGTTAAAGGTATTCGTAGTATTCATCATCATGCTGGTTTCTATAGAAGGTTTATCGAAGACTTTTCTAAGGTATCAAAGCCTCTTACTAATCTCTTGCAAAAATATATACCATTTCTTTTTTATGATAATTGTAAGGAAGCTTTTGAAACTCTAAAGAAAGCTTTAATAACTGCTCCTATTGTTCAACCACCTGATTGGAATTTACCATTTCAAATTATGTGTGATGCTAGTGATTTTGCTGTTGGTGTTGTTCTTGGACAAAGAGTAGATAAGAAGTTAAATGTTATTCATTATGCTAGTAAGACTCTTGATGCTGCTCAAAAGAATTACGCTACAACTGAAAAAGAATTTCTAGTTGTTGTCTTTGCTTGTGATAAAGTTAGACAATACATTGTTGATTCTAAACTTATTATTCATACTGATCATGCTGCAATTAGATACCTTATGGAAAAGAAAGATGCAAAGCCCAAGCTTATTAGATGGGTATTACTTTTGTAAGAATTCGATTTGCATATTGTGGATATGCAGGGTGCTGGAAATCCTGTTGCTAATAATCTGTCTAGATTGGAAAACTTTACTTATGATCCTATACATATTAATGATAGTTTTCCGAATGAACAATTGGTTCCAATAAGGGTGAGTTCACGAGATAGTTCTTGGTATGCAAATTATGCTAACTTTATTGTTTCGAAGTATTTGCCTCCAACCTTTTCAGCTCAACGAAGAAGAAAATTCTTTTATGACTTGAGGTATTATTTTTCGGATGACCCACACTTATATAAAGAAGGAGTTGATGGTATTATACGAAGATGTGTTCCGGAGAATGAACAAAAAGAGATATTGAGAAAGTGCCATAGTAGTGCTTATGGAGGACATCACGCTGGAGATAGAACCGCACAAAAGGTTTTACAATCATGTTTTTATTGGCCTACTCTTTTTAAAGATGCAAGAAAGTTTATTTTATCTTGTGATGAATGTCAACGAGTTGGTAATATCTCTAGACGTAATGAAATGCCTATGAATTATTCTCTTGTTATTGAACCGTTGGATTGTTGGGGATTTGACTTCATGGGTCCTTTCCCTTCTTCAGAAGGTAATACTCATATACTTGTTGTTGTTGATTATGTTACTAAATGGTTAGAATCTATACCTACTAAAAGTGTTGATGGTGAAACATCATTAAAAATGCTTCAAGATATTATTTTTCCTAGGTTTGGTGTTCCTAGATATCTTATGTCTGATGGAGGTTCTCATTTTATTCATGGTGGTTTTAGAAAATTTCTTGCTAAATATGGTGTTAATCATAGAATTTCTTCAGCTTATCATCCTCAAACTAGTGGTCAAGTAGAACTATCAAATAGAGAAATTAAATCTATCTTGCAAAAGATTGTTAATAGAACGAGGAAGAATTGGGCTAGTAAATTAAATGATGCATTGTGGGCTTATATAACTGCTTATAAATATCACATGGGTATGTCTCCTTATAAAATGGTTTATGGAAAAGCTTGTCACTTGACTTTAGAATCAGAACACAAAGCTTATTGGGCAGTGAGAGAACTAAATAGAGATTTTAAACTTGCTGGTGAGAAAAGGTTACTTAATTTGAGTTCTTTAAATGAATGGAGAAGTGAAGCTTTCGAAAATGCTAAACTCTTTAAAGAAAAATTTAAGAGATGGCATGATAAGAGAATCCTTAAGTGAGAGATTCATAGATTCATGTTGGTGAGAAAGTTCTATTGTATAGCTGTCGTCTTAGATTCTTTGCAGGAAAATTACTCTCCAAATGGGAAGGACCATATGTCATTGTGGAGGTGTTTCGTTCGGGTGCGATAAAAATTGCTTTTCTCAAGGTAGACTCTACACAAGTGGTAAATGGACAAAGACTCAAGCATTATATTTCTGGAGATTCTTATAATGAATATGTTGATATTATTTAAGCAATTCCTCCGGAAGATTATATTAAGGAAAATATTTTTGAGTCTGCAGAACCTGATTTCAAAAAGGTACAGTTTCGGTAAGAAAAAGTTCGCGAATTTAATTTTGAGCTATCCATTATTTATTTTTGGAAAATATGGAAAAAAAAGAAACGAAAACGAGCAGGACACGGAGTCCGAGGCACCCACACCACGTGGTGGCGCGGGGCCCTTGCAGGTCGCGCGAGCACCAGGTGGGGGAGCCTCGGAGCTCCTCTCCTACTCGGTTTCGCCTTGTCGCCTTCCTTTATTTCCTAAATTATTTCTATATATTCACCCGAAACCCCCGAGGTCCGTACATCGTGGTTTCGACATATTCTTGTTTCGAGCTGTTTCTGCCGGATGTCGTCTCAATGATCTTGCTCCAAAGACTACGCACTTCATCGCCAACGCAAACTCCTTCAAGATCTTCAAGGGCCTTTTGTTGGATGGGCGGACGATGAGGAGGTGAAGGCTAGGCGGAGGGACATGGACGACAACGTCATGGAGGAGCTGAAGAAGATGCAAGCGGACAAGAGAGATCGTACAAAGACGGGGACCAGCAAGCTCACCTTTGTGGGATAAATTAACGCCCAACGTGCTTTTTCTCATAACATGTAGGGAGCAACACCACCCGTTCCGGATCTTAGCTCTTTTGCAGATGCAACCGAAGCTCTCAGAGTCACGCATCAGTTTTGTGAGCAGTACCGCGTCCTGAGGACGGAAGTGGATATATGTAGCGTACCTGCACTTTAAATAAGGCAGATACCTGTGTATAGTGCAAATCCCTGAATCGATTCATTTGCACACACAGTTTACGATGTAATATCACAACAAAGCGTCAATTTTATTACATCGATGATCCAGAATTACAAAATATTTGATACAAGTTGCATAGCATAAAGCTAACATTGAAAAAGTACACAACGGAAATACAATAGCAGTGGGTCTTCAACAACTTCATGTTGCCACAGGCGAAAACATGTTGGTTGTAGACTCGAAACCTATAAACGAAACCTCACTCGTCATCTGAACAATCTGCAATAAGAAAAATATTGCAACACGTGGGTCAGATTCCATTAAAAATGGAGTCTGGCAAGTGACACTATGGTGGACACTTAATGGAATAACTCTATAGCCTATATGCATATTTGGCTGGTGGAGTTCAAGGCTATTTTGCATAAAGCCAATTTTCCTATCTCTTTGGAAAACACTTTCTTCAAATCAAGACAAGTATGGCATGAAAACCATAAATCTCATCTTCCCTTATTCACCCATCAAGTTTTATTTCTGAAGTTGGGATGATGGAATCCTCTGTTGACGTCCGTGATCAGCTGCTCAAATTGTCTGTACCGGGGACACGGCTAAGTACTTAGTTTTACACTCTGCAAAGGTTGTGCACGTTCACCATTGTACCCATTCAACCCAAATCATCCTTTACACACCATTTGTGATAAGGAAAGGAGAAGAATGAGACGAGATCTTTCAGGAGCATTTTCCCTCCCACTCTGGCTTGACCCGTTCCACCTAACACCCCCCTACATCTGCTTGTCAAGCCAGAGAGAGTCCACGCAACATAATTGATCAAGCCAGAGCTCATATGGCAATGGCTGCACTAGAAGCAATCGTCACTCGGAGTTCTTCAGATTCCTCTGTTCCCTGGGTGGCCATCCACAAGTGCACATACTCCAGGAACCATAGACATGGACCTGAGTAGCCACTCAACTTCGCACCATACAACCAATCCACCCAGGAGAATCATTAACTTAGTGGATGTGCACTCTCAGGTGAAAATGACCATGCTCACGGCCCTAAGTAGAATAGACATTCATCCTAGGCGACGACAACCATGAGCACAGCTCTGAGTAGTCACTTACATTTTGTAAAACTTTTCATCATTGCATAGCATCAATATATCTACTAAGTATTATATAGGAACCTAGACACAGGAGTAAGGGAATTCTACACAGGTTTAGCATAGCACTACTATCCTACACATGCATATAAAAATACACTAAGTAATGCATATAGAAAATAATAGGAAGTTTATGAGGTGTGCCACTTGCCTTTGGATGAAGTCTTTACTCACAAACTCTTTTCAACAACGAACGTTTGCTCTCCGTTTAATCTAAACAATATAAGCAAACAACAATGTAACAATCAACAAACAGCAATCATCAAACAGACATGCTCATATCTAATGAACAAACAAGTTTTGTAAAACTTCTAAGGAAAACATGTCATGCATGATATGCAAGACTAGAAATGCATGTCATGCCATGAAAATCTTTTAAGTTAATGCAATGCAATTAGGTTGGTCAAAATGACTAAGGACTAAAGTCATAAGTTGAATAAAATATTTTGTTTTATATCATCTTGAATAAGCCCTCTAATGGCTTAGTCTTGATGTGTAGAAATATTTAGAGAAGATACTAAGTCATTTCTTCAAGATGATCAACAATTATTATCAACTCTTTGTAAATTGGACATTCACTATAGTGAGAGAGACAGACACCCGGCCAGCCACTTAAATTGTGGAACAGGTCTCATGTACGTGGACATGTAAGGTTTGTTTCCAGGCCGCTTCATCTCACTATGCCGCTAGGATCCAACAAACTTCAAAGATGATAACATCATGATCAAAATTTGTTTAAGTCTAAAAGACAAGATTAGGAAAGAGGGCAAAGAAAGAAAGAAAGATGTAGTTAGTCTTCCAGGCTTCATCTCCAGACTTATAGCTTTCCCCTTGGTGATGTCTTGAATGAATTTTTGTAGATTGGATAATCTTCAGACTTGATGATTTTTGTATCACCTAGGCTGGTCTTGGAATTAACTTAGTCTTCAAAAGGTCTAAGAGAAGAAAGGATAAATGAAAAAGAGAGAGTTAGTCTTAGAAAATATTGTTGGTTGGTCTTCATGAACTTCTTCTTGATTTTCTTCTAAGTGCCTCTACCCCTTGAAGATACTTCTAAAGTCTTGATTTGCTAAGTCCTTCATTGGTCTTCTAGCTCCATGTTGAAAATTACTAAGTGTCTAAGTGCAGCACTTCACCAAAATTCTAAGTTGAAAATATTTCTAACTTAGAGAAAAATAATGAAGAGGTTTTCCTATGAGGGATATAATTATATAATAAAATATGTTATGCATGAAATAAAAATTTTATTCACAAGAAAGCATCAAAATGACTTTTGTGATTTCTTTATAAATATTCATGAATTTATAAATGCAATTTTAGTTAATTTCTATTTTTGGAAAATATAATAAAAGGAATAATTATAAGATTAAAGTTTTCTAAGATTAAATTTCTTTAACAAAATTTTATAATTAGTGTTAATAGACAGGGAGCATTTAATTAAATTTATAGCAATTTGATTTAATCAAAAATAATATATCTATTAATAGTTATGTTGAAAATACTAAAACTATTCAAATTAAATATATAACTATGATTTCATTCAAATATTACTCAAAATTATTTTATAGCAGTGGCATTAATTTATAAATATGCTAAAGTTTCTAAAACAATTTTATTTGCAATTTTTGAATTTACAGATTTAAAGTTATGACAAAAATACTCAATTTCACCATTTGAAATTTGAATATTTTAAACTAAGTCAAATTTGAATTTTGGCAGATCCATAATATTGTACATGTCGAGAGCTTTCCAAATATATAAAAATATTTGAATTTGGATAAACAGAGAAAATGATATGATAAAACTAATGTGTAGGGTCTTTTCTGCAAAATTGCCAAATTATTTAAATTCGAGAAATTCATTTTCCACGTCAGCGCTGACTAGGCACGACGTGGCGCTGACTGTGCGTGCTAACTGGATCCTACGTGGATAAGTGAACAGATCTGGGCCGTCCAGATCTAGATCTACGGTCCAGATCTAAATGTACCGATTCATTTTAAATTTCTAATCTCAGCCGTTGGAAGGAGATCGGACGGCTCACCTCGCTTTGGTCGGTGGCTGGCGGCGCGAGTCACCGGAGGTGGAGGGGACGGCGGCGTTCGGCTCGGGCGTGGACGCTCCCGTCGGTGCGCTGCTCCCCTGGACACGAGATGACGACGACGAGGTGCTGCGGATCGCGGGGAAGATGGTGGGCACGGTGGCGGCGCTGATGGCTCTGCCAAACGGCGACGATGCACGGCCGGAGTGGAGGTTACGGCGGCGACTCTCGGGTCGAGTACCAACCGCTCGATTTGCTGCGAGGGCAGGGTAGAGAATAGGTTTATGGGATGCGTAGGGATAAGAGGAAGAGGGTGGAGGGGTTCTCGGGCGCGGGGGCGTGGTTATCTCACCGGGGCAGAGGAAGAACGGCGGCGGAAACGGCTTACTCCGGCGAGCGATTTCTCCGGCCTGGCGGCGCGTTTTCGAGTGGAAGGAGAGGGGAATGATCGAGGAGGGTACGGGGGGCAGGAGAGGGAGCAAATCCCGTAGAAGTCGCTCGAACTTTGGAAATGGGATCAGAGCAATTTTCTGGCGTGATTTCTGGCTAGAGGAAGAAGACGACCTCCCCTGACAGGTGGGTCCCACTGTCAGGGATTTTCTTTTTCCTTTTCTGATTTTCTATTTTCTTAATAACTTTTGATTTAAAACTCCAAATGAAGTCAAACAAATTTCTAAAAATTTGTAAAATTATTATCTTTGTGTTAAACCAGTTGTGGGCATGTTTTGAAAAAATTTCAAAAAAAATAATTCTGAAATATGGATTAATGCAAATTTTGACACTTTATGTTATATTTGAAATTAGGGTTTAATTAATTTTATTTTTGACTAAAATAAATTCTATGAAATACCCACATTCAAATATGTTTGAATTTAAGTTATTTAAACTTATTTTGCTGAAATCATTCATCTTTATTTTGGCATAATATTAAAGAACTAAATATAAATAATTTTAAGGAAATGGGAAATATAAGGTATTCATTTTTAATTGAAAATAATTTGTGTACCATTGTATTTTATATTATGATAATTCACTTGAAAATCTTATAACAACTTTTGGAAAAGATTTTAGATAATTTATTTCTTATATAGAAAATATGAAAATCATTTTATGTTTTGAAAATAAATGACAATCATTTAAGCTAAGGAAATGTTTATATGAAGTTATTGAAGTTATAAACTACACTATGTTTTGAACTTAGTTGAAGGAATAGAATCCAATTGACAAATAAATCATGTTTGAAATAGTTTAAAAGAACACTTGTGAGTATTACTTTAATTTATGAATAGAAATGGCTAGGTTATTTAATTCAAATACTTATAAAGAAACCTTTTATTACCAGGCAATGGTTTGAAAGTTTGTAAAACATTTGTCAAATTACATATTGAGGTTTTAAGAATTACAAGGGATAATAAAATGTTTAACTTGAACTAGCCTTTGAGATAATGTTTACTTGAGATATTTGAAATATTAAAAGCTTTCAATATGTTTGAAGTCTTTTATAGTTGGTTTTCTAAGGCATTTTAATATTTATTTTTAATAAAATGAAAAGTTTTAAATTTTAGTGATTTTTAAACATTATAAAATGTTGGGATGTTACAATATACTTCAAGAGGAGAACAACAGGCTTCACAAGATGTTGGAGCATTACCTTACCCGACTTCAATTCGTCCCTCCATCGCCACCGAAGGAGTAATTCATCATCGGTATTGGCATCTCCCTTAGCTTGTTCCAAGCTTGGGGGGAGTGTCGCGGTATCACCATTATCTTTCATCTTTTACCTTTTAGTAGTGTCATATCATGAGTAGGGAAGTTATCTTATATGATGGTTTGCAATGTGGAAGTATCTCTCTTTTAGTTGGTTATCTATGTATCCCTCGGTGTGAGTTGCCGTTATGGAATATTAATGAGAAGTGTTGTCATTTATTTTCTGCACAATTTATTTTAGTTTGCAACTTTTATCATGTATGATTGATCTTGTCATTAGTATTGGTAATCACTTTGGGAACATATTGTAATCTTTTGGCTTTGGCAAACTTAGAATGGGTCAGTAGCTATAATACTTTGAGACTTAAGTGGAAAAAGAATAACATGTAGAGTATAGCATTCATTGATCTTTCTCACTTGTAGATGATAAGCTTAGTATTAAGTAAGAATTCCATGTCTTTACTACATGTATGTTTGTTTGTATCCATCAAGTCTTATGCTTGCTACCCAACCTTGCTAGCCCAAGACCTGTATCGAAAGGGAATGCTTACCATACATCCAAACCTTGAACCCAAACCCTTGCCATTTGCGTCCATCATATCTACCTACTATGTGGTAATTTGCGCCACTCCAAGTAAATACTTCTGTGTTATCTTTATTCAAAATTATCCCTGATTTGTGTCACTGTTCACTAGCTCATGAGGAAATAATAGTTGTGTTTGTTATCTTACATACTCAGTAACCCATGACTTGCATGCTACATCTGCTCATCATTAACTTTGCAAAGGGGTGGTCATACCACTATAATATCAAAGGTTGAGTTTTTCAAAACAATATAGACACTCCTCCATGGTTTGAGATTGATTGGTGGGCACCCGAGGATTCGGCTAGCCATGGTTATGATAGAAAGGTGGGGAGGAGTGTCATGGATGTGAAAGTAAAGAGAAAAAGAATATGAATACCATAAAGGCTCGTTTTTAAAAATAATCGAAATCACCCCTAACTTGCTTAGTATGGAAGATGACAAGAACTCTGTTACCATTCGTTGACAACGACAAACACCGCTCAAAACTTACTTGTATGCTCTGTATGTGATTTCAAAATCCTATAAAACCAAAAGCTCTAGCACATGCTTGTATCTCTGCTTCCCTCTGTGACGAGGGATGCACCCATCAATACCCACGGTTACTAGCCTAGGGTAAGAGTTATGAGGATGAGCCATTTTGCTACTCGCCCTGTTGCATCTGGGTTGGTGAGTATATCTCCGATTGCGGACTTGCTGATCACCGTTATTGGGTGCTCTGTGAAGTAGTGTCTTAGCTTCCTTGTTGTTATGAACACTGCGTAGGCCAGTTTCTAAAAATGCGGATATCTTCGTTTGGACGGAGATAAAACTTCACTGATATAGTAGATTGTTCTTTGCATTCTTTGAGCCTTTCCTTCTTCCATGCGTTCGACGACAAAGACTATGCTCACCACCCTGTTTGTTGCCGCCACGTAGAGGTATAGTGGCTCTTTTTCCTTTGATGCTGCTAAGATAGGGGGTTTGGTGAGTGTTTATTTGAGATCGATGAAGGCTGCCTCTACTTCTTCCGTCCATTCGAATTTATCTGCTTTTTTCATCAGTCGATAAAGTCGCAGTGCCTTTTCGCCTAATTTGCTGATGAATCGACTGAGGATCGCTACCGTTCATGTCAACTATTGTACCACGCAGAGCTTGGTAGGCCTTTGCATGGTTAGTATGGCCTGTGTTTTTTTTGGATTTGCTTCGATTCCTCGAGCTGAGACTAAGTAGCCCAAAAGTTCTCCAGCCGTGACTCCAAAAGTACATTTTTCTGGGTTCAGTTTTATGCTGTAACTTCTGAGGTTGTCGAATGTCTCTTGTATGTCCGATAGGAGTGTGCATTCTTTCTTTGACTTGATCACTATGTCATCGACATAGACTTCAATGTTTTTGCCAATCTGTGTTTTCAAACAATTTTGCATCATGTGCTGATAGGTGGCTCCTGCATTTTTAGGCCGAAAGGCATGGTAGTGTAGCAATATACTCCGAGTGGAGTTGTGAAAGCTGTCTTTTCTTCGTCTTCTGCTTTCATTCTTATCTGATGATATCCAGAGTATGCGTCGAGGAATGATAGTCGAGCGCATCCTACAGTGGAGTTGACGATTGTAACGCCCCGGGTTTTCCCCAAATTAGTCTTTGCTTGTTTTCTTTTTTTTTGCATCATCGTGTCATTATGCATATTTTTTTTTCACCTTGCATGAATTACTAAATATTTACAAAATAATATTCGGGAAACAATTGTAAAATTATTCAAATCATAGTTTTGTAAAACATTATCTCCATTATTTTTTCTCTCTTCCTAAATGTTATTCTTTCTTTCTTATCTCTCTCTTTTATTTTTTTCCTTCTCTCTTTTTCTGGTGCTGGAAGAGCAGCAGCCCAAGCCCAATCGGTGGCCCACTTCTCCTTTCTCCTACCTCCGTACGGTCAACAGACAGGGAGCAGAGAAAGCGAACTGATCCCCCTCCCTGCCATGGAGCCCCACTCCAACCACTCCCCCTCCCATCTTTTTAGCCCGACCCCCTCCTTCCGAACCCTAACCTCCTTCTCCTCCGCCAGGCGCCGCCCCTCTCTTCTCCTTCTCCTCTATTCTCCTCCACCAAAAACATCCACCGAGGTGCCTCGCTGTGGCGCCGTCGCTCCGGCACCGACGAAGGGCCGTGGAGCACTCCAGGAGCTGCGTCTCTCCGTCCTCGAGCTCTTCGCCGAAGAAATTGGACCGGGAGCAGCTACGGACGTCGGCCTCGTCCCCGTCTTCCTCACGGCCGGCGGATTGCCGCCGCCGCAATTGGACGCCTCCGCCTCGCTCCGGCAAGAACTGCTCTCCGAGAACCCTCCCGGTGAGCCTCCGGTTCCACCCCCGCCGTTCCCCTCTCAATTTCTCGCCGGAGACGTGGCCTCCATCCACGATTCCGATGCGCCGGTCTTCGTCCTGCCATGGCCGTAGCCATGTCGAGTTCGCGCGTACGCTTGCTGCTGCTCCCGCGCCTCCCTACTCTGCTCCACATCCATGCCAACCTCCAGAAGCACCCCACCATCATGTTCCCGCGCCCTCGTTTCCTGGACGAGCAGGAACCCCCGCAGCTATCGCTGCAGTTCCTCGTCTCCGTCCAGTTCGTTCCGTGGAGTCTAAATCTCGTTTCAGTTAAGCATCATGTATTGCTTCATTTTAATTCTGAGTCCCCTCTAATACAAACCCAGTAGCACCGTAGTGGCTTCTCTCCTGATCCTGCAACCAGCAGGTCTGGTGTTCGATTTCCCTCCGGAGCAATTCCCAATCTCTTTTTCTTCTGTTTTGGTTCAGTTAACATGTCGGATTTTCTTCATATTAAGTCTCTGTCTAATTCAAATAAGATTTCTATAACATTCCAGTGGCCACGAACCTTCTATTTCACCTATTAGCCCCGAGTTCAAATCCCCATCTATGCTAATTCTTTTCTTTTTTCTTTTATTTGTATCAATGTCCAATTGTTGTATAAATCATATCTTCTATTTTATAACTCCGAATAATACAAACTTTATATCTATTTTTATCAGAAAAATGCAATGAACATTAATATGTCATTTGTATGCCATTTTGCATATGTTATTTTAATTGCTTAGTATAATTTGTTAATTGCAACTAAACAATTAAATATGGAATGTTAGGGGTAATAAATATATAATGCCCTATTCCATTTAATTTAATTAGGTCACCCATGCCATGTGTTGCCATGTTAACCAACATTTAATATTGCTGGTAAATAAATAACTTGCACCTAAATATTAATTGTCGGGGTTGTTTTCCCGCTTAATTTGAATTACCTGCATTGTATTGCATCTTGCCATGCCATGCATCATTCTCGTATGACCAAGTTGAATCTTTTGCCGTAGTTGTAAAATGCATCTTTTATGCTTTCCAGTGTTTGTTGCTTCTTCGCGGATACGACGTTGAGATGTGTGAGCAACGACAAGATCTGCTTCCATGCGGGATTCCAGGCAAGCAAAGTTTGCTTGTTTACCTATACATTGTCTTTCATTCCTGCCGTTGATCTCTGCTACCCTAGTATTCGATTCTTTATCGCGATCCCATCACATGTTTATCCTGCAGCCCATACAGCTTTATCCCCACATCCCAGCACATGTTGTATGTTTATCTGTTAGCCTTGCGAGTCGTAGCGCATGCTTAGAGTTGTTTGTGCGAGTCGTCTGTCTGTATTATTTATTTTTCACCTGCTTAGCATGATAGGTTATTGCCTTTAATAAAATGTTGTCTTATATCGGGGTATTATAATTAAAAGATAAGGCACCGGCGGAAGGCCTTGCTAGGTGCTTTGTTCTGCTAAGTGTCGACCTAGGAACTCAGTTCTTGTCCTCGGATCCAATTTTGAGCGCAATAACCGCTTGTGGGAGGCCCTATGGAGCCCCCCGCGGCTTCGATCTAATCCGCTTCTTATCCAGGGCGCCGCAAGTAGTTCGGGCTTTCCATTTGATGCATGCATATGGTTACCTAACGATCTCATGATGATGGAGTAGTCGATTCTCATATAGGGTGGCACGTTCTTAGAGTGCTATGAAGGTCGATCCCGCGGGCACTGGACCTGATTAGCCGTGCACACAATCATGCGGTTCCCTGGATGGGTTGTAGAGAAGATATTTGCCGTGTTGAGATACCCTACCTTCTGGCTTTGCTTTTGGGGTTGATCGAACGAGTACGGGTCCAGTAGTGCACCCCTGCAGGGTATAATCTTATCGATGAGCCGTGTCCACGGTTATGGACGACTTGGTGATGATGCTGGCTAATAAGATCATAGACAACTTACACCTAATCCTTGTTAATAAACCTGACTAGTAATATAGAATTACTTTCACAATAACTTGTAACTAAAATTATTCAATGTGTGAGTATTCCCGAATTGCTTCCTCATACTTGGTTGAGGGGGTTAATCCGAGAATGGGTTATGATTGTTGTTAGTTGTAGATGTTTATCTTATGTGCTCTCTTATAGCTCTCTAATTAGACGGAAGTTGTAGCGTGTCTCTTTAGGTTGCTAGTGCTGCTGCCGCTAAGTCCACCTCCCCTATATTTTGGGAGAAGGTGTAGAAAGTAGGCAAGTCGGTTTTGCTTGCCAGGGAGTGCCCTGACCCTCTTTTGGGTTGTGCTTTATGTGCAGTCAACAGGTTTGAAGTCTGACGACGTTAGCTTGGGAATCCCTTAGGCTTGGCTGGGCAGGGATATGGCGCCATTGCTTATCTTCAGGACTCTTAGTCCAATTTGCATCTTATCCGTAGTCGGATACTATTTTGCTTCCGCTGTTATTTGTATCTTTCTATTGTATCATTTGTATCTTGATTCGTTCGAGTCGTTGTTGTAATTATATGTTTTGTTGTATTTGTGGATGTATCGGAACTGTTGTAATGTTATCACAATTCCACCCACATAATGCGCATGTTTCGGCTTGCACATTATGTCTGGTGGGCGACCTAAAATCGTTATTATGCGGATTTCGGTGGGATCGCTTAAATCTACATAGTACCGATTTTCGGGCGTCACAAAGTGGTATCAGAGCCTTGGTTTCGATCTCCTTGTTGTTTCCATACGATTGCTGCTTCGAAGCAGCGGGTCCGCAAAAGCATGTATGATAACCTCGCTAACGATCGTTGTTTCTAGAGTGTCGAAAACTATTTGTCTAAAATTATGTTGAAAAATATCTCAATAGGATTCTTTTTATTCCTTACCTCTATTCTATTTCTCCTGTTACCTTATTTGTTTTCGAGTCTCTTCTCTTATCCAACTTTCAAAGTTTTAGGATCCTACGTGTGGGTGGACGATCTCTTGCCTTTTATCCTATTAGCTTCAATCTTCGGAAATCTTTATCGACGTGATCAACTTTTCTTGTTAGTGGTGTCGAGAAGTCCCAGGTGGAGTTAGAACTTCTTGTTAGTGGTGTCGAGATTTTCGAGGTGGAGCAACAATCACTTGTTAGTGGTGTCGAGAAGTTCATCACGGAGCAGGAAGACTCGGAAGTTACCCCCCTCTTCTTATGGTCTCGGCGTGGATCGCGGGGCGCGATCCCTTGTTAGTGGAGTCGATTGTAACGGCCCGGGTTTTCCCCAAATTAGTCTTTGCTTGTTTTCTTTTTTTTGCATCATCATGTCATTATGCATATTTTTTTTTCACCTTGCATGAATTACTAAATAATTACAAAATAATATTCGGGAAGCAATTGTAAAATTATTCAAATTATAGTTTTGTAAAACATTATCTCCATTATTTTTTCTCTCTTCCTAAATGTTATTCTTTCTTTCTTATCTATCTCTTTTATTTTTTACCTTCTCTCTTTTTCTGGTGCTGGAAGAGCAGCAGCCCAAGCCCAATCGTTGGCCCACTTCTCCTTTCCCCTACCTCCGTACGGTCAACAGACAGGGAGCAGAGAAAGCGAACTGATCCCCCTCCCTGCCATGGAGACCCACTCCAACCACTCCCCCTCCCATCTTTTTAGCCCGACTCCCTCCTTCCGAACCCTAACCCTAACCTCCTTCTCCTCCCCCAGCCGCCGCCGCCCCTCTCTTCTCCTTCTCCTCTGTTCTCCTCCACCACAAACATCCACCGAGGTGCCTCGCCGTGGCGCCGTCGCTCCGGCACCGACGAAGGGCCGTGGAGCACTCCAGGAGCTGCGTCTCTCCGTCATCTAGCTCTTCGCCGAAGAAATTGGACCGGGAGCAGCTACGGACGTCGGCCTCGTTCGCGTCTTCCTCACGGCCGGCGGAGCGCCGCCGCCGCAATTCGACGCCTTCGCCTCGCTCCGGCAAGAACTGCTCTCCGAGAACCCTCCCGGTGAGCCTCCGGTTCCATCCCCGCCGTTCCCCTCTCAATTTCTCGCCGGAGACGTGGCCTCCATCCACGATTCCGATGCGCCGGTCTTCGTCCTGCCATGGCCGCAGCCATGTCGAGTTCGCGCGTGCGCTTGCTGCTGCTCCCGCGCCTCCCTACTCTGCTCCACATCCATGCCAACCTCCAGCAGCACCCCGCCATAACGTTCCCGCACCCTCGTTTCCTGGACGAGCAGGAACCCCCGCAGCTATCGCTGCAGTTCCTCGTTTCCGTCCGGTTAGTTCCCTGGAGTCTAAATCTCGTTTCAGTTAAGCATCATGTATTGCTTCATTTTAATTCTGAGTCCGCTCTAATACAAACCCAGTAGCACCGTAGTGGCTTCTCTCCTGATCCTGCAACCAGCAGGTCTGGTATTAGATTTCCCTCCGGAGCAATTACCAATCTCTTTTTCTTCTGTTTTGGTTCAGTTAACATGTCGGATGTGTTTCATATTAAGTCTCTGTCTAATTCGAATAAGATTTCTCTAACAGTCCATTGGCCACGAACCTTCTATTTCACCTATTAGCCCCGAGTTCAAATCCCCATCTATCCTAATTCTTTTTTTTTCTTTTTTTGTATCAATGTCCAATTGTTGTATAAATCATATCTGCTATTTTATAACTCCGAATAATACAAACTTTATATCTATTTTTATCAGAAAAATGCAATGAACATTAATATGTCATTTGTATGCCATTTTGCATCTGTTATTTTAATTGCTTCGTATAATTTGTTAATTGCAACTAAACAATTAAATATGGAATGTTAGGGGTAATAAATATATAATGCCATATTCCATTTAATTTAATTAGGTCACCCATGCCATGTGTTGCCATGTTAACCAACATTTAATATTGCTGGTAAATAAATAACTTGCACCTAAATATTAATTGTCGGGGTTGTTTTCCCGCTTAATTTGAATTACCTGCATTGCATTGCATCTTGCCATGCCATGCATCATTCTCGTATTGTAACATCCCAAATTTCTCAAAAATTTAAAACTTTGCATTTATACATCATGCATCATAAAAGTATGGTATTGAAATCACATAAGGAGTAGATTGAATATTAATTATTTTGTTAAATAGAATTGTTTTCATTAAAGAGGTTTATTTGAGCTCCTCTTACAAATCTGTATTTTATTATTTTATTTATTTAACAAAATGATATCAAAAAGTCATAAATGAAACTAGCTTTTCAAAACATATTTTTATGATTTTTTCTGAAATGTTTTGATAAGTTATAAAAATCAATTTTGAATTAAACACTGAAATCAGAAAATGATTCGTTTAAAAAAAAGGGGAGAGAAGCCACCTGGGCCGAAGCCCACCTCTTCTCTACCGCGCGCGCGCGCTGCTTCGGCCCAACAGCAGCCCATTACCCTCTCCTCTCACGCTGACGACCGGGCCCCACCTGTCATCTCCTACGTCGTGTAGAACACGAGCTCCTACCGAACTCCTACCGAACTCTCCAAAAATCGGATCAATCCGATCCTTTTTTTTGCGGGATACGAACTCTGGCTCCTCCTATTTATACCCCATCCCCGCCGCTGTTTTCCCGCACCCCAAAACCCTAATTTCTACGCCGCACGGCTGTCACAATCGGAGTTGCATCTCGCCGAAATCCGCCGCCGTCGAGCTCACCGTACGGTACCCTACGACCACCCCGCGCTTCCTCGTCTACTTCCCTCACCTCCTCTCGACTTTGCGCATCGGTTTGACATGGTCTCGTGTCTCGGTTTGCAGACCAGCGACGCCTTCGTTCGCAACCGCCGCCGCCGTCCGCTACTTCAACTCCGACGAGCCTTGGAGGGGGGATTGGACCTCTACGACCGCCTCTGCCGCGCCACCGAGTTCGTCTCGTCGTCACGCACCGAGCGGTATGAAAATCATCCCCGTTGTCCTTCGTTTGCGAGTGGTAGATCACCTCCGGCGAGGGCGCCGCCGCGGGCACGAAATCACCGGCGAGCCGCGCCGCCCGACCCCCCCCCCCCCCTTTTGATCCGAGCGGTTAGATTAAGATCGGACGGGCGAGATTGAATCTCCCGTACCGTTTCGTTCAGCTGATCTGGCGCGTTAGATTTAAATAGATCGGACGGTCCTCGTACGCGATCCGCGCGAAATGGTACCGGCCAATCAGCGAGCGCCGCGTGGCGATTTTATTTTCTATTTCGGCAGAGAATTTATTTTAAAAACAGAAAATAACACAAACTTGCAAAAATCATAACTTTTGATCTGTTCATCCAAATTTGATGAATTTTATATCCACGTGAAGCTCTGCTCGTGTAGTTTAATATGGTTTCATTAGTTTATCCTTTTAGTGTATATTAAATTGCGAAATTAAATTGTTTAACTTTCGGATATTAAATCTATAACTTAATTAATAAATTTTCTCTCCAAATAAATCTAATTGTTTTAGAGAGATATTAATGCCCTCTGTCCAGAGATTGTAACATAAGTTTTATTTGAAACTTCTTCTAATAGACTTAAAGAAATTGGTTTTATTATTTAAAACTACTAATATGCTCATTATTTAAATGATTAATTAAAATATTAAAATATTGATCATTGCATCTTTATGCATGAATAACAGAGAACTTAATATAGTAATTAACTGGTCATGTTAAGTTCATTGCATATTAAGCATGCATACATATTTTTGTATTGATATTTTAAGTGTTATATTTGGTGTGTTTATTTAGTGTTATTGTTTGTCTCTAGATTGTGAAGAGGAGGAAGGTCCTTGTGATTGTTATTCTTGCTGTGCTTGTTCCCTTTGTTACCAAGGCAAGTGACATTCATCATCTATCCTATGTTTTCTATATGCATTATTAGTAGATTTTGAGTAGTATGCATGATGGGGAAATTTTGATACTATCTTGGAATGCTAAGTTAGTCTACACTTTGAAAATATCCTAGTAGTGTGTAGCCACCCCTTCCCTTGCAGCCACCAAAAGTTTTATTAGATGCTTAGCTATGCTATAAAGAAGTTACTTATCATGTTATGGAATTATTGCTAAGTGTTAAAACATTGAATACACTTCTGGGTGGAATTGGTTGTTTGGTTTATGTTGAGTGGCTTTTGGGACTATGCTTGTGGTTGTCTTCGCCTAGGATGAATTTCTATTCTACTTAGGGCCATGAGTATGGTGGTTTTCACCCAGAAGCGCACTTGTGGACGGCCACCCAGGAACAAAGAGATTACTAGGTCCCTCCAAGTTTAGAAGCTTCCCGTGCAGCCTTTTGACAATGGGCTCTGTCTAGAACGACTAAGTTGTGAGAGTGCAACCTGTCAGCTTGACAAGCAGATGTAGAGTTGATAGGTGGAACGGGTCTTGCTAGTATGGTTGCATTCTTCTTCTGAAAGTTCTTGTCTCAATTCTCTCCTTTCTATAATACACTCCGCGTGTATAGGATATCTCGGACAAATTGAGTCTTAAGGTGAAAGTGCACAACCTCTGCAGAGTCGACAAACTGAGTACTCAGCCGTGTCCCCGGTGATGGACAACTTCGAGCAACTGGACAAGGATGGACGGAAGAATCTCAACATAGTTTTCATAAAGTAAAATTTGACTAAGGAAAGAATTATTGGTGCACTTGGGCTTCATCCCTTGGTGCCAAGTCTTTGATATACAAAAGTGTTTTACAAAAGATAGGAGAAAACTGGCTTTCTGCAAAATAGCCTACAAACTGCACTAAGCCAAATATGCATATAGAATTAGACTTGCCATAATTTTTTCCACCATAGTCACTTGCCAATACTTCATTGTATTGACCTCCTTCGGGGGCTGCATATTCAAATGTGCAGGTAATTCTGATGAGGAGTAAGTTTGGACTCGATTCTACACCCAACATGTCTGCTCGTGGCGTATGCTAGAAGAGAAGGCCCATTGCTTTTATTTTCGTTGTGAACTCTGAATATTTTAGCTAGTCTTCATGACTATGCACTTTGTAATAAGGCTATACTTGGCTATTTTTGGATCTCAATGTAGTATTTTGATACTTATGCAATGATACTATATATTTTGTACTGTGGTGCTAGCAGTGATCCAGGGACTAGCACATAACACAGGTGTTCCATCTTTATTGAAAGATGGGGCGCTACAAAATGGTATCAGAGCTAAAGTGTTGCCTGTAGGTTCGAGCCCTTAGGATTGGTTAAGCCTCCTTTTTAATCATAATATTACCATCTTTGAAGTATGTTGGATCCTAACGGCATAGTGGGATGAAGCGGCCCGGGACTAACCTTACATGTCCGCGTACATGAGACATGTTCCACAATTATAAGTGGCTGGCCGGGTGTCTGTCTCTCTCACTATAGTGAATATCGGACTTACAAAAGAGTTGATAATAGTATTGATCACCTGTTAGAAAAGAACTTCTTTTTCTCTAAGTACTTAAGTACACCACAATTAGTATATCCTACCCTTGCCTTGTTTTAACAAACTCTACCTTTATCACTTAAGGATGTCATTCTTCACTTATCAAACCGCGGAGGACTTCAAGGACATGTGCTTTGGAAGATATCTTCTAGAGTTGGTAGAACTGTTGGCACTTCCAACACCCATCATCAAGGCAAGCCAGCTGAAACACTTCAAAAGAGAAGATTTATGGGGAATTCGCCTTTACCAGCAAGGGCGCCAGACTGAACCCAAGACCGAAGACATCCAGTACAAGTCAATTAGTGACTCCTTGGAGAAAGGGCTGAATCTCGTCACGCAGGAGCTAATAGGACGTCTTTGCTTGCAATACCAAGAAGAGTTAAAAGACCACTACTTTGCTCACCTTGGCCAACGTGACGAACATGGGATTCCTTACCGTATTAGCGAGGAAGACAAAAACAAACCAGAACCCTTGTACCCATATCTCCAAGACTTAGAACTTCACCTCTGGCAACTAGAAGAAGATAGACGCAATGAGCTGTTGAAGAATGATGAAATAATGGCACAAGTCAAGGAGACTCAAAAGAAGATTGAAGCCCAAGAAGAGGTGGCCAACGCTCAAGAGGAGAAGTTCCGAGCTCAAGAGAAGAAGTTTCAAAGCCAAGAAAAGAGGGTTAGAGACAAGAACAAGGAGATCAGGACCTTGAAGGATGAAATCCAGAGCAACGACGTCGAGTTCGAAGCTGATCGAGATTTGACCGAGACTCTACACCGTGAGAAGAGAATGCTACAAGAGAAGATTGAAGTCCTGGAGAAGGAAGCAATCGAGACTCTGCACCGTGAGACGACAATATTACAGGAGAAGAATGAGGCCTTGGAGAAGGAGGTGAACGACTAAAAGGAGATTCTTACAAAGGAAGGCATCATCATCGAGGAAGTCGAAGAAGATGAAGGAGACGTCATGGACGAAGTTTAGACATAGTAGTTGGACCACCATATTCTCCCTCGTTTAGTTCGTCGTTCTTTTTAAAACATTGATCTCCAACTTGTGGTGTGACAATGATAGAATTGTTTGGTTGCAAACTTTGTTGTTTTATTAAATCAACTTAGAATACTTGTTTTGTTGCTAAGTAGACTTTTCTTAGTAAGTTGTTTTATGAGTGTTGTTGTGTTGACTTGGTTGCTTTGTGCATGGGTAGGATTTTCTTCTTTTAGTTCTGTCTATCTTTCACTCATCTATGCTGAAAAACCCTACAGATGCCTCCTCGTCGTGATACTAGCAACGACGACGTCATGCAACAACTGATGGCCGCTCAAGCTCAGTTAATGAATCTGATGACTCAGTTCATTGCAGCAACCAACAACAACAACAACAACAACCACAACAACAACCCGCCACCTCCACCACCACCCCCAGTGGACAGACTTGCTAGATTCCTAAGGCTTAGGCCTAATAAGTTCTCCTCTGCTACTGAACCAATAGTGGCGGATGACTGGCTCCGTTCAGTCAACAAGGACTTAGTAACTTGTGAATGTTCTGAGGCAGAAAAAGTGAGGTTCACTGCACACCTGTTGGAAGGACCCGCAGCACTGTGGTGGGAAAATTATCAAGTGACTCATCCTTTGGATGGCATGACTTGGGATGCGTTCAAGGAAGGCTTCTGGAATGCTCACATCTCCTCAGGTATAATGAACCTGAAGAAAGATGAATTTCGCAGCTTGAGGCAAGGTGGTAGAACCCTGAAGGAGTATATGGATGACTTCTGTATGCTATCAAGGTATGCACCAGAGGACATTGATACTGATGCAAAAAGGAAGGAAAAGTTCCTCAATGGACTTAAGGGAGAACTGAAGATACCGTTGTCTGTGGCTTATACTCCAAACTATCAAGCTCTGCTGGATCAAGCTATCACCTTGGACAACAACATAAGAAAGGAAGAGAACAGGAAGAGGAAGTTCAGTGCAAGTAAAGTTCATTCTGAAGGGACATATAAGAAACACGCCTCTGAAGTCAGTAGCCATAAACCCTGGAATCACTCCAACACTGGTAGTGGCCAAAAACATCATGGCCATAACCACAATGGAGGGAACAAAGGTAGCAATGGAGGATACAATGGAAATAATGGTGGATCCAGGGGAAACCATCATCATGCCCATAATCATGGGAATGGGAATCACAGTCCTAACCATGAAGGGAAGAAAGACTTGTTTCGTGTGACCTGCTACAAGTGCAAGAAGACAGGACATTATGCAACTGATTGCCCAGAGAAGAAAGCTGATGAAAATTCCAAGCCCAATCCTTTCCAGAAGGGACAAGTGAACCACATCAATGTGGAAGAAGTTCATGATGAACCTGATGCTGTGATTGGTACGTTCTTGCTCAACTCCTTTCCAGCATTAGTTTTATTTGATACTGGAGCATCTCATTCATTCATATCAAGAGCTTTTGTTAACAAACATGGGTTAGCTGAGGAAAGTCTAGGAAAACCTATTAGGGTAAGTTCACCTGGAGGAGAGATGCTAGTAAATTCCGGGTATAGGCAGTTAGACTTGCAGATTGGAAAACACACCTTCCCAACAGACTTAGTCATCCTAGAGACCCAAGGATTGGATGTTATCATCGGAATGGATTGGATGACTCGTTTTGAAGGAATCATAGATTGTGCAAATAGAGCAATCACCCTCACCACCCCAGAGAAAAGGAAGATTAAGTTCCGATCAACTTTCGAACTTAGGAAGGTTAGGCTAAATTCTCTTAAGGGGGTTAGCCTTGGAGATGTGCTTATCGTCAAGGAATACCCAGATGTTTTTCCGGAGGAACTACCGGGAATGCCACCCGATAGGGATGTAGAGTTTCTCATCGAACTGAAGCCGGGAACATGGCCAATAGCTAAAAGACATTATCCTATGGCCGTCGATGAATTGAAAGAGCTCAAGAAGCAATTAGAAGAACATATCCAGAAAGGATTCATTCGTCCAAGTTCATCGCCATGGGGAGCACCAGTCTTATTTGTTAAGAAGAAGGATCAAACCCAGAGGCTAGTCACGGATTACAGAGATATAAACGAGCAAACTATCAAAAACAAGTACCCGTTACCCAAGATAATTGAACTATTTGATCAACTGGAAGGTGCTTATGTTTTCTCAAAGATCGATCTTCGATCGGGGTACCTCCAAATGAAAGTTAGAGAAATGGATATACCCAAAACTGCATTT
The DNA here is from genome assembly GCA_026929855.1 of Poa annua. Classification (NCBI taxonomy): domain Eukaryota; kingdom Viridiplantae; phylum Streptophyta; class Magnoliopsida; order Poales; family Poaceae; genus Poa; species Poa annua. The sequence continues at coordinate 34,655,966 of CM049431.1, forward strand.
GTTACGAGATATGGCTCTTATGAGTACACAGTAATGCCCTTTGGATTAACCAATGCACCAGCCTATTTCATGAATATGATGAATAAAGTGTTCATGGATTTTCTGGATAAGTTTGTGGTAGTGTTCATAGATGATATTCTAATCTACTCTAAGAGTCACAAAGAACATGAAGAGCACTTGCGTCTGGTATTGCAGAGACTGCGTGAACATAAGTTGTATGCCAAGTACAGCAAGTGTGAGTTTTGGTTAGAACAAGTCGGATTTTTAGGCCATGTGGTGTCCAAGGAAGGTATAGCAGTGGATCCTGAAAAGGTTTCAGCTGTAACTAATTGGGAACCGCCGAAGAATGTTGGTGAATTACGAAGTTTCCTGGGCCTAGCAGGATACTACCGACGATTCATTGAAAACTCCTCCAAGATTGCCAAGGCCTTGACGGAATTATTAAAGAAGGAGAAGAAATTTGAGTGGACAGAGGCATGCGAAGCCAGTTTTCAGGAGTTGAAGAAACGTCTGGTTTCAGCCCCAGTTCTATGTTTACCTGATTTGGAGAAGGAATTCCAAGTATACTGTGATGCTTCACGCCAAGGTTTGGGAAGTGTGTTGGTGCAGGAAGGCAGAGTGGCATCTTATGCCTCTAGACAACTCAAGAAACATGAAGCAAATTATCCAACTCATGATCTCGAGTTAGCATCAGTAGTGCATGATCTGAAAACTTGGAGACCCTACCTGATGGGAAAAAGATGTGAGGTATTCACGGACCACAAAAGTTTGAAGTACATATTCACACAGAAGGAATTGAATATGAGACAAAGAAGATGGCTGGAACTTATTAAAGATTATGATCTGAGCCTTCAATACCATCCGGGAAAAGCTAATGTGGTAGCAGATGCTCTGAGTCGTAAGGTGTATGTGAATGGCCTTACAGCAGGAGAATTACCCGAGGATTTATGCAAGGCATTCAAGGACCTCAGATTGGAAGTAGTACCTGAAGGGTTTGTAACCTCATTAGTTGTACAGCCCACTTTGATGGACAAGATACGTGAGGCTCAGAAAGGAGACAAGGAAATAGAAGAGATCAAAGTCAATTTAAGAGCTGGAAAAGCTAAAGGATTTCATGAGGATGAGCAGGGGATTTTGTGGTTTGAAAAACGTGTATGTGTGGCCAATGGCCCTGATATTACGAAGTTGATTCTGCAAGAAGCTCATGAAACACCTTATTCAATTCATCCGGGAAATACCAAGATGTATATGGATGTGAAAGAGAGATTTTGGTGGAATAATCTGAAGAGAGAAATAGCAGAATACATCGCTAAGTGTGATGTATGTAGTCGAGTAAAGGCAGAACATCAGAAACCAGCAGGATTATTACAACCCTTGAGAGTACCGGATTGGAAGTGGGATTCCATTGGGATGGACTTCATCACTGGATTACCAAGGACTAGATCGGGTTATGATTCTATTTGGGTTATTGTTTGTCGCCTAACCAAAATAGCTCACTTCATACCCGTGAAGACCACTTATACTAGTGCTAAGCTAGCTGATATTTACATGAAGATAATTGTGTGCCTTCACGGTGTTCCTAAGAGTATCGTGTCTGATAGAGGGACCCAGTTCACTTCTCATTTTTGGAAGCAGTTGCACGAATCTTTGGGAACCAGATTGGAATTCAGTACGGCTTTCCACCCGCAAACAGATGGTCAGACAGAAAGAGTGAATCAGATTTTAGAAGATATGTTAAGAGCTTGTGCGCTCGACTATGGATCTAGTTGGGATGATAATTTGCCATACGCTGAGTTCTCCTACAACAATAGTTACCAAGCCAGCATTGAGATGGCACCGTTTGAAGCCTTATATGGTAAGAAATGCACAACTCCACTGTTGTGGAGTGGTGTAGGAGAACGGAGTTTCTTTGGGCCTGATATAATACAGGATGCTGAAGAGAAAGTCAGGCTGATTAAGGACAAATTGAAAATAGCACAATCACGCCAGAAAAGCTACGCAGATTCCAAGCGTAGAGAAGTCACCTATGAAGTGGGAGATAGAACCTATCTAAGGGTGTCACCACTTCGGGGTGTGAAAAGATTTGGAATCAAAGGGAAGTTAGCACCTCGATTCATTGGACCATTCAAAATTTTGTCTCGCAAAGGTGAAGTGGCATATGAGTTAGAACTACCTGAAGTACTATCTGCTGTGCATAATGTGTTCCATGTCAGTCAGTTGAAGAAATGTCATTCCGAGATGATGGGAGTTCCCTTAAAGGATACAGTACCCCTCGAGGAGGTACAATTGGAGAGTGATCTGACATACGAAGAGAAGCCCATCAAGATATTACAGACAGCAGAAAGAGTCACCCGTACAAAAACCGTCAAGTTTTGCAAGGTCCAGTGGAATCATCACACCGAAGACGAAGCCACCTGGGAACGAGAGGATGACCTCCGAGAAGACCACCCACACCTATTTGCTGACCTTTCCGAAGCTCGAGGGTGAGCTTCTTCTTAAGGGGGTTAGTCTGTAACATCCCAAATTTCTCAAAAATTTAAAACTTTGCATTCATACATCATGCATCATAAAAGTATGGTATTGAAATCACATAAGGAGTAGATTGAATATTAATTATTTTGTTAAATAGAATTGTTTTCATTAAAGAGGTTTATTTGAGCTCCTCTTACAAATCTGTATTTTATTATTTTATTTATTTAACAAAATGATATCAAAAAGTCATAAATGAAATTAGCTTTTCAAAACATATTTTTATGAATTTTTCTGAAATGTTTTGATAAGTTTTAAAAATCAATTTTGAATTAAACACTGAAATCACAAAATGATTTGTTTAAAAAAAAAGGGGAGAGAAGCCACCTGGGCCGAAGCCCACCTCTTCTCTACCGCGCGCGCGCGCTGCTTCGGCCCAACAGCAGCCCATTACCCTCTCCTCTCACGCTGACGACCGGGCCCCACCTGTCATCTCCTTCGTCGTGTAGAACACGAGCTCCTACCGAACTCCTACCGAACTCTCCAAAAATCGGATCAATCCGATCCTTTTTTTTTGCGGGATACGAACTCTTTTCCTCCTATTTATACCCCATCCCCGCCGCTGTTTTCCCGCACCCCAAAACCCTAATTTCTACGCCGCACGGCTGTCACAATCGGAGTTGCATCTCGCCGAAATCCGCCGCCGTCGAGCTCACCGTACGGTACCCTACGACCACCCCGCGCTTCCTCGTCTACTTCCCTCACCTCCTCTCGACTTTGCGCATCGGTTTGACATGGTCTCGTGTCTCGGTTTGCAGACCAGCGACGCCTTCGTCCGCAACCGCCGCCGCCGTCCGCTACTTCAACTCCGACGAGCCTTGGAGGGGGGATTGGACCTCTACGACCGCCTCTGCCGCGCCACCGAGTTCGTCTCGTCGTCACGCACCGAGCGGTATGAAAATCATCCCCGTTGTCCTTCGTTTGCGAGTGGTAGATCACCTCCGGCAAGGGCGCCGCCGCGGGCACGAAATCACCGGCGAGCCGCGCCGCCCGATCCCCCCCCTTTTGATCCGAGCGGTTAGATTAAGATCGGACGGGCGAGATTGAATCTCCCGTACCGTTTCGTTCAGCTGATCTGGCGCGTTAGATTTAAATAGATCGGACGGTCCTCGTACGCGATCCGCGCGAAACGGTACCGGCCAATCAGCGAGCGCCGCGTGGCGATTTTATTTTCTATTTCGGCAGAGAATTTATTTTAAAAACAGAAAATAACACAAACTTGCAAAAATCATAACTTTTGATCTGTTCATCCAAATTTGATGAATTTTATATCCACGTGAAGCTCTGCTCGTGTAGTTTAATATGGTTTCATTAGTTTATCCTTTTAGTGTATATTAAATTGCGAAATTAAATTGTTTAACTTTCGGATATTAAATCTATAACTTAATTAATAAATTTTCTCTCCAAATAAATCCAATTGTTTTAGAGAGATATTAATGCCCTCTGTCCAGAGAGTGTAACATAAGTTTTATTTGAAACTTCTTCTAATATACTTAAAGAAATTGGTTTTATTATTTAAAACTACTAATATGCTCATTATTTAAATGATTAATTAAAATATTAAAATATTGATCATTGCATCTTTATGCATGAATAACAGAGAACTTAATATAGTAATTAGTTGGTCATGTTAAGTTCATTGCATATTAAGCATGCATACATATTTTTGTATTGATATTTTAAGTGTTATATTTGGTGTGTTTATTTAGTGTTAATGTTTGTCTCTAGATTGTGAAGAGGAGGAAGGTCTTTGTGATTTTTATTCTTGCTGTGCTTGTTCCCTTTGTTACCAAGGCAAGTGACATTCATCATCTATCCTATGTTTTCTATATGCATTATTAGTAGATTTTGAGTAGTATGCATGATGGGGAAATTTTGATACTATCTTGGAATGCTAAGTTAGTCTACACTTTGAAAATATCCTAGTAGTGTGTAGCCACCCCTTCCCTTGCAGCCACCAAAAGTTTTATTAGATGCTTAGCTATGCTATAAAGAAGTTACTTATCATGTTATGGAATTATTGCTAAGTGTTAAAACATTGAATACACTTCTGGGTGGAATTGGTTGTTTGGTTTATGTTGAGTGGCTTTTGGGACTATGCTTGTGGTTGTCTTCGCCTAGGATGAATTTCTATTCTACTTAGGGCCATGAGTATGGTGGTTTTCACCCAGAAGCGCACTTGTGGACGGCCACCCAGGAACAAAGAGATTACTAAGTCCCTCCAAGTTTAGAAGCTTCCCGTGCAGCCTTTTGACAATGGGCTCTGTCTAGAACGACTAAGTTGTGAGAGTGCAACCTGTCAGCTTGACAAGCAGATGTAGAGTTGATAGGTGGAACGGGTCTTGCTAGTATGGTTGCATTCTTCTTGTGAAAGTTCTTGTCTCAATTCTCTCCTTTCCATAATACACTCCGCGTGTATAGGATATCTCGGACAAATTGAGTCTCAAGGTGAAAGTGCACAACCTCTGCAGAGTCGACAAACTGAGTACTCAATCGTGTCCCCGGTGATGGACAACTTCGAGCAACTGGACAAGGATGGACGGAAGAATTTTAACATAGTTTTCATAAAGTAAAATTTGACTAAGGAAAGAATTATTGGTGCACTTGGGCCTCATCCCTTGGTGCCAAGTCTTTGATATACAAAAGTGTTTTACAAAAGATAGGAGAAAACTGGCTTTCTGCAAAATAGCCTACAAACTCCACTAAGCCAAATATGCATATAGAATTAGACTTGCCATAATTTTATCCACCATAGTCACTTGCCAATACTTCATTGTATTGACCTCCTTCGGGGGCTGCATATTCAAATGTGCAGGTAATTCTGATGAGGAGTAAGTTTGGACTCGATTCTACACCCAACATGTCTGCTCGTGGCGTATGCTAGAAGAGAAGGCCCATTGCTTTTATTTTCGTTGTGAACTCTGAATATTTTAGCTAGTCTTCATGACTATGCATTTTGTAATAAGGCTATACTTGGCTATTTTTGGATCTCGATGTAGTATTTTGATACTTATGCAATGATACTATATATTTTGTACTGTGGTGCTAGCAGTGATCCAGGGACTAGCACATAACACAGGTGTTCCATCTTTATTTAAAGATGGGGCGCTACACGTATGACCATGCTGAATCTTTTGCCGTAGTTGTAAAATGCATCTTTTATGCTTTTCAATGTTTGTTGCTTCTTCGCGGATACGACGTTGAGATGTGTGAGCAACGACAAGATCTGCTTCCATGCGGGATTCCAGGCAAGCAAAGTTTGCTTGTTTACCTATACATTGTCTTTCATTCCTGCCGTTGATCTCTGCTACCCTAGTATTCGATTCTTTATCGCGATCCCATCACATGTTTATCCCGGAGCCCATACAGGTTTATCCCCACATCCCAGCACCTGTTGTATGTTTATCTGTTAGCCTTGCGAGTCGTAGCGCATGCTAAGAGTTGTTTGTGCGAGTCGTCTGTCTGTATTATTTATTTTTCACCTGCTTACCATGATAGGTTATTCTACCTTAATAAAATGTTGTCTTATATCGGGGTATTATAATTAAAAGATAAGGCACCGGCGGAAGGCCTTGCGAGGTGCTTTGTTCTGCTAAGTGTCGACCTAGGAACTCAATTCTTGTCCTCGGATCCAATTTTGAGCGCACTAACCGCTTGTGGGAGGCCCTATGGAGCCCCCCGCGGCTTCGATCTAATCCGCTTCTTATCCAGGGCGCCACAAGTAGTTCGGGCTTTCCATTTGATGCATGCATATGGTTACCTAGCGATCTCATCATGATGGAGTAGTCGATTCTCATATAGGGTGGCACGTTCTTAGAGTGCTATGAAGGTCGATCCCGCGGGCACTGGACCTGATTAGCCGTGCACACAATCATGCGGTTCCCTGGATGGGTTGTAGAGAAGATATTTGCCGTGTTGAGATGCCCTACCTTCTGGCTTTGCTTTTGGGGTTGATCGAACGAGTACGGGTTCAGTAGTGCACCCCTGCAGGGTATAATCTTATCGATGAGCTGTGTCCACGGTTATGGACGACTTGGTGATGATGCCGGCTAATAAGATCATAGACGACTTACACCTAATCCTTGTTAATAAACCTGACTAGTAATATAGAATTACTTTCACAATAACTTGTAACTAAAATTGTTCAATGTGTGAGTATTCCCGAATTGCTTCCTCATACTTGGTTGAGGGGGTTAATCCGAGAATGGGTTATGATTGGTGTTAGTTGTAGATGTTTATCTTATGCGCTCTCTTATCCCTCTCTAATTAGACGGAAGTTGTAGCGTGTCTCTTTAGGTTGCTAGTGCTGCTGCCGCTAAGTCCACCTCCCCTATATTTTGGGAGGTGGCGTAGAAAGTAGGCAAGTCGGTTTTGCTTGCCAGGGAGTGCCCTGACCCTCTTTTGGGTTGTGCTTTATGTGCAGTCAACAGGTTTGAAGTCTAACGACGTTAGGTTGGGAATCCCTTCGGCTTGGCTGGGCAGGGATATGGCGCCATTGCTTATCTTCAGGACTCTTAGTCCAATTTGCATCTTATCCGTAGTCGGATACTATTTTGCTTCCGCTGTTATTTGTATCTTTCTATTGTATCATTTGTATCTTGACTCGTTCGAGTCGTTGTTGTAATTATATCTTTTGTTGTATTTGTGGATGTATCGGAACTGTTGTAATGTTATCACAATTCCACCCACATAATGCGCATGTTTCGGCGTGCACATTATGTCTGGTGGGCGACCTAAAATCGTTATTATGCGGATTTCAGCGGGATCGCTTAAATCTACATAGTACCGATTTTCGGGCGTCACAAAGATCTAGTCGATGCGAGGTAGTGGGAAGTGATCCTTTGGGCAACATTTATTTAGTCTTGTGAAGTCGATGCACATCCTTGTTTCGGTAGTTTTCTTCTTCTCGACTATCACAGGGTTAGCCACCCATTCTGATTTCTTGATTTCTGTGACGCCCGAAAATCGGTACTATGTAGATTTAAGCGATCCTGCCAAAATCCACATAATAACGGTTTTAGGTCGCCCACCAGACATAATGTGCACGCCGAAACATGCGCATTATGTGGGTGGAATTGCGATAACATTACAATAGTTCTGATACATCCACAAGTACAACAGAAGATATAATACAACAACGACTCAAACGAGTCAAGAAACAAATGTTACACTACAAAGATTCAAATGACAGCGGAAGAAAAATAGTATCCGACTACGGATAAGAGGCAAATAGGACTAAGAGTCCTGAAGATAAGCGATGGCGCCATATCCCTGCCCAGCCAAGTCGGAGGGATTCCAAAGCTAACGTCGTCACACTTCAAACCTGTTAACTGCACATAAAGCACAACCCAAAAGAGGGTCACTGGCAAGAAAAACCGACTTGCCTACTTTCTACACCATCTTCCAAAATATGGGGTAGGTGGACTTAGCGGCAGCAGCACTAGCAACCTAGAGAGACACGCTACAACTTTCGTCTAATCAGAGAGGGATAAGAGAGCGCATAAGGTAACCAACTACTACTAACACCAAACATAACCCATTCTCGGATTAACCCCCTCAACCAAGTATGAGGAAGAAATTCGGGAATACTCACACGTTGAACAAATTTAGTTACCAATTATTGTGAAAGTAATTCTATATTACTAGTCAGGTTAATTAACAATGATTAGGTGTAAGTTGTCTATGATCTTATTAGCCAGCATCATCACCAAGTCGTCCATAACCGTGGACACGGCTCATCGATAAGATTATACCCTGCAGGGGTGCACTACTGGACCCGTACTCGTTCGATCAACCCCAAAAAGCAAGCAAGAAGGTAGGGCATCTCAACACGGCAAATCTCTTCTCTACAACCCATCCAGGGAACTGCATGATTGTGTGCACGGCTAATCAGGGCCAGTGCCCGCGGGATTGACCTTCATAGCACTCTAAGAACGTGCCACCCTATATGAGAATCGACTACTCCATCATCATGAGATCGTTAGGTAACATATGCATGCATCAAATGGAATGCCCGAACTACTTGCGGCGCCCTGGATAAGAAGCAGATTAGATCGAATCCGCGGGGGGCTCCATAGGGCCTCCCACAAGCGGTTAGTGCGCTCAAAATTGGATCCGAGCATAAGAACTGAGTTCCTAGGTCGACACTTAGCAGAACAAAGCACCTCGCAAGGCCTTCCGCCGGTGCCTTATCTTTTAATTATAATACCCCAACAGAAGATAGCATTTTATTAAGGTAGGACAATCTATCATACTAAGTATATTAAATAAAAGACCAACAGGCGACTCGCACAACCAACTCTAAGCATGCGCTACGACTCGCAAGGCTAACAGATAAACATACAACATGTATTAGATTGTGGAGATAAAGTTGTATAGGTTACAGGATAAACATGTGATTGGATCGCGATAAAGAATCAAATACTGGGGTAGCAGAGATCAACGGAAGGAATGAAAGACAATGTATAGGTAAACAAGCAAACTTTGCTTGCCTGGAATTCCGCATGGAAGCAGATCTTGTCGTTGCTCATACATCTCAACGTCTTATCCACGAAAAAGCAACAAACACTAGAAGCGCAAAAGATACATTTTACAACTACGGCAAAAGATCCAGCATGATCATATGAGAACGATGCATGGCATGGCAAGATGCAATACAAATGCAATTAATCCAAATTAAGCGGGACAGCAACCCCGTCAATTAATATTTAGGTGCAAGTTATTTATCTACTCAACAATATTAAATGTTGGTTAACATGGTAACACATGGCATGGTGATCTAATTAAATTAAATGGAATAGGGCAATAATTAAATAAAGACCAACACATTCCATATTTAATTATTTAGGTGCAACAAATAAATTACACTAAGCAATTAAAATAAGAGATGTAAAATGGCATACAAATGGCAAATTAATATTTATAGCATTTTTCTGATATAAAAACATATAAAGATTATTTGATTTGGAAATATAGATAAAAGTTATTAACAAAACAAAATTAGGGGTGTTTCTGTAATTGACAGGGACTTGTCTGTGATGGAAACAGTACTGACAAGGGCTAAAACACTAAAGCAGAGAGCACAGGGGCTTCGGGGTAAAAATTCCAGGCGCACTGGTCGCTGACGGGTGGGACCCAGTGTCAGCGAGAGAGAGAAAATAAAAGGTTGGCTTTTTATTCGCAAACGGAGCGTAGCCACTGGACTGGAATAGGTGTTCGTCTCTGAGTACAGCTTCTGTACGAGATGAACAGATCAGGAGATGTTAAATGAATTTTACACAAAAAATTCAGACCTTCAGAGCAAAACAAAGGGGACAGGAAAATTGGTCTCCGCGGGATTTGATCTTTAGATCTCTTGATGTCGAGACAGAGCACGACCACTTGGCTATGGTTCAGTTGATGTATGAAATGCACAGTCTATACGACCTCGATACGTGGAGTTTAACTGAACAAAGTTTCAGAATTGCGGACACGCACGAGAACAGCGGACGGAAATACGAAGCGGACGACGATCTCTGGGAGAGCTCCGGTGTGGACTAGCCGCAACAGGGGCGCTCATACGCGCGGTGTGGAGCAGCGACGTTGCGGAGCAACGAGTGCCCTCCGGGGTGTGTGATGAGGCGAAGCAGGAGTCAAAAGGGAGGCACTCGAGCTTCCTGCTACAGCGTCTATGGAGGCCGGAAGGAAGTCGTGGACGAACTCGACGGTACGGCAAGGGATCGAGTGGGGAGATGGAGGGAATCGAACCAGAAGCTCACCGTGAGGAGGATTGTTGTGGGGGTACGGATCGGGGACGAACGACGGCGAGGAATTCCGGCGGCGGAGGTCGCCGGCCGTGGAGAAGAAGTGGACGAGGAAGACGGCTACCGTGACTCCCGTTGCGATTCCTTCGGAGAGGACCGTGGCCACGGCGAGGCGCTCCTCCGGGGATGCTTCACGGGCCTTCGTCGTCACCAGAATGGCGGCGCAAGGGTGAGGTGCTCGCCGGTGATGTTAGTGGAGAAGAAAACGGAGGGGAGAAGGAAGGGTGGCGGCGGCTGTGAAGAGGGAGAGGAGGAGTGGCGGCTAGGGTTTCCAGGGGCTGTGGGGAGGAGGTCTTAAGGGAGGGGAAAGGAGTGAGGAGGTGGGGACTCCATGGCTCTTTCTCTGACTCGCTGTAAAGCGAGGAAGAAGACAAGGGAGGAGGTGGGTCGGGCTGGAAGGGAGAGGAGAGATGGGCCAGAGGTGGGTTCGGCCCAGGTAAGGCTTCCTCCCTCTGTTTTTTTTCCCTGTTTTGTTTATTCTTTACTGTTTGTGTTTGTTTTTAAAACAAAATTAGAAGAGAAAGGATGTATAAACTTTTGACAAATATTTATAATTTCAAATACACAATTTAACATATTAGTTTGAATATTTGAAAAGAATTTAAATATCACATTTAAATTAATTTGACTTGCAATTAGATTTAAAAGTGGAATTTGTATTTAAAGGGTGTGATTCAAATTTAAATGCAATAAAATAAAATGAGGTGACAAATGCATGATGATATGATGACATGATGATGCAAAAATAAAAACAATAAAATCTAATTTGGGATAAAACCCGAGGCGTTACAATTTCTCGAATGAAGTTTGCTTTGAGTAGTTTGTCCACATGCTTCTATATGGCTTCTCTTTTAGGCCCTAAGACACGTCGTACCGTTTGTTTGACTGGTCTAGTTCTAGGACTGAAGTTGGAGAGAGTGCTCGGCGAATTCCCTAGGTATGACTGGCATGTCGGTTGGTGACCATGCAAACATATCCCAGTTCTCACAGAGTAATTGTACGAGCGCGCCTTCTTATGCGGGAGGAAAACTTGTTGATATCTAGACTGTTTTCGCCGGGTCAGTCGGGTGGACCTGGTGTGTCCATGTATCATCTGCGATGTTGAATGCCTTGTCGGTAGCCTGCCTTTTATGATCTGACATGTATGTTGTGTCATTAATAAACGAGAGCTCCTCTAGCGTTTGCTCTGCCCCAAATGTCTCAGAGATCTTGTTGAAGTCGCGGTCGCAAGCGTCTGACCTTTGAAAGTTCCCATTAATTGAGATTACTCCCTTTGGGCCTGGCATCTTTAGTTGGAGATATGCGTATTGTGGTACCGCCATGAATCGCACAAACGCTAGTCGCCCCAGTATGGCATGGTATTGCGATCTCCAGTCGACCACCTCTAACTCCATCGACTCGGTTCGGAAGTGTGTTGCGTCTCCAAATGTGACATCGAGTTGTATCGTGCCTTTTGGTACGATAGCCTTGCCTGGAACTATACCATGAAAAGTATTTGATGATGGAAGTAAATTGTCGACTGACCTATTCATCCGACGTAATGTGTCGGCGAAGATGATATTAATGCCGTTTCATCCATCCATAAAGACTTTAGTCATGGTGTAACTACCGATTTGTGCTTCTAGTACCAGGGCAGAGTGGCCTGGTCTATACACAGATGGCGGGTGATCTTCTAGACTGAACGTGATTGCAGTCTCGGACCCGTGTAGGTATTGTGGTACGGCTGGTGGTGCCATGACCCCATGTTGACATGTCTAGTGTGAAGTTTTTGCTGCCTGTTGGATGGTCGTCCTTTCTGGATCGTGTATGTTTGCCTCTGATGATTAGAGTACTGGTCTGTTGAGCTCTGTGGTACGTAATGTATTGCTCCCGTGAGCTGGTTGCTGGGGTCGTATGATGGAGGTGGTCGTAGCGCTGCGACTTGTTGTGTAGGTACCATATGCTCGGATGTATTCCTTCTGAGTCTTTTCGCGTATTCAACTGCCAACTGCTCGAATTCGCGACAGTTATCAATGGTGTGGTTGGATGTTAATTTTCCAGTTTCTAGATCTTTAAACAAGTGTAATCTGCATGGATTTTCTATTCTTGGATCTGAGCGTCTCTGTCAGTCTTGTTTTCTGTAGCCTCCGCGTTGGTCACGATCCCTGTTGTCATGTCGGTCGACTGCTCGGTCGTGTCGGTAGTTATTACTTCACGTGTCTCGACGATCATCTTGTCGACTGTTACGCCGATCAGGTATGCACTTAAGAGGTGGAGTAGGAGTCTATCCCAGCTTGGAAAGATTATTGATAATTGTTGCTATGTTATTGCGGTAATGGATGGTTTACAGGACCAAAGGCAATTATCTCTTATTGAGGCTAATTTCAGAACAACACTAAAGGCGCATACTCTGAATTTGTTGGAAGCCAGGAGAAAATATTTCGATAAGGTAGAATTCAGTTCTATTATCTCTATGCTAAAGCACCTGGGTTTTGGTGTTAAGTTCATCAATTGGGTAACATTAATCCTCAACACAGCCTCAACTTCAATTATTCTAAATGGAGTTCCTGGGAAAAAGATTGTTTGTAAAAGAGGTGTAAGGCAAGGGGATCCACTTTCACCTATTATGTTTGTCCTAGCTGCAGAATTACTCCAAATTGCAATCAATAGAGCCTGGAGAGATGATGAATTGCAATTACCACTTGATTCTTCATTTGGGCAAGAATTTCCTGTTTTGCAGTATTCTGACGACACTCTTATTATATTACCTACTCAGCCTGCTCAATTGATTAAGTTCAAGGAAATATTGGAAAGATTTTCAAGTTCTACTGGGTTGCGAGTGAATTATCACAAAACAACCATAGTTCCTATTAATATCTCAGGCGCCAGATGCCTGGAGCTAGCTGATATATTGGGATGCAAATCTGAGGGATTACCCTTCACTTATCTAGGGCTGCCGATGGGTACCACTAGGCCTAAAGTTGATGACTTGATTTATCTTGTTGCGAGAACGGATAAAAGGCTTGCTGGGATTGCTAATTTATTGTCCTATTCTAGCAGACTAATGGTTATCAAATCTATTATCTCAGCAATGCCTATATTTTCTATGTGTACTTTGATGGTTAATGTGACTATCCTGGATCACCTTGAAAAATCATGTAGAACTTTTCTCTGGAATAACAAGGATATTCACAAATCTGGCAAATGTCTTGCTAAATGGAAAGTGGTTTGCTTGCCGAAGAAGAATGGGGGGCTTGGTATTCTAAGTCTTAGAACTCAAAACAAAGCACTCATGATCAAATGCTTATATAAATTCTTCAATAATAAGGATATACCATGAGTGCAACTTGTGTGGGAGGCCCACTATAAAAATGACAAAGTACTTATTGGAAAATCAACAAAAGGGTCCTTTTGGTGGAGGGACTGTTCTGGTTTCATTGAGACTTTCAAGCAACAACCTATTTGTGAAGTGAATAAAGGAAACTCCACCATCTTGTGGCAGGACACGTTGGTGGAGAATAATGGTTTTAAATGTTGCTTGCAAACAAAATTCCCCCAGTTACACTCTTTTGCAAAGAGTAAAGAAATATCTGTTAGAAAGGATGTGGCTCAGAGTTTTGCTGATATTACAGAATTATTTCATCTTCCACTATCTGAGATTGCTAATCAACAATGTATTGAGCTGGGTAATCTCCTAGAAAATAATATCCAGACTGAGGATAATGACAGGTGGTATTTCCAATGGGGAAACTATTATTCCACTAAAAAGATCTATGAGGCTATTCTGAACCCACCAACTTCTCCTTCACCTTTTAAGTGGATCTGGAAGTCTTGTTGTTTATCCAAGCACAAATTTTTCTTCTGGCTGCTATTATTGGACAGGCTAAACACCAAGGATCTTATGGCCAGGAAAAACTTCTATGTTGAAAATATGGATTGTGTGCTTTGTGATGATGAGCAGAGGGAAAGTATGATGCATCTCTTTTTTGAGTGTGAATTCAGTGTAGATTTCTGGAATAAGATTAATCTTTCCTGGGATTCTTCGGTGGAAATAATTGATATGCTGGTTGAGGGTAAGAATAGGCAGAACTTTGTTTGTTTCAAGGAAGTACTTTTGGTAGGCTGCTGGAGCATTTGGAACCACAGGAACAATATCATTTTCGATAATGGGGTTTTGAGTCAAGACAGATGTCTTAGTATGTTTAAAGAGTCATTCTCTCTTATTATGCATAGAGCCAAACCTAGTCTTAGAGAAGGGATGCAACAATGGCTAGATACTTTATGAGGCGACTTTACTTCTTTTGTAATAATGTAAATATTGCCTGTGTGGCACTTTGAATTGAAAATGGAAAATGTGACAGTAGGGGTCTTCCCTACTGTCTTAAGCTTCAAAAAAAAAGACTGTTACGCCGACCTTCTTGCTTTCTATCGTCTTGATCGCGATCATCATGTGAGAATCCGGCTAGTATGAATTTGACTTTGTCTTTTCTTCCATGATCGTAGTCACGCCTTCTTCGCTTGTCATCTCTTTCTCGGCGATCTCGACAGTCTCGATGGTCGTGAATATATCTCCGGTCATGATGTCGTTGTGGTGAGTGCGGAGTTTTACTTTGGACTGCATCTTCACCATCTGCACACTCGGGTGCTAGTTTCATGAGTTCCGCCATGTTTTTTAGTTTTTGTCGACCAAGTGCCTCCTTAAAATCTTTTCTATAGACTCCCATTGTGAAGGCGTCCATAGCTCTGTCTTCCGATATTGCACTGACAGAGTTTCGTATGGAGGTCCATCTTCTGATATACGCCCTGAGTGCTTCGTCTGACCTTTGCCTGCATGCCTGTAGTTCCTCGAATGTCTTTGTTCTTTCGCAGAGAGGATCAAAATATTTTATGAAGTCCTCTTTGAAGTGGTCCCAGGAGTCATAGACTCCTTCGGGTAGTGATTTGAGCCAGTCGCGGGCTGTGCCTTGAAGCATTAGCTGCAGATATTACAGCGTTGTTGTGGTAGTTCCTCGTTGGCATATGACTGCCAGCTTGTTGTCCTCGAGTCAGCCTGAGGGTTCTTGTTTGGAATTAAATTTTGGCATGGCGGGCAGGCCAAACTTCTTCGGTAGTTTTGCTTCTTGGATCCGTCGAGTGAAACATTATGCTCCACATGGACCTATGCCGTGACTGTTAGGTGAGTCGCGACTATCAGATCTTCTGGATCTGCTACTCGAACGGCTTCTTGTTCTGCGGCGGCCAGAAATCTTTCTAGCACTGCTTCGTGGAGGGCTGCGACTGCGATGCCCTCATGAGTGACTTCTGCTACGTCCTCGCCTTCCTCCATCTGCTAGTTCCTTTGACGCAATTTTCAGAGCCTTCATCTACTGGAGGTACATCTCTTTAGCTGGGTCACCTGCCGGTGGTTTTCTTGCTTGGAGGTATGCTCCCAAGGATATGAGCGGACCTTCGGCTGTCTTGGGCAAAAGAATGCCTCCTGAGTCGAGCGTCAGGAACGAGTGGTTTAGGTTTCGAGTGACTCGTGCTCTTTCTTCCTCGGGGATTCTTTCGAATCTGGATTTGTGTCTTCCTTCTATTGCTCCCCTAGAGTTGATAGATAGATGTCGTCTGCGAGCACTTGATATGCTTGACTGCCTCCTTCTCTCTTCGAGTGTTGCTCTTTATTGCCTTAGTTGTTGTGCTTCTTGCCAGTTGAAGTAGTTATAAGTCGTTAACTCATCTGGAGTTGCGTCTGTTGGCATTATTGTGCCATCGTCGATGACTTTTGTTATCTTTGCGGCCATCTCGGCTGTGATGACTAGAGTAGTTGTGTCGTCTGGTAGGGTGACTGTGCAAGGGTACTCAACTGGCCTACGATTAGCTGTTGTTGCTGATGTTTCTACAGTAATCGCGACGCAAACCTGCCGGGGTATGGGCGAAGGATATGCGTAAGTCATGCGGGTATTAGGCGTTGCTTCAGTTTTATCGTCCCAGTTCATGTCTGCGTTTTTATTTTTGCTATTTTTAGCATTATATGACTGCTCCGCGAGTTCATCATAGTCGTTGTTAGCGTCGAGTGAGGCTTGGATTCCTAGATCGCTGAAGTCAGACAGGCGTATGCTGTCTTCCGGCGGCTCATCATACTCGGAGAGGTGGAAGCTTTTCCTGTACCGTCGATCTGCATATGATCCTCGACTGGTTCGGTCTGGAGTTTCGACTGTACTTCTTCCTCTAGCTGGTTTTGCGTCAGTAACTCGTTGAATTCCCTTGTGGACATGGATCCTGCTATGGATACGGATAATGAGATCGGATCGTTCTGTGATGCAGTAGCCCTTGTGTCTTCTGCTGATGCCATCGATATGACCATATCTTCGGCTGGTTTATGCGGGGTAGCCGACTGTCCTTCATCTTCAGGGAATTCATCCGCCATGAATTTGTTGAATTCTACTGATGACATTGACTCCGTGGGAGATTTGGGTGGACGGATCAGATCGAGCTGTGGTGAGATGGCCTCCTTGTTTGCTGAAGATTCAATCGCCATTGATCTCTCCTGGAGGGACTCAGTCGCGATCTGCTCGGGTAGATCCTGCATACCAAACCTATCAACAAAAAAATTATGTTTTCCAATGGTTAGATCAAATCCTGAACTGAGATTTGAGTAGATCTTCTGAGCTTCGGGTGAGTATGGCCTGATCCTATTTCACGATGGTGGTTTTGGCGAGTGATCGCCTGCGGGCCAGGTGCGATCTGAAGTTGTAGATGTGCATCCCTTTGATGGAGTCGGCGAGTTGCCGTTTGCGATCGGGACCGAAAAATCCGTAGATCCAGCACTACATGTTCCCACAAACGGTGCCAATTGACGAGGGATGCCCCCATCAAAACCCATGGTTACTAGCCTAGGGTAAGAGTTATGAGGTAGGGAATGCATAGTGTTGGTAGATTCGTCGGGTGACAAGCGGGAATTACCCAGGTTAAGGGCCCTAGACTGGTAACACCCTTACTTCATGCATGTCTGTTATTGATTGAGAATATGCGGTGAGTACAAGGATCTAGCAAGATGACAGTCTTGCTAAGGTTTTGTGGTTCTGATTGGGCGTGTCCTTGATCGGCCACCCTCATGTACTTTTTATAGAGGTTAGTAACCGAGTAGATTACAAATATGGAAAGTATAATTGACTATGTCTATCTATGGTCGAAGTCTTTGACTTGGGCTTCTCTTGTTGGGCTTCTTCAGTCTATTGACAATTGGGTTTTAGTCATTACGTGCACCGGGTACCCACACAAAAGGGTACCCGTTTGGTATAACCTCGTCACTCTGCGAAGGGTCTATCATTTACTTTATGTTGAGTCAGTAAACCTATCTCCTTCTATCTTAAGCAAGCATTTGAGTTGATTGTGATTCAACCATTTATACATTAGTATTGTTTATCATGTCTTTTATTCTTTCTTGCTTAGCACATTGTTGGCATCTAATGAATTTCATTTTTGGAGCTATCAACTAACAAAGAGGGCTGTTTTATAAACTAATCTCAATATGTTCATTGTTCTCTGACCAAGAACTAAGTTTGCCAACACCAACTAAGATTTTCTCTATGTACCTTATTGTGATTTTCCTCTACTTGTTACAACTTGATTTATATGAACGGATTTGATATCTAAGATGACTTGTGCATTTATACATGTGATGTTTTTTGTTCATATATTTTATATCGACACTTCACTCCATAAACCTGTGGTCATGTTTACCGAGTTCAGCTTTCGCTTGGGGGGAGTTAATACGTCCATTTTGCATCACTATTTTATATCATAATTTACTGCTATTCATTGATATATTTCATATTTGGAGATGATACTTACATTATTTCATCTATTTTGCATGATTGATGATCATTGGAGGATGGAACTCCGGAGTCTGAATTCTGCTGGAAAAAGCGTCATCGAGATACAATATTTGCAAAGCTCAGAAGATCAGACGAAACACCTGGGAATTATTTTCGCACCAAATCACGAAGGAGGCCAAAAGGGGAGCCTGAGGTGGGGCCCAGGGGGCCCACACCATGCCCAGGTGCGGCAGCAAGGCCAGCCGCGCGAGCATAGGGTGGGGCCGCCCTGGCCCACCACCTGGCGTGCCCGTTCACGTACTTCATCCCCCCGAAAACCTAAGGCCCGTCCGGTGTTGACAATTCCTCTTCGCCGCAACCACGAGGTGGAGAAGACAGAGAAAGAAAAGCTCTCCGGCAGGCTGCGTTGCCGCCGGGGAAATCCCCTCCCGGAGGAGGGAAATCGTCGGCATCGTCACTGTCATCGAGCTGCACTCCATCACCATCGCCAACACCACCATCTCCACCGCTGACGTCGTCATCTCCATCGATCCACTCCATTCCCACCGTAACATCTAGGGCTAAACCTTGTGTATTTGATAGGGGAAACTCTCTCGTTGTTGATTACTCTTGTTATTGATGCTATTGGGTGAAACCGTAGAATTAAGGTTTATGTTCAGATTGTTATCTATCATTATATCATCTCTGATCATGGACCATATGAAATGTTGTGAGTAGTTCGTTGAGTTCTTGAGGACATGGGAGAAGTCTACATGTTAGTAGTGAACTATGTTGAGTAATATTTAATGTTTTCATATTTAAGTTGTGGTGTCATTCTTCTAGTGGTGTCATGTGAACGTCCACTACATGACACTTCACCTTTATGGGCCAAGGGGAATGCATCGTGTACTCGGTTATTAATTGTGGGGTTGCCGGAGTGACAGAAATCTAAACCCCCGTTGATATTCCGATGCACGAGGGATAGCAGGATCTCAGAGTTTAAGGCTATAGTTAGATTTATCTTAATTACTTTCTTGTATTTGCGGATGCTTGCAAGGGGTATAATCATAGGTTCACTAGCATAGGTTCACCCACACGACACTTATCCAAACACTAAAGATTAATCATCAATATGAAGCGAAAGCGTTAGACAGAATCCCCGTGTGTCTTTAAGAACGTATGGTCATCATAAGTAAACAAACCGGCTTGTACTTTGCTCTCAAAAGGACTGGGCCACTCACTGCAATTATAATTTCCGCGCTCTATTTACTCGCACTTTATTTATCTGTTATATCAAAGTCTACTGAAAACATGTCTGCTAGTATTTACAGTAAAATCCTCATCAAAACCGCTTGTCAGCACCTTCTGCTCCTCGTTGGGTTCGACACTCTTATTTATCGAATGTACTGCGATACACCCCCTATACTTGTGGGTCATCACTGTGGCAGATGAACAAGTCATTGTTGGGGACCCCGACCGCAGCGCATAACACAAAGTCATTACGGTTGCCATAGACATGTAGAAGACATATATCATTATGCTATCAACTGGAAATTTAAGTGTGGCACAGCTTCAAGTTTTTCTAGACCAATCATTAATCATTCCACTTTACTAAACCATCATGTTTACCATTAAGCAAATTAATATCTCTAAACAACATCAATGATTCAAGTGACACAATTTAATGATCTACAAGATTATGTATCATTTAGTTATACCATCTACCACATTTAGCATTTTCTATTCTCAACCAAACACCAATCAACTTATTTAAAAGATAAACTCTCCAAGTAATTAAACAATGAGCTATGAGAGTATGATATAAGAAAGCTAACAGCTCTAGCAAGAGATGCATGAAAACAAGAGCTAGAAAGCAAAGCAGTAGCTTGAAAAGAATACTCAACAAATATAAGTGAACAATACGAGTATTCATAAGAAAAAGCGGATCGTGTCTCTCTCACACAAAGGAATGTTAGGGTCCATTTTATTCAGAGAATTAAAATAACAAAACAAAAACAAACAAAAAAACAGACGCTACAAGCAAAGCACATAAGATGAGACAGAATTAAAATATAGTTTCACTAGAAAGGACCTGATAGTTTGTTGATGAAGAAGGGGATGCCTTGGACATCCCCAAACTTTGACGCTTGAGTCTTAATGAAATATGTTGGGGATGAACCACCGGGGCATCCCCATGCTTTGGCTTTACTATCTTCTTGATAAAATCATATCATCCTTCTCTCTTGATCCTTGAAAACTTACTCCACACAAAACTTAGAGTAAACTTTATTAGAGGATTAGTGCACAAAAAAATTATGATATTCTATAGGAACACAATTGCTACCAATGCTACTGTACATTACCTACAGCCACTTATACTTCATGGAATAAAAAGATCCAATCAAAATAGCAAAAGAGGTTGTGCGAAATAAATTGCAGAATCTGTCAAAAAAACAGTCCGTAAATACGAATTTTTCGAGGCACTTAACTTTCTCAAATCACAAAACTCAAAACTAATGGAAGTTGATGTATATCTGAGGATTACGCACAAAAAAGGGCAGGTCATTTGGATTGTTCTGTGAAGAGTTGCAAATTTAACGATGGACAACAGAAAATTGTTTTTGCGCAGGAATCCAAATTTAGCATCAACTTTCAACTAGAGGCTTAACTTGACACAACAATGCAATAAAATAAAGATGCAAAGGAATTGTTACAGAGGTGAGCAAACGCCTTGACACAACAAAATAAAATAGCAGGAATAAAAAGTAGTGGGTTGTCTCCCATAAGCGCTTTTCTTTAACGCCTTTCAGCTAGGTACAAATAGAAACTTAAGTATTATAAAAATCAAGGACATGAACCCTCTCAATTGTGCATTGTATTTTATCTATATAAGGTTCAGAGGTGCCCCTTTCATTTCTTTTACGTTTATTACTTTCGTCAAATGGGTTTTGAGGGACAATCCAATCAAAAATTTCTTCCAAAGCTTCATGCATAGCCACAAGTTAAACAGGTATTGTCACTTTTATTTCATCCCCCTTAGTAGGTTCGGTTTTTACAAATTTTTCAAGTGCATTAATAACATCTACACATATGCCTTGCATATTAAAACGATCAAAAACTTTCCTACCTTCTATAGCAACATCACCAAATTCTTTAAGCAAGGTTTTCATGATAAAATCTTTCTTTAAACATTTTTAACATTATGAAGATTAAGAAACATTTGTTGTATTATGGGATGAAGGTTAACAAAACTAGATTCTAGCATGTGAACTAAGTTTAATAATTTGGGGCAAGTTCTGATATGGATTTCTCCTTAAGATCACTACTTTTACTAATATGATTAAAGAATTCTTCCATATTTTCCCTTCCAATTATAGAACCACTACCTAATGAAATAAAAGTGTACTTAGGAAGAAACATTATAATAAAAGTAAAGCTAAAACCGAAATAAACAAAATAACAAAACTGAAAATAAAATGACAAAACCGAAATAACAGAAGTAAGAAAACTGAAAATAAAATAACACAAACCGAAATAATAAAGTAATGCAAGTAACTATTTTTTTGTATTTTTGATATTAAGCAAACAAGACAGTAATAAAAATAAACTAAGCAAGACAATAACAAAATAAAAAGATTGGAAGTGCGAAAACTCCCCTCGTGGTGGAACTCTTATTTCCCCGGCAACGGCGCCATAAATTCTTTATGGTGCCAAGTTGACGAGGGAGTTAAAGGTCTTCAAAGGAATCTCGTTTCTCCGGCAACGGTGCCATAAATTATTTGATGCTCACGGTGGTGTGTTGTTGGGAAACCCCAAGAGGAAGGTGTGAAGTAGTGCAGCAGCAAGATTTTCCTCAGTTATGAAACCAAGGTTATCGAACCAGTAGCAAATGAGAATTCCCCTAAGGTGTCAATGGCGCCAGGAACTCTTGGTGACGCGTAGTTGACGTGGAGGCTACACACAACACAATCAAAGTATTTTGTCCCCACTCAACGATGAGGGTGTAAATCCCACCGGCTTGCTGTAACAAAGGATTAAACGTATGTGTGGAAGAAAAATGTTTGTTTGCAGAAAGTAACAAGTTTGCAGTAGGTGGTTTATCAGATTAAAGAGAAGGACCGGGGTCCACAGTTCACTAGTGGTGTCTCTCCATAAATAATAATAACATTCATGCGAGTAAACAAATTACAGCTAGGCAATTGATAGAATAAAGAAGTGCATAACAATACATATACTAACGTTATGATGTCTAGAGTGGGATTCATTTGGACATTACAAAAATATACATAGACCGTTTCAACCGCATCTATGACTAATAATCCACCTTCCGGTTAGCGTCTGCACCCCTTTCAGTATTAAGTTGCATGCAACAGATTATCGCCTTCAGCACTGTGTGTAAAGTAAGTAACATCATGCTTAGACAAATTACTATTGTTTTATCCCTAGTAGCAACAGTACATCTTCAACCTTAGAGCTAGCTGTCACCACCCCAGATTTAATAGAGACATGAACCTACTATCGAGCATAAATACCACCTCTTGGAGTCACAAGATCTTACTTGGCCAGATCATCTACTAGTAACAGAGAGCATGCAAGATCATTAAATAGCACACACATGATATATTATGAAGCAATAACTTTAGTACTCAATATTCATCGGATCCCAGCAAACACAACATGAAGTATTACATAACGGTGATCTTGATCATAATAGGCAGCTCACACGATCTAAACATGATAGCACAAGATGAGAACACAACCATCTAGCTACTGCTATGGACCCACAATCCAAGGGTGAACTACTAACGCATCATTCCTGAGGCGAGCATGGTGTAGCGTACCTGCACTTTAAATAAGGCAGATACATGTGTATAGTGCAAATCCCTGGATCGATTTGTTTACACACACATTTTACGATGTAATATCGCAACAAAGTATAAATTTTATTACATCGATGATCCAGACTTACAAAATATTCATTACAAGTTGCATAGCATAAAGCTAGCTTTGAAAGAGTAAACATCGGAAATACAATAGCAGTGAGTCTCCATCAACTTCATGTTGCCACAGGCGAAAACATGTTGGTTGTAAACTCGAAACCTTTAAACGAAACCTCACTCGTCATCTGGACAATCTGCAATAAGACAAATATTGCAATAACGTGGGTCAGATACCATTAAAATGGAGTCTGGCAAGTGACACTATGGTGGACACTTAATGGAATAACTCTATAGCCTATATGCATATTTGGCTGGTGGAGTTCAAGGCTATTTTGCATAAAGCCAATTTTTCCTAACTCTTTGGAAAACACATTTCTTCTATTTGAGACATTGTGGCATGACAACCACTGTCTCGTTCTACCCTGGTTTACCCATCAAGTTTTATTTTTGAAGTTGGAATGGTGGAATCCTCCGTTGACGTCCGTGATCAGCTGCTCAAATTGTCCGTACCGGGGACACGGCTAAGTACATAGTTTTACACTCTGCAGAGGTTGTGCACGTTCACCATTGTACCCATTCAACCCAAACTATCCTTTACACACTTATAGTGATAAGGAAAAGGAGAAGAATGAGACGAGATATTTCAGAAGCATTTTCCCTCCCACTCTGGCTTGACCCGTTCCACCTAACACCCTCTACATCTGCTTGTCAAGCCGGAGAGAGTCCACGCAACATAATCGATATAGCCAGAGCACATATGGCAATGGCTGCACTGGAAGCAATCGTCACTCGGAGTACTTCAGATTCCTCTGTTCCTGGGTGGCCGTTCACAAGTGTACATACTCCAGGAACCATAGACACGGCCTGAGTAGCCACTCAACATAAACCATACAACCTCTTACCACCCAGGTGTTTCATTCTTAACTTAGTATAATTTAGATTTTCACAAAAACAACATTTGCATAGCATCAAATAATTCTACTAAGTATTGCATAGGAACCTAGACACAGGAATAAGGGAATCTAAACATGGCTTGCATAGCAATACTATCCTACACATCCTTATTGAAAATACACTAAGTAATGCATATAGAAAATAGTAGGAAGTTTATGAGGTGTGCCACTTGCCTTTGAATGAAGTCTTTACTCACAAACTCTTTTCAACGAACTCGGGTCTCTCCGTTCAGTCTAAACAATATAAACAAACAAAAATACAACAATCATAAAACAAAACAACACAACACATACAAACAAGTTTCTTAAACTTCTAAGGAAAACATGACATGCATGATATGCAAATTATTTCTTAGGACTAGAAATGCATGTCATGCCATGAAAAATCTTTTAAGTTAATGCAAGGAAATGTGTTGGTCAAAATGACTAAGGACTAAGGTCAAGTTGGATAAAAATAACTTTGTTAAAATTTTATCTTGAATAAGCACTTTAATGACTTAGTCATGATGTGCATAAAATACTTAGAGAAAATACTAACTCTATTCTTCGAGGTGATCAACAATTATTATCAACTCTTGGTAAATTGGATATTCACTATGTACGTGCACATGTAAGGTTTGTCTCCAGGCCGCTTCATCTCACTATGCCGCTAGGATCCAACAAACTTCAAACATGGTAATAACATGATCAAAAATCGTTTATGTCTAAAGTGAAAGATAAGATTAGGAAAGAGGGAAAAGATAGAAAGAAAGAAAGACGTAGTTGGTCTTCCAGGCTTCATCTCTAGACTTTTAATATTCTCCTTGGTGATGTATTGATTGAATTCTTGTAGACTTAAATAATCTTCAAACTTGATGATTTTTGTATCACCTAGGCTGGTCTTGGATTTAACGTAGTCTTTATGAAGTCTCAGAGAAGAAGGGAGAAAAGAATGAGATAGGAAGCAAGACTTAGAAAATATTTGCTGGTTAGTCTTCATGAACTTCTTCTTGATTTTCTTCTAAGTGCTTCTACTCCTTGAAGATACTTCTGAAGTCTTGTTTTGGCTAAGTTCTTCATTGGCCTTCTAGCTCCATGTTGAAAATACTAAATGTCTAGTGCATAGCACTTTTACCAAAATACTAAGTTCGGAAATATTCCTAACTTAGAGAAAAATAATTAAGAGATTTCCTATGGGAAATATATCTATATGTGAAAATAAGTTATGCATGCAATGCACTTTTAAATCCTAAGAAATATCATACAAAATTTGTGATATTTATAAAGTATGCATTAGGCTATAAATGCAATTTAATTAATTTCTATTTTTGTAATATAATAAAAGGAATAACTATAAAGTTAAAGTTTTATGTGATTTTAAATTTTATAACAAAATTTTATAAAATGGTGTTAATAGGGAGAGGGTATTTAATTAAATTTATAGCAATTTGATTTAATCAAAAATAATGTTTCCATTAAAGTATGCATTAGGATGAACTTCATTTACATGTTGATGTTGCAGAGCACTCTAAGGATGTTGCAGATACTGTTTCTGCTTCAGCACAGAATGTTGCAGATCCTCAGCCTTTGCCTTCACAGAACTACCTTGCTGCAGTTCAGAATTTGCTAACCTCTATCACTGCCTCACCAACTGATCTCCTATTGTAGCACCCCAACTTTTATTAAAGTTGGAACACCTGTGTTATGTGCTAGTCCCTGGATCACTGCCAGCACCACAGTACAAAATATAGAGTATCATTGCATAAGTATTAAAATTGCTACAACGAGATCCAAAAATAATAGCCAAATATGGCTTTATTACAATTTGCATAGCCATGAAGGCTAGCTAAAGTTCAAAGTTCACAGCGAAAGCGAAATAACATTGAGCCTCATCTTCAAGCATGCGCCACAGACAGTCATGTTGGGTGTAGACTCGAGCCAAATCATTCAGCATCAGAATTTCCTGCACATTGGAATATGCAGCCCCCGAAGGAGGTCAATACAATGATGTATTGGCAAGTGACTATAGTGGATATATACTGGCAAGTCTAACATCTATATGCATATTTGGTTTGGTGGGGTTGAAGGCTATTTGCAGAAAGCAAGTTTTTTTCCTATCAATTTGTAAAACACTTTTATTTCTCGAAGATTTGGCACCGAGGGATAAAGCCCAAGTGCACCAACAATTCTTTCCTTAGTCAAATTTTACTTTATGAAAACAGTGTTGAGATTCTTCTGCCCATCCTTATCCAGTTGCTCAAGTAGTCCATATCCGAGGACACGGCTGAGAACTCAGATTGTCGACTCTGCAGAGGTTGTGCACTTTCACCTTTAGACTCAATTTGTCCGAGAAATCCTATACACGCGGAGTGTATTATGGAAAGGAGAGAATTGAGACAAGACCTTTCAGAAGAAGAATGCAACCATACTAGCAAAACCAGTTCCACCTATCATCTCTACATCTGCTTGTCAAGCTGACAGGTTGCACTCCCACAACTTAATCATTCTAGACAGAGCCCATTGTCAAAAGGTTGCACGGGAAGCTTCTAAACTTGGAGGGACTTGGTAATCTCTTCGTTCCTGGGTGGCCATCCACAAGTGTACTTCTGGGTAACAACCACCATACTCATGGCTCTAAGTAGAATAGACATTCATCCTAGGTGATGACAACCACAAGCATAGTCCCAAAAGCCACTCAACATAAACCATATCAACCAATTCCACCCAGATGTGTATTTTAGATTTTAACACTTAGAAACATTTCCATAACATGGTAAACACTTTTATAGCATGGCTAAGCAACTAATAAAATCTTTTCATGGCTGCTTAGGAAAAGGGTGGCTACACACTACTAGGATATTTGTAAAACACAAACTAACTTAGCATTATAAAATAAATCAAAAATCCCTATCATGCACACTACTCAAAATATACTACTTATGCATATATAAATTATGGGATATTGTATGAATATCACTTGCCTTGGTAACAGGAGGAACAAACACAGCAAGAATAACAATCACAAGCAATTCTTTCCTCTTCTTCACAATCTAGCACAAACAATGAATAAAAATAAATACCAACACAATAACATCACAACACTAAACATAATCATGTATGCATGAATGATATGCTATGATAATAGGACACACTTATTAATACTTCTTATTTCCGTCATTAATAAATGAATTATAATTTTCAGGTATTTCTTATTTTATTTATCAATTAAATAATTTTAAAATAGTATAGTAAAACTTTGATTTCTGTAATTACAACTTTTATTGTTTTTATGACATCTTCAATTTGGACATTTATTAATATTGCTGGACAGAGGGAAATAATACAATCCTAAAACAATTACATTTATTTCTAAATCATTTTTATTATTTAAGTTATTATTTTAATGGCCGAAATACTCCTCTGATAATTATACAAATTATAATTTGTCAAAGGGAAAAACAAATTATGTAGAAATAAACCAGATGAGCGGAGCTATCCGTGGATATAAAGTTTATCAAATTTGAACTTGTAGATCAAAAGTTATGAATTTTCTAAGTTTTGCATATTTTCTGTTTTATTTATAAAAATTCCTGCGAAAAAGAATTAACAGGGGCTACGTGGCGCGATCCTATTGGTCGGTACCGTTTCGACGCGGATCGGCTGCGAGAGCCGTCCGATCTAATTAAAAATGGACGCGCGAGATCTAATCGATCTAGATCCATTGGATCTAGATCTAACGGTCCACGATCCGTTGACCAAAAACGGGCGGCGCGGTCGCCGGAGACGCGCGGGGCGCGGCGGAGCCATGGCCAGCGTTTGCGCCCGAGGCGTTCTACGGTGCTAGGAGGAAACGGAGCTCACCAGGGGATGCACGACGTCGAGGGGAGGGCGATTGCGCGGTGGCGATGACCGGAGCGTCCTCGTCTCCCCGGAAGAGCTCGCCGGAGTTGCACACGACGACGGTTCCTCTCGGTCGTGGACGGAGGCGGGGTTTCGCTGCAAAAACACACGCCCCACCGTGTCAAATCGATGCGCATGGCTCCCAGGGAGCGAAGGGAGGTGGAAAGGAGGTCCGAGGTGGCCGGAGTTGCTCGGGCGGCGGAGTTCTTACCGACAGGCGACGGCGGGATTGCGTGAGCTCGAGCGGGCAGCCTATGGGCTCTCGGGTGGTGTGGTTTGGGGCAATCGGACGAGAGCGAGGAGGGATATTAGTAGGGAGAGGAGGCGAGATAAATGGAGCAGTAAATCGTCCATAATCGTGCGAATCAAATCGGTGTTTTCGGTCGGGGTCGGGGGCGTGATTTGGGGACGAACGTTTCCGCGGGGGTGATGACAGGTGGGTCCCACCTGTCAGCGACTGCGAGCGAGAGCGCGGGGCGCTGGGCCGTTGGCGGGCTGATGTAACATCCCAAATTTCTCAAAAATTTAAAGCTTTGCATTCATGCATCATGCATCATAAAAGTATGGCATTGAAATCACATAAAGAGTAAATTGAATTTTAATTATAAGTTTAAATAAGTTGTGGTCAATAAAGAGGTTAATTGAGCTCCTTATAAAAATATGTATTTTATTATTTTATTTATTTAACAAACCGATATCAAAAAGTTAAATATTAAATTAGCTTTTCAAAACATATTTTTATGAATTTTTCTGAAATGTTTTGATAAGTTTTAAAAATCAAATTGTTTGGAAAAGGGTTTAAACAGAAGAAGAAAAAAATGTGTTCGGGCTAGCTGGGCCGAGCCCCTCTGCTATCTGCCGAATGCGCACGAAGTAACGGCCCAGCAACCAGCCCACCTCCCTCCCTCTCTCACTGCCAGACGGGGCCCACTCGTCATCTTCATCGTCGTGAAGAACACGAACTCCACCGAAACCTAGATTGTTACGGATCAAAATCCGTTGGTAAATCGCGATTAAATCGCTCCCCTCCTTCCCCATATAAACCCCCTCTCCGCCGCCGTTCCCCGCACCCAAAAACCCTAACCAATACTCGCCGAAATCGCGGGAACGAGAGTTTCATCTCCGACATCGCCGCCGCCGCGTTTCGCTCCGTTCCGGTGAGTACGGCACCCAAGCACCACCTCCACACCCCCTCTGCGACTCCCCGTCTCCGTACGCACCTAACGGACTTGCTCCGGCCTCCTCTTTTGCCCCAGGGCGACTTATCCGTCGACGACCCGACGCCGCCGTCCGCCGTTCATCTCCGACGAGCACGCAGGGGAGGAGAAGACCACCTCGACCGCACCTACCTCGCCATCGAGTTCGTCAAAACGATCCGCTTCAAGTGGTGAGTTAAACCCTCTCTGATCGCACGACGGTTGGCCGTAGCCGCGACTCCGGCGATGGCGCCACCGCGGGCAGAAGATCACCGGCGAAACGCGCCGCCCGACCGTCCCCTTCTTACCCAGGCCGTCGGATTGATCTGGAGCGCTAGTTTTAAAGTAGATCGGACGGCTCCCGTGCCGATCCGCGGCGAAACGGTATCGGCCAATCGGAGCCCGCCGCGTGGCCTATTCATTTTTCTATTTCGGCTAAAAAATTGTTTTAAAAACAGAAAACAACACAAACTTACAAAATTCATAACTTTTGTTCTGTTTATCCAAATTTGATGAATTTTATATCCACGTGAAGCTCTGCTCGTGTAGTTTAGTATGGTTTCATTAGTTTATCCTTTTAGTGTATATTAAATTGCGGAATTTAATTGTTTAGCTTTCGGATATTAAATCTATAACTTAATTAATAAAATTTCTTTCCAAATAAATCCAATTGTTTTAGAGATTTATTAATGCCCTCTGTCCAGAGAGTGCAACATGAGTTTTATTTGAAACTTCTCATAATAGAATTAAAGAAATTGGTTTTAGAACTTAAAACTACTAATATGCTCAATATTATAAATGATTAAATAAAATATTAAAATATTGATCATTGCATTTCATGCATTAATAACAGAGAAATTAAAATGGTAATTATTTGGTCTTGTTAAGTTCATTACATATTAAGCATGCATACATATCTTTGTCTTGATATTTTAAGTGTTATGCTTGTGTGTTTATTTAGTTTTATTGTTTGTCTCTAGATTGTGAAGAGGAGGAAGGTCCTTGTGATTGTTATTCTTGCTGTGCTTGTTCCTCTTGTTACCAAGGCAAGTGACATTCATAATCTATCCTACGTTTTCTATATGCATTATTAGTAGATTTTGAGTAGTATGCATGATAGGGAAATTTTGAACTATCTTATAATGCTAAGTTAGTTTACACTTTGAAAATATCCTAGTAGTGTGTAGCCATCCCTCTTCATGCAGCCACCAAAAGTTTTATTAGATGCTTAGCTATGCTATAAAAGTGTTTACTTATCATGTTATAGAAATATTGCTAAGTGTTAAAACTTTGAATGCACACCTGGGTGGAATTGGTTGCTTGGTTTATGTTGAGTGGCTTTTGGGACCATGCTTGTGGTTGTCTTTGCCTAGGATGAATCTCTATTCTACTTAGGGCCATGAGTATGGTGGTTGTCACCCAGAAGTGCACTTGTGGACGGACACCCAGGAACAAAGAGATTTCTAAGTCCCTCCAAGTTTAGAAGCTTCCCGTGCAGCCTTCTGACAATGGGCTCTATCTAGAACTACTAAGTCGTGAGAGTGCAACCTGTCAGCTTGACAAGCAGATGTAGAGTTGATAGGTGGAACGGGTCTTGCTAGTATAGTTGTATTCTTCTTCTGAAAGTTCTTGTCTCAATTCTCTCCTTTCCTTAATGCACTCCGCGTGTATAGGATGTCTGGGTTAATTGAGTCTTAAGGTGAAAGTGCACAACCTCTGCAGAGTCGACAAACTGAGTACTCAGCCGTGTCCCCGGTGATGGACTACTTCGAGCAACTGGACAAGGATGGACGGAAGAATCTCAACATGGTGTTCATAAAGTAAAATTTGACTAAGGAAAGAATTATTGGTGCACTTGGGCTTCATCCCTTGGTGCCAAGTCTTTGAGAAATAAAGATGTTTTACAAAAGATAGGAGAAAACTGGCTTTCTGCAAAATAGCCTACAAACTCCACCAAGCCAAATATGCATATAGAATTAGACTTGTCATAATTTATCCACCATAGTCACTTGCCAATACTTCATTGTATTGACCTCCTACGGGGGCTGCATATTCAAATGTGCAGGTAATTCGGATGAGGAGTAAGTTTGGACTCGATTCTACACCCAACATGTCTGCTTGTGGCGTATGCTAAAAGAGGAGGCCCATTGCTTTTATTTTCGTTGTGAACTCTGAATATTTTAGCTAGTCTTCATGACTATGCACTTTGTTATAAAGCTATACTTGGCTATTTTTGGATCTCGTTGTAGTATTTTTGATACTTATGCAATGATACTATATATTTTGTACTGTGGTGCTAGCAGTGATCCAGGGACTAGCACATAACACAGGTGTTCCATCTTTATTTAAAAGATGGGGCGCTACAAAATGGTATCAGAGCTAAAGTGTTGCCTGTAGGTTCGAGCCCTTAGGATTGGTTAAGCCTCTTTTTGATCATAGTATTACCATCTTTGAAGAATGTTGGATCCTAGCGGCATAGTGGGATGAAGCGGCCCGGGACTAACCTTACATGTCCGCGTACATGAGACCTGTTCCACAATTATAAGTGGCTGGCCGGGTGTCTGTCTCTCTCACTTTAGTGAATATCCGACTTACAAAGAGTTGATAATAGTGTTGATCACCTGTTAGAAAAGAACTTCTTTTTCTCTAAGTACTTAAGTACACCACAATTAGTATATCTTACCTTTGTCTTGTTTTAACAAACTCTACCTTTATCACTTAAGGATGTCGTTCTTCATGTATCAAACCGCGGAGGACTTCAAGGACATGCGCTTTGGAAGATATCTTCTAGAGTTGGTAGAACTGTTGGCACTTCCAACACCCATCATCAAGGCAAGCCAGCTGAAGCACTTCAACAAAGAAGACTTATGGGGAATTCGCCTTTACCAACAAGGGCGCCAGACTGAACCCAAGACCGAAGACATTCAGTACAAGTCGATTAGTGACTCCTTGGAGAAAGGGCTGAATCTCGTCACGCAGGAGCTAATAGGACGTCTTTGCTTGCAATTCCAGGAAGAGTTAAAAGACCACTACTTTTCTCACCTTGGCCAACGTGACGAACATGGGATTCCTTACCTTGTTAGCGAGGAAGATAAAAACAAACCAGAACCTTTGTACCCATATCTCCAAGACTTAGAACTTCACCTCTGGCAACTCGAAGAGGATAGGCGCAACGAGCTGTTGAAGAATGATGAAATAATGGCACAAGTCAAGGAGACCCAAAAGAAGATCGAAGCCCAAGAAGAGGTGGCCAACACTCAAGAGAAGAAGTTCCAAAATCAAGAAAAGAGAATTAGAGACAAGAACAAGGAGATCAAGACCTTGAAGGATGAAATTCTGAGCAACTCGTCGAGTTCAAAGCTGATCGAGATTTGATCGAGACTCTACGCCGTGAGAAGAGAATGCTGCAAGAGAAGATTGAAGTCCTGGAGAAGGAAGCAATCGAGACTCTGCACCGGGAGACGACAAAATTACAGGAGAAGAACGAGGCCTTGGAGAAGGAGGTGAATGACTACAAGGAGATCCTTACGAAGGAAGGCATCACCATCGAGGAAGTCGAAGAAGATGAAGGAGACGTTATGGACGAAGTTTAGACTTAGTAGTTGGACCACCATATTCTCCCTCGTTTAGCTCGTCGTTCTTTTTAAAAACATTGATCTCCAACTTGTGGTGTGACAATGATAGAATGTTTGGTTTGCAGACTCTGTTGTTTTATTAAATCAACTTAGAATACTTGTTTCGTTTTGCTAAGTAGACAATTTGTTTCTAAGTAGTCTTATGAGTGTTGATTGTGTTGACTTGGTTGCTTTGCGCATGGGTAGGATTTTTCTTCTTTTAGTTCTGTCTATCTTTCACTCATCTATGCTGAAAAACCCTACAGATGCCTCCTCGTCGTGATACCAACAACGACGATGTCATGCAACAACTGATGGCCGCTCAAGCTCAGTTGATGAATATGATGACTCAATTCATTGCAGCAACCAACAACAACAACAACCACAACAACTACAACCCGCCACCTCCACCACCACCCCAAGTGGACAGACTTGCTAGATTCCTAAGGCTTAGGCCTAATAAGTTCTCCTCTGCTACTGAACCAATAGTGTCGGATGATTGGCTCCGTTTAGTCAACAAGGACTTAGTAACTTGTGAATGTTCTGAGGCAGAAAAAGTGAGGTTCACTGCACACCTGTTGGAAGGACCCGCAGCATTGTGGTGGGAGAATTATCAAGTGACTCATCCTTTGGATGGCATGACTTGGGATGCGTTCAAGGAAGGTTTCTAGAATGCTCACATCTCCTTAGGTATAATGAACCTGAAGAAAGAGGAATTTCGCAGCTTGAGGCAAGGAGGTAGAACCCTGAAGGAGTATATGGATGACTTCTGTATGCTATCAAGGTATGCGCCAGAGGACATTGACACTGATGCAAAGAGGAAGGAAAAGTTCCTCAATGGACTTAAGGGAGAACTGAAGATACCTTTGTCTGTGGCATATACTCCAAACTATCAAGCTTTGCTGGATCAAGCTATCACCCTGGACAACAACATAAGAAAGGAAGAGAATAGGAAGAGGAAGTTCAGTGCAAGTAAGGTTCATTCTGAAGGGACATATAAGAAACAACACACCTCTGAAGTCAGTAACCATAAACCCTGGAATCACTCCAACACTGGTAGTGGCCAAAAACATCATGGTCATAACCACAATGGAGGAAACAAAGGAAGCAATGGAGGATACAATGGAAATAATGGTGGATCCAGGGGAAACCATCATCGTGGACATAATCATGGGAATGGTAATCATCGCCCTAACTATGAAGGGAAGAAAGACTTGTCTAATGTGACCTGCTTCAAGTGCAAGAAGACAGGACATTATGCAACTGAATTCCCAGAGAAGAAAGCTGATGAAAATTCCAAGCCCAATCCTTTCCAGAAGGGACAAGTGAACCACATCAATGTGGAAGAAGTTCATGATGAACCTGATGCTGTGATTGGTACGTTCTTGCTCAACTCCTTTCCAGCATTAGTTTTATGTGATACTGGAGCATCTCATTCATTCATATCAAGAGCTTTTGTTAACAAACATGGGTTAGCTGAGGAAAGTTTAGGAAAACCTATTAGGGTAAGTTTACCTGGAGGAGAGATGATAGTAAATTCCGGGTGTAGGCAGTTAGACTTGCAAATCGGAAAACACACCTTCCCAACAGACTTAGTCATCCTAGAAACCCAAGGATTGGATGTTATCATCGGAATGGATTGGATGACCCGTTTTGAAGGAATCATAGATTGTGCAAATAGAGCAATCACCCTCACCACCCCAGAGAAAGGGAAGATTAAGTTCCGATCAACTTTCGAACTTAAGAAGGTTAGGCTAAATTCTCTTAAGGGGGTTAGCCTTGGTGATGTGCTTATTGTCAAGGAATACCCGGATGTTTTTCCTGAGGAACTACCGGGATTGCCACCCGATAGAGATGTAGAGTTTCTCATCGAACTGAAGCCGGGAACAGGACCAATAGCTAAAAGACCTTATCCTATGGCCGTCGATGAATTGAAAGAGCTCAAGAAGCAATTAGAGGAACATATCCAGAAAGGATTCATTCGTCCAAGTTCATCGCCATGGGGAGCACCAGTCTTATTTGTTAAAAAGAAGGATCAAACCCAGAGGCTAGTCACGGATTACAGAGATATAAACGAGCAAACTATCAAAAACAAGTACCCGTTACCCAAGATAAATAAACTATTTGATCAACTGGAAGGTGCTTGTGTTTTCTCAAAGATCGACCATCGATCGGGGTACCTCCAAATGAAAGTTAGAGAAATGGATATACCCAAAACTGCATTTGTTACGAGATATGGCTCTTATGAGTACACAGTAATGCCTTTTGGATTAACCAATGCACCAGCCTATTTCATGAATATGATGAATAAAGTGTTCATGGATTTTCTGGATAAATTTGTGGTAGTGTTCATAGATGATATTCTAATCTACTCTAAGAGTCACAAAGAACATGAAGAGCACTTGCGTCTGGTATTGCAGAGACTACGTGAACATAATTTGTATGCCAAGTACAGCAAGTGTGAGTTTTGGTTAGAACAAGTCGGATTTTTAGGCCATGTGGTGTCCAAGGAAGGTATAGCAGTGGATCCTGAAAAGGTTTCAGCTGTAACTAATTGGGAACCGCCGAAGAATGTTGGTGAATTACGAAGTTTTCTGGGCCTAGCAGGATACTACCGACGATTCATTGAAAACTTCTCCAAGATTGCCAAGGCCTTGACGGAATTATTAAAGAAGGAGAAGAAATTTGAGTGGACAGAGGCATGCGAAACCAGTTTTCAGGAGTTGAAGAAACGTCTGGTTTCAGCCCCAGTTCTATGCTTACCTGATTTGGAGAAGGAATTCCAAGTATACTGTGATGCTTCACGCCAAGGCTTGGGAAGTGTGTTGATGCAGGAAGGCAGAGTGGCATCTTATGCCTCTAGACAACTCAAGAAACATGAAGCAAATTATCCAACTCATGATCTCGAGTTAGCATCAGTAGTGCATGCCCTGAAAACTTGGAGACCCTACCTGATGGGAAAAAGATATGAGGTATTCACGGACCACAAAAGTTTGAAGTACATATTTACACAGAAGGAATTGAATATGAGACAAAGAAGATGGCTGGAACTTATTAAAGATTATGATCTAAGCCTTCAATACCATCCGGGAAAAGCTAATGTGGTAGCAGATGCTCTGAGTCGTAAGGTGTATGTGAATGGCCTTACAGCAGGATAATTACCCGAGGATTTATGCAAGGCATTCAAGGACCTCAGATTGGAAGTAGTACCTGAAGGGATTGTAACCTCATTAGTTGTACAGCCCACTTTGATGGACCAGATACGTGAAGCTCAGAAAGGAGACAAGGAAATAGAAGAGATCAAAGTCAATTTAAGAGATGGAAAAGCTAAAGGATTTCATGAGGATGAGCAGGGGATTTTGTGGTTTGAAAAACGTGTATGTGTGGTCAATGACCCTGATATTAGGAATTTAATTCTGCAAGAAGCTCATGAAACACCATATTCAATTTATCCGGGAAATACCAAGATGTATATGGATGTGAAAGAGAGATTTTGGTGGAATAATCTGAAGAGAGAAATAGCAGAATACATCGCTAAGTGTGATGTATGTAGTCGAGTAAAGGCAGAACATCAGAAACCAGCAGGACTCTTACAACCCTTGAAAGTACCGGACTGGAAGTGGGATTCCATTGGGATGGACTTCATCACTGGATTACCAAGGACCAGATCGGGTTATGATTCTATTTGGGTTATTGTTTGTCGCCTAACCAAAATAGCTCACTTCATACCCGTGAAGACCACTTATACTAGTGCAAAGCTAGCCGATATTTACATGAAGAGAATTGTGTGCCTTCACGGCGTCCCTAAGAGTATCGTGTCTGATAGGGGGACCCAGTTCACTTCTCATTTCTGGAAGCAGTTGCACGAATCTCTGGGAACCAGATTGGGATTCAGTACGGCTTTCCACCCGCAAACAGATGGTCAGACTGAAAGAGTGAATCAGATTTTAGAAGATATGTTAAGAGCTTGTGCGCTCGACTATGGATCTAGTTGGGATGATAATTTGCCATACGCTGAGTTCTCCTACAACAATAGTTACCAAGCCAGCATTGAGATGGCACCGTTTGAAGTCTTATATGGAAAGAAATGCACAACCCCACTGTTGTGGAGTGGTGTAGGAGAACGGAGTTTCTTTGGGCCTGATATAATACAGGATGCTGAAGAGAAAGTCAGGCTGATTAAGGACAGATTGAAAATAGCACAGTCACGCCAGAAAAGCTATGCAGATTCCAAGCGTAGAGAAGTCACCTATGAAGTGGGAGATAGAACCTATTTAAGGGTGTCACCACTTCGGGGTGTGAAAAGGTTTGGAATCAAAGGAAAGTTAGCACCTCGATTCATTGGACCATTCAAAATTCTTTCTCGCAAAGGTGAAGTGGCATATGAGTTAGAGCTACATGAAGTGCTGTCTGCTGTTCATAATGTGTTCCATGTCAGTCAGTTGAATAAATGTCATCCCGAGATGATGGGAGTTCCCTTAAAGGATAATGTACCCCTCGAGGAGGTACAATTGGAGAGTGACCTGACATACGAAGAGAAGCCCATCAAGATATTACAGACAGCAGAAAGAGTCACTCGTACCAAAACCATCAGGTTTTGCAAGGTCCAGTGGAATCATCACACCGAGGACGAAGCCACCTGGGAACAAGAGGATGACGTCCGAGAAGACCACCCACACCTATTTGCTGACCTTTCCGAAGGTCGAGGGCGAGCTTCTTCTTAAGGGGGTTAGTCTGTAACATCCCAAATTTCTCAAAAATTTAAAGCTTTGCATTCATGCATCATGCATCATAAAAGTATGGCATTGAAATCACATAAAGAGTAAATTAAATTTTAATTATAAGTTTAAATAAGTTGTGGTCAATAAAGAGGTTAATTGAGCTCCTTATAAAAATATGTATTTTATTATTTTATTTATTTAACAAAATGATATCAAAAAGTTATAAATTAAATTAGCTTTTCAAAACATATTTTTATGAATTTTTCTGAAATGTTTTGATAAGTTCTAAAAATCAAATTGTTTGGAAAAGGGTTTAAACAGAAGAAAAAAAATGTGTGCGGGCTAGCTGGGCCGAGCCCCTCTGCTATCTGCCGCGCGCGCACGAAGTAACGGCCCAGCAACCAGCCCACCTCCCTCCCTCTCTCACTGCCAGACGGGACCCACTCGTCATCTTCATCGTCGTGAAGAACATGAACTCCACCGAAACCTAGATTGTTACGGATCAAAATCCGTTGGTAAATCGCGATTAAATCGCTCCCCTCCTTCCCCATATAAACCCCCTCTCCGCCGCCGTTCCCCGCGCCCAAAAACCCTAACCAATACTCGCCGAAATCGCGGGAACGAGAGTTTCATCTCCGACATCGCCGCCGCCGCGTTTCGCTCCGTTCCGGTGAGTACGGCACCCAAGCACCACCTCCACACCCCCTCTGCGACTCCCCGTCTCCGTACGCACCTAACGGACTTGCTCCGGCCTCCTCTTTTGCACCAGGGCGACTTATCCGTCGACGACCCGACGCCGCCGTCCGCCGTTCATCTCCGACGAGCACGCAGGGGAGGAGAAGACCACCTCGACCGCACCTACCTCGCCATCGAGTTCGTCACGACGATCCACTTCAAGTGGTGAGTTTAACCCTCTCTGATCGCACGACGGTTTGCCGTAGCCGCGACTCCGGCGATGGCGCCACCGCGGGCAGAAGATCGCCGGCGAAACGCGCCGCCCGACCGTCCCCTTCTTACCCAGGCCGTCGGATCTAGATCGGATTGATCTGGAGCGCTAGTTTTAAAGTAGATCGGACGGCTCCCATGCCGATCCGTGGCGAACCGGTATCGGCCAATCGGAGCCCGCCGCGTGGCCTATTCATTTTTCTATTTCGGCTGAAAAATTGTTTTAAAAACAGAAAACAACACAAACTTACAAAATTCATAACTTTTGTTCTGTTCATCCAAATTTGATGAATTTTATATCCACGTGAAGCTCTGCTCGTGTAGTTTAGTATGGTTTCATTAGTTTATCCTTTTAGTCTATATTAAATTGCGGAATTTAATTGTTTAGCTTTCGGATATTAAATCTATAACTTAATTAATAAAATTTCTTTCCAAATAAATCCAATTGTTTTAGAGATTTATTAATGCCCTCTGTCCAGAGAGTGCAACATGAGTTTTATTTGAAACTTCTCATAATATAATTAAAGAAATTGGTTTTAGAACTTAAAACTACTAATATGCTCAATATTTTAAATGATTAAATAAAATATTAAAATATTGATCATTGCATTTCATGCATTAATAACAGAGAAATTAAAATGGAAATTATTTGGTCTTGTTAAGTTCATTACATATTAAGCATGCATACATATCTTTGTCTTGATATTTTAAGTGTTATGCTTGTGTGTTTATTTAGTTTTATTGTTTGTCTCTAGATTGTGAAGAGGAGGAAGGTCCTTGTGATTGTTATTCTTGTTGTGCTTGTTCCTCTTGTTACCAAGGCAAGTGACATTCATAATCTATCATATGTTTTCTATATGCATTATTAGTAGATTTTGAGTAGTATGCATGATAGGGAAATTTTGAACTATCTTATAATGCTAAGTTAGTTTACACTTTGAAAATATCCTAGTAGTGTGTAGCCATCCCTCTCCATGCAGCCACCAAAAGTTTTATTAGATGCTTCGCTATGCTATAAAAGTGTTTACTTATCATGTTATAGAAATATTGCTAAGTGTTAAAACTTTGAATGCACACCTGGGTGGAATTGGTTGCTTGGTTTATGTTGAGTGGCTTTTGGGACCATGCTTGTGGTTGTCTTTGCCTAGGATGAATATCTATTCTACTTAGGGCCATGAGTATGGTGGTTGTCACCCAGAAGTGCACTTGTGGACGGCCACCCAGGAACAAAGAGATTTCTAAGTCCCTCCAAGTTTAGAAGCTTCCCGTGCAGCCTTCTGACAATGGGCTCTGTCTAGAACTACTAAGTCGTGAGAGTGCAACCTGTCAGCTTGACAAGCAGATGTAGAGTTGATAGGTGGAACGGGTCTTGCTAGTATAGTTGTATTCTTCTTCTGAAAGTTCTTGTCTCAATTCCTCCTTTCCTTAATGCACTCCGCGTGTATAGGATGTCTGGGTTAATTGAGTCTTAAGGTGAAAGTGCACAACCTCTGCAGAGTCGACAAACTGAGTACTCAGCCGTGTCCCCGGTGATGGACTACTTCGAGCAACTGGAAAACGATGGACGGAAGAATCTCAACATGGTGTTCATAAAGTAAAATTTGACTAAGGAAAGAATTATTGGTGCACTTGGGCTTCATCCCTTGGTGCCAAGTCTTTGAGAAATAAAGATGTTTTACAAAAGATAGGAGAAAACTGGCTTTCTGCAAAATAGCCTACAAACTCCACCAAGCCAAATATGCATATAGAATTAGACTTGTCATAATTTATCCACCATAGTCACTTGCCAATACTTCATTGTATTGACCTCCTACGGGGGCTGCATATTCAAATGTGCAGTTAATTCTGATGAGAAGTAAGTTTGGACTCGATTCTACACCCAACATGTCTGCTTGTGGCGTATGCTAAAAGAGGAGGCCCATTGCTTTTATTTTCATTGTGAACTCTGAATATTTTAGCTAGTCTTCATGACTATGCACTTTGTAATAAAGCTATACTTGGCTATTTTTGGATCTCGTTGTAGTATTTTGATACTTATGCAATGATACTATATATTTTGTACTGTGGTGCTAGCAGTGATCCAGGGACTAGCACATAACACAGGTGTTCCATCTTTATTTAAAAGATGGGGCGCTACAGCTGATAGGCTACGCGCGCGCTGCAGATAGCCAACGGGCCGGCCCGATTTCCTTTTCTTTTTAAAAGAATTATTTCCTGTTTTTAAACACTGATTTCAAATATGATTTTTAAACCTATTCAAAACATTTCAGAAAAAATCATAAAAATATGTTTTGGAAAGGTTATTAAAAATGGGACTTTTTGACGTTATACTTACCCCTAAATAAATTGATAATATTTTATTTATTTTAGGAGTTTTAAGTGAACACTTTAT
Source organism: Poa annua (assembly GCA_026929855.1). Lineage (NCBI taxonomy): Eukaryota > Viridiplantae > Streptophyta > Magnoliopsida > Poales > Poaceae > Poa > Poa annua. The sequence continues at coordinate 34,696,715 of CM049431.1, forward strand.
GGAATTATAGTTTATTCAAATTTATAATTTGGAGTTTTATTTAATATTTTTGTGATATAGTTTTATGCCTAATGATGAATGATGCTTGAATGCAAAGTTTTAAATTTTTGCAAATTTGGGATGTTACAGACTAACCCCCTTAAGAGGAAGCTCGCCCTCGAGCTTCGGAAAGATCAGCAAAAAGGTGTGGATGGTCTTCTCGGAGGTCATCCTCTCGTTCCCAGGTGGCTTCTTCCTCGGTGTGATGGTTCCATTGGACTTTACAAAACTTGATGGTTTTGGTACGGGTGACTGTTTCTGCGGTCTGCAATATCTTGATGGGTTTCTCCTCGTAGGTCAGGTCACTCTCCAATTGTACTTCTTCGAGGGGTACAGTATCCTTTAAAGGAACTCCCATCATTTCGGGGTGACATTTCTTCAGCTGACTGACATGGAACACATTATGAACCGCAGACAGAGCTTTTGGTAGTTCTAACTCATATGCCACCTCACCCTTACGAGACAGAATTTTAAAAGGTCCAATAAACCGAGGTGCTAATTTTCCGTTAATTCCAAACCTCTTTACACCCCTGAGTGGTGACACTCTAAGATAGGTTCTATCGCCCACCTCGTAGGCGACTTCTCTACGTTTAGAATCCGCGTAGCTTTTCTGGCGTGACTGTGCTACCTTCAATCTATCTTTAATTAATCTGACTTTCTCTTCAGCTTCTTGGATTATATCAGGTCCAAAGAAATTTCGTTCTCCTACACCACTCCACAACAATGGGGTTGTGCATTTCTTCCCATATAAAGCCTCAAATGCTGCCATCTCAATGCTAGCTTGGTAACTGTTATTGTAGGAGAACTCAGCATAGGGTAGATTGTCATCCCAACTAGACCCATAATCAAGCGCACAAGCTCTTAACATATCTTCTAAAATCTGGTTTACTCTTTCAGTCTGACCATCCGTTTGCGGGTGAAATGCCGTACTGAATTCCAATCTAGTCCCCAGTGATTCATGCAACTGCTTCCAAAAATGGGATGTGAACTGGGTCCCTCTATCGGACACGATACTCTTGGGGACGCCGTGTAAGCACACAATCCTCTTCATGTAAATATCAGCTAGCTTTGCGCTGGTATAGGTGGTCTTCACGGGTATAAAGTGAGCTATTTTGGTTAAGCGACAAACAATAACCCAAATAGAATCATACCCTGATCTGGTCCTTGGTAACCCGGTGATGAAATCCATCCCAATAGAATCCCACTTCCAGTCCGGTACCTTCAAAGGTTGCAAAAGTCCTGCTGGTTTCCGATACTCAGCCTTTACTCGACCGCATACATCGCACTTAGCTATATATTCTGCTATTTCTCTTTTCAGATTGTTCCACCAAAATCTCTCCTTCACATGCATATACATTTTGGTATTTCCTGGATGAATGGAGTAAGGTGTTTCATGGGCTTCTTGCATAATTAACTTCCTGAGACCAGGATCATTTGCCACACATACACGTTTTTCAAACCACAAGGTTCCTTGCTCATCTTCATGAAATCCCTTGGCTTTTCCTGCTCTCAAATTGGCTTTGATTTCTTCAATATCTTTGTCTCCCTTCTGAGCTTCACGTATATTATCCATCAAATTTGGTTGTACTACCATCGAGGCTACAAAACCATCTGGTACCACTTCCAATCGGAGGTCCTTGAATGCCTTGCATAAATCCTCAGGTATTTCCCCTGCCGTGAGGCCATTCAAATAAACCTTACGACTCAGGGCATCAGCTACTACATTAGCCTTTCCAGGATGGTATTGAAGACTTAGGTCATAATCCTTGATAAGTTCTAACCATCTTCTCTGCCTCATGTTCAATTCTTTCTGAGTGGAAATATACTTCAAACTTTTGTGGTCAGTGAACACTTCACATCTTTTTCCCATTAGGTAGGGTCTCCAAGTTTTTAGGGCATGTACTACTGAGGCTAACTAGAGATCATGAGTGGGATAATTTGTTTCATGCTTCTTGAGCTGTCGAGAGGCATAAGATGCCACGCTGCCTTCTTGCATCAGCACACTTCCCAGGCCTTGGCGTGAAGCATCACAGTATACTTGGAATTCTTTCTCTAAATCAGGTAAGCATAGAACTGGGGCTGAAACTAGTCGTTTCTTTAACTCCTGAAAACTGGCTTCGCATGCGTCAGTCCACCCAAATTTCTTCTCCTTCTTTAATAATTCCGTCAGTGCCTTGGCGATTTTGGAAAAGTTTTCTATAAATCTTCGGTAGTATCCTGCTAGACCAAGAAAACTTCGTAATTCTCCAACATTCTTTGGTGGTTCCCAATTGGTTACAGCTGAGACCTTTTCAGGATCCACTGCTATACCCTCCTTGGATACTATGTGTCCTAGGAATGCGACTTGTTCCAACCAAAATTCACACTTGCTGAATTTGGCATATAACTTATGTTCACGCAGTCTCTGTAATACTAGGCGCAAATGCTCTTCATGTTCTTTGTGACTCTCGGAGTAGATCAGAATGTCATCTATGAACACTACCACAAACTTGTCCAGAAAATCCATGAACACTTTATTCATCATATTCATGAAATAAGCTGGAGCATTGGTTAATCCAAATGGCATTACTGTATACTCATAAGAGCCATATCTTGTAACAAACGCTGTTTTTGGTATATCCATCTCTCTAACCTTCATTTGGAGATATCCTGATCGAAGATCAATCTTGGAGAACACACATGCACCTTTCAATTGATCAAATAATTCATTTATCTTGGGTAACGGATACTTGTTCTTGATGGTGTGTTCATTTATATCTCTGTAGTCCGTGACTAGTCTCTGGGTTTGATATTTCTTTTTGACAAAAAGAACTGGCGCTCCCCAGGGCGAAGAACTTGGACGGATAAATCCTTTCTGAAGGTGTTCCTCTAGTTGTTTCTTGAGTTCTTTCAGTTCATCGACGGCCATTGGGTAAGGTCTCTTGGCTATTGGTCCGGTACCCGGTTTTAGTTCAATGAGAAATTCCACATCTCTATCAGGTGGCATTCCCGGTAATTCTTCTGGGAATACATCTGGGTACTCTTGGACAATCAGCACATCACCAAGGCTAACCCCCTTAAGAGAATTTAGCCTAACTTTCTTAAGTTCGAAAGTTGATCTGAATTTAATCTTTTGTTTTTCTGGGGTGGTGAGGGTGATAGCTCTGTTTGCACAGTCTATGATTCCTTCAAAACGTGTCATTCAATCCATTCCGATGATAACATCCAAACCTTGGGTTTCTAGGATGACTAAGTCTGCTGGAAAAATATATTTTCCAATCCTTAATTCTAACTGCCTACAGCCTGAATTTACTATCATCTCACCCCCAGGTGAACTCACTCTAATAGGTTTTCCTAAGCTTTCCTCGGCTAGCCCATGTTTGTTTACAAAAGCTCTTGATATGAATGAATGCGATGCTCCAGTATCAAATAAGACCAATGCTGGAAAAGAATTGAGTAGGAACTTACCAATCACAGCATCAGGTTCATCATGAACTTCTTCCACGTTGAGGTGATTTACTTGTCCCTTCTGGAAAGGGTTGGGCTTGGAATTTTCTCTCTGGGCAATCAGTAGCATGTGTCCTGTCTTCTTGCACTTGAAGCAAGTCACATTAGACAAGTCTTTCTTCCCTTCAGTGTTAGGACGGGGATTACCATTTCCATGATTATGGCCATGGTGATGGTTTCCCTTGAACCCACCATTATTTCCTTTGTACCCTCCATTGTGGTTATGACCATGATTCTTTTGGCCACTACCATTGTTGGAGTAGTTCCAGGGTTTATGGCCACTAACTTCTAAGGTGTGTGGTTTCTTGTGAGCCCCTTCTGTGTTACCTTTACTTGTACCAAACTTCCTCTTCATATTCTCTTCCTTTCTGATGTTATTGTCCAGGGTGATTGCCTGATCCAGCAAAATCTGATAGTTAGGAGCATATGCCACAGACAAGGGTATCTTTAGTTCTCCCCGAAGTCCATTAAGGAATTTGTACTTCCTCTTAGCATCAGTGTCGATGTCTTGTGGTGCGTACCTTGATAGCGTACAGAAGTCATCTATATACTCCTTCAGAGTTCTACCTCCCTGCCTCAAGCTACGAACTCCTCCTTCTTCAGATTCATTATGCCAGAGGAGATGTGAGCATTGCGGAAACCATCCTTGAACGCATCCCAAGTCATGCCATCCAAGGGATGGGTCACTTGATAGGTCTCCCACCACATGGCAGCAGGTCCTTCCAATAGGTGAGCAGTGAACCTCACCTTTTCTGCCTCAGAACACTCACAGGTTACTAAGTCCTTGTTGACTGAACGGAGCCAGTCATCCGTCACTATGGGTTCAGTAGCAGAGGAGAACTTATTAGGTCTAAGCCTGAGAAATATTGCAAGTCTGTCCACAGGAGGTGGGGGTGGTGGTGGATGGTTGTTATTGTTGTTGTTGTTGTTGTTGTTGGTTCCTGCAATGAACTGGGTCATCATAGTCATCAGTTGGGCTTGAGCTGCCATCAGCTGTTGCATAGCTTCGCTGTTGTCGGTATCACGATGTGGAGGCATCTGTGGGGTTTTTGCAGGGATGAGTAAAAGATAGATAGATCTATAAGGAGGAATCCTACCCATGCACAAAACAATCCAGTCAAGCACACCATCAACAACACACCACTTATAAAAACAATCAGCAAACAAATCAAAACCTTTGGTTTAAGGAAAGCGATATAAAAGTTTGGAAAATAAACTCGCGAGGTTCCGAGGATACAAGGGAATGTACTGCCTTGCCACAAGTTGGTAGGTCAATACAAGACCGAGACAAAGTGGTGTATGATAAATGGTAGTCTCACTAACTAACTACTCGACCATATCCTCTTCTTCCTCTTCAATTTCCTGAATCTCGATTCCTTCATTGGCGAGTACATCCTTGAGTTCCTTTACTTCTTTCTCCAGGGCAAGGTTCTTCTCTTGCAGCTCTCTCTTCTCAGTACGAAGCCTTTTGATCAAGTCACTATCAGCCTCGAACTCGACTTCATTGCTCTCGAGTTCTTCCTTTTGTTCCCTGATAGTCTTGTTCTTCTCTTGAACTCTTTTCTCTTGTCTCATGTACTTCTCCTCTTGTGCAGCGAATCTCTCTTCCTGTGCCTTAGTCACTTCCTCTTGAACCTTCACCTTCTCTTCGTTCTCCTTAAGTAGGGCACATAACTCATCGTTCTTCAGGAGCTCGGTGCGTCGATCTTCATATAGTTCGGTGACAAGGATTTCCAGCTCCTGGAAATAAAGACTAAGGGGTTTTGCCTTGCCTCTTTCTCCGACATCATACAGGTAAGGTTCTCCATCCTCGTTTCTCCTTCCTAATAAAATGGAGTAGTGGCCCCTCAACTCTGTGTTGTAGCGTCCGCAAAGGCGCCCAATCAAATCTTGCATGACTAGATTGAGCCCTTTGTCTTTGGAGTCACTAACCATTTTGATCTCCAGTGGGGGCTCCACTCCACGTCCTGGCTGTGTTGCTTTTATTCCCCAGCAACCCTCTTTGTTAAACTTCTTCAGAATGAATCCCTTTACTTGGGGTAGTGGTAACCCTATCTTCTCGCCGATGTCGAGAAGGTAACAGCCAAAACGGGTGTTCTGGAAGTCCTCTGCAGTGGTGAAGTGAAAGCTCGTCATCCTTTAGGTAGGAAAGAAAGGAAATTAAAACAAGAATTGCATAAGATAAGGAAGTACTAGTCATGGTGTGTATTATTAATTTAGAGGGATACTAAGTCAAAATCCTAAGGTGATCAACATATATTAACAACTCTTCGTAAATTGGATTTTCACTATAGTGAGAGAGATAGACACCCGGCCAGCCACTTATATTGTGGAACAGGTCTCATGTACGTGGACATGTAAAGTTTGTCCCGGGCCGCTTCATCCCACCATGCCGTTAGAATCCGACATACTTCAAAGATGGTAACATTATGACCAAAAAGGGCTTAACCAATCCTAGGGGCTCGAACCTACAGGCAACACTTTGCTCTTATACCATTTTGTAGCACCCCAACTTTTATTAAAGTTGGAACACCTGTGTTATGTGCTAGTCCCTGGATCATTGCATAAGTATTAAAATTGCTACAACGAGATCCAAAAATAATAGCCAAATATGGCTTTATTACAATTTGCATAGCCATGAAGGCTAGCTAAAGTTCAAAGTTCACAGCAAAAGCGAAATAACATTGAGCCTCATCTTCAAGCATGCGCCACAGGCAGTCATGTTGGGTGTAGACTCGAGCCAAATCATTCAGCATCAGAATTTCCTACACATTGGAATATGCAGCCCCCGAAGGAGGTCAATACAATGATGTATTGGCAAGTGACTATAGTGGATATATACTGGCAAGTCTAACATCTATATGCATATTTGGCTTGGTGGGGTTGAAGGCTATTTGCAGAAAGCAAGTTTTTTTCCTATCATTTTGTAAAACACTTTTATTTCTCGAAGACTTGGCACCGAGGGATAAATCCCAAGTGCACCAACAATTCTTTCCTTAGTCAAATTTTACTTTATGAAAACAGTGTTGAGATTCTTCTGCCCATCCTTATCCAGTTGCTCAAGTAGTCCATATCCGGGGACACGGCTGAGAACTCAGATTGTCGACTCTGCAGAGGTTGTGCACTTTCACCTTTAGACTCAATTTGTCCGAGAAATCCTATACACGCGGAGTGTATTATGGAAAGGAGAGAATTGAGACAAGAACTTTCAGAAGAAGAATGCAACCATACTAGCAAGACCAGTTCCACCTATCATCTCTACATCTGCTTGTCAAGCTGACAGGTTGCACTCCCACAACTTAATCATTCTAGACAGAGCCCATTGTCAAAAGGTTGCACGGGAAGCTTCTAAACTTGGAGGGACTTGGTAATCTCTTTGTTCCTGGGTGGCCATCCACAAGTGTACTTCTGGGTAACAACCACCATACTCATGGCCCTAAGTAGAATAGACATTCATCCTAGGCGATGACAACCACAAACATAGTCCCAAAAGCCACTCAACATAAACCATATCAACCAATTCCACCCAGATGTGTATTTTAGATTTTTAACACTTAGAAACATATCCATAACATGGTAAACATTTTTATAGCATGGCTAAGCAACTAATAAAATCTTTTCATGGATGCTAAGGAAAAGGGTGGCTACACACTACTAGGATATTTGTAAAACACAAACTAACTTAGCATTATAAAATAAATCAAAAATCCCTATCATGCACACTACTCAAAATATACTACTTATGCATATAGAAATTATGGGATATTGTATGAATATCACTTGCCTTGGTAACAGGAGGAACAAACACAGCAAGAATAACAATCACAAGCAATTCCTTCCTCTTCTTCACAATCTAGCACAAACAATGAATAAAATAAATACCAACACAATAACATCACAACACTAAACATAATCATGTATGCATGAATGATATGCTATGATAATAGGACACACTTATTAATACTTCTAATTTTCTATCATTAATAAATGAATTATAATTTTTAGGTATTTCTTATTTTATTTATCAATTAAATAATTTTAAAATAGTATAGTAAAACTTTGATTTCTATAATTACAACTTTTATGGTTTTTATGACATCTTCAGTTTGGACATTTATTAATATTGCTGGACAGAGGGAAATAATACAATCCTAAAACAATTACATTTATTTCTAAATCATTTTTATTATTTAAGTTATTATTTTAATGGCCGAAATACTCCTCTGATAATTATACAAATTATAATTTGTCAAAGGGAAAAACAAATGATGTAGAAATAAACTACATGAGCGGAGCTATCCGTGGATATAAAGTTTATAAAATTTGAACTTGTAGATCAAAAGTTATGAATTTTCTAAGTTTTGCATATTTTCTGTTTTATTTATAAAAATTCCTGCGAAAAAGAATTAACAGAGGCTACGTGGCGCGATCCTATTGGTTGGTACCGTTTCGACGCGGATCGGCTGCGAGAGCCGTCCGATTTAATTAAAAATGGACGCGCGAGATCTAATCGATCTAGATCCATTGGATCTAGATCTAACGGTCCACGATCCGTTGACCAAAAACGGGCGGCGCGGTCGCCGGAGACGCGCGGGGCGCGGCGGAGCCATGGCCGACGTTTGCGCCCGAGGCGTTCTACGGTGCTAGGAGGAAACGGAGCTCACCAGGGGATGCGCGACGTCGAGGGGAGGGCGATGGCGCGGTGGCGATGACCGGATCGTCCTCGTCTCCCCGGAAGAGCTCGCCGGAGTTGCGCACGACGAAGGTTCCTCTCGGTCGTATACAAAGGTGGGGTTTCGCTGCAAAAACACACGCCCCACCGTGTCAAATCGATGCGCACGGCTCACAGGGAGCAAAGGGAGGTGGAAAGGAGGTCCGAGGTGGCCGGAGTTGCTCGGGCGACGGAGTTCTTACCGACGGCGACGGCGGGATTGCGTGAGCTCGAGCGGGCAGCCTATGGGCTCTCGGGTGGTGTGGTTTGGGGCAATCGGACGAGAGCGAGGAGGGCTATTAGTAGGGAGAGGAGGCGAGATAAATGGAGCAGTAAATCGTCCATAATCGTGCGAATCAAATCGGTGATTTGGGGACGAACCTTTCCGCGGGGGTGATGACAGGTGGGTCCCACCTGTCAGCGACTGCGAGCGAGAGCGCGGGGCGCTGGGCCGCTGGCGGGCTGATAAGCTACGCGCGCGCGGCAGATAGCCAACGGGCCGGCCCGGTTTCCTTTTCTTTTTAAAAGAATTATTTCATGTTTTTAAACACTGATTTCAAATATGATTTTAAACCTATTCAAAACATTTCAGAAAAAATCATAAAAATATGTTTTGGAAAGAATATTAAAAATGGGACTTTTTGACATTATACTTACCCCTAAATAAATTGATAATATTTTATTTATTTAAGGAGTTTTAAGTGAACACTTTATGGAATTATAGTTTATTCAAATTTATAATTTGGAGTTTTATTTAATATTTTTGTGATGTAGTTTTATGCCTAATGATGAATGATGCTTGAATGCAAAGTTTTAAATTTTTGCAAAATTTGGGATGTTACACCTATCTTCTTTATCTGACAATATAGTTGTGGGCACATCTTGTCAGATTGTCGAGGTGGAAACAGAAGGGTCTTCTCAGAGGAAATGCATTCTTCATATCAACACAAAAGCTGCCAATCCTAAGCCTTCTTCCTCGGTGCAGCTAACTGAACTAGAGGATGGGGGTACTGTTCTGGACCCTGCTTCTGTCTCTGTCAGGAAGAGAAAGTGTAAAGCTCCTTACACTACTGAGCTAATTAGGAGGAGCTCCAGGTTAGCTAAAATTAAGGATGGATTCAAGGATGCCAAAGATGCTGAGGTTTATGCCAAAGAACATGTGAAAAAATACACTGCCTCTGTCATTGATTCTGAAGCTGCCACACCTCCTCACTTGCCTATTGATTTATTGCAGTCCATTGCTACTGGGCCCTGCCAGATGCATCTTGACGATGTTTCTGATGATCATCTCAACTATGATAGTACCAATGATAGTGTGGAATGAAGCTACTTCATGCTGGGGTCTGATCCTATCTGACGAGCGCAGTCAGATTCAAAGGATTTATTTTGTGGTCTCTTATGTTCTGAATTTTAAGAGTCAATGGCATGTAATAAGACTGTATTTGGCTTTATGTTGCGCAGTGAACACCTGTCACGTGTCTGTGTGTGGTGGCAGTTCTGTGATGCTTTGTGGGGATCATGTGTTATATCAGTCTTCATTGTCTCACTCTACTTTGTCAGTGACTAGTTGGAGTTCTGTTATCCTTATCTGGCAGTTCTGTTTTTGGTGGTCTTGCTGTTTTGCATGTTATGGGCATTTTAGGATCTGCGTCTTTTCTTTGTTCACATGCCTTTGCTATCTTACATGCAAACTGAGCTTTTTAATTCTGCTCAGTGCTCACTCACCTGCATTGGTTTTTAATGAGTAGAAAATGGATTATCTTAGACTGGAATTTACGGGGGATTAATTCCCAATTGAGGTGGAATGACATCAGACAAAAATAGAGGAATCTAATTGCAATATCTTGTGCTTTCAAGAAACTAAAAGAGAGAATTTTGACCTGTCTTATATCAGAAACTTTGCGCCCCGGCGATTTGATCAGTTTATCCACTCTCCGTCTATAGGTAGTTCTGGTGGTCTGATTATTATCTGGAATAGTCATGTATTCACAGGGCAACAGATTAGTACCTCTCGTTATCATATCACTGTGTAATTCTCTTGTAATATCAGTGGTCATATCTGGTATCTTACTAATGTTTATGGACCCATCAGCCTGACGAGAGATCCTTTTTTATCAATTGGCTGCTTAATATAGATTCCTCCCCAATGGATAATTGGATTATTATGGGTGATTTTAATCTGGTTCGAGGTCCAGAAAACAGAAACAGGCCAGGTGGAGATGTTAACAACATGATTGCTTTCAATAGACTGATTAGCCATCATGATCTGGTTGAAATTCCTTTGAAAGGTCGAGCATTTACTTGGAGTAATATGCAAAACCCACCACTTTTGGAAAAGCTTGACTGGGTTTTTACCTCTGCAATTGGACATCAAACTTTCCAAACACTTTGGCTAACCCTCTTGCTAAATTATCTTCTGATCATGTCCCAATGCAAATTCAGATAGGAATTGACATCCCTAAGTCAAGGATCTTTCGGTTTGAGGAGCAATGGATAAATTTTAATGGTTTCAAGGAGACCATCACACAGAATTGGCATAATCCTGGCCTCTTCAAAAATGCTGCTCAGGATATAACTGCCAGACTAAAGCATCTCAGATATGGGTTAAAAAAATGGAGTAAAAGTTTATCTCAGCTAAACAAAATTATTTATTCTTGTTGCTTTGTGCTTGCTATGTTAGATGGTCTGGAAGATCAAAGGAGGTTGTCCATTCCTGAAGTCAATTTCAGAAAAACTATTAAGACCCATCTCTCAAAGATCCTAGAGGCCAAAAGAATCTATTGGAGGAATAGGGCTAAGATTAGATGGGCTAAACTTGGTGCTGAGAATACCAGGTTTTTTCACACCTTTGCAACTAAAAGCTTCAGAAATAATTTTATTGCCAATATTACTACTGATGATGGTCGTATTGTCTGTGATCATGAGGATAAGGCAGCTATTTTGTGGCATGCTTTCAAGAAGAGAATTGGGTGTTCTGATAACCCTGAGATGTTGTTTGATCTTCTGAACCTAGTGGTGCCTAACAGTCTCATTGATTTTTCTGCCTTAGAAGCTCCTTTTACTGAATCAGAGATTGATGGGATAGTGAAAGAGATGCCTACTGACAAGTCTCCTGGACCTGACGGTTTTAATGGAGCATTCCTGAAAAATAGCTGGGATACTGTGAAGGAGCAGTTTTATTACCTTTGCTTCAAGTTCTATGAGGGTAATTTGGATATCACTAGCATTAATTCTGCCTTTATCACTCTGATCCCCAAGAGATCCAATCCTGAGGGGGTCAATGATTATAGACCAATTTCTTTGGTGAGTATCACACTTAAACTTATCACTAAGCTCTTGGCCAATAGAATGCAGAAGGTGATTGTTAGAGCTTTACATAAAAATCAGTACGGTTTTATTAAGAGTAGAACCATCCAAGACTGTCTTGCATGGGCATTTGAATATATCCACCTTTGTCATAAGTCAAAAAAGGAAATCATTATCCTTAAGCTTGATTTTGAAAAAGCTTTTGATAAGGTGGAGTATAGTGCTATCCTTCTTATGTTGGAACATATGGGATTCGGGGAAAAATGGATTGGCTGGATAAAATCCATCTTATACTCTCCTTCTGCTAGTGTTCTCTTAAATGGTGTGCCGGGGAAAAAAATATTCTGCAAACGTGGTGTCAGGCAAGGTGACCCCCTTTCACCTCTTCTTTTCGTTTCTACTGCCGAGCTCTTGCAGTTTGTTATTAATGAGGCCTGGAGAATTGGTGATCTGGATTTACCTCTTGATAGCTCATTTGGTTTGGACTACCCAATTATAGAATATGCAGATGATACACTGCTGATCATGCCAGCTTGTAATATTCAGTTAAACCGACTCAAAGTTTTGCTGGATAAGTTCTCCTCCTCAACTGGTTTAAAGGTGAATTTTCAAAGTCCTCTTTGGTGCCTATTAACATTTTGGAACAACAGAGTCAGGAACTTGCTCAGACCATTGGCTGCCAGGTTGAATCCTTACCTTTCACCTATCTTGGTTCACCACTAGGCACTACTAGGCCTAGGATGGAGGATCTGCTTGGTATTATACAAAGAATTGACAGAAGACTGGTTGGGATTGCTGATACACTCTCATATGATGGTAGACTTATTGTTGTTAAATCTATTATATCGGCCATCCCGAATTTTGCAATGTGCACCTTAAAGCTGCCTCTGGGTTTTTTGGATTATGTGGAAGGAAATACAAGAGGTTTCTTCTGGAGAGGAAAGGATATTCACAAAAAAGGAAAATGTCTGGTTAAATGGGATACAGTATGCAAACCAAAAAAGGCTGGAGGCCTTGGTGTTCTAAATCCTATTAAAACACCTTTTTAAGTTTATGAACAAGGTAGATGTGCCATGGGTTCAGCTCATTTGGCAGGCACATTATGCTGATGGCAAGGTCCCTCAAAATTCTAATGCTTGTGGTTCATTTTGGGGGAAGGATTGCTTGACACTACTGACTACCTTTTTGGAGTTAGCTTCAGTTAAACCTGGTGATGGTAGTACTATTCGGCTGTGGTTTGATAATTGGTCGGATGATCTCTTGCGAAATAAAATGCCCCATCTTTGCTCTTTTGCGAGGAGTCAGGAGATTACCTTAAAACAAGCTATTGCTATATTCAGCGATGAGAATATCTTTGATATGTTTTATACTCCTATTTCTCCTATAGCAGCTCAACAATGTGTTGACCTTCAGTCTACACTACTTAGTAGAGATGGCATATCTGCCCCTGATCAGTGGTTGCTCTCATCTTCACTCAAACCTTATTCCAGCAAACGGGTCTATGCTAGACTTTCACCTCCAGGTCTGGCTCCTATACCCATGAGTTGGATATGGAAATCTTGTGTTCTCCCAAAGCATAAAATTTTCTTTTGGTTGCTCCTTCAAGATAGGTTGAACACAAGGGATTTGTTGGCAAGAAAGAATTTCATCATTGAATCTTATGATTGCATTCTTTGCTCTGACAGTGGTTCTAAGGATTACAGACACCTTTTCTTTGATTGTGATTTTAGCCGTAATTTCTGGTGGAGGCTTAATATTGAGTGGAATGCTGATCTTGATTTGATGCTTATGTTGATGGAAGCCAAACGAAGATACAATTTGATTTGCTTCAAGGAATCACTCATTGTTGGATGCTGGGCGATCTGGACGCACAGAAACAGAAGTATTTTTGATAATCAGAAGATTGACCTGGATGTTTGTTTCCAGGATTTTGTTTGTTGTTTTAAACTTGTGATGCACCGACCTAAGCCCTCTCTTAAGGAGGGTATGTCCCAGTGGCTAGACACCTTATGAACACCTGCTATGTAACATTTATTTGTTTCGAATGAGAAAATAGAAAATGAGACAGTAGGGTTTTACCCTACTGTTTTGCGCTTCAAAAAAAATGTTTCCATTAAAAGTTATGTCAAAAATAGTCAAACTATTCAAATTAAATATATAACTATCAAATCATGAAAATAATACTCAAAAATATTTTATAACAGAGGCATCAAGTTACAATTATTCTAAAGTTTCTAAAACAATTTTATTTGCAATTTTTGGATTTATAGATTTAAAGTTATTACAAATATACTCAAACCATCCATTTGAAATTTGAATAATTTATACTATATCAAATTTGAATTCTACATGTCAAGGGCTTTCTAGATCTAGAATATTCTACATGTCAAGGGCTTTCCAAATATATAAAAATATTTGAATTTGGATATGTGAGTAAAAAGTTATAACAATTCTAAGTTGCAGGGTCTTTTCTGTAAAACTGCCAAAAATTTAAATCGAGAAATTCGTTTTACACGTCAGCGCTGATTGGACGCTGACGAGGCACGACGTGGCGCTAACTGTGCGTGCTGACTGGATCCTACGTGGATAAGTGGATGGATCTGGGCCGTCAGATCTGGATCTGGCGGTCCAGATCGGATCGTACCGTTTCAAAATAAGTCATCTAATCTTAGCCACACAAAGTAAATCGGACGGTCCTGGGCGATCGACCAGAACGGTGCGGCACATCTCGCCGGACTTGGAGAAGACGGCGGCGCTCGCTCCGGCGTGGACGCTCCGGTCGCTGTAGTCTCTCACCGGACGCGCGGAGAGCTGCTCCGGACGCGACGAGTCGTGGGGGAGACGATGGAGGCGACGGCGTCGCGCAATTCCTCCTGGAGCGGTCGAACACGGCGGGGAGGATGCGGACGTGCCGGCGTCGTCGGGTCGAGCTCGTTTGCTCGTTTCCTGCACAAAGACAGTAGCCCAAGGGCATGAGCTGATGTGCAAGGACGCGGGGAAGAAGAGGGGGTCAGTCTCGGGCTCTGGTTCTTCTTTACCTCGCCGGGGATCGAAGGAAACGGCGGTGGAAAGGGCGAACTCCGGCGAGCTCTCGCGGCAGCCTGGGGGTGTATTAGGGGCTAGGCTTTGTGGCAAAAGGAAGAGGAGGTCGTGGGGTTTAACCAGAGGTAGAGGAGAGAAACAAATCGCGACGATCTCGCCCGGATTTTTGAAAGGAATCACGGCGGGATTCTCGGCCGGAGGTTGAAGACGATGCTGACGTCAGCATGACGTCACTGATTTTTCTTTTTCTTTTTCTGATTTTTCATTTAATTAATATCTTTTGATTTATAACTCAAAATGAAGTCAAATCAATTTTTAAAGATTTGTAAAATCAATATCTTTGTGTTAAACCAGTTGTGGGCATGTTTTGAAAACTTTTTGAAATTAATAAATTTTAAATATTGGTTTAAGACTAATTTGATATTTAATCTCAAATTTTAAAATAAAGCCTAATTAGATTTTATCTTGGCTAAATAAAATTTGTAAAAATACCCACCTTCAAATATGTTTGAATTCAATTTATTTAAACTCATTTTCAAATTCTAAATTCATTTTTGGCTTTAATATAATTATTAAATAATATAACACAACTATATGAAAATTGAAAAGGGAAATATAATGTATTCATTTTTAATTCAAATAATTTGTGCACCATTATATTTTATATTGAGATAAATCATTAGAAAATCTTATAACAACTTTGGAGAAGACTTTAGATTTAATTCATTTCTTATATAGAAAATATATTCATGAAAATCGTGTTATGTTTTGAAAATAAATGAAAATCATTTAAGCTAATGAAATGTCAATTTGGATAATTCATTAATTATAAAACATATGAAGTTTTAAAGTTAGGAATTATAAACTTATAATTTCCAAAACTATAATTTGAATTTAGTTAAATGAATGAAAACCATTTGGCAAATATACCATTTTAATTAGTCTTGAATTTATGAGTGGATATGGCTAAGTGGTTGAAAATCAATTGCTTATAAGTAAACTATTTTATTAGAATACAATGGTTTGAAGTTTGTAAAATATTTGTCTATTTTTATATTGAGGTTTTAAGAAATACAATGGATAATAAATTGTTTAACTTGAAACAAGTTTTGAAAATAATAACTGAGATATTTGAAATACTAAACTCTTTCGATATGTTTTAAGTCTTTCATAGTTAGTTTTCTTATGCATTTTAATATTTTATTTTAATCAAAACAAATTTTTAAATTTTAGTGATTTTTGAACATTATAAAATGTTGAGATGTTACACATGGTGACGTAGAGCCCTACGGTGACGATGCCCACTCCTGGCAGGCTGCCGGGGAGAATTCTGATCTCTCCCGAATGGTTTTGACGGCGGCGGTGGCTTGGGACCCGTGGAGGAAAATATGAACACCGTCCTAGGGTTTTTGTTTCGGGGGGTATATGTAGGCAAATGGGCAAGGTCGGTTGAGGCCCGAGGGGCCCACACCTGTTACTCGCGCGGCCAGGAAGCCTGCCGCGCGAGCACGTGGTGTGGCCGCCTCGGCCGCCACTTCGTGTCGTATTCGGTCTTCTATAACGTTCCCAAATAAAAACGGACTTCAGAAAAGAAATCATCCAATTCCGAGAATATTTTCTTAAGTACTTTTCTGAAACCAAAAACAGCAGAAAACAGGAAACTGGCACTGTGGCATCTTGTTTATAGGTTAGTCCCAGAAAATGCATAAAACTATATAAAATGCATATAAAACATGTAATAACTTGGTATAATATAGCATGGAACATAAGAAATTATAGATACGTTGGAGACGTATCAGTAGCCGTGGCCAGAGGCGAGGGCCAGGCATACGTGCCCCCACCGGCATGGCCTCAGGACCCCGAGGCGCCAGCCACGTCTCCGCCTCCACCCGCGGCGCCACCGGCGTGGTTGTACTCGCCGCCACCCTACATCATCTGTAACATCCCAACATTTTATAATGTTCAAAAATCACTAAAATTTAAAACTTTTGTTTTGATTGAAATAAATGACTAAAATGCTCAAAGAAACCAACTATCAAGGACTTCAACCAATTTGAAAAAGTCTATTATTTCAAAATTCTCAATGTGTCATGAATTTCAAAAGTTATTTCCAATTAAACATTACACTATACATTGTATTTCAAAACCCTTAATATGTAAATTGATAAATGTTTGACAAACTTTCAAACAAATTTCATATAATAAAAAGTTTCTTATAAGTATTTGAATTCAACCACTTAGCCATAGCTATTCATAAATTAAAATAATATTTGCAAGTGTTCTTTGAAACTATTTAAAACATGATCTAATTGTCAAAAGATTTTCATGTATTTTCAAAACATTAAATGATTTTCCTAAATATATTTAGTATGAGCAATGAATTAAAACTAGAATATTTCCGAAGGTATTTTATATACTTTTCAAATGAATTATCTTAATATAATATATAATGGTGCACAAATTATTTCTAATTAAAAATGAATACATTATATTTCCCTTTTCATTTTCATATAGTTGTGTTATACTATTCAGTATTATACTAAAGCCTAAAAATAAATTTAGTATTTGAAAATGAGTTTAAAATAACTTAAATTCAAACATATTTGAATGTGGGTATTTCATAGAATTTATGCTAGCCAAAAATAAAATTAATTAAACTCTAGTTTTAAATTAAACATAAAGTGTCAATTTTGCATTTAATCAATATTTCGAAATTATTATTTTCGGAAAGTGTTCAAAACACTCCCACAACTGGTTTAACACAAAGATGATAATTTTACAAAATTTTATAAATTTGTTCGACTTCATTTGGAGTTATAAATCAAAAGTTATTTAAAAATCCAGAAAACAGAAAAGGAAAAGAACAAAAAAAAGGAAGGAAAGGCTAACTGGGCCGAAGCCCAGCTTCTTCTCTCGCGCGCGCGGACAGCAGCCCAGCCCGGCTCCCTCTCCCACTCCCGCTGACGTGTGGGGCCCACACGTCAGCATCTCCTTCAACCTCGCGCCGAAGATCACGCGCCCGACGGTTTCGGGCGAGATTTTCTCGTCGTGATTCCGCGCGATTAAGGGGCTTAATGAGCACCCCGACCCTGCCCTATAAATCCCCTACCCCTCCTCTCTCATTCCCCTATCAAACCCTAGCTCGAGGTGCTCCCAGTCCATCGTAAGAGCTCACCGGAGTTCGCATTACCGCCGCCGTTCTTCTCGGTTTCCCGACGAGGTGAGCAGCAATCGAGCCCGAGAGCCTCCCCATCCTCTCCCTCGTGCCCTTGCGCGTCTTCCTCCCCCATCCCCTTCTCTCCTACGCAGCGAATCAAGGAGGGTAGTGCTCAACCAAGGATCGCCGGCGCCGTAGCTTCTCCTCCCGCGCCTCCACGCCACCCCGGGACGAAGGGGAAGACGCCGTCGCCTCCATCGTCTTTCCCGCGACTCACCGCGTCCGGAGCTGCTCTCCGCGCGTCCGGGGAGACGTCACATCGCCGGGGCCGTCCACGACCGAGCCGCCGCCGCTGTCCCCTCCATCTTCGGCGAGGAGCGCGCCGCCACGGTGAGGTCCTCGATCCGGAGCCGTCCGATTTAAATTCTACGGTTAGGATTAGATTTTATTAACCGAATCGGTACAATCCGATCTGGACCGTCAGATCCAGATCTAACGGCCCAGATCTGATCACTTATCCACGTCGGATCCCAGTCAGCGCACAGTCAGCGCTGACGTGTAAAATCATTTTCGCGATTTAATTAATTGGCAGTTTTGCAGAAAAGCCCCTGTCTATTCAAACTATCGTATATTTTTCTCTGTTTTTCCATATTCAAATATTTTTATATATTTGGAAAGCCCTCGACATGTAGAATATTTTAGGTCTGGCAAAATTCAAATTTGACTTAGTTTAAAATATTCAAATTTCAAAAGGTGAATTTGAGTATTTTTGTCATAACTTTAAATCTGTAAATTCAAAAATTGCAAATAAAATTGTTTTAGAAACTTTAGAATATTTATAAATTAATGCCACTGCTATAAAATAAGTTTGAGTATTTCAACATAACTATTAATAGAACTATTATTTTGATTAAATCAAATTGCTATAAATTTAATTAAATGCTCCATGTCTATTAACACTAATTATAAAATTTTGTTATAAAATTTAGTTAAAGAAAACTTTAATCTTATACTTATTCCTTTTATTATATTTTCCAAAAATAGAAATTAATTAAAATGCATTTTTAGCCTAATGCATACTTAATAAATATCACAAATTTTGTATGATATTTCTTAGGATTTAAAAGTGCATTGCATGCATAACTTATTTTCTCATATAGATGTATTTTCCATAGGAAATCTCTTCATTATTATTCTCTAAGTTAGGAATATTTCCAAACTTAGTATTTTGGTAAAAGTGCTACGCACTAGACACTTAGTAATTTTCAACATGGAGCTGGAAGACCAATGAAGGACTTAGCCAAACAAGACTCCAGAAGAATCTCCAAGGAGTGAAAGCACTTAGAAGAAAGATCAAGAAGAAGTTCATGAAGACCAACCAGAAATATTTTCTAAGTCCTTCTCCCTCTTTCTTTCTTTTCTCCCTCCTTCTTCTGTTAGACTTCATGATGACTAAGTAAATCCAAGACCAGCCTCGAGGATACAAGAACCACCAAGTCTGAAGATTTATCAAGTATATCAAAACTTCAATCAAGACATCATCAAGGAGAATATTACAAGTCTGGAGATGAAGCCTGGAGGACAACTACATCTTTCTTCTATCTATTCCCTCTTTCCTAATCTTGTCTTTTAGACTTAAACAAATTTTGATCATGATGTTATCATCTTTGAAGTTTGTTGGATCCTAGCGGCATAGTGAGATGAAGCGGCCTGGAGACGAACCTTACATGTCCACGTACATGAGACCTGTTCCACAATTTAAGTGGATGGCCGGGTGTCTGTCTCTCTCACTATAGTGAATGTCCAACTTACAAAGAGTTGATAATAATTGTGATCATCTTGAACCAATGACTTAGTATTTTTCTCTAAGTATTTTGCACATCATGGCTAAGCCATTTGAGTGCTTGTTTCAAGAAGTTATAAAACAAAGTATGAGTATCCAACTTAAGACTTTAGTCCTTAGTCCTTTTGGACCAACACATTTGCCTTGCATAAACTTAAAAGATTTCCATGGCATGAAAAGTATTTCTAGCCTTAGGAATATGTTGCACATCATGCATAAACATATTTTCCTTAGAAAGTTTTATAAAACTTATTTATTCATCTAGTATGTGTTTGTATGCATTTTGAGTTTTGCTTGCTGTTTATTGTTGTATTGTTGTTTGCTTATATTGCTTAGATTAAACGGAGAGCAAACGTTCGTTGTTGAAAAGAGTTTGTGAACAACGACAACATTCAAAGGCAAGTGGCACACCTCATAAACTTCCTATTTTATATGCATTACTTAGTGTATTTTATATGCATGTGTTGCTATGCTAAACCTGCGTAGAATCCCTTATTCCTGTGTCTAGGTTCCTATGCAATACTTAGTAGAATTATTGTTGCTATGCAAATGTTGTTTTGTGAAAATCTAAATTCTACTAAGTTAAGAATGAAACACCTGGGTGGTAATTGGTCGGATGGTTTATGTTGAGTGGCTACTCAGGTCCATTTCTATGGCGAGTATGTACACTTGAGAACGGCCACCCAGGAACAGAGGAATCTGAAGGAACTCCAAGTGACGATTGCTTCCAGTGCAGCCATTGCCATATGGGCTCTGGCTTGATCGATTATGTTGCGTGGACTCTCTCCGGCTTGACAAGCAGATGTAGGGGGATGTTAGGTGGAACGGGTCAAGCCAGGTGGGAGGGAAAATGCTTCTGAAAGATCTCGTCTCATTCTCTCCTTTCCTTATCACAAATGGTGTGTAAAGGATACCTTGGTTGAATGGGTACAATGGTGAAAGTGCACAACCTCTGCAGAGTGTAAAACTAAGTACTTAGCCGTGTCCCCGGTTACGGACAATTTTGAGCAGCTGATCAAGGACGTCAACGGAGGATTCCATCATTCCAACTTCAAAAGTAAAACTTGATGGGTGAACAAGGGAAGATGAGATTTATGGTTTTCATGCCATACTCGTCGAGATTTCAAGAAAAGTGTTTTCAAAAGAATAGGAAAATTGGCTTTATGCAAATTAGCCTTGAGCTCCACCAGCCAAATATTCATATAGGTTTTAGAGTTATTCCTTAAGTGTCCACCATAGTGTCACTTGCCAGACTCCATTTTTAATGGAATCTGACCCACGTTGTTGCAATATTTTTCTTATTGCAGATTTGATCAGATGACGAGTGAGGTTTCGTAAAGGTTTCGAGTCTACAACCAACATGTTTTCGCCTGTGGCAGCATGAAAGTCTCTCTGCTATTGTATTTTCCGCTGTGTATTTTTTTCAATGCTAGCTTTATGCTATGCAACTTGTATCAAATATTTTGTAATTCTGGATCATCGATGTAATAAAATTGACCTTTGTTGTGATATTACATCGTAAACTGTGTGTGCAAATGAATCGATCCAGGGATTTGCACTATACACAGGTATCTGCCTTATTTAAAGTGCAGGTACGCTACAGATGGTATCAGAGCACTGTGTTGCCTGTAGGTTAGAAACCCCTAGGATTGGACTAAGACCCTAAAGGTTAAATAGTTAACTAAACTAGGTTCCCAAAACATGAGTAAATTTTGAACCTGCCCTTAATATTGTTTTACTTTGTCTTGTCTGGCATCTTTCCCTTTCCTTTTAAATTCTAATACTCTTATCTGTTCAAAATTTTAGATGGGAGAATACACTGAGACTGCGTATGCTGGAGTTTTGTCGGATTTCATCTTTGGGAGGCAGCTGGCTAGGTTGACAAGTGTTCTGAAGCTACCACCACCCTATTTCCGAGGAAGGAAGGAGGAGACCGACATACCCCATGGGATACGTTGGGAAATACGCACCATCATGACCCCGGATCCTACGATGCCAGACTTCGAGCCCGTGGACTATGTCACCTACTACCCAGAGTGGATTGAGGGAGTGAACATAGCTATGGTGGACTTAATGGCTCGTTTGTGTTACAAGTATCGATTCAAGCTAGCACCAGGATCGCCCTTCCGTGCCTTTGGGAAGAGGAATGCACATGGTCTCTCGATGGCTCACACGGGAAATCGCCTGGACGTGCCCCTTGTTAACAAGACGTTTGAAGACTTGGATTATCTCATCAACTGTCTGACCAGGAGAGTCCAACAGACTCAGGACGTCGCAGATCATGCACAAGCCGTCATACACGCAAAAACCCAAGAACTCCAGGGTTCTGAAAATCTTATTGGTCAGTTGGAGGAACTCATCCATGACCTACATTTGGAGAACCTTGGCAAGGATCAACAAATTGCCATGCTTGAGGCTCAACTCATTCCACTTCATGATGACTAAGTAAATCCAAGAACAGCCTCGAGGATACAAGAACCACCAAGTCTGAAGATTTATCAAGTCTGTCAAAACGTCAATCAAGACATCATCAAGGAGAATATTACAAGTCTGGAGATGAAGCCTGGAGGACAACTACATCTTTCTTCTATCTTTTCCCTCTTTCCTAATCTTGTCTTTTAGACTTGAACAAATTTTGATCATGATGTTATCATCTTTGAAGTTTGTTGGATCCTAGCGGCATAGTGAGATGAAGCGGCCTTGAGACAAACCTTACATGTCCACGTACATGAGACCTGTTCCTCAATTTAAGTGGCTGGCCGGGTGTCTGTCTCTCTCACTATAGTGAATGTCCAGTTTACAAAGAGTTGATAATAATTGTTGATCATCTTGAAGAAATGACTTAGTATTTTCTCTAAATATTTCTACACATCAAGACTAAGCCATTAGAGGGCTTATTCAAGATGATATAAAACAAAATATTTTATTCAACTTACGACCTTAGTCCTTAGTCATTTTTGACCAACACATTTCCTTGCATTAACTTATAAGATTTTCGTGCATGACATGTTTTCCTTAGAAGGTTTACAAAACTTGTTTGTTCACTAGATATGAGCATGTATGTTTGATGATTGTTGTTTGTTGATTGTTGTATTGTTGTTTGCTTATATGGTTTAGATTAAACGGAGAGCAAACGTTCGTTGTTGAAAAGAGTTTGTGAACAACGATAACATTCAAAGGCAAGTGGCACACTTCATAAACTTCCTATTATTTTCTATATGCATTACTTAGTGTATTTTTATATGCATGGGTAGGATAGTATTGCTATGCTAAACCTGTGTAGAATTCCCTTACTCCTGTGTCTAGGTTCCTATATAATACTTAGTAGATGTATTGATGCTATGCAATTGATGAAAAGTTTTACAAAATGTTAAGTGACTACTCAGGGATGTGCTCATAGTTGTCGTCGCTTAGGATGAATGTCTATTCTACTTAGGGCCGTGAGCATGGTGATTTTTACCTGAGAGTGCACATCCACTAAGTTAATGAAACTCCTGGGTGGATTGGTTGTTAATGGTGGCGACGTTGAGTGGCTACTCCGGTCCATGTCTATGGTTCCTGGAGTACGTTCACTTGTGGATGGCCACCCAGGGAATAGACCAATCTGAAGAACTCCGAGTGACGGTTGCTTCCAGTGCAGCCATTGCCATATGGGCTCTGGCTTGATCAATTATGTTGCGTGGACTCTCTCCGGCTTGACAAGCAGATGTAGGCGGATGTTAGGTGGAACGGGTCAAGTCAGGGTGGGAGGGAAAATGCTTCTGAAAGATCTCGTCTCATTCTTCTCCTTTCCTTATCACAAATGGTGTGTAAAGGATAATTTGGGTTGAATGGGTACAATGGTGAACGTGCACAACCTCTGCAGAGTGTAAAACTAAGTACTTAGCCGTGTCCCCGGAAACGGACAATTGAGCAGCTGAACGAGGACGTCAACGGAGGATTCCATCATTCCAACTTCAGAAATAAAACTTGACAAGGGAAGATGAGATTTATGGTTTTCATTCCATACTTGTCTTAATTTGAAGAAAGTGTTTTCCAAAGGGATAGGAAAAATTGGCTTTATGCAAAATAGCCTTGAACTCCATCAGCCAAATATGTATATAGGCTATAGAGTTATTCCTTTAAGTGTCCACCATAGTGTCACTTGCCAGACTCCATTTTTAATGGAATCTGACCCACGTTGTTGCAATTTTTTTATTGCAGATTGTTCAGATGACGAGTGAGGTTTCGTTTATAGGTTTTCGAGTCTACAACCAACATGTTTTCGCCTGTGGCAACATGAAGTTGTTGGAGACCCACTGCTATTGTATTTCCTCTATGTACTTTTTCAATGCTAGCTTTATGCTATGCAACTTGTATCGAATATTTTGTAATTCTGGATCATCGATGTAATAAAATTGACGCTTTGTTGTGATATTACATCGTAAACTGTGTGTGCAAATGAATCGATACAGGGATTTGCACTATACACAGGTATCTGCCTTATTTAAAGTGCAGGTACGCTACATCATCCTCGACCCCTCCGACGAGGATGAGTAGGCCGGAGCCGCCGCCGCCACGACGCCAACAGGTCGGAGCCGGCGCCCATTTTCAACTCCGACTACGCCGACACCGATCTTCCCTACCCTAGTTTTTTATGTTTATATTTTGTATGTCTCACTAGCCACTGGGCCCTACCAAACTAAATATATGTTAATTAAGTTTTATGTTGCCCTCTCTTTTTTTTGCGCTGGGCCGTTGGTGGCACTTCCTCCCTAAAGAGGACAGAGGCCCAAAATCCGTCCGCGGACAGCCCAAAGCGGACAGAATCGGTCCGCTTTGGCTGTCCTTATGCAGCATGCCGTTGGAGGTGCCCTTACTCACTTCCTTGTGATTCTCATAACCGAAGGATGAGAGTTTGGGATTTGGGAGCATAGCCAGATTTGAATGCGCTGTTTCATTAGATCGGTTCAAGACTTAGCTGGCAAGTGCAATTTTGACTGAAGTGAATCCATACCCCTGAGTTTAAGACCATCTCTGGACGGTGCCTCACAGGACTTCAGAGGGCAAAACAACGCCTTTTTCGCCCACTCGCGTCTAAAGAGCCCAAGAAACACTGGATTGGCCTGTATTTCAGTTTGGGTCGTCGGAGTGGGAAAAAATGCTAAACGGCGCTGGCACATCCGCCGCAATGTCCAATCGGCTCCCCACGTGGCGAAGTAATGACGTTTAACCATCGACACGTCCAATAGCCTTCCACGAGTTGGAGTGATGGTGCACCACACCGATGCTGCTGCCACCGCCCCCGGCCGCTATTTAACTCATACGTCTCTTTGCACATAGGCACACCAAGCTCTCTCTTTCTCTTCTATGCCTTCTCTCCACCTCTTCCCCAGACCATCTTGACTAGAAAAGATATATCTCTTATCCGGCGATAGCACCGCCGTTTTAGACGGTGCTTCATGCACGAGTGGGAGGCGCGGATGTGTCGTGGTATCGGCATATTTGATAGGAGACGGGGGTCCTCTAGCCTACGTATGGATTGTGGGGAAGAAGTTTGGTGTCGTCGAGGTCGGGATTGAACACGGCGAGTTTACCCAGCTTCGGATCCCACAGCGGTGGCGGAATCCTACGTGCTGCTATAATTCACTATGAGGCAATAGCCGTGAACAGGTTACAATGGGTATGATGCCTATTGAAGTTGTCTCTGAGCCTCTCCTAAAGGCTCCCTGGTGGCCGGCTTATATAGGCGACCAGGCCCCAGGGTACAAGGTAAGTACTTGTCCGGCAAGTAAACAGAGTCTTAGACCTAGCCGGCTTAGTTGCCGCCTTCCGTCTTGGGCTCGGTGGCTTGATGTGCTTTGGCCTTCCGCCTTCCTTGAACCGTCCGCCTACTTCCTTGTACGTCAGCTATCTGGGCCGCCCGGCAGGCCTCGGCCTTACCACCCTTGGGCCACCCTGGACTATCCGGATTGATCCATGTTGGTTATACCCCTAGTTGATATATCCCCAACATTAGCCCCCAAAAAGGTTGAAGTTCTCCAGGCGCCGGCTTCTTCTTGATTCTTCATCTGCCAAAGTTTGGCGGCTGCAGGACTTGAACCATTCTGAAAATCAACGAGGCATGCGTGTCTTGAGGTTGACATGCGGCCGCCTTTATCCATCATGGGAAAAGACGGCTGCTCGGCAATCTTGCTGAGCATCCTTCCTGGCGGTCTCCACCTAGCCAGCTCACGACAGTTTGAAAACTGTTAGGCGGGAATCTCGCCATGATCATAAATTGCGGGAAAAAAGGAGGCGTGGAGATCGTGCAATCGTGTGCTGCAACGGATGCTGGACACGTGTCCGACTAAAAACGCCGTTACACAGGGAGCAACGCCTGGACCTATAAATAGGTAGCCAAACGGTCCATTTTCTTTACCCAGTCTTTGCTCTCCGTGCGCTCTTGCCTCTTCCACTTCTTCGCTCCTTGCCTCCGAACGAGCTCCGGCGAACTCCTCTCCTCCGACGACCTTTTCCTGCGACGATGTCCACCGGCCCAACTCACTCGACGGCGTCGAGCGGTCCGGCGACCGAGGCCGCGCTCGCGACGTCGATGGGCGGCGCAATAACCCGTCCCGCGGCGGCGGCGACGGCGGGCAATGTCACCTCCGTCGTCCCTCGGACTTCTACCGTGCGCACGCCAGCGGCGGGCTCTTCGGCTCCTCCACCATCCACCACGGCGACGGCGACGGCGGGCGCCCCCGGCGACGAGGAAGAAGAAGCGGCGGACCTCGGGTCCCGCTACTGGCTACCTTCCATCGTCGACGAAGACGCCCTCCAAGATTTGGAGGCTGTCGGCTACCTCCCCACTCGGGAGGATTGCCGGTGGAGGGCCGCCCTCGGAGACATCATCCCGGCCCCGGAAGCCGGAGAGCGGGTAATCCTTACCTCCCATCTTGTTAGGGGAATGGCGCTTCCGCCTTCCGCCTTTTTTAGCGAGGTTTTGGATCACTACGGGCTCCAGCCCCACAATATTGCACCCAATAGTATATTAGTCTTAGCCAGCTTCACAGCTCTGTTCGAAGGCTACCTAGGTATTAGGCCTAGTTTAGACTTCTTCAGATACTGCTTCCGTTGCCGGCGACAGACGGTGCCGGACGGCGGGCTGGCAACCTGCGGCAGCATCACCTTCAACTGCCGCCAGGGCCGCCAATGGTATCCCAAGATACCATATCTCGAGTCCGTCAAGGGCTGGACCTCCACGTTCTTCTACTGCCAAGATATGGCAGCGCCGGGCCGCCAAGTTGGCATCCCGGCATTCGTCAACGCGCCACCCATGCCTCGACCATGCTGGGACGAGGCGGTGCCCAAGTTGACGGAGGAACTCCGCCTTATTCAAAGGCGGATTGAATTCCTCACGAGGACGATGGCTCCCCCTCAGCTGGATGGGGTCGACACCGTCATCTGCTGGCTCGGCCGGCAGATCCTCCCCCTGCGGTATAGCCCGCACAAGATGTGTCAGTATTCGTCTACTGACACAGCCTCTCTTCGCGTGAGCGAAGAGATATTGCCGGTCGCCGACCTGGCATTCCGGCTCCGCAGCCTCGTCAAGGCGGGGCTGGTGAAGGCGGCCGAGGGCGTGCCCATGCACACCCACGACAATCCTCCCCTCGAGGTAAATATTTTCTTCCTTTTCCCCTTGTTTGATAGCTTTGTCGGCTAGAATTGAGTTCCTCTAATCTTGTCTTCTTTTTCAGCTCTCCGAGTTGGGAGAGGATGACCTGGCTCCCGACTTCTACGAGTCGGAAGCCGGGAAGACGAAGAAGCGCAAAGCGTCCGGCGCTGCTTCCTCTACGGCGAATGTCGAGAGGAGGAAACGGATCACGTCGACTACCGAGCCGGCTCTCGCCAATATTGGCGAGAACGCGGGGATTAACATCCCCCGAAGGTACTCAATTCTGCCTTTACCAGACGACAAACCTCTTCAATACTGGCCAATTGACTGTGCTTGCTTTTTATTGACAGGGAAAGGGTCGCAACCTCCCGGTTGACGATCAGGCTTCTTGGCAAAGGGAAGCGGCTGCAAGGTAGCTCGCCGGCTACCGTGCCGCCAACTCCTCAGCTCCACGCCGGCAGCTTTATGGGCGACGCTCGTCGTCAGCCCCCAGCTCCGGCTTCAGGTGCTCCGCCAAGGGCCCCTTCCGCCGACCGCGCGCCCAAAACTCCCTTTCTGCTGGCTGAGGCTACGGCCGATGATGCCGCTCAATCGCGCGCCGCCAACGAAGGGTTGCTGAAGTCGACTGTCGGCGGGTCTCGGAGGGCGGCTCCGACTGCGGGAGGAGGCAAGGTCAGGGACCCTTGGTCCACCTTTAAGGAGGCCAAGGAGTCAACTTTGGCTTTCGCCAACTTCGCCTCGCAGGCCTTCGCCGACTTGGAGGGCGACTTATCTGTAAGTTCTTACCACTCCGGTATATACATAGTCTTTCCCCCGAGCACTTAGATGGCAAGTCAAAAGAAATTTGGACTGCCGGCTTAGTGGTTATTCGACAATATGTTATATGCCTTTGTTTTGTCTTGCAGGGCCTTGTGTCCGCCAACGTCGAGCTTGTCTCCTCCCGAGTCGAGATAACCGGCGTTGCCGCGTCCTGAAGAAGGAGTGCGAGGCCAAGGACCTGCGGATTGCCGAATTGGAGGCGGCCCGCAAAAAAGATGAAGGTAGGGTTGACCCTTTTCGCCTTCAACTATGCTTTTGACTTATGTTTCCGTCAATCATTTAGCTTAGCGAATCCATATTTGTAGAACTGGTAGACCACGCCCAGGATATCCTGAAGGCGTCCACTGATATGCAAGCTCTTATGAATGAAGCTTCCGACTTGGCGGCCGCCAACTTGGAGTTGAAGGAGGCTCATCAAAAGGAGATGGAGGCCCAGCAACTCAAGTTTGCGCAGGAATCTAGCCAGCTCACTGGTGAGCTGGAAAGCCTGCGCAACAAGTTGGCGGAGGCGGAGAAGACGGCTGCGGAGGAGATCTCTAAGCAGACTTCTCGCGCCCAAACTGCGGAGGACGCGCTGGCAACTCATATGATTGAGTTGTCCGCTTTCCATAACTCGGTCCTTGGTAATTTCTTGCTCCTTTTTTGATGCTGCCATGTTGCTTTAGCCTGAGCCAAACTAACGGCTTTATTTTTGATGCAGTTCCCGCCGGTTTAGGCGATGACAAGGTTGTCAGCCCCCGCCTGGATCGCCTTGCGGGTCTAGGCGAACTGATCACCGAGACTCTGGCGGCGTCCAAGCGGTTTGCCGCCAAGTTCTTCACTTCGTCCGGCAGCCAGGAGCCGACCGAGTTCAGCGACGTGCCCGCCATCCTGGAGCAGGCGACCAAGCTGCACAAAAGCTCGCTGAAGTCGGCGGCACGGGGTGGAGCCAAGACCGCTCTTGGGTTGTTCATGGCGCACTACCCCGAGGCGGAGATAGAAGCCGTCACCGAAGGCATGCCGTCAACGTACGAAGACGGTAGCGAGGTTGAGCCGGCCGCTGTGCTGGACAGCGTTGCCGGCTACGCCACGCGGGTTGCCGACATGGTGGACACTTCAATCTTCTACCGGCGCCATCCTGTGCCTGGCGGAGAGGGAGCTGAAGCTGCCGGCGCGGCCGAGGCGGAGGGGAGTGATAGTTCCAGGGCTGAAGTTGTCAGCCCCAAAGCCTGATGTAGACGCTCCCCCGAGCCATATCTTTTCTGCCCTTGCCTTCTATCAGCCTTACTTGTCGGCTCCTGAAACAATGCAACATTGACTTGTAATATTTGTATATACTTTTGTTGTTGCTTTGCTAGGCGGAAACTAGCTGACAAGTTTTATTTTGTCTTTATTTATATGGTCCGCCTTAATTTTACCCTGACTTATATGCTTGACTTTTTGTATGTTGACGAAACCTCAGCCGGTAACTTTAGCTGAAACAACCAGGGCTAGACCATTTGTTTAGAATCAGAGACCAAAGCCAGCATGTTGGTGTCAAAGACATACTATTAGGCGAACCACATATAAGTAATCAGAGGTAAAGGAATTAGGCGGCGCAAAAAGTTTGTTTTTGCTTTGGGTTGGCTCGAAAGCTGCAAGTATCTACCAGTTTGAACCTTTGCACGGAGCTAGAAAATAGGTAACTTAGATACATAGGGGAAATATGATTGCAAGAAAAGACAAAAGATGGCATGCTTCTCAACACAGATGAGGAACCATAGACTTTTATTTCATAATCATATTTAACTTATTACAATTATAAATTGCTAAGTGTAGAAAGGACGTAGCTGCTCAATATTCCAAGGCCGTCTTGTTTGCTCGAACGGATCGTCAATGCCTCTCTTGCGCTTGGTCCCCCTTTTTCAAGGCGCCTTCTTGCGCATTTTCTTTTCTTCTTAGTCGCGGATGTCGGCTAGGTAGTAGGAACCATTGAGCAGCGCCTTTGTGACTATAAACGGTCCTTCCCATGGCGGGGATAACTTGTGCAAGCCTTTTCTGTCTTGAATTAGGCGGAGAACCAGGTCACCTGTTCTGAAGCTTCGCTTCCGCACTCTCCGGCTATGATAGCGGCGAAGTTGTTGCTGGTACAAGGCGGAGCGATGGAGAGCGACATCTCTTTCTTCGTCTAGCAGGTCTAGGCTATCCTGTCTTGCACCTTCTACGTCTTGCTCGATGTAGGCTTGAACTCTTGGGGAATCGTACTTCATGTCGGTAGGTAGCACTACCTCCGCGCCATATACTAAAAAGAAAGGAGTGTAGCCAGTAGACCTGTTTGGCGTTGTGCGCAAACTCCATAATACCGACTGTAACTCATCTGCCCAAGCGCCGGCTGCCCTGTGTAATGGAGCTTCGAGACGAGGCTTAAGTCCTGATAAGACTAGGCCGTTTGTACGCTCTACTTGTCCATTGGATTGAGGGTGTGACACGGATGCCAAATCAAGCCGGATGCCCAGATCACTGCAGTATTCTTCTATGTCGCCTTGGGACAGATTGCTTCCATTATCGGTGATAATGCTATGTGGAACTCCAAACCGAGAGATAATTCCCCAGAGAAAATTGGTGGCTGTTCGTGCGTCAAGTTTGCTGATCGGTTTAGCTTCGACCCATTTGGTGAACTT
Source organism: Poa annua (assembly GCA_026929855.1). Lineage (NCBI taxonomy): Eukaryota > Viridiplantae > Streptophyta > Magnoliopsida > Poales > Poaceae > Poa > Poa annua. The sequence continues at coordinate 34,727,393 of CM049431.1, forward strand.
GTCGACAGCGACCAATAGGTGAGTGTACCCACCGCGCGCCTTTTTGAAGGGACCCACCATGTCTAAGCCCCAGACCGCGAACGGCCAGGTGATTGGGATCGTCCTTAGCTCCTGTGCCGGCAAATGAGGTTGACCAGCGTACAACTAGCAACCTTTGCATGTCTTTACGATGTTCTCGACGTCTTCTTTGGCGGTGAGCCAGTAGAAACCTTGGCGGAAAGCTTTGGATACAATGGACCTAGCGGAAGCATGATGCCCGCAGGTGCCAATATGTATGTCCTTCAGAATTTCCCGGCCTTCTTCCGGCTGTATGCACCGCTTATAGATGCCGCAAGTGCTTCGCTTGTATAGCTCGCCTTTTATTATCGTGAGTGCCTTGGCTCGCCTTATGACCTGCCTCTTTAGCACCTCATCATCCTCCGGCAACTTTTGGTCGATTAGGAAATCGAGATATGGGACTGTCTAATCCGGCTGTGCTAAGTAGACAGCGAAACTTGCCGCTTCTACCGGTTCTTCTGCGTCGGGGTCCATCAAATCGGCGCCTTTAATGGATGGCTTGTGCAAATGCTCCAGGAAGATATCTTTTGGTACCTTTTTGCGTTCCGATCCAAGTCTTGCAAGTGTGTCCGCCGCCTCGTTCTCAGCTCTTGGAACATGCCGGACTTCGTAGCCTACGAAGTTTTTTGCGAATTCGTCAACCTTGGCTCTGTAAGCCACCATTGTTGCGCTTTTCGCATCCCATGTTCCGCTTACTTGCTGCGCGACCAAATCTGAGTCGCCATAACAGAGGATTCTTTTGACGCCTAGGTCGTTTGCCACGTGTAACCCATGAAGCAAGGCTTCGTACTCGGCAACATTGTTGGTTGATGTGAAGTGGATTTGTAACACGTAGCTAAGCTTGTCACCTTTAGGCGTGCGTAGAACGACTCCAGCCCCCGAGCCTTTGAGCATCTTTGATCTGTCAAAGTGCATGACCCAATATTCTGATTCGGGGAGTGTCGTTTCCTCCATGGCCTCTGTCCAGTCGGCGACAAAGTCGGCAAGCGCTTGAGACTTAATGGCGGTCCGTGGTTTGTAGACTATATCAAAGGCGGCGAGTTCGATGCCCCATTTGGCAACTCGACCCGTTGCCTCCGCATTGTTGATTATGTCTCCCAACGGTGCCTTGCTGACTACTGTCACTGTGTGTTCCTGGAAGTAATGCCTAAGCTTTCTGGCGGCGAAGAATACACCATAAGCCAGCTTTTGGTAATGTGGATACCTCTGCTTGGAGGCGGAGAACACTTCACTGATGAAGTAGACCGGTCGCTGCTCACACGCCACGGCTTCGTTCTCCTTTCTTTCCACAGCCAAGACCACGCTGACAACAGCTCCTGTTGCCGCGATGTACAGCAGCATTGGTTCCTGTGATCGAGGTGCTGCCAATATTGGAGCGGATGTGAGGGCCTCCTTAAGTTGTTGTAAGGCGGCATCTGCCTCTGCTGTCCACTCGAAGTTGTCGGATTTCTTCAATAGCCGGTAGAGAGGCATTGCCTTTTCCCCTAGGCGGCTTATGAAACGACTGACGGCTGCTGCCGATCCGGCTAGGCGTTGCACGTCCTTCAGACAAGTAGGTCTGGATATGTTTTGGATGGCTTTGATCTTCTCCGGATTAACCTCGATCCCTCGTTCTGAGACGATGAACCCTAGCAGTTTGCCGGTTGGAACGCCGAAAACGCACTTGGCGGGATTGAGTTTCATCTGATACCTTCGGAGATTCTGAAAAGTTTCTTCCAAGTCCTCTAGGAGATCCGCCTTCTTTTTTGACATTACTGCGATGTCGTCTACATAGACGTGAACATTGCGACCGATCTGTTCGTGCAGGCAATTTTGCATACAGGCTGGTATGTTGCCCCTGCATTCTTCAGGCCAAAAGGCATTGTAATGTAGCAGAAAGTCCCATATGGAGTTGTGAAAGATGTTTTCAGTTGATCTGACTCTCTCATCTTGATTTGGTGGTATCCTGAGTAGGCGTCCAGAAAACAAAGCAGCTCGGAGCCTGTTGTGGAGTCTACGACTTGGTCAATTCTAGGCAGCGCAAAGGGATCCTTTGGGCAGCACTTGTTAACACCAGTATAGTCGATACACATCCTCAGCTCTTTATTCTTCTTTGGAACGAGTACAGGATTTGCCACCCAGTCGGTGTGTACAACTTCTTTTATGAAATTGGCGGCCTTCAGCCTTTTTATCTCCTTTCCTATAGCCTTGCGCCTCTCATCTCTAAAGCGCCTTGTTGCTTGTTTCACCGGCTTGGATCCTTTTATGACGTTGAGCGAGTGCTCGGCAAGTTCCCTCGGTACACCAGGCATGTCGGAAGGCGACCATGCAAAGATGTCACGATTCTCACGGAGGAACTCGACGAGCGCGCCTTCCTATTTGCTGTCAAGGTTGGAGCCGATGACAACTTGCTTAGACTTGTCACCTGGGATGAGGTCCGCCTTTTTGGTGTCTTCTGAAGCTTCGAAAGTCTTCTTGACATCCATCTTTGGCTTTGGCATGGAGTTGTCTGAATCCGCCCCGAGAAGCGCGAGTTCTTCCTTGTGGATGACGGCTTCTGCGAAGGCGGCCATGCCACGCTCGCACTCCTTGGCTTTCTTGAAGCTGCCGGAAACCGTGATGGTTCCGTTTTCCCCCGGCATTTTAAGCTTGATGTATATGTAGCACGGCCTTGCGATGAACTTGGCGAAAGTCGGTCGTCCGAAGATTGCATGATAGGCGCTTTTGAAGGGGACAACTTCGAACCGGAGGAACTCTGAGCGGTAGTTTTCTTTTGGTCCGAAAGTTACCTTCAGCCTGATGCTTCCCATTGACTTTGCTTGCCTGCCGGGCACTATGCCATGAAAGGTGAGGTTGTTGTGATCCAGCTGATCCTCTGATAGGTTCATGCGGCTTAGTGTGTCATAGTACAGGATGTTGAGGCTGCTTCCGCCATCCATAAGTACCTTTGTGAGTCTGAAGTTGTCGACAATGGGATCGACGACAAGGGCGTACTTGCCTGGGTGAGGGACGTGATCAGGGTGGTCGGACCGGTCCCAAGTGATTGTTGCCTCCGACCAGTTTAAGTATTGAGGGACGTCCGGCATTGTCGCGTTGAGTTCGCGCATCTCCGCCTTATCCGCTTTAGCCGAAGGCGTGCCGACAAAGCACACAACAGATTCTTTGACCTTCGGATACGGCTTCTTTTTTCTTGGCGGCTGCGTCATCTTCCCTTGAGATAGACATGTCGTCGTCGTCCTCATCCTCCTTGCTGTCTTTCTTGTCGTTCTTCTTTGACTTCTTTGACTTCCAGCCGACTGTGGGATCCTTTTTGAAGTCGTCCATGAAACGGCACTCTCCAAGCATATGGTTGACCTTGCCCAATGAGGCGTGGATAGCCTGTGCGTCCGAAACACCATGACAGTTGGCTTTTTCGGATATCCAACGGCTGACAAAATCTGTCATGGTTTCGTCCGGCTTTTGGATACAGCGTTGCAAATCCGTGTAGGTATTTGGACGCTTGTATGTTCCTTGGAAGTGCTGGGAGAAAACCTTTTCCATGTCGTACCAGCTATGGATGGACTTTTCAGCAAGGTTGTCGATCCAAGCTCTTGCCGTGCCTTCCAACATGAGAGGTAGGTAGCGGACGGCAATATGGCTGCTCCCGCCGGCAATCTCTATGGCCATGGCATAATCGGATAGCCATGAGTCCGGCTTAACGAGGCCGTTGTACCTAGAACAGTTTTTTGACACTGATGTCATGTCCTTAGGGAACGTCTCTCTGCGGATGGCGTCACCGAAGCACTTTGGTCCAGAGTATAGCGGCTCCTTTCCTCTTGCTATGTCTTGTAGGCGATGTCGTGCGTCTTTTGGATCGAGCTGCCGTGCGCCTCTGTTCGCGTCCGGCTCGTCCTGCGCTGCCCGGCTTATGCTGCGCCTGGGCCCTTCTACCTCCTCTCTCTTCTTGCTTCCAGTGCTACACTGCGGAGATCGGCTGCGGCCTCTCCTTGGAGGGTCATTGCCGACATCTTTTCTAGGCGGTGGCCTGTTGTTCCGGCTACCGCCATTGTCGCGTTTTGGCTGAGATGGAGGTGGTAGGTCTCCTCTGCTTCATGTCCTTGAGTTCTCGTCCCGCCTTGGCTTTGGCGGCGGCGCCTTCTTTGGAGGTGGCGTTGCCTTCCTTTTGTCGCCATGGCTACTGGAGCCAGACGGGCCTTCGGGGTCGGCGCCGGGTGCAGCTTTGCACTTGCCCGACTTAGACTCTAGGTCTCCCCCGCAAACATCCGCCATGTGGCCGTAGGAATCAGCGCGAGCGTGTTGTTCTAGGGCCTTGCTCACGAAGTGTCTTGCGTTGGCCAGCTTTTCTTCCGCCGTGTAAGTGTTGTCGTCCAGGGTGTCTAGCGCGGAGGCCGCGTTGAGGACAGGGGTGCAGAAGACAACATCCCCCCTTCTGTCCACTCGCTTTGGTGCCGTACGCCAATCGAACCCTAGGTCTTGAGCTGCTGTCGTTGCTTGCGCAGGCGGCTCTTTTCCACGGCGGCTTTTTGATGACCTTTTCTCCTCGAAGAGTTGCCGGCTTGTTTTGGCCGACATCTTCTCCTGCTCTTTCTCGATCTTCTTCGCAAGGCTCTCAACGTGCTCCTCTCTTTTTCGCAGGAAGTCAGAGTGCTTAAGCATGTTAAGCCTAAGTTCTTCCACTTCGTCGAGTGGGGTGTTTTTGTTTACCGGAGTATTCATGATCTCGTCTACTTCTTTGATGATGGAGAGCAAATCCGTGGGTTTGCTGCTGCCGCCTTTCTCGAGGCCAGCTTTCTTCTTCGCGCGCACCTTGTCGGAACTTTCAATGAGTTGGCCGGCAGTGGTGTCGCCGGCTTCTTCCGCCGGCTTGTTTTGCGCCTCCTAAGTAACTGGGGTTGTCTCGTGACCGACAACAACCATCATAGCCAGCTTGTCAGGCATGTCTGTATCCGCTGTACCTTCTGAGGGAGCCGGATTTCCACTGGAAAAGCGGGTTTTGATCTTCTCTTCGAAGAGACTAGCATCATCATCGGAATCAGAGTCTACGTTGACTTGAACGGTAGATCTGGATCCGGCATCTGACATCGCATCCTCCTGTAGAGCAGGGAGGGTTGACTCAGGATAGTTGTTTTCCGGCTGGGAGTCGGATCCCAGTCCGACAACTCCGACGAAGTGGAAATCAGATTCGTCCAACTCCTGGGAGAAGGCGGATTCAGATCCATCTTGCCGGTCGACTGCTTGGTCGAAGGGTTGGTGGGTGGGGTTGTAGAAACGCGGTAGGCCGTACGCCTCTGGCGTGTACCCGATGAAGACGTCGATCCCTCCGATCGGCACGATTGCGCATCCGATATGGTAGTCGTCCGCCGGGAGCCAGGACTCATACGAGTTGACGTAGCTATGGCTGTCATACCTTGTGACGCGACCGACGGCGATCTGCTTGCCCACGCCGCCAAGTGTTCCCGCCTGAAACGTGACGCCAGGAACCTTATGCCCCACGGTGAGCGCCAACTGTCGTGGTATCGGCATATTTGATAGGAGACGGGGGTCCTCTAGCCTACGTATGGATTGTGGGGAAGAAGGTTGGTGTCGTCGAGGTCGGGATTGAACACGGCGAGTTTACCCAGCTTCGGATCCCACAGCGGTGGCGGAATCCTACGTGCTGCTATAATTCACTATGAGGCAATAGCCGTGAACAGGTTACAATGGGTATGATGCCTATTGAAGTTGTCTCTGAGCCTCTCCTAAAGGCTCCCTGGTGGCCGGCTTATATAGGCGACCAGGCCGCAGGGTACAAGGTAAGTACTTGTCCGGCAAGTAAACAGAGTCCTAGACCTAGCCGGCTTAGTTGCCGCCTTCCGTCTTGGGCTCGGTGGCTTGATGGGCTTTGGCCTTCCGCCTTCCTTGGACCGTCCGCCTACTTCCTTGTACGTCAGCTATCTGGACCGCCCGGCAGGCCTCGGCCTTACCACCCTTGGGCCACCCTGGACTAGTCGGATTGATCCATGTTGGTTATACCCCTAGTTGATATATCCCCAACAGGATGCTCCATGAGGCCAACTACCTGGCTGATGTCTAAGAACGTTTCTATTCTCGTAGACAGTGTTGGGCCTCTAAGAGCTGAGGTTTGAAGAACAGCAGCAAGTTTCCCTTAAGTGAATCACCCAAGGTATATTGAACTCAGGGAGGTAGAGGTCAAAGATAACCCTCTCGAACAACCCTGCAATTAAGATATGAGAAGTCTCTTGTGTCCCGAACACACCCAATACATTTGCCAGATGTATAGGTGCACTAGTTATGCGAAGAGATAGTGAAATACAAGTAATATGGATGATTATAAGTAGTAATTGCAATCTGTAATAAAAATGGCAGCAAGCAAACATGTAGCAAAACTTGTTGGAAACAGTGTTTTGATGCTTAGAAACAAGGCCTAGCGATCCTACTTTCACCAGTGGACACTCTCAACAATGACATCAAAGTTAAATAAATCAACACTACTCTCAAACACTCTCATGTTGGATAACAAACACCATTCATTGTGTAGGGCTACTAGAACACCCTCAAAGTCAGAGTAAACTAACACCAACAATGTCATAAAGGAATCACACACGGTGCACACACTGTCACTGTTACACTCGTGAATAATCCCAGAGTTCATATTAAAGTAAACTCTAGAGTGCATAATAGATAAAGAGTAGCATCACATATTCAACTAGATTACAAAGCTCATGATCACATGGGAGAGAGAGATAAACCACATAGCTACCATAGATCCCGCAGCCCCCGGGGAGACTACTCACTCCTCATCGTAGGAGTCAGCAACGACGATGGAGATGGTGGTGGAGTCGATGGAGATGACTCCGGGGGCAATTCCCCGTCCCGGCAGGGTGCTGGAACAGAGACTTCGGGGGGCGGGGGGGATAATGAACACCGTCCTAGGGTTTTTGTTTCGGGGGGTATATGTAGCCGAAAAGGCGAGGTCGGTGGAGGTCCGAGGGGCCCACACCTGTTGCTCGTGAGGCCCCACTTCCTGCCGTGCGAGCACGTGGTGGCGGCGCCTCGGCCTACCACTTCGTTTTGTCTTTGGTGTTCTGGAACGTTCCCAAATAAATATGGACTTCAGAAAAGAAATCTTGTGATTCCGAGAATATTTTCTTAAGAACTTTTTTAAACCAAAACAGCAGAAAACAGGGAACTGGCACTGTGGCATCTTGTTAATAGGTAAATCCTAGAAAATGCATAAAACTATATAAAATGCATATGAAACATGTAATAACTTGGTATAGTATAGCATGGAACATATGAAATTATAGATATGTTGGAGACGTATCAACATCCCCAAGCTTAGTTCTACTCGTCCCGAGTAGGCAAGAACGATAAAAGAATAATTTCTGAAGTGACATGCTTTTACACAATCTTGATCATGTAATAATGTAAGGCATGTAAACTGAGATCAAATGAATAAGGGCTGTAATTTATATTGACATCAAATGAGTAATAAATAAACAAGTAGGCAAAGCAAAGCAAATGTTTCAATGATATAGTACTAGATAGCAATCAACCGTGCAAAGTAGGTATTTAGAGATGATTTAAGCTTCAAGAACAACAATATAATCATATAATGCTTCCAATAAACATGACAACTTTGTGAAAGGATCAAGTCAAGCAATAACAATATGCACGTAGAAGATCAGCTCCTTATTTGTTCATGAGAAACAAGCAAGCGTTCAACGTTGGTTCAGGATGTTTTGGCTAAGAGAATGTTAACGGGGGTTGGGAAGGCCAACGGAAGAAAGTCTTACAAAGCTGCAAGTGATCATTAGACAAGATGAAGTCTTACAATCGAAGATATGCAAGGAGTAGTGATTGCCACACAACGGATGCAAATAGAGCTATAAGTGTATGAAAGCTCTCCAATGGAACTAGTGGGGGTGCATCCAACTTGCTTGCTCACGAAGACCTAGAGCACTTTTGAGGAGGCTCATCATTGGAATATACAAGCCAAGTTCTATAGTGTAAAGTTCCCCACATAGTTATGCAAGTAAGACATGAAAACTATCTCATATGGAGTAAAGGTGCTAAACATGAGCACACTGAAGATCATATATGATACGGTGTTGTAACATGAGCACAAGTGATGACTATGAATGATATGGTGCTATAACATGAGCACAGGTGTGTGATAAAGAATAGTAATGTTGCCCCCTTTTTTATTTTTCTCTTTCTTTCTCTTTTTTTTCTTTTTTTTCTTTTTCTGTTTCCCTTTTCGATGGCCTCCATGGCTCTTTTCACTTTTAGGGGCAGGCATCCTAATATGATGATATAACAACACATTATTGATGATATGACAACATACTGATGATACAAGTAACTATTATGAATATGACATAATATGTATATGACAACGGATCCTCTGCCAGTGTAGCAGGTTATGCAATGATCTAGTGTAAAATGGGTAAAACCACACATCAGCTTTAAAGAATCACGCAAAGCAATATAGAAGTAATGAATGACAAAAAGTCATGTAATGTAAGATGGATGTTGTATGGCAATATATCTCGGAACAGCTATGAAAATGATGTAGTAGGTAGGTATGGTTAATGTTTTGAGGAAGATATTTGGCTTATGTGTAGGAGAACAAGATGAAGATTTCCCACGAGTTTGGATGTACCCGCGAAGTATGCACCAACTCTCAATGTGAGAAAGAGCAATGCAAAGTACCGAAGAGGCTAGCAATATGGTGGTGGAAATGCCATGAAAACCGCAACTTTAGAACTCACAAGTAAAAAGATTCCAAATAAAAATATGATCTTACAAGGCATAATGAAAATCACTCCAAGAGGGATCGTGACAAATGACAAAGTCACTGTTAGCTTCCCCGACCGTAGCGCATAACTCAAAGTCATTACGGTTGCCTTAGGCATGTAGAAGTCATATATCATTATGCAATCAACTTGATATTTAAGTCTGGCACAGCTTAAAGTTTTTCTAGACCAACCATTAATCATTCCACTTTACTAAACCATCATGTTTAGCATTAAGCAAATTAATATCTCAAAACAACATCAATGATTCAAGTGACACAATTTAATGATCTACAATATTATGTATCATTTAGTTATACCATCTACCACATTTAGCATTTTTTGTTCTTAACCAAACACCAATCAACTTATTTAAAAGATAAAATCTCCAAGTAATTAAACAATGAGATATGAGAGTATGACATAAGAAAGGTAACAACTCTAGCAAGATATGCATGAAAAATAAGAGCTAGAAAGCATAGCAGTAGCTAGAAAAGAATACTCAACAAATATAAGTGAACAATACGAGTATTGATAAGAAAAAGCGGAGTGTGTATCTCTCCCACAAAGGAATGCTAGGGTACATTTTATTCATAGAATGAAAATAAAAAAAACAAAAACAAACAGACGCTTCAAGCAAAGCACATAAGATGTGACAGAATTAAAATATAGTTTGACTAGAAAGAACATGATAGTTTGTTGATGAAGAAGGGGATGCCTTGGGCATCACCAAGATTTTATGCTTGAGTCATCTTGAAATATGTTGGGGGTGACCACCGAGGCATCCCCAAGCTTTGGCTTTACTATCTTCTTGATCACATCATATCATCCTTCTCTCTTAATCCTTGAAAACTTACTCCACACCAACCTAGAGTAAACTTCATTTGAGGGTTAGTGCATAATCAAAAATATGATATTCTATAGGAACACAATTGATACCAATGCTACTGGACATTAGCTACAGCCACTGATATTTCATGGAACAAAAAGATCCAATCAAAATAGTAAAAGAGGCATTACGAAATAAATGGCAGAATCTGTCAAAAACAGAACAGTCAATAAAGACGAATTTTTTCGAGCCACTTAACTTGCTCATATCAGAAAACTCAAGTATAATTAAAGTTGCATATATATCGGAGGATTACGCACAAAAAAGGGCAGGTCATTTGGATATTTCTGTGAAGAGTTATGAATTGAACGGTGAACAACAGAAAACTGTTTCTGCGCAGGAATCCAAATTTAGCATCAACTTTCAATTAGAGGCTTAACTTGACACAACAATGAAATAAAGTAAATATACAAATGAATTGCTACAGAGGTAGGCATGTTACTTGACTCAACAAAATAAAATAACAGGAAATAAATAGTGGGTTGTCTCCCAAAAGCTCTTTCTTTATAGCCATTAGGATAGGCATAGTGATTTTTATGATGCTCTGATAAAAATGAGAGTTGAAAAACTAAAGAGAGCATCAAGAGGCAAATATTAAAACACTTTTAAGTCTAACACTCTTCCTATGCAAAGGAATCTTGTAAAGAAACAAGTCATGAAAGCACAATGCAACCAGCAAAAGAAGATAAAATAAGAGTAGTCTCAAAACTTTAAGCATATAGAGAGGTGTTTTAGTATCACGAAAACTTCTACAACCATATTCTTCTCTCTCATAATAATTTTCAGTAGTAGAAATAAATTCAACCATATAACAACTAGAATCATTCAACTTAGATAATATAGGCACATAAAGAGGATCATTAAATTTATTTTGGAATTCATTCGCATGATCCCCTCTTTCAAAATAGTTACTAACATCAACATCAAGTTTAAGATCATGGTTGCAACAAAGATTTGGAACTAGAGAAATTGCAAACCACATAAGTATTTCTCAACATAAGCAAGTTTCTCCTCCATGGTGTAACATAGCAAGACTCTCATGAGTAAGAGTACCATCACAAGAAGCAATTATATCATTTTTATGCTCAACTTTTAAACATAGATGATTATCAATAAGAATAGGACCATCATCTAAAGCATTATAATATAGAATATTTAAGCAACATTCCTCCTTCTCATTAATAAGTTCATTAGTAGCATCATGAATAAAATTAATAATACAACTATCACATAAAACATTCTTATCATGAGCCACACACATGAAATAATTATTACTCTGCACATAAGCATAGTCATTCTTATTAGTTATAGTGGGAGCAAATTCAACAAAATAGCTATCATTATTATTCTCATCACCATAATCATCAAATATAGGAGACATATCATAATCAACATTAAATATATCCTCAACAGTAGGTGGACCAAAAATATCGCAATGATTGTAATTAAGATATATTGGAGGCAAGGTATCATCAATGAAAAATTTCACCTCCGTGCTTGGGGGACTGAAAAGATCATGCTTATCAAAACCAACTCCCCCAAGCTTAGATTTTTCCATAGCCTAGCAATAATTGTGTCCACATAATTTATACTAATAACATTACTACCACTATTGTGCAAACAAACTTCCATAGGTTTTTAATTTTCTCTTCAAAAGTATCATGTCCTAATGCAATATAAATTTCATAGAGATCCCTAATTTTGTTGTTGTTTTACATTATCCTGACTAGTGAAAATAAAAAACATGAAACAAAAAGTAATAACTGCAGAATCTAAAGGAGATACCTTCAAGCGCTCACCTCCCCGGCAACGGCGCCAGAAAATAGCTTGATGTCTATGCACGTTTCTATTCTCATAGACAATGTTGGGCCTCCAAGAGCTGAGGTTTGTAGAACAACAGCAAGTTTCTCTTAAGTGAATCACCCAAGGTATATCGAACTCAGGTAGGTAGAGGTCAAAGATAACCCTCTCGAACAACTCTACAATTAAGATACGAGAAATCTCTTGTGTCCCCAACACACCCAATACACTTGTCAGATGTATAGGTGCACTAGTTATGCGAAAACATAGTGAAATACAAGTAATATGGATGATTATAAATAGTAATTGCAATCTGTAATAAAAATGGCAGCAAGCAACATGTAGCAACACTTGTTGGAAACAATGTTTTAATGCTTAGAAACAAGGCCTAGGGATCCTACTTTTACCAGTGGACACTCTCAACAATGACATCAAAGTTAAATAAACTAGATAACATCCCGCGCTTTGCTGCGGAATTACATAGTGATATATATTTGAAAACTTTCTACTATAAGAAATATGAATTGAGTTGTTCTATGTCTTTGTTTAAAGATTAGCTCATAGGGCTAAAGGTAAATGTGCATGGAGATAATGAGGTGGACCAATTAGAGACTTGATGATGTGGCATGCTTGCATGTTGAGAGAAATCAAGTAGTGGGGAGCTCCTATTTAGATAAAGAAGACAAACACTACTCTCAAACACTCTCATGTTGGATAACAAACACCATTCATTGTGTAGGGCTACAAGAGCACCCTCAAAGTCAGAGTAAACTAACACCAATAATGTCATAAAGGAATCACACACGGTGCACAAACTATCACCGTTACACCCGTGAATAATCCCGGAGTTGATATTAAAGTAACCTCTAGAGTGCATAATAGATAAAGAGTAGCATCACATATTCAACTAGATAACAAAGCTCATGATCACATAAAGATCACATGGGAGAGAGAGATAAACCACATAGCTACCGTAGATCCCACAGCCCCGGAGGAGCCTACTCACTCCTCATCGTAGGAGTCAGCAACGGCGATGGAGATGGTGGTGGAGTCGATGGAGATGACCCCGGGGGCAATTCCCCGCCCCGGCAGGGTGCCACAAAAGAGACTTATGTCCCCCGAATTGGTGATGACGCCGACGATGGCTCGGGAACCGTGGAGGAAATAATGAACACCGTCCTAGGGTTTTTGTTTCGGAGGATATATGTAGCCGAAAGGGCGAGGTCGGTGGAGACCCGAGGGCCCCACACTTGTTGCTCACGCGGCCTCACTTCCTGCCGCACGAGCACGTGGTGGTGGCGCGTCGGCCTCCCACTTCGTTTCGTCTTTGGTGTTCAGGAACGTTCCAAATAAATATGGACTTCAAAAAAGAAATCGCCTGATTTCAAGAATATTTCCTTAAGTACTTTTCTGAAACCAAAAATAGCAGAAAACAGGGAACTGGCACTGTGGCATCTTGAGGTTAGTCCTAGAAAATTAATAAAACTATATAAAATGCATATAAAACATGTAATAACAGGGTATAATATAGCATGGAACATAAGAAATGATAGATACGTTGGAGACGTATCACCGGTGCCTACCGACATGCGCGTTCCCGAGGCTGAGCGCCAGAGGCGTCCCGGTACCGCTCGTGCCACCTTCGAGGCCGGAGTGCGACCCGGAGATCCAGTCCATCCTCAATCGGCTCAATGACGAGCAGCGTGAGGACCCGCGTTGGGACCTGGCAAACTTCTCCTTATGAAAGAAGTATTTCAAGGAGCGGTGCTGCCAGCAGCTAGATTCGCACGGGCCAACCGGCGCGCCGTCCGGCAGAAATAATGCCAGGACGGCGTCCCTGGTGGTGCTCGACCACATGTCCACCGACAACATGCTGAGGGTAACGATGTCTCCGCGTCATCCCACCTTCTACCGCCGCGTCGGCTCCTCCTAGACGCCTAGGCGCATGGGCGAGGCGACGTCGTCTTCCTTGGCGTCACGCTCGCGCTCGTCGGGGTGTCCGACGACACCCTTTGCTTTTGTGAAGCAGATGGAGGTGTCGCCACCGCGCCGCGCCACCCCCTACTCACGGGCCTCGCCCTATGCCAAGGCGCGCATCAAGACGGAGCCGACCTTGCCACCGCCGCGCCACATCGCACAAATCCCTCCAACCGGCCACCTCCGCCAGCCGAAGACGGAGCCCGACATACCTGTCTGTCGGGGGGCTGCCCCCCGGGTAGGGGCAGATCCCGGTAAATTATAATGGATAACAACAGTGCTTGACCTTTGGCGACAGCAAAGGGCACCCCTTGGTGTGCCGAAAGGGCAGCTGGTCACTTGGACGCAGGGAAAGGCCAAGGGGCCCCGTGGCAGCCGTAGGGGTCAGGTCTTGCGACTATAAATAGACATCCCCGACCCTCGCATTTGCAGCACGGGCAAGAGCGGATGGTTCCTCTAAGAACTAGCTTCTCGAAGATGTCTTTGCTGGTAGACTAAGACATCTTCGAGAGGCTAGGCCTAGAGTTACTCATCCTGAGATAAGTTCGGACATCTCCGGAAAGGATCCCGGACCTGGGACACCGAGGAGGTTCCCGGGTGATGGTGTACTCGGTTTTACCGGATAGGTATCCCGGGTAAGCACTAACCGGAATGTACGTGTCGATCTTGATCTTATGCAGAAGAGGCTCCCAGTGGCAAGAGAGGAGGTAGCCGGCAAGAGAGCTCCCGGTAGGCCGTCAACGGTCTAGAGCAGGCTTTCCCGTATATCGCGGGAGGAAGTACCATTCCGCCTGACACGGAAGCATGGTCACCTCCCGCCTGACACGGAAGCATGGTCACCTCCCGCCTGACACGGAAGCGCGTCAGCCGGCAAGACAACGGTACGACAGGACCTGACATGCCTAGCCCGGCAATCCGGAAAAGGCTATCCGGGATGGGCAAAGACATGTCTTGTCTCTGACAAGGGGACAATGATGATGCAGGACGACGCCTGCCGTCCTTAACGAGATGATGACGAAGGGGCTACACCGGATAGTCCGGCGACTAGGTCATACTAGCCGGTGACGACATCCCGGTTAGGCCTGTCCGGTGGGGCCAAGCCAAGTTAGGGTTTCCGGCCCTCCTGGCCGGACCTCTATAAAAGGCACCATAACTGCTCCTGAGAGGGAAAGACGAAGCTGAGAGCCAAAGCTATAGTTGCATTTACTCTTAGAGCAGTTACTCCTCTTCACCTTGAGTTCATCTAGTTCTTAGTACTTCTACCTTTGATAGGTCTTGTAGCAAGTTGTAGTTCTTGTACCACCAATATATAGAGAACAAAGGCAGGAGTAGGGGTGTTACCTCCTCACGAGGGCCCTGAACCTGGGTATATCGTGTGTGTGCTTGGTGCCTTCGTGCATTTATTTGTGTTTGTTAGATCTTCCCCGTTGCGCTTTGTTCTTGTTTCGTGTTCCTGGGAGATCTCGGTTTTACCGGGATCCTCCCCGTGTGAGTTCTTCAACTCGCTATCCCTCCCCGGATCCACCAACGTCCATCGGCCCCACAAATTAGCCATCCTATGGCATCTGCCGTGACGCCACCACGACAGTTGGCGCCCACCGTGGGGCTAACAGAGGCGTTGGCTGGTGTACACATCCGGACGGGCTCCCCGGTACGTTTCGACGTTCGGGTTCTCTCTGGTCTAGTCGTAAGACTTGGGGAGATGGATTTCGTCGCCGACAACGCCGGCTGCTTCCGGAACAGACCGTTCCCGGGGAATGGATGTCTTATCGACTTCGGTGGTTTCACCACCTATGTGGCCACCGAGGTTGTCTGTAGCTACCCGGACCTAGTCCTGGAGGCTGATGACCCTCCCATGCTCTGCGCAGCTCGGGGTCTGCGTGCTGACCGCTCCCCGAGTTCCGTCGCAGTGATGATGGTCGGAACCACCGAGGAGGAATACCAGGATGCTGATGGCGATACCGACGGTGTCCCTCGTTTGGCCAAACCCCCGCAGGAAAGACCTGCGGCCCGAGATGGTGATCCGCAGCCGTCCCAGCCGCGACGCCGTCCGGATCCCCTCTCGGGTTTGGTAGCCAAGTTAGCTGTACCCGTGGTTACTGGAGCGGATACCCAGGCCACTTCGGCTGAGTTGGAGGAGCAGCGGAAATTGCTTCTCGCTGAGGCAAAGGAAATCGCCGAGCTCCGTCGCGAGCTCAGCGTTAGCCTCCGGGAGTACAATGCTGCTCACGGATTCACTAAGATAGACTCCCGGGAGAAACGCATTGCAGATCTGCGCAAGAAGGAAAGAATGGTGAATGAGGAGCTGGCTGGTGGAGCCACCACTAGCAACACCGGAAGCCGGATTTCTGCGGGGAAGCCAGTGTACAGTTCACCGGCAAAAACTCTTAGGGCCGCCGAAGCCGCCATGGCCGAGTTGGTGGGGTTATCCGGTGAAGCCCTGCGCAAGCAACAGGAGAGGGTCAACGAGCTGGTGGTTGAGGCCAACCGGCAGAACCAGGCCTTCAAGAAGAAGAACCCCGGAGCAGGGTCACAGGTGCATTCAGCCAGACCCAATAGCCGGATGTCGGATGGGGAGGCCTCTTTTCCACATCCGAGCAGAAGCAAGAGCAAAAGCAAGAGCCGGAGCCGGAGTAGAGGTTCCGGGAGGAACAAGCAGCTACAGACCTATGACCCGGCATTTGCCGGTATCCAGCAGGCAGGGCAAGCCGGACAGCATAACCCGGGACAGGCGGGAAGTACCCGTGGGGATGGTAACATCGGTGTGGGAAACGATACCCCGGTTGGCTATGGTAATCCACCCCGGAATCCTCCCCATGTACAGGGAAACCCGCAGAGGGAAGTCATCTCGGTCCCCCGTCAAGCCGTGATCCCGATGCACGATAGGCTCAATAATGGTAACTCGGGGATGCAGCAACTCGAGTATCAGCCGGACGAGAACCCCTTGGGATCTCGGATAGGAACACGACAGCTGAACCCGGCAGATGCGAGGTTCCGGCTGGACCGGATTCACCAGTCCGAGATGGTGGAAGAGCAAGGACCACCGGGACCTGCTTGCTTTGGACCTCGGATCATGCGGGAACCTCCTGTTCGGAACTTTCAGCTCAACAGGGGTGCCAAGACCTATGACGGCAGCAAGAAGCCGGAGGACTGGCTGACCGACTATGTAACTGCAGTAAGCATAGCCGGTGGAAACAGACGATGGGCGGTACGTTATATACCGCAGATGTTGGAAGGACCAGCCCGGATCTGGTTGAACAATCTGAGAACTGGCAGTATAGACTGCTGGTTGGACTTTGAAGAAGCATTCATCAGCAACTTCACCAGCACGTACAAAAGGCCCAACAGACCTCAGCAGCTCGCCATCTGTAGGCAAAGGAGCAATGAGACTGACCGGGAATACCTTACCCGGTGGAGCAATATTCGCAACTCTTGCGAAGGAGTGGTGGAGGCGCAGGCCATCTCCTGGTTTGCGCAAGGATGCCGGCATGGCTCTATGCTATGGCAGAAACTGCAGAGAAAGATGCCAACAACTTTGGCGGAAACCATGCGCATCGCCGATACCTATACGCTTGGAGATCCCATGCAACCCCTGGTGGATGTCGGAGACTCCAACAGGAGGAATGCGGGACCTCAGCGCTCAGGACCGAGCAGGAGCCATGATCGCCAAGAGTTCGGCCACAAGAGGAATCAGCCGGAATACCACCATGCCGCGCAGCATGTCGCAGCAGTAACCCGGGAGCAGGAGGTAGCCCCCCGGGAGCAGGAGGATGTCGGCAACAACCAGCGTCAAAAGACAAGTGGCCCAGCTTGGGGTCAAAGTCAGGAGGTGCAGAAGACCTGGGTGGAGCAGAAGAAGCCCCTGACGTATGAGGAGATGTTGAATAAGCCATGCTGCTACCACACTTTGGAGGCCAACAAGCCCGCAAACCACTCTACTCGACAGTGCAGCTGGTATCAGCGCACGTTGCAGGAGGGCAGCTCGGGAGGTATTCGGCCGAGTGCTCCGGCATCTCGGCCCAATATTCCGAGACCCCCTCCTCCGACATCGGGGGCCAACAATGTCCGACTTCCCGCTCCTCCGAGAGGACCCCCACCTCGTCCAGTGAATGTGGTGCATACCCGGAACGACAACGGTAACCAAGCCGGACAACAGCAGAGCAACTACCGGGAAGCACATCAGAGCTATGTGGTCTTCGTAACCGAACCCACTGACCGAAAGAGTGTGCGGCAGCATGCTCTGGAGGTGAACGCTGTGATCCCGGCAGTGCCCAAATTCTTGCACTGGTCCGAGATGGAGATCACCTGGAGCCGGAAAGATCACCCCCGGGTAATGCCCAAGCCGGGAGCGTATGCCTTGGTGGTGGACCCAACTTTCGTCGGACCCAATCTCAACGTCCGCTTCAGCCGAGTTCTGATTGACAATGGCAGTGCCATTAACATCATGTACAAGGACACGATGTTGAAGCTGGGAGTGTCCATGAACACCCTACTTCCCACCGAGACAACCTTCCATGGCATCGTGCCCGGAGTCTCTTGCTCGCCCATGGGAAAAGTCTGGGTGGAGGTGCTATTCGGAACTCGGGACAACTGCCGAACCGAGAGCTTGGAGTTCGAGGTCGTAGACCTCGAGAGCCCGTATCATGCACTGATCGGCAGACCGGCCCTCGCCAAGTTCATGATCTCAACTCATGTGGGATACCTCAAGATGAAGATGCCGGGACCTAACAGCGTAATCACCATCTCGGGAGACCACAAGCGCTCCATGGAGTGTGCCTCGGCGGGGTCATGCTTAGCTGAGTCCCTAGTGATCGCGGAAGAGAAGAAGAGGATCCAGCAGGTGGTGGCGATGTCTAAGACCTCCCAACTCGGAATGCCCGGGATGGTGAACCCGGAGCAGGGTGCGTCGTTCCAGCCCCCCAAAGAGACCAAGAAGGTGTCCGTGGACCCCAGCAACCCGGAGCGCCAAGTTATCATTGGCAGCAACTTGGACAGCAAATAGGAAGGCGAGCTCGTCGACTTCCTCCGTGAGAATCGGGATGCCTTTGCGTGGTCGAGTGACGATCTGCAAGGCGTCCCGAGGGAGTTGGCTGAGCACTCTCTATTTGTTCGACCGGATGCGAAGCCGGTGAAGCAACCAACTAGGCGCCTCTCGGATGAGAGAAGAACTGCTGTAATGGAGCACCTAGCCATACTGCTGGCCGCCGGATTCATCATGGAGGTGCTGCACCCGGATTGGATTTCGAATCCGGTCCTGGTAGAGAAGAAGAAATATGATCCCCTCCTGCTTAAGGTGTGGCGCATGTGCATCGACTTCACCAACCTCAACAAGGCATGCCCGAAAGACCCCTTTCCGCTGCCCCGGATAGATCAAGTGATAGACTCCACTGCCGGGAGTGAACTTTTAACTTTTCTAGATGCTTATTCTGGCTTTCACCAGATACCTTTGAATCCGGATGATCAATTAAAAACCGCTTTTATTACCCCTTACGGGGCTTATTGCTATCTTGTTATGACTTTCGGATTAAGGAATGCTGGTGCTACATACCAGAGATGCATGCAGAAATGCTTGCATGATCAGATAGGTCGGAATGCCGAGGTCTATGTCGATGACATAGTCATAAAAACAAAAGAAAAAGCCTCACTAATAGACGATCTGAGGGAAACATTCAAGAACCTAAGAAGATTCCGGATGAGGTTGAATCCGGATAAGTGCACATTTGGTGTTCCGGCCGGGAAGTTACTCGGTTTCCTCATCTCAAGCCGGGGAATCGAGGTCAACCCGGGTAAGATTCGTGCTATAGAGAGCATGAAGTTGCCTGTGCGTCTCAAGGATGTGCAGAAGTTTACCGGGTGTCTGGCCTCCCTAAGTCGGTTTGTGAGCCGACTTGGGGAGAAGGCCTTACCTTTGTACCAGCTGATGAAGAAGAGCAAAACATTTGTTTGGACCCCGCAGGCTGATGCGGCATTCAACGATTTGAAGAGAATGCTCTCAACAGCACCGGTGTTGGCATCCCCGTTACCCAAGGAACCTATGCTGTTGTATATTGCCGCAACCAACCGAGTAGTCAGTGTGGCAATGGTCGTGGAAAGGGAAGAAGGGGGCAAGCTAATACAGAGGCCGGTGTATTACCTCAGTGAGGTGATCTCGGAATCCAAGCAGAACTACCCCCACTATCAGAAGATGGCATACGGGGTGTACATGGCAGTGACCAAGCTCAAGCACTACTTTCAGGAACACCCGATCACAGTGGTATGCGAAGCTCCTCTCGCCGAGATCATCGGTTGCAAGGATGCTAGCGGCCAGGTAGCCAAATGGGCCATACTGTTGTCTCCATACGCTCCGGCGTATGAGAGACGTGACGCCATCAAGTCGCAGGCGCTGCCGGACTTTTTGGTGGACTGGGCCGAGATGCAGTATGAACCTCCGATGCCGGATTACAATTTCTGGAGGATGCATTTCGATGGCTCAAAGGCTAAAATCGGATTGGGTGCCGGAGTGGTTCTCACCTCCCCGAAGCAAGATATACTGAGGTATGTGCTGCAGATCCATTTCCGGGCATCCAATAATGTCCCGGAGTATGAGGCTTTGGTTCACGGATTGAATGTCGCCAAGGAAATCGGAATCCGCGGGATAGAGTGTTTCGGTGACTCCGACCTCGTGGTGCAACAGGTGTCGGGGAATTGGGATGCCCTAGATGCAAACATGGCCTTGTACAGGTTTCATGTGCAAAAAATTTCCGGATTTTTTGAAGGATGCGAGTTCAAGCACATACCCAGAGGAGAGAACGAAGCAGCGGATGTCTTGTCTAAGCTAGGATCATCCCGGGATGCCATCCCACCCGGGATAGCCCTGGAGCATTTGAGGAAGCCATCTATTCAGCCGTCACCCGAGTCAGATTCTATCTTCATCCCCAAGGAGCCTGGTTCAGATGCAGTACCCATGGAAGTAGATGTCGGGAGCATAACATCGAACCCGGGGACTGCCTCCCAGTGCTCAGAGAGGCAAAGACAGATGATGATAGAGGTGATGTCGGCAGAACCAATGGACATAGACGCTCCAGCGTTTCCGGTGCGACCTGTCCCGGATTGGGCACAGCCCATTATGGTGTACATCTTGGAAGGAACCCTCCCGGAGAATGAAGTAGAAGCCCGTCAGATAATGCGAAGATCAAAGGCATACACTGTCATTAACCAAGAGCTGTACAAGAGAAGTGTCACCGAGGTGCTCCAGAGATGCGTGGAACCGGCAGAAGGGCAAGAGATGCTCCTGGAGATACACCAGGGAGAGTGTGGACATCATGCATCATCCCGGGCCCTGGTGGCAAAAGTGTTCCGGCATGGGTTCTACTGGCCCACTGCATTGCAGCAAGCAGAAGATATTGTCCGAAAGTGTGGAGGATGCCAGAGATTTGCTCACCGGATACACATGCCGGCGTCAGCACTGAAAACAATCCCCATCACTTGGCCATTTGCAGTATGGTGTTTGGACATGGTCGGGCAATTCAAACCGGCAAGGGGCAACATGACACATATACTGGTGATGGTGGACAAGTTCACTAAGTGGATAGAGGTCAAGCCAATCCGGAAGTGCGATGGACACACCGCTGTGCAATTCCTGAAAGACATCATCTTGAGATACGGATACCCACACAGCATTATCACAGATAATGGAACAAACTTTGCTGTGGGGGAATTCGCTCGATTTTGCGCTGAGAAAGGAATCCGGCTAGATGTAGCATCAGTCGCACACCCGGAAGCAAATGGGCAAGTCGAAAGGGCAAACGCCTTAGTCTTGGCTGGTATCAAAGCTCGCTTGATCGAACCATTGTTGAGAACTCCGGGATGCTGGATAGAGGAGTTGTCGGCGGTGTTATGGGGTCTCCGGACCACTCCGAATAGATCTACCGGGTACACACCATTCTTCATGGTATACGGTGCTGAGGCAGTGCTTCCGACCGACATACAATATGACTCCCCGAGAGTGGCAATGTTCACCGAGACCGAGGCAAAGGAGGCCCGAGAAAATGATGTGGATTTACTCGAAGAGGCGAGAGAATTGGCACTATCTCGGTCGGCAATTTATCAACAAAACCTCCGTCGCTATCATAGCCGGAAAGTACACCCGAGGGTATTCCGGGAGGGAGATCTGGTGCTGAGGCTCATCCAACGCACGGCCGGAATGCATAAACTATCACCTCCGTGGGAGGGGCCTTTTGTGATAAGAAGAGCATTGCACAATGATTCTTATTACCTTGTAGATGCACAGGAGGCTAGGAAAGGTGTAATGGACAAATCCGGTGAGGAAACCAAGCGTCCATGGAATGTAGCTCTACTTCGCCCCTTTTACTCGTAAAGGGCTCAGTGTATGTTGTATCTCAATTCTCAAATAACAATGAAAGTAAGGCACCCCGGGAGGAACCCGGGGACTGCCCGGTCACATGCATATCTTGTTATTTCTTAAAGTTCATTTACTGTTTTTTTTACCGGCATCCCGGGAAGGAACCCGGGGACTGCCGGATAGCTATCTTATATTTTGTTGTATGCATGCCGGGAAAGTTCCGAATCCAATTCTCAAAGTCAAAGTAATGTATGTCATGTGAAATCATCTTGTGACTCGACTGACGAACGCCGAAATGGTAGTCAAGAGCAAAGAGAGGGAAGGTGGGGAACACGAAAACAGTCTCGGGGACTCGGAGCAGGAACTTGTCCGGCATGTTTGTTTTTACTAACTTAGTTGTTTTTTATGTCGGGAATTCGGTTAGTAGGAACTCGGATTGTTTTAACTAGTGCATGCCGTATATGGAGTTTTGTGACTCGACTGTCGAACGCCGAAATGGTAGACAAGAGCAAAAATTACCTAAGTACGGTAAGCATAAAAGGCAATTCGGGAACTAAAAGCTGAGTACATTGACATAAATTGTTCGAATAAGTAGTTCGCGGTGAAACAGAAGTAATTTAAGTGTACGATACATATTGCACCCGGCATCCCGGGGATTTAACGAATTTGCTACTAAGTGTTTTAAGCGGTGGGGGAAGTAGGCTTCTCGACGGCGACTTCCGGAGCGACGACCTCGGGAGCGCCGACCTCGGGAGCAGGAGTAGCTTCACCTTCAGCATCGGCAGCACCACTCGGGACGTCGGGATGCACCTCGGTCTCGGTGGCCTCGGGTATCGGCGAAGATGTTGCATCCCGGGAAACCACCTTCTCGGACGCAGCACCAGAAGCAGCGTCATCTCCCTCCAGGACCTCTTCTTCCCCATCGTCGGAAGCGGCATCATCTTCTTCGAAATCCTCGTTATCTGATTCAGACTCTGAAGGAACGGTGCTGGCGGTAAAGGCACGGATGCTGGCCCACTTCGCAATGCGGTGCGCCACCTCTCGCCGCTGCTGGATCTTTGCCGGATCTTTAACCCAAGGCGACACCGTCCGCAGGCGCAGGATCGCTGCCAGGTCAAGACCTTCGTACCAGCTAAGTACTTGGGTCAAGACCTGCTCCGCACCAGCTCTAGCACTGGAGCGCTTCCAAGCGTGGATGCGGCTACCGGCACCCAGAAGTGCGCGCGAGAGCTCCGGGATCGAGAGCTTCCCGCGGAGGCTCGGCCACAAGGCGCCGTGGACGTGGATCGCCGCGCTGAGGAGCTCCGTCCCGATAGCCCGGAGAGGTACTATCCGGGCCTTCAGGGCAGTGAGGTGATCCTCAATGTCCCAGGCGTCCGAGATCTCGGGCGGCGGCAACAGCTTTGGCGGCGGCTTCGCGGGAATGCTCGAACTCTCCTTTAAAAAGAAGAGCTGTCAAAACGACTAAGTCACAAGAAGAGCAACAGCAAATTAAGGAAGAAACGGGAGAGGAGGGATGTCGGATTACTTACTGTTGAGATCCGGGTTCAGTACGGTGAGCTCGGTGAGCCAAGCATCAGATCGCGACCGGAGAAGATCCAGCTCGGTCTTGGTATTATCCGCGCGCGCCACCGATTGGTCCAGGGTCTCTTTCTGCTTTTTGGTCGCCTCAATGAAGCGCGTCTTCATCTCGGACATAGCGGCTTGGGCCTTTCCGAGCTCGCCGTTCAACCGAGCGATCTCGGATTGCGCGGTGGAAAGAGCAGTCTTCTGATCCACCGAGATCTGGCGCGCCGCGTCTCGCTCCTCCCGGAAGCGCTCCTCGGACTTCATCGACTGATCGAGTTCAGCGAGAACCCGGTTGAAGATGTTGCGGCGTTGTTGGCTGCACTCCTGATAGCAAGACAAAGAAGGCAAAGTCAGTATGGAAAAAGAAGTAAAGAACCCGGTTGGGAGGGTCTCGGGGACTCGGTGTTCGAGTCCTAATTTTTCTCTAAGATTGGAACCTAGTGATCTGCTATTCGGTGGAATCTAGAGCACTAAGCACCAATCTCGGGGACTAGTGGTGATGAAGCAATTTTTTAAGCAACCTACCCGGTTGGGAGGATCTCGGGGACTCAATATCCGAGTCCTGGATTTTTTCTCTAAGATTAAAACCTAATGATCTGCTATTCGGTGGAATCTAGAGCACTAGGCACCAATCTCGGGGACTAGTGGTGGTGGAAAGAACAAATGTGTTTTGGATAAAAGAAGAAAATTTTACCTCGCTTATTCGGGTGACGTCCAGCGCGGCCACCTGGAGAGCGTGCAGGGCTTGAGCGCTGCGGCTCGGACCTGCAGCGTGCAAGTCCCCTGCAGTCTCGGAAGCATCGGCGGCAAGCCAGGCCTTGTTGAAGTCATCAACAACCCGGATGCCGGAGCTGCCGGCAACGCGGGTGGCAGCGATGTCCCGAGATCCTGAAGATGCAAAGGAGCTGACCGTTGCTCGCAACATCCGCAAGGCGGCAGTAGGGATCTCGGCAGGAGGTGGTGGTAACGGTGAGAACTTACCCGGGCGCAGCACCAAGTCCTGGGAAGAAGATGTCGGAGCAGCTGCGGGCGGAGCAGAAGATGTTTTCTGCCCAGAAGTCTTGCCGCGAGACTTGGGAATTTGTTCTGCCGGCCGGGAGGAGGCGGTAGGCTGTTTCTCCGGGATGGCCTTGGGCGCGGCTGGCCGAGAGGCCCCACTCGCCGCAGGTTGCCGACGAGGGCTAGCGATCTCTGCCTCCAGTTCGGGAACCCGGCGCGGGCTATCCGGAAGAACAATCTCTCCCGAGGTGGTCGTGGCCTGCAGCGCGATCTCGTCGATCACCGGAGGTGCATCCGAGGTCGCGACGCTTGCCGGTGCGGCACTGGAAGCGGCGGATTCATTCCCTCGAGCAGAAGGGCGAAGAGGTGAAGGAGAGGCCCGAACCGGACTAGGAGTCCGAGTTCCCGGAGGAGGAGGAACAATGGATGTCGGGAGCTCGAGCGCGTCACTGAAAGAAAATGTCTTAGTAGAAGTTATGGAGAGAGCAAAGTCAAATAACATGAGGCAAGAAAGACGTACCCGGAATCCACGAGGGGAGGACCCCTCTGCCGGCGTCGAGGAGGCTTCTCGGTCGTCTTCTTGCTCGGTTTACTCTTCTTGGGGGGGTTGCCGGAGGCTTCAGCCCCATCGGTGTCGGAAGCCGCGCGCTTCCGGCTCTCGGCACGTTTGGTCCCCGCTGACGGTTTCGGAACCACAGCTGAGGCCCAATTCAGAGGGAGAGCGTCAATAACGTCAAGGATCTCGCAGTCAATCTCATCGTCATCCGAGGAAATGGAAACTGTCTCTGAGGTTGAAGGATTACCCGGGGCCTTAACGAAAGGGATGGCGAGATGGTCCTCGCCGTCGAGATCCTCTCTCGGCATCACGTCCGGTTTCGGGAAATCCGGGGCGAAGTTCCCGTTGACGTGGACGGCGTCTTCTTCGTGCTGACGCTCGAACAACTGCGCAAACAAGTTAGGTCGTGTCGGTGTCCAGGTGAGCGCATGTACGAAGGCGTAGGCGTGAAAGACTGATATAAGCACCTGGTCAACCGGTCGTTTCCGGGATCCCCCTATGACCCCCCATTCATAGTCCTCCGTCATTTCCGTCCGAGCAATAGCTCGGGCGCGACGGACGATCGCCCCGTGGCTTAGCCTATGGATACTGGTCCTGGTGGGGTCGTAGTTCCCAGACATGTGGCACATCTTGTGCACTCGGTGTTGAAGGGGGCAGACCCGGCGAACAATAAAGCAGCGCAAGAGGTCATCCCCGGTCATATCCTGGGTGAGCACCTGCAGAACATCGTGCATGTATCCGATCTCCTCGCTGTCGGGAAGATGCTTCCAGCGACCGAATTCGCGCGGAGGACCCATGACGAATTCCGGCAGATTAATGAAGTCCGGGTTCGAGGATCCCGGGCCATCTCCCAAGGACTCCCGGTTCTTCACGTAGAAGAAGCTGCGCTGCCATTTCCGGCAAGACTCTAATCCCTTGACGATGGGGAATCCGGAGTCCGCGCGAGGGATGACGGTGGCCGCTCCGCAGTCGACCAAGTCTTTTACCTTCTGATCCGGGTTGGGAATGGCTTGTCGGCGGAGGATAAAGTACTTGGCCCAGAGATCCACAAAGGGCCATATGCCAAGGTACGCCTCCGCGTAAGTGATGAAGATAGAAAGCATCATGATGGCGTTGGCGGGAAGGTGGTGAGGTTGCACGTTATACGTGTCGAGGAAGTCGCGGAAGAAGGGGCTAGCCGGAAGCCCAAACCCGCGCTCAAAGTGCGATAGGAATACCACAAATTCCCCGGGTTGGGGTTCCGGCGCAACCTCCTCTCCCGGTAGACGGCTCTCGACTCCCGGAAGAATCCGGTGAGTCCGATACAGCCAATCAAGATCCGACTGCTTTGTCTCGGATCCGTCCCAACACCCCCGGGCACGTTCTTCACCCATCTCGGAGAAGTACGCGGGAGTATTCGGGCTATTCTGCAGATGCAGCGGCGGTTAGTCGGAGTTAGTCTATCCGAAATGAGGATGTCGGGGCATAAACTGCTGAAAACTACCGGATTCATGGGAAGCAAGATCTACCGCGGGTCGTATAATCAAAACTAAAGGAAGGAAAAATGGATCTTGCTAAACTCAAGTGAGGCACGAGCTAGGGCACGGCCTGGGTTGGAAAGCTACTCTACCGAAGAAACGCATCGATGCGGAGAAGGGAAACTCACCGGCGAAGGAGGTCGACGGCGTGCGAGAAGGACGGCGGGGCGCGAGCTCCGGTGAGACGGCGTACGAGCAACGAGCGCAACGACGGCGGTGAGCTCGAGACGGTGGAGAAGAGGAAATGCGAAGGAGAAGAAGTGAGGGAGACCGTTCCGGTCCCCTATTTATGGGGAGGATTCCGGAGCGGTTCCCGTTTTTCCCGCCCACGATCTCCACGATCGTGGGTGGGATCTGTTTTGTGCCGTGGGCCACGTGGCATTATTCGGAGCGCTCGATCCGGCCACACCGAGGGCCACAAGGCCCCAACGGTTCGTTTCCGGATCAGATGCGGCTCCCTAGCGCGGGAACCCAAGCGACACCGTGCGTGCGCAGAAGCACTTGAGTGCGCCTCTGCGTAGACGGGACGTCGGGTGGGCCCAGATTCGCTATCTCGGATTCATCGGGAAGTCAGCGGTCAAGATTTGCTGAGATGGTGCTACCCGGTCGCAGGCTTCGCCTCCCGGTTGAGACCATCTCGGTAAGAATTAATCTGAGCATGGAATAAAAGATTGATGTCGTGTCTTCTCGGAAGAAAATTAGTTATTAAAACTGATCCCGCACATCATCCGGGGTCGCTGTGCCGCACCAGCTTCGGGGACTAGTGTCGGGGGGCTGCCCCCCGGGTAGGGGCAGATCCCGGTAAATTATAATGGATAACAACAGTGCTTGACCTTTGGCGACAGCAAAGGGCACCCCTTGGTGTGCCGAAAGGGCAGCTGGTCACTTGGACGCAGGGAAAGGCCAAGGGGCCCCGTGGCAGCCGTAGGGGTCAGGTCTTGCGACTATAAATAGACATCCCCGACCCTCGCATTTGCAGCACGGGCAAGAGCGGATGGTTCCTCTAAGAACTAGCTTCTCGAAGATGTCTTTGCTGGTAGACTAAGACATCTTCGGGAGGCTAGGCCTAGAGTTACTCATCCTGAGATAAGTTCGGACATCTCCGGAAAGGATCCCGGACCTGGGACACCGAGGAGGTTCCCGGGTGATGGTGTACTCGGTTTTACCGGATAGGTATCCCGGGTAAGCACTAACCGGAATGTACGTGTCGATCTTGATCTTATGCAGAAGAGGCTCCCAGTGGCAAGAGAGGAGGTAGCCGGCAAGAGAGCTCCCGGTAGGCCGTCAACGGTCTAGAGCAGGCTTTCCCGTATATCGCGGGAGGAAGTACCATTCCGCCTGACACGGAAGCATGGTCACCTCCCGCCTGACACGGAAGCGCGTCAGCCGGCAAGACAACGGTACGACAGGACCTGACATGCCTAGCCCGGCAATCCGGAAAAGGCTATCCGGGATGGGCAAAGACATGTCTTGTCTCTGACAAGGGGACAATGATGATGCAGGACGGCGCCTGCCGTCCTTAACGAGATGATGACGAAGGGGCTACACCGGATAGTCCGGCGACTAGGTCATACTAGCCGGTGACGACATCCCGGTTAGGCCTGTCCGGTGGGGCCAAGCCAAATTAGGGTTTCCGGCCCTCCTGGCCGGACCTCTATAAAAGGCACCATAACTGCTCCTGAGAGGGAAAGACGAAGCTGAGAGCCAAAGCTATAGTTGCATTTACTCTTAGAGCAGTTACTCCTCTTCACCTTGAGTTCATCTAGTTCTTAGTACTTCTACCTTTGATAGGTCTTGTAGCAAGTTGTAGTTCTTGTACCACCAATATATAGAGAACAAAGGCAGGAGTAGGGGTGTTACCTCCTCACGAGGGCCCTGAACCTGGGTATATCGTGTGTGTGCTTGGTGCCTTCGTGCATTTGTTTGTGTTTGTTAGATCTTCCCCGTTGCGCTTTGTTCTTGTTTCGTGTTCCTGGGAGATCTCGGTTTTACCGGGATCCTCCCCGTGTGAGTTCTTCAACTCGCTATCCCTCCCCGGATCCACCAACGTCCATCGGCCCCACAAATTAGCCATCCTATGGCATCTGCCGTGACGCCACCACGACACTGTCTGCCAAACGAAGAAGGAGAAGAAGCTGGACCTGGAGCGGGCGGCGTAACAGGAGTATCTCCGTGCGGCGGCGAAGATGGGCGCGTCGGAGGAGGAATACCCCGGCTAGAAGATGGCGCAGGAGATGACATCGTCCCCACCGATGAGTACTTTGCTCTCACCTTGTCTAGGCGAGAGTTCGAGCGGGAAGAGCGGGAGCGCCATGTAGTGTACCTGCACCACAGATATGGCAGGTACCTGTGTATAGTGCAAATCCCTGGATCGATTCGTTTGCACACACAGTTACGATGTAATATCACAACAAAGTATCAATTTATTACAACGCTGATCCAGACATAGAAAATATTCATTACAATTTTCATAGCATAAAGCTAGCAGTGAACAGAGTAAACAGCGGAAAATTATTCTTCATGGAGTCCCCAATCATCATCATGTGCCACAGGCGAGCATGTTGGTTGAAGACTCGAAACCCTTAGTAAAATTCTCACTCATCATCAGAACAGTCTGCGATAAGATATATACTGCAACAACGTGGGTCAGAACCATTAAAATGGAACTGGAAAGTGACACTTAGAAGAATAACTCTATGACCTATATGCTTATTTGGCTGGTGGAGCTCAAGGCTATTTTGCAGAAAGCAAGTTTTTCCTTAACTTTTTGAAACAACTTTACCTCGTTGAGACAAATATGGTATGAAAACCATAGCCTCATTCTACCCATGATCACCCATCAAGTTTTAATTTTATAAATTGGAATGGTGGAATCCTCCGTTGACGTCCTCGTTCAGCTGCTCAATTGTCCGTTTCCGGGGACACGGCTAAGTACTTAGATTTTAACTCTGCAGAGGTTGTGCACGTTCACCATTGTACCCATTCAACCCAAATATCCTTTACACGCTTATAGTGATAAGGAAAGGAGAAGAATGAGACGAGATCTTTCAGAAGCATTTTCCCTCCCACTCTGGTCTGACGCGCTCCACCTACAAACCACTACCTCCACCTGTCAGGCCGGGGCGAGTCCACGCAGCTTAGTTGATCAAGCCAGAGCCCATATTGGCAATGGCTGCACGAGAAGCAATCTTCACTCGGAGTTCTTCAGATTCCTCTGTTCCTGGGTGGCCATCCACAAGTGAATATCCCACAGGTAAATCCCCAGGGGACAACACTCAACTCATACAGCCAAGCAACCAATTCCACCCAGGTATTTGATTATAACTTAGTAGAGTTTAACATTTCAAAAAAAATAGTTTTGCATAGTATCACAATTCTACTAAGTATTTTCATAGGAACCTAGACACAGGAATAAGTAAGTCTAAACATGGCTTGCGTAGCAATACTATCCTACACATGCTTACAGAAAATAATCTACTCATGCATAGAAAAATAATAGGACTTTTATGGGGGTGTGCCACTTGCCTTGGCAACCGGGAGTGCAACAGTTACAGTTGCAAGGATTTTCGTTTCCCTCCGAATAGTCTAACAAAAGAAATAAAGAGCCACACATAAACACACAAGCAATATGTTCATACAAAGAAAAATATATGCTATGCATGAGATGCAATAATTTATTTAATTGTCAAGAAACGAATATATGTATCTCTTTGAATGTTTGTGATGTATGCATGAATAAATTCTTTTTAATTTGTTTTCATTTATTTGGACATGAATAAAGGGTGACATCAATAGTTTTAGCTTCCTTAGATAAAATTTCAAAATCAAATTTTGTAAAAATGACATTTGGGCAGAGGGCATCTAAACAAGTTTTTAGCAATTTGAATTACTCAAAAATATTTTTTCTAAATAAAGTTATGTCAAAAACATTTAAACTACTCTAAAAAATATTTGAAAATTTTGAATGTGTCAAACCATAAAACTAATGAAGCCAAAAGATTCTACTGGTTCTAAGGATTCCAAATATATAAAAATATTTAAATTTGGATAAACAGATAAAAAGTAATGATAAAAACAGTATGCAGGGTGTTTTCTGCAAAACTGCCAAATAAAATGATTTTAAGAAATTCGTAGAAAAATAATATCTGACGTGGCGCTAACGTGGTGTTGACTGTGCGCTGACGCGATGCTGACTGTGCGTGCCACGCAAGCGTACCGCTTCATTTTTAAGTGATCTAATCCTAGACGTGCACGGGAGATCTAACGGTCCAGATCCAATCGACCAGAAACGAGCGGCGCGGCCGGCCGGAACCCTAGCCCGAGGCGTGCTCGCGGCAACGCCATCACCGGCGATGCTCGTTGCCTACGATCTACTGTCTACGAGGACGAACGAGTCATACCCGTGCGTGGAGAAGGTCGAGGCGGAGACGATGGCGTGGTGGTCGACGATGGGGAGTACTGACGCGCCGGAAATCGCTCGTCGGAGTCGTGCTTGGCGGCGGTCCTCCTCGGGTGTGGACGGAGTCGATGTTCTGCTGCCCGAGAAGATGCAAAAACTTGTCAAAACGATGCGCAAGGTCAAGGTAAAATGAAAGGGAGTGGAGGGAAGTCTCGGGGTTCACGATGCTTGCCGGAGTTGCGAAATTTCGCCGGCGGCTACGGCGGAGCTTCGGGGATGTTCGCGGGCGGCCTGGTGGCTCTCGGGAGGTGGTTCTTGGGCAAAAGAGAGAGGGGATCGAGGGGGTCTTATAACGAGCAACGGCGGAGGAAATGGGGCAGTGAATCAATCGCAATGAATCGAATTGATTCGGGGGTTTTACAGCGTTCATCGCGGGCGTGATGTGCGCGAGCCGTTGCAGCGGGAGGGATGACAGGTGGGGCCCACCTGCCAGAGAGAGAGAGCGCGCGCGGGCGGGGACGGGCTGCTTGCGGGTTGCAGTGCTGCGCGCGCGGTAGAATTCAAATAACAACTTTATGGACATAAAGTCAATTAAAATACATATAAATGATTTAATTTAAATTCTATGTGATTCAAATGACAAGTTTAATGATGATGATGCATGGATGCAAAGTTTTAAATTTTTCTGAAGATTGGGATGTTACAAACCTAACCCCCTTAAGATGAATCTCGCCCTCGAGATTCGGATTGGCTAGCAAATAGGTGAGGGTGGTCTTCTTTCAGGTCATCTTCTCTTTCCCAAGTTGCTTCCTCTGCTAAATGGTGATTCCACTGTACTTTACAGAATTTGATGGTCTTGGTTCGGGTGACACGTTCCGCTGTCTCCAAAATCTTTATGGGTTTTTCTTCATAAGTGAGATCACTTTCTAGTTGTACTTCCTCTAGTGGCACCGTATCTCTTAGCGGTGTTTCTGCCATTTCTGGGTGACATTTCTTCAGCTGGCTGACATGAAACACACTGTGAACTGCGGAAAGTGCTTCGGGGAGTTCCAATTCATAGGCAACCTCTCCTTTCCGGGATAATACCTTGAAGGGTCCAATAAATCTCGGTGCCAATTTTCCTTTGATTCCAAATCTTTTAACTCCCTGCATAGGTGAAACTCTAAGATAGGCTCGATCGCCTACTTCATACGTGACTTCCCTCCTTTTGGAGTCCGCATAACTCTTCTGTCTGGATTGTGCTATCTTTAAGCGGTCCTTAATCAGTCTGAGTTTTTCCTCAGCCTCCTTGATTATGTCTGGTCCGAACAAGCTACGTTCTCCTACGCCACTCCATAGTAGTGGGGTAGTGCACTTTCTTCAATACAGGGCTTCAAATGGCGACATCTCTATGCTCGCTTGATAGCTTTTGTTGTAAGAGAACTCAGCATATGAGAGGTTATCATCCCAGCTCGACTTATAATCTAGAGCGCATGCTCTCAGCATATCTTCTAGGATTTGGTTTACTCTTTCTGTCTGTCCATCCGTCTGCGGATGGAACGCTGTGCTGAAATCTAATCTGGTTCCTAGAGACTCATGTAATTGATTCCAGAAATGAGAAGTAAACTGAGTACCCCTATCCGACACAATTTTCTTGGGAACACCATGTAGACACACAATCCTCTTCATATAGATGTCAGCTAGTTTGGCACTAGTGTAAGTAGTCTTCACGGGTATAAAGTGAGATACTTTCGTCAAACGATCGACTATAACCCATATAGAGTCATACCCTGATTTAGTCCTGGACAGACCCGTGATGAAATCCATACCAATTTGTTCCCATTTCCAATCAGGTACTGGTAAGGGTTGCAGCAACCCTGCTGATTTTTGGTGTTCTGCTTTCACACGACTGCAGACGTCACACTTCGCAATGTATTCAGCAATATCCTGCTTCGAATTGATCCACCAATTCCTCTCTTTTACATCCATATACATCTTGGTGTTACCCAGATGTATGGAATAAGGTGAGTCATGAGCTTCTTGAAGTATTAACTTTCTAAGGTCGGCACTGTCAGGAACACATATGCGTTCTTTATACCATACGGTTCCTTCTTCATCTTCTCTAAAGTCCCTGGCTTTGCCTTCACTTAGATTCTTCTTGATTTTTTTACTGCTTTATCTTCTAACTGAGCTGCCTTGATTTTGTTAAATAGAAGAGGTTGAACTTCTAAGGATGCTATGAATCCTTCAGGTACCACTTCCAATCGAAGGTCCTTAAATCCGTTACATAGATCTTCAGGCAATTCTCCTGCCGTGAGTCCGTTTACATAACTCTTACGGCTCAAGGCATCAGCCACTACGTTGGCTTTCCCTGGGTGGTACTGTAGACTTAAATCATAGTCTTTGATCAATTCTAACCATCTCCTTTGTCGCATGTTTAATTCCTTCTGGGTAAAGAAGTACTTGAGGCTTTTATGATCTGTAAATACTTCACATCGCTTTCCCCATAAATATGGTCTCCATATCTTTAGTGCATGTACCACAGAAGCTAACTCTAGATCATGAGTGGGGTAGTTTACTTCATGATTTTGAGTTGTCTTGAGGCGTAAGACACTACTTTGCCTTCTTGCATCAATACGCTTCCTAGGCCACGATATGAAGCGTCGCAATAAACTTGGAAGTCTTTCTCTAGATCTGGTAAGCATAATACGGGTGCCGACACTAAGCGTTTCTTTAATTCTTGAAAACTAGTCTCACAAGCTTTTGTCCACTCAAATTTCTTTCCCTTCTTCAGTAGTTCAGTCAGGGCCTTGGCAATCTTGGAGAAGTTTTCAATGAATCTCCGGTAGTATCCTGCCAGTCCTAGAAATTGCGGATTTCTCCCACATTTTTGGGTGATTCCCAATTTGTCACCGCAGCAACTTTTTCAGGATCCACGGCTATTCCATCTTTAGACACCAGGAGTCCTAGAAATCCTACTTGTTTTAACCAAAATTCACACTTGTTGAACTTAGCATATAACTTATGCTCTCTGAGTCTTTGCAACACCAGACGTAAATGTTCTTCATGTTCTTTGTGACTTTTGGAGTAGACTAAGATGTCATCGATGAAGACAACAACAAACTTGTCCAGAAAATCCATAAATACCTTATTCATCATATTCATGAAATAGGCTGGAGCCTTGGTTAACCCAAAAGGCATTACTGTGTACTCATACGAACCATATCTTGTAACAAAGGCAGTCTTGGGTATATCCATCTCTCTAACTTTCATCTGAAAGTACCCTGATCTGAGATCAATCTTGGAGAACACGACAACCCCTTCTAGTTGATCGAAAAGCTCATTGATTTTGGGTAGCGGATACTTGTTCTTGATTGTATGCTCATTTATGTCACGGTAATCGGTGACTAATCTCTGGGTACTATCCTTCTTCTTGACGAAAAGGATTGGGGCTCCCCAGGGTGATGAACTTGGACGGATAAAGCCTTTCTGCATAAACTCTTCCAATTGCTTCTTGAGTTCTTTCAGTTCATCAGTTGCCATTGGGTAGGGCCTTTTAGCTATTGGTCTTGTACCCGACTTTAGTTCAATGAGGAACTCTACATCTCTATCGGGTGGCATTCCTGGTAGTTCTTCCGCAAACACATCAGGGTATTCCTTGACTATAAGGACCTCACCGAGACTAACCCCCTTAAGAGAATTAAGCCTAACCTTCTTTAGTTCGAACTTTGATCTAAAGTTGATTTTCAAGCCTTCTGGTGTGGTGAGAGTGATGGTTCTATTTGCGCAGTCTATGATTCCTGCATAACGGGACATCCAATCCATCCCTATGATAACATCCAGGCCTTGTGTTTCCAGGATGATCAAGTCCGTAGGAAACTGATGCTTTCCAATCTTCAGATTCAACTGCCTACACCCAGAGGTTACTAGCATTTCTCCTCCCGGAGAGCTTACTCTAATAGGGCTTCCTATATTTTCTACAACTAACCCATGTTTGTTTACAAAAGCTCTTGAAATGAATGAATGCGATGCTCCAGTATCAAATAAAACTAATGCTGGACATGAATTGAGCAAGAACATACCAATGACAACATCTGGTTCATCATATACTTCTTCCACATTGATGTGGTTCACATGTCCTTTCTGGAAGGGATTGGGCTTGGCAGTTTCTGCAGCCTTCTTTTCGGGGCAGTCTGTGGCGTAGTGGCCCTTGTTATTGCACTTGAAGCATAAAACTTGGCTGATATCTTTCTTATATTCAGGATTTGGGCGATGATGTCCATTGTTGTGGCCAGCATTTCCATTTCCTTTGTGATTCCCATTGTTTCCCTTGAAACCACCACTATGGTTTTGACCATGATGTTTGTGGTTGCTTCCTCCACTAGGATAGTGCCCAGTTTTATGACCCTGGTTTGTATCCTGAGGGAAAGGCCTTTTGAAAGAAGTTTCAGAATGGTGTTTGTGAACATTCAACTTTCTCTTCCTGTTTTCAGCCTTCTTGATGTTATCCTCCAGTATGATAGCCTGATCTAGGAGGATTTGATAATTTTGGGCATATGCTACTGTTAAAGGAATCTTCAGCTCGTCACTCAGCCCATTTAGGAATTTTTCCTTCCTCTTAGCCTCAGTGTTGATGTCCTCAGGGGCATATCGAGAAAGGGCATGGAAATCAGCCATGTACTCCTTAAGGCTCCTGTTTCCTTGTCTCAGGTTTCTTAATTCCTCTTGCTTCAAGTTCATAATACCCGAGGAGATATGAGCATTACGAAAACCTTCCCTGAAGTTTTCCCAAGTCAAGGTTTCTAGTGGGTGAGTGATTTGATAAGTTTCCCACCACTGAATTGCTGGTCCTTCCAACACATGAGTAGTGAACCTCACCTTCTCAGCGTCGGTACATTCACAAGTCACTAGATCTCTGTCCACGGAACGCAGCCAGTCATCTGCCACAATTGGCTCAGTTGCAGTGGAGAATTTGTTAGGCCGGAGCCTCAGAAATCTGGTAAGTCTTTCCACTTGGGGGGGGGGGGGGTGGTGGCGGTGGTGGGTTGTGGTTATGGTTGTTGTTATTGTTGTTGGTCGCCGCAATGAACTGGGTCATCATAGTCATTAGCTGAGCTTGAGCGGCCATTAACTATTGTATAGCATCGTTGTTGTTGTGGTCGTTGTTGTTGTTGTTGTTGTTATCGGGCACACGGCGGGGAGGCATCTGTGGTTTTTGCATAGATGAGTTTTTAGACGGAAAGGTCTAAAGAGAGAAAAAAAACCCAACAAGCAAACAGCTTATAAGAACAACAATCACACAACTCAACCTTTGGATTAAAATGACATGAAAAATTTGGAAAATAAAACTCGCGAGGTTCCGGGGATACAAGGAAAGTACTGCCTTACCACAAGTTGGTAAGTCAATACAAGACTAAGATAACGATGGGGTGTAAAGTAAATGGTAGTCTCACTAACTAACTACTCGACCATGTCATCTTCTTCTTCTTCAATCTCCTGAATCTCGATTCCTTCATTAATTCCTTAACCTCTTTCTCCAGGGCAAGGTTCTTCTCTTGCAACTCCCTCTTCTCAGTACGAAGCCGCTTGATCAAGTCACTATCAGCCTCAAACTCGACTTCATTGCTCTCGAGTTCTGCCTTCTGTTCTCTGATAGTCTTGTTCTTCTCTTGAACCCTTTTCTCCTGTCTCTTGTACTTCTCCTCTTGTGCAGCAAACCTATCTTCTTGGGCCTTAGTCACTTCCTCCTGAGCCTTCATCTTTTCCTCGTTCTCCTTGAGTAAGGCACATAGCTCATCATTTTTCAGGAGCTCAGTGCGCCTATCCTCATAAAGTTCTGTGAGGATCTCCAGCTCCTGGAAATAAAGACTAAGGGGCTTTGCTTTGCCTCTATCTCCGACATCAAATAGGTAAGGTTCTCCATCCTCGTTTCTCCTTCCAAAGAAAATGGAGTAGTGGCCCCTCAACTCTGTGCTGTAGCGTCCACATAGACGCCCAATCAGGTCTTGCATGACTAGATTGAGTCATTTATCTTTGGGGTCACTAACAATTTTGATTTCCAATGGGGGCTCTTCTCCACGTCCTGGCTGAGTTGCTTTTATTCCCCAACAGCCCTCTTTGTTAAACTTCTTCAGAATGAAGCCCTTAACTTGAGGTAGCGGTAAACCTATGTTCTCGCCGATGTCGAGAAGGTAGCACCCAAAACGGGTGTCCTCGAAGTCCTCCGCAGTGGTGAAGTGGAAGCTCGTCATCCTTTAGGTAGAAAAAAAGAATTTAAAACAAGAAATGTATAAGGTAAAGAAGTACTAGTCATATGTGCATTATTAATTTAGAAGAATACTAAGTCAAATCTCAATGTGATCAACAATTATTAACAACTCTTTGTAAATTGGATATTCACTATAGTGAGAGAGACAGACACCCGGTGTAACGCCCCGAAATTTATCCCAATTTAGTTTTTTTTTTGTTTGTTTTTCTTTTTACATCAACATGGCATCATCATGCATCGTATGCATTTGTCAAGCTTAATTTAAATTATTGCATTTCAACTCCATTTAAATTCTTTTCCGCTTTTAAATCTAAATGTAAATCAAATTAATTAAATGTGTTATTTAAATTCTTTTCAAATATTCAAACTAATATATTAAATTGTGTATTTTGAAACAATATTTTTTTGCCAAAAGTTATATATCTTTTCTTCTTCTATTTTATTTTAAAACATAAAACAGAAATGAATTAAATAAAAGAAATAAAAATTTCAGAGAAGAAAAAAAAACTCACCTGGGTCGTTTCTCTCCCCCCTGGCCCATCTCCACCAGGCCCAAAAGCCCACTCCCCTTTCCCCTACCTCCGTACAAACGACACAGAGGAGAACATGCTCCTCTCTCCCCTGCCATGGCCCCCACTCAACCACTCCCCTTTCCCTCTCCTTTAAATCCTTCCCCGAGCCTCCCCTGGAACCCTAGCCGCCTCCTCCCTCTCCCCCTGCGCCGCCACCACTCTCTTCGTCCCTCTCTTTCCTCTCTCCACCGAATTCCACCATGACCGGAGCATGGAGATGCACCGACCCGCCGCTATGGTCGCCCCCGAGCCAAGACGAGGACGCTAGAAGCTGCGCAACATCGCCTTCCTCCTCTACACCTAAGGAATCGTCCCGGGAGCCTCCGGAGCGTCGAGTTCATCCTCATCTTCTTCGTGGCCGGCGGTGCTTCGTCGCCGGGATTCGCCGCGTACAGTCCTCCCCGAGCACGAACGACTCCGCTGGCACCCTCCCGGTGAGCCTCCAGTTCCATCCCCGCGTTTTCCCTCTCGAATCCTTGCCGGAGACGTCGCCGCTGTCCACGAGTAGGTCCTGTCCGCCATGGATGCCATGGACTGATGGACGAGTTCAAGCTCGAGCCCATGTGCTCTGTCCCCTGCTCGATCCGTTGAATCTCGGCCTATCAAGTGCACTCGCATGCATCTCACCTCCGCCCGATCCTGGTCGTTCACAACGGAGCTGTCCCGATCGTTGCCGGCCTCCGTTCCCCGTTCATGGTCGTCTGCATCTGAACGTGACGTCTGAATCTTTTGGTTCGGTCATCGTCGGTTGTTTGATTCATATTATATCACTGCGGTATTAATTCACAAGCCAATACCCAACCCAGTGGCTGGGCTCGAGTGCTCAGCACTGCAGGTCGCGAGATCAAGTCTCCCCATCCCCGCAAAACTCCTTTTTTCTGTCTTCTTCAGATCCGGCGTTTTAATTTTTCTTTCATGTGTGATCTAACTCAACTTGTAACACCAACCCAGTCATAGCCTAGTGGCTTCGCCTCTGGTGTGCTCTGAAGAGACCCAAGTTCGAATCTACCCCAAGGCACATATCCCACACTTTTATTTGTTTTTTACCACTGACAGCTGGGTCCCACCAGTCAGTGACTCATGCGTCTGGAAGTTTTGTCCTGAGCCCCCTGTGTTTTTTTTCTTTGCAGTTAAGCCCTAGTCAGCAACTTTCCCATCACGGATAAGTCCCTGCAAATTACAGAAACAACCGTAGAACTAAAAATGCAATAACTTTAATTCTATAACTCCAATTTTAATAATCTTTATATGTTTATTTATCAGAAAAATGCAATGAATATGAATATGCTATTTGTATGCCATTTTGCATCTGTTATCTTAATTGCTTAGTATAATTTATTAATTGCAACTAAATAATTAATTATGTAATGTTAGGGGTAATAAATATATAATGTCCTATTCCATTTAATTTAATTAGATCACCCATGCCGTGTGTTGCCATGCTAACCAACATTTAATATTGCTGGTAAAT
Organism: Poa annua; assembly: GCA_026929855.1. NCBI lineage: Eukaryota > Viridiplantae > Streptophyta > Magnoliopsida > Poales > Poaceae > Poa > Poa annua. Next base: position 34,766,564 of record CM049431.1, read on the forward strand.
AAATAACTTGCACCTAAATATTAATTGCCGGGGTTGCTTTCCTGCTTAATTTGGATTACCTGCATTGTATTGCATCTTGCCATGCCATGCATCATTCTCGTATGATCACGCTGAATCTTTTGCCGTAGTTGTAAAATGCATCTTTTACGTTTTCCAGTGTTTGTTGCTTCTTCGCGGATACGACGTTGAGCTGTGTGAGCAACGACAAGATCTGCTTCCATGCGGGATTCCAGGCAAGCAAAATTTGCTTGTTTACCTATACATTGTCTTTCATTCCTGCCGTTGATCTCTGCTACCCTAGTTTACGATTCTTTATTGTGATCCCATCACATGTTTATCCTGCAGCCGATACAGCTTTATCCCCACATCCCATCACCTGTTGTATGTTTATCTGTTAGCCTTGCGAGTCGTAGTGCATGCTTAGAGTTGGTTGTGCGAGTCGTCAGTTGGTCTTTTATTTCATATGCTTAGGTTGATAGATTATTCTACCTTAATAAAATGTTGTATTATATTGGGGCATTATAATTAAATGATAAGGCACCGGCGGAAGGCCTTGCGAGGTGCTTTGTTCTGCTAAGTGTCGACCTAGGAACTGAGATTTTGTCCTCGGATCCAATTTTGAGCGCACTAACCACTTGTGGGAGGCCCAATGGAGCCCCCCTCGACTTTGACTGGAACTTCGACTTGTCCGGGAGCTACACCTAGTTCGGGTTTTCCATTTGTCTCATATGCATCGATACTAGTGTAGTATTTTACTTTGGCGGTGTGCCTTGTTACATGCATATAGGGCGCGGCCTGTTGGTGCGGAGCGGTGTGTCCTGCGGGAGTCCGCACCCTTTTGGCCGGGACCAGCATAACTCCCGTGGCTCCTGGACTTATTGCGGTGAAGGAAAAGAGTTGGGTTGAAAGGCCCTAATGTTTTTGACTGGGTTGATCATGCGAGTATGGGTCCAGTACTGCACCCCTGCAGGGTATAATCTTATCGATGAGCCGTGTCCACGGTTATGGACGTTTTGGTGATGATGTTGGCTAACAAGATCTAGACAACTTACACCTAATACTTATTAATTAACCTGACTAGTAATATAGAATTACTTTCACAATAAATGGTAATTAAAACTGTTCAACGTGTGAGTTTCCCGAATTGCTTCCTCATACTTGGTTGAGGGGGTTAATTCGAGAATGGGTTATGTTTGGTGTTAGTAGTAGTTGGTTATCTTATGCGCTCTCTTATCCCTCTCTGATTAGACGGAAGTTATAGCGTGTCTCTCTAGGTTGCTAGTGCTGCTGCCGCTAAGTCCACCTCCCCTATATTTTGGGAGATGGTGTAGAAAGTAGGCAAGTCGGTTTTGCTTGCCAGGGAGTGCCCTGACCCTCTTTTGGGATGTGCTTTATGTGCAGTTAACAGGTTTGAAGTCCGACGACGTTAGCTTGGGAATCCCTCCGTCTTGGCTGGGCAGGGATATGGCGCCATTGCTTATCTTCAGGACTCTTAGTCCAATTTGCATCTTATCCGTAGTCGGATACCATTTTTCTTCCGCTGTCATTTGACTCTTTGTATTGTACCATTTGTATCTTGACTCGTTCGAGTCGTTATTGTAATTATATCTTTGTTGTATTTGTGGATATATCGGAACTATTGTAATGTTATCACAATTCCACCCACATAATGCGCATGTTTTGGCGTGCACATTATGTCTGGTGGGCGACCTAAAATCGTTATTATGCGGATTTCGGCGGATGCGCTTAAATCTACATAGTACCGATTTTCGGGCGTCACACCCGGCCAGCCACTTAATTGTGGAACAAGTCTCATGTACGCGGACATGTAGGCCGCTTCATCTCACTATGCCGCTAGGATCCAAAATACTTAAGTAGATAATACTATGATCAAAAGGTTTTTCCAATCCTAAGGGCTCGAACCTACAGGCAACACAGTGCTCTGATACCATCTGTAGTGTACCTGCACTACAGATATGGCAGGTACCTGTGTATAGTGCAAATCCCTGGATCGATTCGTTTCCACACACAGTTATGATGCAATATCACAACAAAGTATCAATTTATTACAACGCTGATCCAGACTTAGAAAATATTCATTACAATTTTCATAGCATAAAGCTAGCAGTGAACAGAGTAAACAGCGGAAAATTATTCTTCATGGAGTCCCCAATCATCATCATGTGCCAAAGGCGAGCATGTTGGTTGAAGACTCGAAACCCTTAGTAAAATTCTCACTCATCATCAGAACAGTCTGCAATAAGATATATATTGCAACAACGTGGGTCAGAACCATTAAAATGGAACTGGCAAGTGACACTATGGTGGACACTTAGAGGAATAACTCTATGACCTATATGCTTATTTGGCTGGTGGAGCTCAAGGCTATTTTGCAGAAAGCAAGTTTTTTTCTTAACTTTTTGAAACAACTTTACCTCGTTGAGACAAATATGGTATGAAAGCCATAGCCTCATTCTACCCTTGTTCACCCATCAAGTTTTAATTTTATAAATTGGAATGGTGGAATCCTCCGTTGACGTCCTCGTTCAGCTTCTCAATTGACCGTTTCCGGGGACACGGCTAAGTACTTAGATTTTAACTCTGCAGAGGTTGTGCACGTTCACCATTGTACCCATTCAACCCAAATATCCTTTACACGCTTATAGTGATAAGGAAAGGAGAAGAATGAGACGAGATCTTTCAGAAGCATTTTCCCTCCCACTCTGGCCTGACGCGCTCCACCTACAAACCACTACATCCACCTGTCAGGCCGGGGCGAGTCCACGCAGCTTAGTTGATCAAGCCAGAGCCCATATTGGCAATGGCTGCATGAGAAGCAATCTTCACTCGGAGTTCTTCAGATTCCTCTATTCCTGGGTGGCCATCCACAAGTGAATATCCCACAGGTAAATCCCCTGGGGACAACACTCAACTCATACAGCCAAGCAACCAATTCCACCCAGGTGTTTGATTATAACTTAGTAGAGTTTAACATTTCAAAAAAAATAGTTTTACATAGCATCACAATTCTACTAAGTATTTTCATAGGAACCTAGACACAGGAATAAGGAAGTCTAAACATGGCTTGCATAGCAATACTATCCTACACATGCTTATAGAAAATAATCTACTCATGCATAGAAAAACAATAGGACTTTTATGGGGGTGTGCCACTTGCCTTGGCAACCGGGAGTGCAGCAGTTACAGTTGCTAGGATTTTCGTTTCCCTCCGAATAGTCTAACAAAAGAAATAAAGAGCCACACATAAACACACAAGTAATATGTTCATACAAAGAAAAATATATGCTATGCATGAGATGCAATAATTTATTTAATTGTCAAGAAACGAATATATGTATCTCTTTGAATGTTTGTGATATATGCATGAATAAATTCTTTTTAATTTGTTTTCGTTTATTTGGACATGAATAAAGGGTGACATCACAAGTTTTAGCTTCCTTAGATAAAATTTCAAAATCAAATTTTGTGAAAATGACATTTGGGCAGAGGGCATCTAAATAAGTTTTTAGCAATTTGATTTACTCAAAAATAATTTTTCTAAATAAAGTTATGTCAAAAACATTTAAACTGCTCTAAAAAATATTTGAAAATTTTGAATGTGTCAAACCAGAAAACTAATGAAGCCAAAAGATTCTACGGGTTCTAAGGATTCCAAATATATAAAAATATTTAAATTTGGATTAACAGATAAAAAGTAATGATAAAAACAGTATGCAGGGTGTTTTCTGCAAAACTGCCAAATAAAATGATTTTAAGAAATTCGTAGAAAAATAATATCTGACGTGGCGCTGACGTGGTGCTGACTGTGCACGGACGTGACGCTGACTGTGCGTGCCACGCAAGCGTACCGCTTCGTTTTTAAGTGATCTAATCGTAGCCGTGCACGGGAGATCTAACGGTCCAGATCCAATCGACCAGAAACGAGCGGCGCGGCCGGCCGGAACCCTAGCCCGAGGCGTGCTCGCGGCGGCGCCATCGCCGTCGATGCTCGTTGCCTACGATCTACTGTCTACGTGGACGAACGAGTCATACCCGTGCGTGGAGAAGGTCGAGGCGGAGACGATGGCGAGGTGGTCGACGATGGGGTGTACTGATGCGCCGGAAATCGCTCGTCGGAGTCGTGCTTGGCGGCGGTCCTCCTCGGGTTCGGACGGAGTCGATGTTCTGCTGCCCGAGAAGATGCAAAAACTTGTAAAAACGATGCGCAAGGTCAAGGTAAAATGAAAGGGAGTGGAGGGAAGTCTCGGGGTTCACGATGCTTGCCGGAGTTGCGAAATTTCGCCGGTGGCTGCGGCGGAGCTCCGGGGATGTTCGCGGGCGGCCTGGTGGCTCTCGGGAGGTGGTGCTTTTGGCAAAAGAGAGAGGGGATCGAGGGAGTCTTATAGTGAGCAACGGCGGAGGAAATGGGGCAGTGAATCAATCGAAATGAATCGAATTGATTCGGGCGTTTTACGGCGTTCATCGCGGGCGTGATTTGGGCGAGCCGTTGCAGCGGGAGGGATGACAGGTGGGGCCCTACCAGAGAGAGAGAGAGAGCGCGTGGACGGGGACGCGGGCTGCTGCGCGCGCGATAGATAGCTTGTGGGCTGCGGCCCACTTGCTGGCCCGGCTCGATTTTTTTTATAATTCATTCTTCTGTTTTTTAAATCTTTTGAGTATAAAACAATTTCAAAACTAGATCAAAACTTCTCAGAAAAATTCATAAAAATATAATTTGAAAAACTTATTAAAAATAGATCCTTTTGATATTAATTTTGTCTAAAGTAAAAATATAATAAAAAGGAATATTATTATGAATTCAAATAACAACTTTATGGACATAAAGTCAATTAAAATACATATAAATGATTTAATTTAAATTCTATGTGATTCAAATGACAAGTTTAATGATGATGATGCATGGATGCAAAGTTTTAAATCTTTTTGAAGATTAGGATGTTACACGCCAGTAGCGCCTTTTGGACCAGGCCACACTCTGACGGCTTCACCATGGCTTCGCCGAGCGACGACGGCGACTACACGGTGTTCTACAGTCAGTTGGGCATGTAGACCACCGACATTTTACTATTTTAGGCTAAATTTTGTTTTTACATGTTTTAATGTATTCCCTCAAAAGATGTACATGGAATTCGACTAAGTTTGCCCAAATTTATGTTAAAAATTAATTTTTCGAAACTGCTTGGGCCGAACCGTTGTGTGTTGTTGGGAAATTAATCCTTCAGGATGTCAAATAGCTTCGACCCATCCAAGGCCGCCCATTTTTGCCACGGGTTAGACCTGAAGGTGCAACGACCGAAGATGCTCTGAGGTGCCGCGCAAGAAGTGAATACATGAATTTTTCGAGCACTGTTCCATATATATTAGCAACTAATCATCCAAGTCCCATGCAAAAAAAATCATTCAATTTTATTGCAAAATTTCAAAAATAATGAAATCGGTAATAAGCATCGTATTCTTTGAAACCTAACCTATAGGTATAGCAAAATATCAAATCTCTCTTGGAAGTGAAAAAAAAACAAAAAAATTGGTGTCTAAACGCTAAAAACCTATTTTGTGATAGACGCCATCGCCGTCGACCCTCGTTTCCGCCGCACTCCCATCCCATCCCTCGCCGGTAGCGGAGCAAGAACCAACACCGCACCATGTCGGGCGCGGCGGCGGCGCGGGTGCTGCCGAAGGCGGTGACCTTCGTCACAGGCAACGCCAAGAAGCTGGAGGAAGTCCGCGCGATTCTCGGCACCTCCATCCCCTTCCAGTCCCTCAAGCTCGACCGTAAGCTCCTCCTCAATCTTTTTTCCATCCCCTCTACCTCTCCCCCATCTATGCATATACAAGACGTATGCTTAGTAGTCGACCAGTAAAGGATTTAATGCTAGACCAAGGATGCACAGGACTTGCTGGTTGATGGGAGTGATCTTGCTGCGTGGCCGTCGCTTCTTAAGGTGCCGGAACCCTAGGCTAACACCGAGCCGTGGATTCTTATGTGACGGCATTTTTTTTGGGTCATACAGTTTTGTGTTTTATAAACCAGCGCACGCTAACAGACGAGGAATTGGTTGTAGCTGAAAATTGTGAATTAGCGATAGTCAGGGTTTACTTCAGTTACTGTCTATGACCAGTTAGGCTTGATTGGATCATCCAATTTCAGTTATAATGATAAATCATCTGTTTTCCCTGTTCAACATTCACCCCAAAATCTTGGATGTCTTAACTGAAAATATTGCAACAGTCAACAGACCATACAATCTGCTCTTATTTTCCCACTTATCGACAACCTGATGGCTGGACGGCCGATACCCAGTATTCTTCCAAAACTACAACCCCTCTTCCAGGAAGTGATTGTATTGAAGTTTTGGAAGCTAAACTGGAAGCCTTGGTCCCATCCATGGGTCAAGTTCTTCATTTGGTTGGCTTGTCAAGACTGCTGTTGGACGGCTGAGACACTCATCTAGGTGGGGGCTGCAGCATGTACCGACTTGCCTCCTATGTGAAATTTTTATGGAGGCCATTATCCACCTTCTCTTGGGTTGTCCTTTCTCACACACCATCTGGCACGAGGTGGTTTTGTGGATTGATCTACTTCAGTGCCTCTGTCTGTTGGAGAAGACTTCATGAACTGGTGGCACCATGCGATCCTTTCCTTTCTACCTACACCGAGAAAAGGCACCTCTTCGGCGATCATGCTCATGGTGTGTTGGGTATGGGAGCAGCGCTGCACAGCCACCTTTGACAACGAGAGATCCAGCATTACCAGCTTGTTCTTCACTATTAAGGCTGATGCCAGGACAGTGGGCGAAGGCACACTTAGGGTGTGGTGTTGTAATCTTGGTGGTTTAGCCTGTTACGTACTTTGGGGTTCTAACTTTTACATATGCATGGAGGCACAAGGCTTTTGCATTTTTTCAATAAGATAAATGGTGCCGATGTGCATGGTTAAGGTTTATGGGATTAGCACACTGGTTTTACTTTGATAGTAAGTTCAGAGAAAATACAACTGCGTGAGCACCTAGATATGAGCAGGAAGGAATGCAATATGGATTTCAATTTATATGGAGTTCATTGACCTGTGATTCATATGGTTTGTTTGTGGTTACTGATGTCATGTGCTCTTCATGTAACCTGTGTTATTTCTTTTTGCACTCTGGTATTAGTATTGGTTGAGAGCTAGGAATTCCAGACGTAATGCATTAATTTTGCATCATGTGACTCTAGTTAAGACTTAAGAGCATAGGAGTCCAGACATTAAGATTCATATTTGGGCCGACAGTGACCAACCCTCAGATCAATGTAGCATCTGGACCCCCCACACACTTAAGAATTTCGATTATTTTGCCCTACATGTAATAATTAAACTGGAGACGGATATACCTGCAGTCTGCTGATGGCAAATTATTCCAATAACCAGTAGAAACAGTGATATATGCCATTCTAATCAACATATTTGCCACAAGTGTAAAATAGTAAGGACGCGAAATGTCCTATGAATATTGTGATTTATTTGTTGTTATCCTCTGTTGAATTTGGCAGTGCCTGAATTGCAAGGTGAGCCAGAAGACATATCTAAAGAGAAAGCGAGCATGGCTGCATCTCAGGTATCTATATGTTTCTTAATACTAGAATTGTGAAAACAAATCCTACTTTTAAATTAAGGACTGAATAACTAAATCGGCATTGCATCCTTCATACAGGTGAATGGTCCTGTACTTGTTGAGGATACATGCCTATGTTTCAATGCACTCAAAGGTTTACCAGGTGACTGATTTCTTTCTTTTCTCTTATTAAACGAATTTAATCTGAACAATGTGAGATAATTTGCTTTCTTGCTGCAGGTCCCTACATGTAAGTCATTTACTTCTTTTTACCAAGTTACAGATGACTAACATCCTTCGCCGCTTCAACTTACTGGGCGAATGTCTTCCACATATCAAATGTAACTAACCTTTTTATTCCTTATTTGGGCGTCTTGCACACATGAATGTACAGAAAATGGTTTCTTGAGAAGATTGGGCATGAAGGTATGGCTACCACTTCTTATTTATTCCTCCCAGCTTCATGGTCTATAATTTTTTACTTTGCAAATTCACGCATAATATTTTTGCAATTATAGGTTTAAACAATTTGTTAAAAGCTTACGAAGACAAATCAGCATATGCTATGTGCATCTTTTCCCTTGCTCTTGGACCAGAAGAGGAACCAATCACATTTGTTGGAAAAACACCAGTAAGACGCTTTTGAATTTACATCTCAAGTGTGGCGTATAGCATGAATCTTGAGATATAATGCCACAGGACCAGAAGGCATGAATATCTCTACTGCCATTGATAGAGAATTCTATCACTGTATTGATAATGAACACATTAGCTAGCATGCTTCAGTCGGGCTACTTCCAAGATGCATATCCCTCCATAGGCTAGGTACACTTAAACTGGTATTTAATGGTTTCTTCTGTTTATAAGTTAGTTCAGAGCCGCGATACATTTTATAGGTATCAGTGTGCTACCGTTAATGGATACTAGCTAAAAAGTATCTTGTGGTCATAACTATAAGATAAGGCTCTTTCCTTATCATCTAAAATTAAATAAATTCTTTAGTACACCCCTAAATGGGAGAAATACATCTCTACAATATAATACTGCCTAAGGTGTCCGGTACGTCGCGGTCGTTTTGCACTTTAGTCCCTCAGAATTCCAGTAATCAACCCGCGGTCCATAGTTTATCTTGAACCGTTCGCTGTGTTCTCCTCTGCTACTCGCGCACGGAACTCCGCCGCCGCTGCCAGAGCCGGTCCGCGAGCATACGCGTGCGAGGCGCGAGGGGGACAGAGGGATACCGGATCCGGGACTGCCAGTTGCTCACGGAAGGAATCATGCTAGATTCCAGCTCCTTCCCGATGTGAGTTCTTCTAGATCCTATACGATTTCTTTGAGAGGGCAGCGTTTTGAGATCTCCTCAGTTCAACAGCAGGATTTGGTTCAGGTGGTGTCGTCCTCTAAGAAAAACCAGGTCGATCTGCTGTGTGGCTGGTCCACCACGGTAGTCTCCTCACCATGCTGGAATTCCTTCGGCTGGTTCTTGGTATCCTGCACTATGATACGATGAATTGACGATTAAATTTCAGTTTTAGCGAAGGAGCGCACAGGAAGGAGCCGTGCGTATGGGCAATTTCTGGGCTTCAGGTTCAGGACGATGTATGTGTATATCTGTGTATCAAATTCGTAATTTTCTTGCTCATTTGTAGTTAGGAAACATGTCTTTAATTTTATAAAAAGGACCAATATAATATTATTTTAGAATTCTCCTCTTCTAGAATCAAACCTACTATAAGCTGAATGCAGTTCTATTGTTTGGGACTACATCTGAACTTGCTCGTAGCATGTACTATTTTATTCTCTCTGTTCTGCACTTTTGAGACATACTCTTGTGCAAATTTAGCTCCTCCACTGCTGGGAGAGACTCACGATCCCACGTTCGAATGGATGATTTACAACTTCGGAACCTACTTATTAGGAAGGGTGTTATGACGGACAACTCTTCCCGTTTTTACTTCTCTGGGTTTAAATGGTACGCATCATTGTCTCAGATGTAAATATGATGGAATCGGCATCATATGGTAACCATTTGGATTTTGAGGTGGATAAAGGAGGTTTCAGTTATATATCTACACCAATATTAAGGAAGTGGAATCAAAGTGATTTTTGAGTGTATTCAGATTAGCAATCAAAATCTCATGTCGAAAGCCGAAGCTTGATACGGATGTGTTAACTGAAGAATCATGTTTAAGTCTTACTATAGTTCAGTCATGGCTCCTAGACCATCTTGATTTTGTTTTCCCTAATTCATACCAGGCTCATAAAGTGGTTCCACGCCGTAGCCCCACACCCCGTATGTTGTATACGTATGTTTCTCTTTGTTTTGCGATGTGCAGAGATGCCATGCAGTCGCAGCCACGAAACTATGTGCTGACAGTACTTGAGTTTCAATGTACAGTCATTCTAATGGGATTTATTATGGATACAGAGGTAGTTTAGTCCAGTTCTTTTCTACAACACACCCATCCACTCTTTTACACCCAGGAGTCACTAATCTGTACTTGTTAAAACTGATGTTAAAATTCAGTGCAGTGACTGGATTTTTCAAACATGATAAAGTATTTTGCACATTATCTTTTTGTTTGTCTATTGCCTTAGAGATTATGTTTCTAGCCAGAATACTTGTATCTTACAGTCTTGCATAGTTCATTTCCTCTAATCTTTTACCTTCACCTACAAAATGCAGCTAGCTCCAACTTTCCATGTCATGCACCCAGTTTCGGAGTACAAATGCTTGATTACACTTAGCTATTTTGCTTGATCATGTGTTAGGGATTATGTTCAATTTGATTGTGGAATAGTGCAATTTATAAAACGAAACATCTGACATATGTTCTAGATATTTGAGAAATTTCCGATCTATTTGTATATGTTAAAGTTAATTTTATTCTGCAAAATTGTACAATATCAGTATGTAGAGATTTGGAGATAATAATCGCTACATTATTATTGATTGAAAAAGTTGTTTTAAATTGGACGATTTATTAGTTATAAGAAATTATGGAATATAGATTCATCAAATATATAGTGGATATTAGAGATTTAATTGTTAACCCGTTGCAACGCACGGGTATTTTCCTAGTAACTGTAATATGTAAATTATTTTTTACCTTTAACCTCCATTGGTAAGCATTGTCGTCTTCCTTGAATATCTTTCTTCATCTGTACCTTGCTTATAGAAGCCCATGCTCAGTTCTCTATCATGATGCCCTGTTCCTAATCTAGTGCTGCATTTATTTTGGTAAGGACAGTAGGAACAATTGCGGTTTTCATGAATAGTTCAATGCCACATCTTTAGTAGAAAAATTGAGGCCGTTAGCTTTTGGACGGTGCCTGAGACTTGTTATCCATGTGCAGGGGAAAATTGTACCTGCCAGAGGCTCTACTGATTTTGGATGGGACCCTGTATTCCAACCAGATGGATTTGAACAAACGTGAGTGTCATGATCATTTTAATTTCTTTCATGCGCCCCTCATGTTTATGTGCTTACAGCCCGGTGTGTTACATATACAGTTATGCTGAGATGCCCAAGCCAGAGAAGAATCAAATATCTCACAGAGGGAGAGCTCTTGCGTTGGTGAAAGAACATTTTGCTTCTGCGAACTACACAGTTCAGAGTGATGGATTGGCTTAATTTTTTTGTTTTAAGCAGCAAATGAGCACCATCGCCTTCTCCAAAGAAATATGAACAAAAGACTTACTGTTGTGTTATTAAATATACGATGGCTATCATCAAATGTTCTACTAGAGCCATGTCATTAGCTATTCTAGACAATACATTCAAGATCTGTCATATGCTATTATATTCAGTACACTGCTTTTTCTGCAATGTTTGGTGCATTTGAATCTTCATTTTTGTCACATGCATTGATGGATAGATTCCAGAACAATGGCAGATCCCCTCAAGTAATTTCAGTTGAACCTGCTTCCAAAATTCTGCCAGTTCAACCTCGACATATGTTCGCCATTCTAAGGCTGATTTTCGCAGCATTTTTCACACATCAAAATAATTCGGACAACCCACAATGGATCCAGTCATAAAAAGGCCACGCTGGCTGCAACTGTAGAACGCAGCAAAGAGTCTAATCTAGCTACTACCCCCTCAGTTCCTTAAGTGTGCTTGTTAATAGACACCTTTGCTATAAGCGTACGAAGCAGCAGCCTCGGAGGGAGTACGTCAGTAGCTGCTCTCTTTCAATTAGTTCCATGCTAGTAGTTCGGAGGGAGTACGTCAGTAGCTGCTCTCTTTCAATTAGTTCCATGCTATTATCAGTTAAGTCAGTTAGCAAGGGCGCTTAGCTTCTTCTCATTTGCTTTCTTAGGGAGGTGCGGTTTTTCTAATCATACTACTACAGAGTAGCATTTGATAAGGCCATAATGGAAGAAGAGAGTAAACTAACATAGCGTACCAGTCCTTCCCAAAGCTTTAATTGAAATGGCGCAATATAAGACGTTTTACCACTTGTCCACATTCATATCATCATATGTATACAAATGCATATCTATACTTCTTATAAAGCAAAACCCCACTAACTTATAATAAATGATTCTATCTCAACATGCAAGCCATACACATCACTTCTTCTTTTAGCCAACCAATTATCCACATCATCTCACAAAAATTAATTACTTATTGTCCATCTCTACATGGAAGTATCCACATCATTTTTTTCTTTAGCCATTAAATTAGCCACTAAGACCACAATATTCCTCAATGTAATTACTAAATTAAATCATGTGTTATTCATGCATGCATATTTCTATAGTTTGTTTCAGAGTTTAATCGTTTATTTTGTTCTTAGTGATACCCGCTGCAACGCGCGGGGTATCCATCTAGTTTTAACATGTGAAACACCTAAAACAATTGTGGATATCTATACAACATATGCATAGAACAACTTACATTTAGAAAAGGAGGGAGCAGATGCAAACTGCAACCATCTTCTTACCGCTTAGGACCTCCTGCAATTTTTGGTGCATCTGAATTGGCTCTTTTTTGTCACATGCATAAATTTCGTAGTACAAACAAATGTACCACAAGTCCTGCGAAGCAGTCTCAGTTGAACTTGTTTCCAAAATTTTGAACCTCGAGAGCAACCGTGTTAGCAAAATGGTTGATTTTCGCACCCATTTTTCACATATCATAATAATACAAACATGCACACAATACATGCTGACTGTATCTGCAGAACGCAGCAAAGAATGGTCACAACTCATAATCTAACTGGCTGCAAACTGCAACCATCTTCTCGACATCCTGACCTTAATGTTGACAGGCATCTCCTTGAACCTCGAGAGCAACCGTGTTAGCAAAATGGTTGATTTTCGCACCCATTTTCACATATCATAATAATACAAACAAGCACACAATACATACTGACTGAATCTGCAGAACACAGCAAAGAATGGACACAACTCATAATCTAATTGGCTGCAAACTGCAACCATCTTCTCGACATCCTGAGCTTAATGTTGACAGGCATCTCCTTGAACCTCAAGAGCAACCGTGTTAGCAAAATGGTTGATTTTCGCACCCATTTTCACATATCATAATAATACAAACAAGCACACAATACATACTGACTGAATCTGCAGAACACAGCAAAGAATGGACACAACTCATAATCTAATTGGCTGCAAACTGCAACCATCTTCTCGACATCCTGAGCTTAATGTTGACAGGCATCTCCTTGAACCTCAAGAGCAACCGTGTTAGCAAAATGGTTGATTTTCGCACCCATTTTCACATATCATAATAATACAAACAAGCACACAATACATACTGACTGAATCTGCAGAACACAGCAAAGAATGGACACAACTCATAATCTAATTGGCTGCAAACTGCAACCATCTTCTCTACCTCCTGAGCTTAATGTTGACAGGCATCTCCTTGTAGGAGGTGACCTTCTCCGTGGCCCGCCGGAGTGGCCTTCCCAGCGACGACCTGCGTGGGAACTGCACCGATGACTCCTGCCTGCACGACGACGTCTCCTTCCTGTCATTTCCACTGCTGACGGCGAGCTGAACATCCTCTATCTCGAACAAGTCTTCCCTCCGGCCACTCGGCTGCGGCATTCTCATGGACTTGCTGAATAAATGAAACAGTAAGAATCAGTGTTTGATTAGCATTTTCGAGCCTCAAACCACACCATCAATAATTTTGATAAGCTCGTGTGTTAGTTACCGTCTCTGGGCACTCTCCCTTTCCTTGGATACCGCTACCGTCTTTGTAGGCACCACCGCAGGTCCCAGAGCTGGAAAATCAGGCAATGTTAGTAACTTCACCACACATGAGACAATGTGCACAACGAATCATGTCAAAGACCGGGTAGAAAGTTTATAATTACATCGAGATCTCATCAGCCGCTTCCGGCTGGCGTTGCAGGCCGGCTTATTCGCACTGGCTGCGGGCAACGCGTCCGAACCAGGCTCGGCGTCTCCATCCTTGAGATGTGCAGCGGCAGTTCTGTCGGCAGGCAATTGCCGCGCCATCTCGTTCGCGCTCTTCTGTTGCTGCTGTCTGCTGCTCCTTATCACTTTCTTTGCCTCCTGTTATTTGGACACGAGATGAACAGACTGGGGATCAGGGCACACGAACAGAATCAGCACACAACATCGCGAACATTGGAATCAGATGCTATACCTCAAGTTCAGACGATTTAACTTTGAGAGCAGCTCTCGAGCATGTAAGCTCATGCTGTAACGATTTGAGCTTCAGAAAAGAAAACAAGTACTGGTTGATCAGATTGTCATGGACCAAATCAAAATGCTCAAACGGATCAGAGAACTGGCAACTTACCCTGTTTTTTCCAAGATTTAGCTCCTGCAAAACAAACATTTCAGGACAGAGATTAGCCTCGTGATGGACATAACAGGGGTAATCTAGAATTGTAAAAACGTGTACACTGCGAACATTTTCAACTGAAAGTTTCTTGCAGGACATTGGGATTGAACTTACAGCCAACATCTGTGAATTGGCCTGCGCAAGCTGCCAGTTTGCGAGGCGCATATTCTGCATCTCGGCCCCGCTCAACTCTATGAACTTGCTGCGCGCACCAAATCAAGTCAAAACCGAAACGCGCACGCACCAATAAAACCCAATCTGAGACAAAATAGAGCAATCGATGCAGGAAACTGGGGATTCGGGTAGATATACGTACTCTCTCTCCTCCAGGAGCCTCACAAGATCCGAATTCTCCTGAACTAACCGCGCGACAGCCTCCGCACCGTCCGCGCATCTCGACCCCTCCTGCTGCCCCTCCTCGGCCGCTGCCGCCGCCTGCGGCCGCCTGAGGTTTGTGATGTCGCAGAGCGTCTTTCTCCTTGCAGCCGGCATCTTACGCATCGCCGCCATCGCCGCCGCGGCGTTCCTGGTCTGCGCCCCGGCCGCTTGAATCGGGTTCGCGTGCTGGGGTGCGAGGACGACCGTCTCCATCGGATTCGGTCACGACGACGGCGAAGAGGGGGCGCGCCTCCGAGGAGCGAGGAGAGAGAGGATTAGGGGAAGCTCGGGAGGAGATTCAGGAGCTTTCCGGGTTTTGGTCGATGGATCGGAGATGGGAAAAGGGGAAGAGGCCCAACGGCTAGTTGGGAGGCGACGCTATATACCAGGGTTGAGGGGAGCGGCCTAACGTTCGAATCCGAGGGTTCCGATTGTGATCGGACTGACTGAATTAAGCCATGGAGGAACAACGCTAATGTCAAAATCCAGTAAAAAAGAACGAGTGAATGCATCCACCCTTAAAGTTGTTGGCCATGTCCAAAACTCAGGATTTGCCTATATGAAGAAAGTTGCTCTCCATATTCATCTACATTCATCTACGGTCCTAAATATGAATGTCTATCGTATAGCACTAACGTGGTAATAGAACAAATTCACTATGTTGCTTAAAGTTACCGACGATGTTCAAAACAGTCCTAGATCTCAGGAAATTCAAAATGGTCTCTATAATCTTAAAAAAACTAAACCACACTTTTACCTTAGCCTGTATTTTCTCTGGATTTGTTTCAATTCCTCTTGCTGACACCAAATATGAATGTCTATCGTATAGCACTAACGTGGTAATAGAACAAATTCACTATGTTGCTTAAAGTTACCGACGATGTTCAAAACAGTCCTAGATCTCAGGAAATTCAAAACGGTCTCTATAATCTTAAAAAAACTAAACCACACTTTTACCTTAGCCTGTATTTTCTCTGGATTTGTTTCAATTCCTCTTGCTGACACCAAGTATCCCAAGAGCTCTCCTGCCGGGACTCCAAAGGTGCATTTCTCTGTGTTCAGTTTTATGCTATAACTTCTAAGGTTATCGAATGTCTCCTTTATGTCTACTAGTAGTGTGCACTCCTTTTTTGACTTGATCACTATGTCGTCGACGTAAACTTCCACATTTTTCCAATCTGTGCTTTCAGACAGTTTTGCATCATGCGCTGGTAGGTAGCTCCTGCATTTTTTAGGCCGAAAGACATTGTAGTGTAGCAGTATACTCCGAGTGGAGTTGTGAAGGCTGTCTTTTCTTGGTCTTCTTTCTTCATTCTTATCTGATGATATCCAGAGTATGCGTCCAAAAATGACAGTCGGGCGCATCCCACAGTAGATTCGACAATCTGGTCGATACGGGGTAGTGGAAAATGATCCTTTGGGCAGCATTTGTTTAGCCCTGTGAAGTCGATACACATTCTTGTCTCGGTTGTCTTCTTCTTCTCAACTATCACGGGGTTGGCAACCCATTCTGATTTCTTTATCTCTCGAATAAAATTTGCTTTGAGCAACTTGTCTAAATGCTTCTCGATGGCTTCTCTTTTAGGCCCTGATACACGTCGCACCGTTTGTTTGACGGGTCTGGTTCCTGGACTGAGTTGAAGAGTGTGCTCGGCGAATTCCCTGGGTATGCCTGGCATGTCATCAGCTGACCATGCAAACATATCCCAGTTCTCATGGAGGAATTCGACGAGTGTGCCTTCCTATGCGGGAGGAAAGCTTGTGGATACTTTGACTGTTTTTGCTGAGTCCGTCGGGTGGACCTGGTGCGTCCGTGTGTCGTCTGTGGTGTTGAATGTCTTGCATGTAGCCTGCTTTTTATGCTCTGTCATGTAGGTTGTGTCGCTGAGAAGTGAGAGTTCTTCTAATGTTTTCTCTGCTCCGAATGTTACAGAGATCTTGTTGAAATCTCGGTTCCAAGCGTTTGACCTTTGAAAGTTTCCACTGACCGTAATTATTCCTTTTGGGCCTGGCATCTTCAATTGTAAATATGCGTAATGTGGTACTGCCATAAATCGGGCAACCGCTGGTCGTCCGAGTATGGCATGGTATTGTGATCTCCAGTCGACAACTTCGAATTTCATTGTTTCGGTGCGCAAATGTGTTGCATCTCCAAATGTGACGTCGAGCTGAATTATGCCTTTTGGCACAATGGCTTTGCCTGTAACTATGCCATGAAAAGTATTTGACGATGGAGGTAAGTTGTCGACTGACATGTTCATTCGACGTAGTGTGTCAGCGAAGATGATGTTGATGCCACTCCCTCCATCCATGAAGACCTTAGTCATGTTGTAACTTCCTATTTGGGCTTCTAACACTAGAGCGGAATGACCTGGCCTGTATACAGATGGCGGGTGGTCCTCCCGACTGAATGTAATTTCTGTTTCAGATCCGCGGAGGTACTCCGGCATAGCTGGTGGTGCCATGACTCCATATTAACATGCCTGGTATGCAATTTCTATTGCCTGTTTGATGGTCACCCTTTCTGGATCATATACGTTTGGCTCTAATGGCCCGAGTGTTGACCTGTCAACTGTTGGTGTGTGTGATATACAACTCCTGCTGCTTGACCGTTAGGGTCATATGGCGGTGGTGGTGGTAGTGCTACGCCTTGTGGTGCCGGTACCATGTGCTCGAATGTATTGCTCCTATACTTTCTTGCGTACTCGATTGCCAATTGCTCGAATTCTCGACAGTTTCCAATCGTGTGACTAGAGATTAATCTTCCCGTCTATGGGTCCTTGAATAAGTGCAACCTGCATGGATTCTCTATCTTTGGATCCAAACGTTTTTGCCTATCTTGTTTATTGTAGCTTCCTTGTTGTCCATGCTCCCTGTTGTCACGCCGACCGACTGGCATGTTGTTCTTGTAGCTGCTTCTGGCTTCTCGACCGTTGTCTTGTTTTCTGTCGTTTTGACTATGATTATTATTTGAGAATTCCGCCGCCATGATTTTGACATTGCCTTTGTCTCTGCTGTCGTGATTGCGACGTGGTCATCGTTTGTCTTCCCTATCCCGGCAATCTCGACTGTCTCGGTGGTCGCGACTGTCCCGTCTGTCGCGATGTTGCTGTGGTGAATGTGGAGTTTTCCCTGGACTGCGTCTTCGCCATCTGCCCACTCGGTTGCTAGCTTCATAAGCTCTGCCATGTATTTTGGTTTTTCCCGTCCAAGTGCCTCCCGGAAATATTTCCTAAGGACTCTTTTTATGAAGGCGTCCATGGCTCTGCCCTCTGATATTGCGCCCACCAAGTTTCGAATGGAGATCCACCTTATGATGTAAGATCTGAGCGTCTAGTCTGACCTTGCTGACATGCTCTTAGTTCTTCAAAAAAATTTGACCTTTCGCGGAGGGGGTTGAAATATTTTATGAAGTCCTCTTTGAAGTGGTCCCAGGAGTCGTAGGCTCCTGCCGGTAATGATTTGAGCCAGTCGCGGGCTGTGCCTTCAAGGATTAGCTGTAGATATTGTAGTGCTGTTGTTGTTGTTCCTCGTTGGCATATAACTGCCAGTTTGTAGTCCTCGAGCCATCCTGACGGTTCCTGTTTGGAGTTGAATTTTGGCATGGTTGTAGGCCGAACCTTTTTGGGAGTTTTGTTTTTTGGATTCGTCGAGTGAAGCATTGTGCTCCGCATGGTCCTACTTTACGGTTGTCAGGTGATTCGCGACCGCCTGACCCTCTGGATCTGCTTCTTGATCTGCGGCGGCTTGAACTTTTCCCGCCGCTGCTTCGCCGAGGACTGCAACTGGAGCACTCTCTTGAGAGGCTTCTGCTACGCCTTATCCTTCCTCCATCGACCAGTTCTTTTGCTGCGATCTCCAGGGCCTTCATTTGTTGTAGGTATCTTGCCTCCGCCGGGTCACCTGCCGGTGGTTTTCCTGCTTGGAGGTATGCTCATATGGATATGAGGGCCCCTTCTGCCGTTTTTGGTTGGATTATGTCGTCAGAGTCGACGGTTATGAACGAGTTGTTCAGGTTCCGAGTGACGTCTGCCCTTTCGTGTTCGGGGATTATGTCGACTCTGAATCTGCGTCGTGCTTCAGTTGCCCCTGTAGAACTCATGGACAGTTGTCGTCTACACGCGCTTGATATGCTTGCTTGCCTTTTCGCTCTTCGAGTGTTGCCCTGTATTGATTTAGGCGTTGTGCTTCCTGCCAGTTGAAGTAGTTGTATGTTGCCAACTCGTTTGGAGATGCATCTGCTGGCATCATTATGCCCTCTTCAATGAATTTTGTTATTTTCGCCGCTGTCTCTGCTGAGATGTCTAGAGTGGTTATGCCGTCTGGTAGAGTGACTGTGCGTGGGTACTCGACGGGCTGTCGATTGGCCGCGTTTTCTGATGTTTCTGCTGATGTTGCTACGTAAACTTGCCGTGGTATGCGGTATGTGTAGTCGAACTGTTCTTCATATGCTGCTTCATCGTTGCTGCTGTGCTCTATGTTTTTGCTGCTTTCGTCATCTTCTGCTTGTTGCGTATGTTTATCATAGTCGACGGCAGTATGCTTTGGCGATTGGATCTCTGCGCCGGTGAAGTCGGCTAGATGTATGATGTCTTCTGTAGGCTCATCATACTCGGGTAGGTGAAAGCTTTCTTCTGGAGCGTCGATCTGCATATGGTATTCGGTTGGGTTGATATGGAAGGTCGACTGCACTTCTTCTTCCATCTGGTTTTGCTTTATTAATTCGTTGAATTCCTTTGTGGACATGGACCCTGCTATGGACGAGATCGGATCGATCTGTGATGTTGGCGCTCCAGTGCTTCCAGCCGAAGTTGTCGATATAATCATGTCGTCGACTGAGGTACTTGATAGTTCTTCCTCTTCAGGGAACTCATCTGCCATGAATTTGTTGAATTTTGCGGATGTCATTGACTATGTTGGAGATTGTGGCGGCGGGATCAGATTGATCTGCGACGAGGTATCTTGTTTGTCTGCTGGATATGTGATCTCAGTCGATCTCTTCTGAGGTGGCTGAGTTGTTATCTGTTCGACTAAATCCTGCACACCAAGTTGATCAATAAATAAATTATGTTCTCCAAAGTTAGATTAAAACCTGAATCGAGATTGGAGTAGATCTCCTGAGCTTCTGGTGAGTATGGCCTGATCCTTGCTTGTGATGCTGCCTTTGGCGAGTGGTCGTCTGTGATCTGGATATGAGTTGTTGTTGCTGATGTGCATCCTTTTGAAGTAGTCGGCGGATCGCCGTTTGAAATTTGGACAGAAAAATCCGTGGATCCAACACCACCTATTCCCACAGACGGCGCCCATTGACGAGGGATGTCCCCATCAATACCCATGGTTACTAGCCTAGGGTAAGAGTTATGAGGTAGAGAACGCGTGGTGTTGGTAGATTCGTCGGCTAACAAGCGGGAATTACCCAGGTTCGGGGCCCTCGAGTGAGGTAAAACCCTTACTCCTGCTTGTCTGTTATTGACTGTGTATATGCGGCGAGTACAGGGGTCTAGGAAGATGTTGATCTTGCTAGGGTTTTGTGGTTCTGGTTGGGCGTGTGCCTAGTTGACCACCCTCCTGTCCTTTATATAGGGGTACAGGTCTCGGGTCGTAACCGACTAGGACTACATATATGGAAAGTATTACCGACTATGCTATCTATAGTAAGAGATATTTGACTTAGGCTTCGCTTGATGGGCTTCCTCAGCTAGTTGACAATTGGGTTTTAGTCATTACGTGCACCAGGTACCCATACGAAGGGGTACCCGTTTGGTATAACCTTGTCAGGGGGCTGCTCCTTTCAAGCCTAGCTTAACAAAAATGGAAACTGGTGGACCATGGCTTTTCACATGGTGCCATATGCATGGCTGCACCTTTTTGGATACAAGCGTGTTTTCGTTTTTGTCAATTTCTCACAACGAGGTTTCCATTTCAAACCATTTGAGTCACTGCACACGATTTAAATTATGTTTTGGTTAATTTCTCCACACTGCCTTTTCGCAAACGGTGCTTTGGGGAAATCATTCGGTACCTACACTAATTTAGGTACGATCCTCTCCCTAAAATAAAATGTGCTTGTACAAATTATCACAAAATTATCTATGAATAATAGATGGAACATCTCATATACAACAAAAATATTACAAAGCATGAAAATTTTCGATCGGGAACATTAACCACAGGTGAAAAAACCACCATACAGAAAAAGAGGATAGAAAAAATCCTGATCGGCAGGAGGAGATCTCCACATCTTCATCCCCTCGATCCAACACCAACGCCGGCTCCTTGTCTCCATCTGGTGCGCAGGTTGTAGGGGGAGTACGCTGCTTCCGGTGCCTCCCCTTCCCCATCCGGTGCGCCGCCATCGCCTGGTTCCGGTGCCGCCGCATCCAAGACCAATGCGGGCAGGCGGTTGGGAAGTTCAGCGACGAACCAGCTCCAGCTCCGGCGAGGTGGAGCAGAGGTGGTCCGACGGTGTAGAGGAGCAGGGGGGTGGGGCCGGTGATGGAGGAGCTCCATGGAGCCACCGCCATGGCCGTGGCGCCCTCCACGGAGCACGGGCGGCGGGACAGGGGAGAAGCAGTCCGGCTCGCTGGGGAAGAAGATATGCAGAGTGTGGGAACCTCCTTCCTCGCCTCCGGTGCCGCGGAGTCCGGCCTCCGGTGCCCGTGCTCTATCTCCAACAGTGGAGCCGCACGATGTCGTGGTGGTGTCACGGCAGATGCCATAGGATGGCTAATGTGTGGGGCCGATGGACGTTGGTGGATCCGGGGAGGGATAGCGAGCTGAAGAGCTCACACGGGGAGGATCCCGGTAAAACCGAGATCTCCCAGGAACAAGAAATAAGATCAAAGTGCGAAGGAGAAGATCTAACAAATACGAACAAATGCACGAAGGCACACAACACACACACGATATACCCAGGTTCAGGGCCCTCGTGAGGAGGTAACACCCCTACTCCTGCCTTTCCTCTCTATATATTTGTGGTACAAGAGCTACAACTTGCTACTGGATCTCTCGAAGGGAGGAATACAAAGAACTAGATGAACTCAAGGTGAGAAGGAGTGAATGCTCTAAGAGTAAATGTGACTATAGCTTTGGCTCTGAAGTTGGTCCCTCCCTCTCAGGAGCAGTTATGGCGCCTTTTATAGAGCTCCGGCCAGGAGGGCCAGAAACCCTAAATCCACTTGGCCACACCAGACAGGCCTAGCCGGCATGCCGTCACCGGCTAGTGCGACCTAGTCGCCGGGCTATCCGGCGTAGCCCCTTCGTCATCATCTTGACAAGGACGGCAGGCGCCGTCCTGCACCATCATTGTCCCCCTGTCAGAGACAAGACATGTCTTTGCCCATCCCGGATAGCCTTTTCCGGATTGCCGGGCTAGGTATGCCAGGTCTTGTCATACCACGATCGCACCGGCTGACGCGCTCCCGTGTCAGGCGGGAGGAGACCATGCTTCCGTGTCAGGCGGGAGGTGACCATGCTTCCGTGTCAGGCGGAACGGTACTTGCCCCCGCAATAGACGGGAAAGCCTGCTACGGACCGTTGACGGCCTACCGGAAGCCCTCACGCCGGCTACCTCCTCGCTTCCCACTGTGAGCCTCTTCTGCATAAGATCAAGACCGAGACATACATTCCGGTTAGTTCCCACCTGGATAACCTATCCGGTAAAGCCGAGTACGCCTCCTTCCGGGAGTCTCCTCGGACCCCGAGACTCGGGACCCTTTCCGGATACGTCCGAGCTCGTCTCAGGATGAGTATCTCTAGGCCTAGCCTCCCGAAGATGTCTTAGCCTATCAGCAAAGACATCTTCGAGAAGCTAGTTCTTAGAGGAACCACCCGCTCATGCTTGTGCTGCGATTGTGAGGGCCGGGGGTGTCTATTTATAGATGCCAGAGCTGCCCCTTGCGCCTGCCAGGAGACATTTTGCCCTCTACCCGTGTGCAAGGGTCAAGCTGCCCTTTCAGCACGCCAGGAGGTGTCCCTTGCTCTCCCCAAAGGTCAAGTACTGTTGGCCTTTTACTGAATTATACCGGGATCTGCCCCTACCCGGGGGGCAGCCCCCCGACACTAGTCCCTGAAGCTGGTGCTGCACGGCGACCTCGGATGATGTGCGGGATCAGCTTTAAACAACAACTATCTTCCGAGAACACACGACACCGGCCTTTCCTTATCTGCCGAAGTCGGTTTTTCCTGAGATCTTCTTACCGAGACTATTTTTACCGGGAGGCGAAGCCTGCAACCGGATAACACAGCCTCAGTGAATCTCGACCGTTGGCTTCGTGCTGAATTCGAGATTGCGAGCTGGGTCCCACCCGACGTCCTGTCCGAGCAGAAATGCACTCGAGTGCTCCTGCTCGAGCACGCCGTCGCTTGGGTTCCCGCGCCGGGAGCCGCAGCCGATCCGGAATCCAACCGTTGGGGCCGTGTGGCCCTCGGTGTGGCCGGATCGGACGCTCCGGGTAGCGCCACGTGGCTTACTGCGCAAAACAGATCCCACCCACGATCGTGGGGATCGTGGGCGGGAAAATTGGAAACCGCTCCGGAATCCCCCCCATAAATAGGGGACCGGAGCGGTCTCCTCTCCTTCTTCCTCTTCCTTGCTTCTCCACCATTGTCTCGAGCACATCGCCGCCGCTGCGCTCGTCACTCGAACGCCGTCGCCCTCGCCGTGCGCCGGAGCTCGAACATCGCCGTCCCTCTCGCACGTCACCGATCTCCTCTTTCACCGGTGAGTCGCTCTCTCCGTCTCGATGATTTTCTTCGGTAGAACAACTGCCCGACTCCGGCCGTGCCGTAACACAAGTGCGGTTGAGCCGCCGCCGGTGAGCACAACTTGAGCGGCGCGCACGAGGCGCACGGCGGTGATGTACCATCGCGGTAGGATGTAGATCATTCACTCGCATTGCGCCTCGCCCGAGTCTAGCGCGAGCCTATTTTCTTCCTTTTTGTTTAGATTTTTTAGCAGACGGTAGATCTTACTTCCCAGGAATCCGGTTGTGTTTAGCAGTTTGTGCTCCGGCATCCTAGTTTCCGGTAAACTAACCCCGACTAACCGCCGCTGCGCCTACAGAGTAGCCCGGATACACCTGCAGTCTTCTCCGACATGGGTGAAGAAAGTATCCGGGGATGCTGGGATGGCTCAAAAACCAAGCAATGGGATCTGGATTGGCTGTATCGGACTCACCAGATTCCTCCAGAAATCGAGAGCCGTCTCCCGGAGGGCGAGGTTGAGCCGGAACCCCAACCCGGGGAATACGTTGTATTCCTTACGCATTTCGAGCGTGGGTTTGGGATTCCGGCTAGCCCCTTCTTCCGCGACTTCCTCGACACCTACAGCCTTCAACCGCATCACCTCCCAGCTAACGCCATTATGATGCTCTCGGTCTTCACCACGTATGCGGAAGCATACCTCGGCGTGTGGCCCTTTCTGGATCTTTGGGCCAAGTATTTTATCCTTCGCCGCCAAGTCATCCCCAACCCGGATCAGAAAGAGAAAGACCTGGTCGACTGCGGGGCGGCCACCATCATCCCTCGCGCTGACTCCGGGTTCCCCATAGGCAAGGGACTAGAATCCTGCCGGAAGTGGCAGCGCAGTTTCTTCTACGTGAAGAACCGGAAGCATTCGGGAGATGGTCCGGGATCCTCGAATCCGGATTTCATAAATCTGCCGGAGTTTGTCCATGGCCCTCCTCGCAAGTTCAACCTCTGGAAAAGACTCCCGGATACTGAAGAGGTCAATTGCATGCATGACGTGCTCCTGGCGTTGAACAAGAAAATGACCGGCGACGATCTCCTTCGCTGCTTCATTATTCGCCGCGTCTGCCCTCTGCAAAACCGAGTGCACAAGATGTGCCATATGGACGGGAGCTATGACCCCACTAGGACCAGTATTTTCGGGTTGGACCACGCTGCGGTCGTCCGACGCGTTCGAGCCATTGCTCGGACGAAGATGACGGATGATTACACCTGGGGTGTCCTTGGGGGATCCCGGAATAAACCGTTAAAACAGGTGCTCCTGTCTGTCTTTCGCACATTTGCCCACGTACATGCGTTTACTTGGAAATCATGTGATGACCTGTTTGCGCAGTTATTCGAGCGGCAAGCCGAAGAGGACGCAGTCCACGCCAACGGGAACTTCGTGCCGAACCTCCCGGTGCCGGATAAGATGCCGAGAAAGGACCCCGATGGCGAGGACCATCTCGCTATTCCTCTGTTCAAGGCTGCAGCTCCGGGTAACCCTTCAACTTCAGAGACAGTTTCTATTTCTTCGGATGATGAGGATGAGATTGACTGCCAAATTCTCGATGTTATTGACGCTCTCCCTCTCAATTGGGCCTCAGCAGTGGTTCCGAAGCCGACTGCCGGAACCAAACGTGCCGAGAGCCGGAAGCGCGCGGCTTCCGACACCGAGGCTGCCGACAACCCCGGCAACCCCCCCAAGAGGAGCAAGCCGAATAAACAAATGGCCCCGAAGCCTCGCCGGCAAAGGGGCCCTCCCACTGTGGACTCCGGGTAACTTCTCCTTGCCTTATGCCACATGACTTTGCCTTTTCCATAAACTATTACTGAGATATCTTCTTTCAGGGACGCACTCGACCTGCCGTCACCTGCTATTCCTCCTCCTCCCGGAACTCGGACTCCCAGCCCTGCTCGGGCTTCACCTTCTCCTCCTCGGCCCTCTACTCGGGGAAGCGAAGCTGCCGCCGCCGGTGCCGCACCGGGATCCGTGGCGACTCCGGATGCTCGCCCGGTGATCGACGAGATCCCGGTGCAGGCCACAACGACCCCGGGAGACATTCTTCTTCCCGAAAGTCCGCGCCGGGTGCCCGGGCTTGAGGCGGAGATCTTGAGCCCTCCCGGCAATCTGCGCCAAGCGGTCCCTCCCGGCAAGCTTCGGACAAGACTGCCCCGGAGAAACGGCCCGCAGCCTCCTCCCGGCCAGCTGATCCACCTGCCGGGAAGTCGCGTCCAAAGGTTGCTGGGCAGAAAACGACTTCTGCCAAGGCCGCAGCTGCACCGACATCCTCGGCCCAGGACTTGGTGCTGCACACGGGTACGTTTTCATCGTTACCACCGCCTCCCGCCGAGATCCCTACTGCTGCCTTGCGGATGTTGCGAGCAACCGTTAGCTCCTTTGTGCCTTCAGGGTCCCGGGATCTTGCTGCTACCCGCGCGCCCGGCGGCTCCGGCATACAGGTTGTTGATGAATACAACCAGGCCTGGCTTGCCGCCGACGCCTCCGAGACCGCGGGAGACTTGCACGCTGCAGGCCCAAGCCGCAACGCCCAAGCTCTGCACGCTCTCCAGGTGGCCGCGCTGGATGTTACTCGGGTGACCGAGGTAAGCTTGTTCTATTTCTTTCAAAAAATACTTGTTCCTTCCACCACCACTAGTCCCCGAGATTGGTGCTTAGTGCTCTAGATTCCACCGAATAGCAGATCACTAGGTTCCAATCTTAGAGAAAGTTTCAAGACTCGGACACCGAGTCCCCGAGATCCTCCCAACCGGGTAGCTTGCTTTAAAATTTGCTTCACAACCACTAGTCCCCGAGATTGGTGCTTAGTGCTCTAGATTCCACCGAATAGCAGATCACTAGGCTCCAATCTTAGAGAAAGTTTCAGGGCTCGGACACCGAGTCCCCGAGATCCTCCCAGCCGGGTAGCTTGCTTTAAAATTTGCTTCACAACCACTAGTCCCCGAGATTGGTGCTTAGTGCTCTAGATTCGACCGAATAGCAGATCACTAGGCTCCAATCTTAGAGAAAGTTTCAGGACTCGGACACCGAGTCCCCGAGATCCTCCCAGCCGGGTAGCTTGTTATGTGCTAGAGATCCCGGATTCTCCCGATTTCTTTACATTCTTCACCGGCTGACTCCTCCTTCTTTGTCTTGATTTTAGGAGTGCAGCAAGAAACGCTGCAGCATCTTCAACCGAGTTCTTGCTGACCTCGGTCAGTCCAAGAAATCCGAGGGGCGCCTCCGGGAGGAGCGAGATGCGGCGCACAAGGTCTCGGTGGACCAGAAGACCGCACTCGCCACCGCGCAAGCCGAGATCGCGCGGCTCAACGGCGAGCTAGAGAAGGTCAAGACTGCTGCGACCGATATGAAGACGCGCTTCATCGAGGCGACCAAGAAGCAGAAGAAAACCTTGGACCAGTCCGAGGAGCGCGCGCATAATGCCGAGACCGAGCTGGCTCTCCTCCGGTCACGGTCTGATACTTGGCTCTCCGAGCTCACTGTATTGAACCGGGATCTGAACAGTAAGTGGACCGACATCCTTCTTCCCTTGCTGCTTCCTTTCTTTGCTGTTGCTTTTCTTATGACCTAGCTGTTTGACAGTTCTTCTTTTTAAAGGGGAATTTGAGCACTCCCGAGAGGCTGCTGTTCTCGCCGTTGCTACCGCCCGAGAGAAGCGCGCCGGGAAGGGCCCTGTCTCGGAAGCCTGGGACATCGAGGATCACCTCACCGCCCTCAAGGCCCGGATAGTGCCCCTTCGGTCTATCGGGACGGAGCTGCTCAGCGCTGCGGTCCACGTCCACGGCGCATTGTGGCCGAGTATCCGCGGGACGCTCTCGGTCCCCGAGCTCGCGAGCGCACTCCGGTGTGCCGGGAGGCGCATTCATGGCTGGAAGCGTTCCGGTGCGCGAGCTGGTGCCGACCAGGTCTTGACCCAAGTACTTAGCTGGTACGATGGTCTTGACCTGGAGGTGATCCAGCGCCTGCGGACGACCTCGCCGTGGCTGAGTGATCCGGCTAAGATCCAGCGGCGACAGGAGGTGGCGCACCGGATCGCCTCGTGGTCAAGCATCCGTGCCTTCACCGCCAGCGTCCTTCCTTCCAACTTGGAATCTGATTACGAGGATGACGAAGAAACCGGCGCGACCGGCGACGCGGAAGACGATGTCCCGAAAGAAGATGATGTTGCCTCCGGTGCCGCGCCCGAGAGCGTGGTTCCCCGGGACGCAACGACTTCGCCGAGACCCGAGGCCACCGAGACCGAGGTGCGTCCCGACGCCCCGAGTAGCGCTGCCGGAACTGAAGCCGAAGCTGCTCCTGCTGCGTCTCCCGAGAGAACTGCTCCCGCTGATGCCGCCGAGACTGCTGCCCCTGCTGACGCCGCTCCCGACGCTGCTCCTCCTGCTGGTGTCTCGGTCGAGAAGCCGACATCTCCTATCGCTTAAAACACTTAAGAGTAGATTCGTCAAATCCCCGGGATGCCGGGTGCAATATGTAATATACACTTATATTATTTTTGTTTCGTACTGAACTATTTATCCGAGTAACTTATGTCAATTTATTCTGTTTTGAGTTCCCGACTTTCCTTTCATGTTTACCGTACTTAGGTAATTTCTGCTCTTGTCTACCATTTCGGCGTTCGACAGTCGAGTCACAAAACTCCACATATGGCATACATTACTTAGAACAATTCGAGTTCCGTCTAACCGAATTCCCGACATAAAAAATAACCGAGTTAGCAAAGAACAAGTATGCCGGATAAGTTCCTGCTCCGAGTCCCGGAGACCATTTTCGTGTTTCCCACCTTCCCTCTCTTTGCTCTTGACTACCATTTCGGCGTGCGTCAGTCGAGTCACAAGATGATTTCACATGACATACATTACTTTGACTTTGAGAATCGAACTCGGAACTTTCCCGGCATACAAAAATGAAAATAGAGAACGTTATCCGGCAGTCCCCGGGTTCCTTCCCGAGATGCCGGTAAAAAACAGTAAATGAACTCGACAAAAATAACAACAAGACATGCACATAACCAGGCAGTCCCCGGGTTCCTCCCGGGGTGCCTTACTTTCATTAATATGAAAAAACTGAGATACAACATACACTGAGCCCTTTACGTGTAAAAGGGGCGAAGTAGAGCTACATTCCATGGACGCTTGGTTTCCTCACCGGACTTGTCCATTACACCTTTCCTAGCCTCCTATGCATCTACAAGGCAATAAGAATCATTGTGCAATGCTCTGCTTATCAGAAAAGGTCCCTCCCATGGAGGTGATAATTTATGCATCCCGGCCGTGCGTTGGATGAGCCTCAGCACCAGATCCCCCTCTCGGAACACCCTCGGGTGTACTTTCCGGCTATGATAGCGACGGAGATTCTGTTGATAAATTGCAGACCGAGATAGTGCTAATTCTCTTGCCTCTTCGAGTAAATCTACATCATCTTCTCGGGCCTCCTTTGCCTCGGTCTCGGTGAACATTGTCACTCTCGGGGAGTCATACTGTATGTCGGTCGGGAGTACTGCCTCAGCACCGTATACCATGAAGAATGGCGTGTAGCCTGTAGATCTATTCGGTGTAGTCCGGAGACCCCATAACACCGCCGGTAACTCCTCTATCCAGCATCCCGGAGTAATCAATAGCGGTTCGATCAAACGAGCTTTGATACCGGCTAAGACCAAGGCATTTGCTCTCTCGACTTGCCCATTTGCTTCCGGGTGTGCGACTGATGCTACATCCAGCCGGATTCCCTTCTCAGCACAAAATCGAGCGAATTCCCCCACAGCAAAGTTGGTGCCATTATCCGTGATAATGCTGTGCGGGTATCCGTATCTCAAGATGATGTCTTTCAGGAATTGCACAGCGGTGTGTCCATCGCACTTCCGGATTGGCTTGACCTCTATCCACTTGGTGAACTTGTCCACCATCACCAGTATATGTGTCATATTGCCTCTTGCCGGCTTGAATTGCCCGACCATATCCAAACACCATACTGCGAATGGCCAAGTGATGGGGATTGTTTTCAGTGCTGACGCCGGCATGTGTATCCGGTGAGCAAATCTCTGGCATCCTCCACACTTCCGAACAATATCTTCTGCTTGCTGCAATGCGGTGGGCCAGTAGAACCCATGCCGGAACACTTTCGCCACCAGGGCCCGGGATGATGCATGATGTCCACATTCTCCCTGATGTATTTCCAGGAGCATCTCCTGTCCTTCTGCCGGTTCTACACACCTCTGGAGTACCTCAGTGACACTCCTTTTGTACAGTTCTTGATTGATGACAGTGTATGCTTTTGCCCTTCGCATTATGTGCCGGGCTTCCACTTCATTCTTCGGGAGGGTTCCTTCCAAGATGTAAGCCATAATGGGTTGTGCCCATCCCGGGATAGGTCTAACCGGGAACATGGGAGCGTCTATGTCCATTGGCTCTGCCGACATCACCTCTATCATCATCTTTCTTTGCTTCTCTGAGCACTGGGACGCAGTCCCCGGGTTCGATGTTATGCTCCCGACATCTACTTCCATGGGTACTGCATCTGAACCAGCCTCCTTGGGGATGAAGATAGAATCTGACTCGGGTGACGGTTGAATAGATGGCTTCCTCAAGTGCTCCAGGGCTATCCCGGGTGGGATGGCATTCCGAGATGACCCTAGCTTGGACAAGACATCTGCTGCTTCGTTTTCTCCTCTGGGTATATGCTTGAACTCGCATCCTTCAAAAAATCTGGATATTTTCTGCACATGAAACCTGTATAAGGCCATGTTTGCATCGAGGGCATCCCAATTCCCCGAAACCTGTTGTACTACGAGGTCGGAGTCACCGAAACACTCTATCCGGCGGATGCCGATTTCCTTGGCGACGTTCAGTCCATGAACCAAGGCCTCACATTCTGCGACATTGTTGGATGCCCGAAAATGAATTTGCAGCACATACTTCAGTACATCTTGTTTTGGGGAAGTGAGGACCACTCCTGCACCCAATCCGATCTTAGCCTTTGAGCCATCGAAATGCATCCTCCAGAAATTGTAATCCGGCATTGGAGGTTCATACTG
The DNA here is from genome assembly GCA_026929855.1 of Poa annua. Classification (NCBI taxonomy): domain Eukaryota; kingdom Viridiplantae; phylum Streptophyta; class Magnoliopsida; order Poales; family Poaceae; genus Poa; species Poa annua. Next base: position 34,797,182 of record CM049431.1, read on the forward strand.
CATCTCGGCCCAGTCGACCAAAAAGTCCGGCAGCGCCTGCGACTTGATGGCATCTCGTCTCTCGTACGCCGGAGCGTATGGAGACAACTGGATGGCCCATTTGGCTACCCGGCCGCTAGCGTCCTTGCAACCGATGATCTCGGCGAGAGGAGCTTCGCATACCTCTGTGATCGGGTGTTCCTGAAAGTAGTGCTTGAGCTTTGTCACTGCCATGTACACCCCATACGCCATCTTCTGGTAGTGCGGGTAGTTTTGCTTGGACTCCGAGATCACCTCACTGAGGTAATACACCGGCCTCTGTATCAGCTTGCCCCCTTCTTCCCTTTCTACAACCATTGCTACACTGACTACTCGGTTGGTTGCGGCAATATACAACAGCATAGGTTCCTTGGGTAACGGGGATGCCAACACAGGTGCTGTTGAGAGCATTCTCTTCAAATCGTTGAACGCCGCGTCAGCCTGCGGGGTCCAAACAAATGTTTTGCTCTTCTTCATCAGCTGGTACAGAGGTAAGGCCTTCTCCCCAAGTCGGCTCACAAACCGACTTAGGGATGCAAGACACCCGGTAAATTTCTGCACATCCTTGAGACGCACGGGCAATTTCATGCTCTCAATAGCACGAATCTTACCCGGGTTGACTTCAATTCCCCGGCTTGAGATGAGGAAGCCGAGTAACTTCGCTGCCGGTACACCGAATGTGCACTTACCCGGATTCAACTTCATCCGGAATCTTCTTAAGTTCTTAAATGTTTCCCTCAGATCATCTATTAGTGAGGCTTTTTCTTTTCTTTTTATGACTATGTCATCGACATAGACTTCGGCATTTCGGCCTATCTGGTCATGCAAACATTTCTGCATGCATCTCTGGTATGTAGCACCAGCATTCCTCAAACCGAAAGTCATGACACGATAGCAATAAGCCCCATAAGGGGTAATGAAAGCAGTTTTCAATTGATCATCCGGATTCAAAGGTATGTGGTGAAAACCAGAATATGCATCTTAAAAAGTCAAAAGCTCACTCCCGGCAGTGGAGTCTATCACTTGATCTATCCGGGGCAGTGGAAATGGGTCCTTCGGGCATGCTTTGTTGAGATTGGTGAAGTCGATGCACATGCGCCACACCTTAAGCAGGAGGGGATCATCCTTCTTCTTCTCTACCAGGACCGGATTCGATATCCAATCCGGGTGCAGCACCTCCATTATGAATCCAGCGGCCAGCAGTATAGCCAGATGCTCCATGACCGCGGCTCTTCTTTCATCCGAGAGGCGCCTAGTCGGCTGCTTCACCGGCTTCGCATCCGGTCTAACAAATAGAGAGTGCTCAGCCAACTTTCTCGGGACGCCTTGCAGATCGTCACTCGACCACGCAAAAGCATCCCGATTCTCACGGAGGAAGTCGACGAGCTCGCCTTCCTATTTGCTGTCCAGGTTGCTGCCAATGATAACTTGGCGCTCCGGGTTGCTAGGGTCTACACCCACCTTCTTGGTCTCTTTGGGGGGCTGAAATGACGCACCCTGCTCCGGGTTCACCATCCCGGGCATTCCGAGTTGGGAGGTCTTGGCCATTGCCACCACCTGCTGAATCCTCTTCTTTTCTTCCGCGATCACCAGAGACTCAGCCAAGCACGACCCCGCCGAGGCACATTCCATGGAGCGCTTGTGGTCTCCCGAGATGGTGATTACACCGTTAGGCCCCGGCATCTTCATCTTGAGGTAGCCCACGTGAGTCGAGATCATGAACTTGGCGAGGGCCGGTCTGCCGATCAGTGCGTGATACGGGCTCTCGAGGTCCACGACCTCGAACTCCAAGCTCTCGGTTCGGCAGTTCTCCCGAGTTCCGAATAGCACCTCCACCCAGATCTTTCCCATGGGCGAGCAAGAGACTCCGGGCACAATACCGTGGAAGGTTGTCTCGGTAGGCAGCAGGGTGTTCATGGATACTCCCAGCTTCAGCATCGTGTCCTTGTACATGATGTTAATAGCACTGCCATTGTCAATCAGAACCCGGCTGAAGCGGACATTGAGGTTGGGTCCGACAAAAGTTGGGTCCACCACCAAGGCATACGCCCCCGGCTTAGGCATAACCCGGGGGTGATCCTTCCGGCTCCACGTGATCTCCATCTCGGACCAGTGCAAGAACTTGGGCACCGCCGGGATCACAGCATTCACCTCCAGGGCACGCTGCCGCACACTCTTTCGGTCAGTAGGCTCGGTCACGAAGACCACATAGCTTTGATGCGCCTCCCGGTAGTTGCTCTGCTGGTGTCCGGCTTGGTTACCATTGTCGTTCCGGGTATGCACCACATTCACTGGCCGAGGTGGGGGTCCTCTCGGAGGAGGGGGAAGTCGGACAGCGTTGGCCCCTGATGTCGGAGGAGGGGGTCTCGGGATATTGGGCCGAGATGCCGGAGCACTCTGCCGAATAGTTCCCGAGCTGCCCTCCTGCAACGTGCGCTGATACCAGCTACACTGCCGAGTAGAGTGGTTTACGGGCTTGTTGGCCTCCAGAGTGTGGTAGCAGCATGGCTTGTTCAGCATTTCCTCATATGTCAGGGGCTTCTTTTGTTCCACCCAGGTCTTTTGCACCTCCTGACTCTGACCCCAAGCCGGGCCACTTGTCTTCTGACGCTGGCTGTTGCCGGCATCCTCCTGCTCCCGGGTCACTGCTGCGACGTGATGTGCGGCATGGTGGTACTCGGGCTGATTCCTCTTGTGGCCGAACTCCTGGCGATCATGGCTCCTGCTCGGTCCTGAACGCTGAGGTCCCGCATTCCTCCTGTTGGAGTCACCGACATCCACCAGGGGTTGCATGGGATCTCCAAGCGTGTAGGTATCGGCGATGCGCATGGTCTCTGCCAAGGTTGTTGGCATCTTTCTTTGCAACTTCTGCCACATCATTGAGCCATGCCGGCAACCATGTGCAAACCAGGAGATGGCCTGTGCCTCTACCACTCCTTCGCAAGAGTTGCGAATATTGCTCCACCGGGTAAGGTACTCCCGGTCGGCCTCGTTGCTCCTTTGCCTACAGATGGCGAGCTGCTGAGGCCTGTTGGGCCTTTTGTATGTGCTGGTGAAGTTGCTGATGAATGCCTCCTCGAAATCTAACCAGCAGTCTATGCTGCCAGTTCTCAGGTTGTTCAACCAGATCCGGGCTGGTCCTTCCAACATCTGCGGCACATAACGTACCGCCCATCGTCTGTTTCCACCGGCTATGCTTACTGCAGTTACATAGTCGGTTAGCCAGTCCTCCGGCTTCTTGCTACCGTCATAGGTCTTGGCACCTCGGTTGAGCTGAAAGTTCCGAACAGGAGGTTCCCGCATGATCCGAGGTCCGAAGCAGGCAGGTCCCGGAGGTCCTTGCTCTTCCACCAACTCGGACTGATGAATCCGGTCGAGCCGGAATTTGGCATCTGCCGGGTTCAGCTGCCTGGTTCCTATCCGAGATCCCAAAGGGTTCTCGTCTGGCTGATATCCGAGCTGCTGCAACCTCGAGTTGCCATAATTGAGCCTGTCCTGCACAGGGATCACGGCCTGCTGAGGAACAGAGGCGACCTCCCTCTGTGGGTTTCCTTGAACATGAGGAGGGTTCCGGGGTGGATTACCACGGCCAATCGGGTTATTGTTTCCCACACCCAGGTTACCATCCCCACGGGTACTTCCCGCCTGCCCCGAGTTACGCTGTCCGGCCTGCCCGGCTTGCTGGATACCGGCGAAGGCCGGGTCATAGGTCTGCAGCTGTTTGTTCTTCTTGGAACCTCGACTCCGGCTCCGGCTTTTGCTCTTGCTCTTGCTTCTGCTCGGATGCGGGGAGGAGGCCTCCCCGTCCGACTTCTGGCTATTGGGTCTGGCTGAGTGCACCTGGGACCCTGCTCCGGGGTTCTTCTTCTTGAAGGCCTGATTCTGACGGTTGGCCTCAATCACCAAATCGTTTACCCGCTCCTGCTGCTTGCGCAGGGCCTCACCGGATAACCCTACCAATTCGGCCATGGCGGCTTCGGCGGCCCTAAGAGTTTTCGCCGGTGAGCTGCACACCGGCTTCCCTGCTGAAATCCGACTTCCTGTGTGACTGGTGGTGTCTCCACCAGCCAGCTCCTCATTCACCATTCTTCCTTTCTTGCGCAGATCCGCAATACGCTTGTCCCGGGAGTCTATCTTAAGGAACCCGTGAGCTGCATTGTACTCTCGGAGGCTAGCATTCAGCTCGCGACGGATCTCGGCTATCTCCTGTGCCTCGGCGAGTAGCAATCTCCGCTGCTCCTCCAAGTCAGCCGAGGTGACCTGGGTATCCGCTTCAGCAGCCACAGGTACAGTCAACTTAGCCACCAGACCCGAGAGGGGATCCGGGCGGCGCCGCGGCTGGGACGGCTGCGGATCGCCATCTCGGGCCGCAGGTCTCTCCTGCGGGGGTTTGGCCAAATGGGGGTGGCCGTCGGTATCGCCGTCAGTGTCTTGGTACTCCTCCTCGGTTGCCCCGACCATCATCACCGCGACGGAACTCGGGGGGCGACCGGCACACAGACACCGAGCAGCGCAGAGCATGGGAGGGTCCTCAGCTTCCAGGACCACGTCCGGGTAGCTACAGACGACCTCTGTGGCGACGTAGGTGGTGAAACCACCAAAGTCAATGAGACATCCGTTCACCGGAAACGGTCTGTTCCGGAAGCACCCTGCGTTGTCGCAGACGAAGTCCATCTCTCCTAGTCTTACGACTAGGCCAGAGAGAACCCGAACCTCGAAGTGAACAGGGGAGCCCGTCCGGATGTGTACACCAGCCAACGCCTCTGTCTTCCCCACGGTGGGCGCCAACTGTCGTGGTGGTGTCACGGCAGATGCCATAGGATGGCTAATGTGTGGGGCCGATGGACGTTGGTGGATCCGGGGAGGGATAGCGAGCTGAAGAGCTCACACGGGGAGGATCCCGGTAAAACCGAGATCTCCCAGGAACAAGAAATAAGATCAAAGTGCGGAGGAGAAGATCTAACAAATACGAACAAATGCACGAAGGCACACAACACACACACGATATACCCAGGTTCAGGGCCCTCGTGAGGAGGTAACACCCCTACTCCTGCCTTTCCTCTCTATATATTTGTGGTTCAAGAGCTACAACTTGCTACTGGATCTCTCGAAGGGAGGAATACAAAGAACTAGATGAACTCAAGGTGAGAAGGAGTGAATGCTCTAAGAGTAAATGTGACTATAGCTTTGGCTCTGAAGTTGGTCCCTCCCTCTCAGGAGCAGTTATGGCGCCTTTTATAGAGCTCCGGCCAGGAGGGCCAGAAACCCTAAATCCACTTGGCCACACCAGACAGGCCTAGCCGGCATGCCGTCACCGGCTAGTGCGACCTAGTCGCCGGGCTATCCGGCGTAGCCCCTTCGTCATCATCTTGACAAGGACGGCAGGCGCCGTCCTGCACCATCATTGTCCCCCTGTCAGAGACAAGACATGTCTTTGCCCATCCCGGATTGCCGGGCTAGGTATGCCAGGTCTTGTCATACCACGATCGCACCGGCTGACGCGCTCCCGTGTCAGGCGGGAGGAGACCATGCTTCCGTGTCAGGCGGGAGGTGACCATGCTTCCGTGTCAGGCGGAACGGTACTTGCCCCCGCAATAGACGGGAAAGCCTGCTACGGACCGTTGACGGCCTACCGGAAGCCCTCACGCCGGCTACCTCCTCGCTTCCCACTGTGAGCCTCTTCTGCATAAGATCAAGACCGAGACATACATTCCGGTTAGTTCCCACCTGGATAACCTATCCGGTAAAGCCGAGTACGCCTCCTTCCGGGAGTCTCCTCGGACCCCGAGACTCGGGACCCTTTCCGGATACGTCCGAGCTCGTCTCAGGATGAGTATCTCTAGGCCTAGCCTCCCGAAGATGTCTTAGCCTATCAGCAAAGACATCTTCGAGAAGCTAGTTCTTAGAGGAACCATCCGCTCATGCTTGTGCTGCGATTGTGAGGGCCGGGGGTGTCTATTTATAGATGCCAGAGCTGCCCCTTGCGCCTGCCAGGAGACATTTTGCCCTCTACCCGTGTGCAAGGGTCAAGCTGCCCTTTCAGCACGCCAGGAGGTGTCCCTTGCTCTCGCCAAAGGTCAAGTACTGTTGGCCCTTTACTGAATTATACCGGGATCTACCCCTACCCGGGGGGCAGCCCCCCGACACACGACGAGCTCAAGAAGAGGGGACATGAGATCCTAGAGGCCTCAGCGCCGGGGAGGCCCGTTGTAGAGGAGGAGGGCTCGAGCAAAGGAGTTATCGGGGAGGTGCGTCGGGAGGAGAGTGGAGCACAAGGCTGAGCAGTGGGCACGGAGGGGATCGATAGGATAGTGTTAGGTCAGGGTCACAGGAGAGAATCAGAGAAGTCACGGGTAGAGCCGTAGAGGTGAGATCTGACAATTTGCTTTGGTTCGTTTCATTAAAAAAACAATTTTCTTTGGTTCTGCGTGAGACAGCGTGTGGCCTTGCCTCTGCTTTTCACCACTAGGACAACAACTAAGGATCTGCGACGATGGCGGAAATCCGGGACCATGTCTCTCAAACAGGGAAATAGCAAACACCACGGAAAATTAGCTAAAAGAGAAAGGGGAAAGTTTTGGCAGCCTCCAAACACGAATCTTCAAGCAGCATGTGCGGCACCGATTGCCACCTCTAGAATGTTGCAACATAGCTAGTATTTTCCCTATTTTCCCTATATTACTATCAATAATTTGGGCGCGGAGGACATATATAATTTTTTTTCCAACATATGATCATGAAGCTATAAAGGAATCCTACATAGACTACAAGCCTATAAAGCCTACAACATAGGCGTATGATTTCCAACATATGATCATGAAGCTATGAAGCTATAAAGGAAGCCTACATAGACTACAAGCCTATAAAAGCCTACAACATAGGCGCATAATTAGCGTGAAGAAAGAAGTGAAAGAAGAGGAGAATTATTGAGGAGCTCTCGTGAAGGGCTGCTCCCTTGGCAATAAATAGAGCCTCCCGCAGCGAAGCAAGACACAAGCACCTGCATTCCATCCCGAGCAGAGAGCGTAGTGTTCCAGCTTATTCGCTGCTCAGTAGTACTAGTTCTTCCTCCAGTGTAATAAAATTCCAGTGTAAATTAGAGAGTGTAAGAGGGAAGGTCGCAGGCAGGTAATCTCCTCTCTCTGTGTGTAAACCCTTCGGGGGTTCCCGAAAGGGAAAACCGTAATGGATGTTATATTGTGGAAATGAAGTAGTTCTGTTTTTCCCTCGGTCTGTTTAGCGTGTTTATACGTGTGAGTTCTTATGCTAGGGATCCTATAGGAGAAACCTCTGCGTGTAGTTCTCTATTAAGCCGTGTGGCGTTGAAATGAGAACCTTGTAGCCGTAGAGAAGTGTTCCCTCTGGGTGGAACTGCCTGGGAAGACGATAAGAAACCACCCATATAAACCTATCTAAATATATCCAGGGAAAGAAACTTAGCTACTCTTGAAGCAATATAGCGGAAAGTACGGTGAGTACTGAGTAGGACTTTCACAGCTGCACAAACCCACTGGTAGCTCGTTGGCCTCGCCAGCCCAAAAAAGATCCTGCAAGAAGAAAAATATTAATATTAATACTGAAATAATTCAAACAGTAATATTAAAATTTTATACATATCTATTGTATCATCTGAATATTTCTAGTGCATACTTAATCGTATCATATGAATATTTCCTGTGCATTTAAAAATCATATTTTATATATCGTTGGTATCAGAGCCTGCGACCTTCCCTCTTACACTCTCTAATTTACACTGGAATTTTATTACCCTTGAGGAAGAACTACTACTACTGAGCAACAAGTAAGCTGGAACACTACGCTCTCTACTCGGGATGGAATGCTGGTGTTGGTGTTGCTTGTGTCTTGCTTCGCTGCGGGAGGCTCTATTTATAGCCAAGGGAGCAGCCCTTCACGAGAGCTCCTCAATAATTCTCCTCTTCTTTCACTTCTTTCTTCACGCTAATCATGCGACTATGTTGTAGGCTTTTGTAGGCTTGTAGTCTATGTAGGCTTCCTTTATAGCTTCAAAGCTTCATGATCATATGTTGGAAATCATACGCCTATGTTGTAGGCTTTATAGGCTTGTAGTCTATGTAGGCTTCCTTTATAGCTTCATTGCTTCATGATCATATGTTGGAATTTTTTTATATGTCCTCCGCGCCCAAATTATTGATAGTAATATCAATATTATGGTATATATCCTCCGCGCCCAAATTATTGATTGCAATATCAATTTTACTGCAGTACTATTTTTATTCAAATCATCATGGCTTATTCTGGTTTCTGCCCATGTCTTGCAATGTCCATATGATCATCATCTGAAAGATTAAAATCATGTTTTGTCAAATATTCCTTCTTTATTTCGTCAAATTTTTCATCAAATTCTGCTCGCAAGTCTTTGAAAATTTCTTCTTTTAATGATTTCTTACATTCTTCGAATTTCTCTTCTATCTTAATGTTTACATATTCGATATCTAGTGGGTCCACACCTTTCACTAGACAATCTTTATATGTTTGATATTTTGGGGAATCGTCTTCTTTAATTCTCTTAGAGTTTGATACTTCCCCCTTTTGAGTTGGTGATGCAGGGATATTCTTATCTATTCCCTTACTCTTTTGAATGTATTCCTTTGCTTTTGGTTCTATATAGTAATTTTCACCAATAATACTCCTTGCTTGTTTCAACGCTTCATTAATATCAATATATTTCTTCCATGTTATGTCTTCTTTTTTCATTCTTGCGACCATCTTTTCCTTTATTATTTCTTCAAAGGTCATGTATATGCCTGAGTTTGTCCCATCAAATAGGATGTAAAGTGGTTTTATTTATTGTATATCCATATTTGCTGATATTGAACCTTTCTTATTCATCATATTGAAATATTCTGATAGGCTATTCAAAACAGACAGCATATAGCCTTTGTCTTCTCTTCTATTGTTATATTGATACCAAAAGTTATCAAGTATGCATGATTGAACTTCGTCAAGAATGATATAATTCTTAGGCTTGAAGTTGAATGTATTTGGTGGGAATATTTTTAAGCTATTCTCGATCCCGAAGGTGAACACTTCCGATCCATTTGGAAGCAATCCCCTCTTCATTCATGCAAAAATGTCGAACGAGAAAATATGTCAGGTAAACAATTATCTATTCCTTTAATATGCTCAAAAATAACTTTATATCCATTTCCTGTTATAATATCTTCAAATAAGACCCATCTTCTAGTAGAAATTTTCTTACTATTTATTTGATTATAGTATCTACATATTGCTTCACAATCTGTTCGTACTGTGAATTCTTTAAATCCCAAATATAGTCTAAATGCATTTATTGCATGAACTACTGCGAGAATTTCTCTGTCAATATTACTCACCGTTTCAATTTATAGCTTCCTGAGGCATATCTGCATATTTTCTCTTCTGCTTTAGGAGAGTACTTATTGGGCTTTTGTTTTAATATAGCTCCCCATCCTACTTTAGATGCATCTGTTTCAATTATAAGATAATTATTATCTAAAGGTAATTCTAAGGGCTTCAAAGTTTTAACCTTTTCTTTAATAGCCTGAACTAATTTTATATCTTCAGAATTAAAATATTTTTGACCATTCTTTCTTAGTTTTGCATATAAAGGTCCAGCTAGTTTTGCTAGATTATCTATATAATTTGTTGCATAATTTACAATTCCTAAGAATTGTTGTAAAACCTTTTTATCATTCATAATATCAGAAAATTGTAATATTTTCTTAGCAATATGCTCTTGTAGGTAGATTTTCCCATCTCCTATTTCATGTCCTAAAAAATTAATTTTCTCTTTGCATATGTCCATTTTCATTTTAGATAATATCAAACCATTATGTTCTACCTTTCTAAAGAAAACTTCAAGGTGAGCAATGTGTTCTTTGTAAGATTTTTAAAATACTAATAAATCGTCTACATAAACTAATATGAATGCTTGATTCTCATTAAATATATTTCGCATTTTCCTTTGAAATAATGCAGGGGCATTTTTTAATCCTAATGGCATTACAAAACATTCATAGTGACCTTGTGGACGCGTAAAAGCTGTCCATGGAATTGATTCTTCTGCCATTTTTACTTGCCAAAACCCTGCTTTTAAGTTGAATTTAGAAAATAATTTACTTCCTTGTATCCTATTGATCCATTCTTGTTTATTGGGTATATTGTATGCATCATCTACTGTGTTATCATTAAGTCTTTTATAGTTAATAACCATTCTAGACTTTCTTCTTACTTCTTCGGCATGATTTCTTACTATAAATGCTGCAGATCTGTGGGGCTACTACTTCCTCTAATTGCTTTTAATTTTAATAATTCTTCAACATGCATTTTAAATTCTTCTATATCCTTGGGAGTAGCTTCTATCGGTCCTGACTTAATTACGTAATCAGGGTTTATACTATTTATTTTCCATACTATGGAATTCTTATCCCAATGTTTCATTGGTATTTCCCCAATGATTTGTAAATCTTGTAATCTTTGTACAATCTTGTCTATACCTTTCTTAGATTTAATGTCTCTATACCAGTTTGGAGAGAATGATTGTAATTATATACATTCTATGCATGTATTCTCTATATGATATTCTTCTATTGTGTCACTTGGTTCTTCTTCTATGCAGGTTTCAGAAATTTCTGCGCGTGGCAAATATTCACTGTCTAAATTAGATATTTCTACATTTTGCAAAGGTTTTCTTTGCTTTCTAATCTCAGATATGTATGGTACACTATCTTGATATGGGATGAATGTAACACCTTCTTCATGTATAATTGTTGTTTGTAACGATTATTGTAAAAATCTTAATCCCAATATCATGTCTCATTGATTAACAATATATCTCTTACTGTAATTTCGTCTATTATATATTTAGTGCCATTTATATATGTTGCAATGTTATATGCCAATTGTTTATGGATTTTCTTTATTCCTGACATGTCTGTAGACACTTCAGCTTTACTATCGTCTATGGTCGTAACTAGTTCAGGACATCTCATAAAATATTTATCGTGAATGATATTTTTTGTGCAACCTGTATCTAATAGTGCCAATATTTTGAACGAAATATTTGGCTTTAAGACTATTTTAACTGGGATTCTTATTTCGTAAACTTCCTTAAATGGTATTTTAACTACATATTTATTTCCAAAACTAGTTATTGCATCTTTTAATTGGATTAACCTATCCCCTTTGTTTTCTCTCGCCATTACCATTTGATCTTTAAGTTTAGTGTTTTGGATGGTATTATCTCTTTTCTCTATTGTACTATTATTATCTTTTTCTACCTTATATTTTAGCTCATCTAATTCTGCTTCTAGTTTATTTATTCTATTCTCTAAATTCCTAACCCTACTTGATAATATTTTATCTTCAGGTTCATACTCAATTTCTTCTCTCCAATTCTGATTACTAGCCTTTAAACAAGAAGCACATGCTTGTCTTAAACATAATGTACATGTAGATATATTTTCTTGACTTGGGTAGTTGTCGGGGGGCTACCCCCGGTAGGGTAAAGTCCGGGCCAGATGGCCCCATTATCTGACAAAGTGACCTTAGGCCAGTTCCAAAAGTCACTTGACCCTTCATGCAGCAATAGGTTGGCCCTTGAGGCAGAGCAGGAGGTGACCTTTGAGGTGTCACTAGAGCCGACCTTTGGGGTAGGCAAGGGACTGGTCGAATCACTATAAATAGACCCCCAGTCCTTCATCCTCACCCAAGCAGCGGCAGGGAGTTTTCCTAAGCACCAGCTTCTCGAAGATGTCTTCGGTAGGAAGACTAAGACATCTTCGAGTAGATGGGCCTAGGGCTACTCACTCAGACCATACTAGAACTACAAGAGGGATAGAGGCAAAGTCAGGGAGTTCTTATGAGAACTAGTTTCTTGAAGATGTCTTTGGGAGCAAACCTAAGACATCTTCGAGGTACTAGGCTCAGGACGGCTCACTCGGAAACAGAAGGAAGTAAGGATAGGAGAGGTCGGGAGCGGGAGAGGCCGAACCGACTTACCCGTATGCCGGAAATGACCGACACTCGTGGGCCGACTTACACTTAAGCCGGCTTAACTAGCCCGACATTCCCATGTCGGCACCTTTGCTTTGTTCCTTGTGCGCAGGCGGGAAGAATCGGCTTACTCCTGGTTGAACTCGGAGGAGGTCCCCGACAGTACGAGCCCGACACAAGACTGCCGGGGTACAGAGGACAATCTGATCCGTATGGGTCGGGCTAAGAAATATACTCCGACACACTTTGAGTGGGAAAGAAGTCAAGGGAAAGGACAATCATATCTCTGACATGGAAGCTAAGTCACATCCCGGCTGAAACGGAAGCGGAATAGAATGCGAAGTACCGCACGGACATGACTATTCCACTGTAGCACATACATGCTGACAGGAGGCACGATATGGAGAAGCCTAGTCTTGTCTCTGACACGAAGACCATCATCAATTAGCTCGGCGCGACCAGGACTAGGTCATGACGACCTGACAGAGGCTGCTCGGGTAGCTCGGCAGCTAGGTCGGGTAGGCCACGTCGGCACTACCGTTAACTCGGGGTCGCTGCCAAGTGGACCCGGTGAACTTAGGGCTTCCGCTCAACCCGGCCAGAACTCTATAAATAGCACCATAACTCCTCCTGCGTGAGGGACGCCCACATTCTGTTAGAAACTTATTGCTCTGAGTTCTACTCTCTCCCACCCTCTAGCACTTAGGGTTCTTGGAGGAAACAGCTCAAGGAGCAACTTTGTAACCACTGTTATGCACATATACGAGAGAAGCAAGGGCAGGAGTAGGGGTGTTACCTCCCCACGAGGGCCCTGAACCTGGGTACATCGGGGTGTTTGTGTGTGTTGTTTCGAGTTTTTTCGGTGTTGATTGTTTTCTTTGTGTTCTTGTGAGTTCTTGAGCTCGCACTCGCATGTCTCGCGGCATGCAAGCCCTCCCCGGATCCCCCAACACACTTCCGGCACTCAACTTTAGCCACCCCGTGGCATATGCCATGACACCACCACGACATTTGGCGCCCACCGTGGGGCTAGAAGCGCTGGCTGGGGTTTCCATCCGGACGGGTTCCATCACCAGCTCGGGGGAGAGGGTGCTGTGCGGCCTCGTCTGCAACATTGGCGCCTTCCACTTCGTTTCTGACAACGCCGACTGCTTCGCCGACAGGCCGTTTTCGACAAACGGATGCCTCGTCATGTTTGGGAGCTTCGTCACCTACGTCGCCACCGAGGTGGTCTGCGAGTACCCGGCGCAGGTGCTCGTGGCCACCGATCCACCAGCGATTGCCGGGGCTCGCGGCTGGCGTAGCGCTCGCCCCGAGAGCTGCGGGATCATGATGGCCGGGACAACAGGGGTCCACGCCGAGGAAGAAGCTGCATCACCCGAGCCAGAAAGGAGGGGCCGGCACGCCAAGCAGAGGTTGGAGCGTGAGGTGTCCGAGGCATCGCATAGGCCGGTAAGACCCGAGCCTCTGACAGAGATAGTGCAGAAGTTAGCAGTGCCGGTAGCAGAAGTGTCGGATGCAGCGAAAGCTGTAGCCGAGTTAGAGGCTCAGAGGCAATTTTTGCTTAAGGAAGCCAACACTATGGCCGAGTTAAAAGCTCAGCTAGACAGAACCCTCCGTGAGTACAACACGGCACATGGATTTGCACCACTTGTAATGAGTAACCTGCGCAGAAGAGGTAGAGCCCTTAATGTGGAGTTAGGAGGGGAAGAAAGGGATGGTGTTACTAGCTCTACCATTGCACCCACAGAAGTGTCGGCGGGCAAGACGATATATAGCTCGCCTGCCAAAACTCTTAGGGCGGCTGAGGCCGCTAGGGCAGAGTTGTCCGGGTTAACTGGAGATGTCCGGAAGAAACAACAGGACCGAGTTAACGAGCTAGTCGGCATGGCAACTCGGCAGAATGAAGCTCTGCGCCGGAAAAATCCTAATGCCGGTGGTTCTCAAGTGGTGCACTCACTCGGGCAGCGTAGCGGTTCAAACAGGCCGACCTCTTCTCCGCATGTCGGAGCGGACCATGCTCAGAGTGTGAATTTCGGCAGAGACCGGCAGATATTGAATTACGACCCAGAGTACGCTCACCGACAGTTGGCAGGGCAAGCAGGAGCTGGCAGAGCAAGGAGCAACCCAGTACCGGGCAATCCTATTCAGCGGCGGACAAACTCGGCGGGACCAGGTCAGTCCCCAAGATATATAGAATAGAACCAGGCGCAGAGGCAGCCAGAGGTAGTCTATGTCCAGCAGCCACCCGTTGTGAACCCAGTGGTGAATAGGCATGATGATGGCAACTCGGCAATGGCACAGGCGGGTTACCAAGCACAGAACAACCCCTTGGGCTCTCGCTTTGGATCTCGACAGCTTATCCCGGGAGACGCCCGGCATCGTCTGGACATAATTCATATGTCGGAAGCATTGGAGGAGCAAGGCCCACCCGGCCCCAAATGTTTTGGGCCCCAGATCATGAACAAGCCACCCGTGCGACACTTCCAGCTGAGCAGAGGAACAAAGACATATGATGGCAGCACCAAGCCGGAGGACTGGCTAATAGATTATCTGTCGGCTGTGAACATTGCCGGTGGGAACAGAAGATGGGCGGTGAGGTATATCCCGCAGATGTTGGAAGGGCCAGCTCGGATTTGGCTCCACAACTTGAGAGAAGGAAGTGTGGACTACTGGTTGGACTTTGAAGATGCTTTTGCGAGCAATTTTTCAAGCACATACAAGAGACCGAATAGACCTTAGCAGCTCGCAATGTGCAAGCAAAGAGACAATGAGACCGACAGAGATTACTTGACTCGATGGAGTACAGTACGCAATTCCTGCGAAGGAGTTGTGGAATTATAGGCCATTTCATGGTTTGCGCAGGGTTGCCAACATGGCTCCATGTTATGGCAGAAACTGCAGAGAGAAATGCCGGAGACTCTGGCCGAGACAATCAGCATTGCGGACAGTTACGCACTAGGAGACCCAATGCAGCCCCTGCTTAACTCGGGAGAGTCAAGTAGGAGGTACCAGGGCAACAACAGGATAGGACCACCACGACGAGAGGAGAATTTTGGAGTCAAGAGAAGGGAACCAGAGTATAGATTTGAAGCGCAACATGTTGCCGCGGTGGTTACGGCACACCCGGAGGCTGGTGCACCACAGCGCCCCAAGACAGATGGTCCAACTTCGACACCGAATCAGGAGGGAAAGCAGGCATGGGCAGGGCCGAGTAAGCCGGCGACATATGAGGCAATGTTGGATGGACCATGCAGCTTCCATACCACTGACATTCGCAAGCCAGCAAATCACTCCACCCGGAACTGCAGCTGGTATCAGCGTGCACACAGGGAAGGAGCCGGATCAGGGGGCTACCAGCAAAAAGGCCCACAAAGACCACCAGCTCAGAGGCTACCGACATAACTTACCGGGGCAAATGCGACTCAGATGCTGCCACCAGCACCAAGGGCACCCTCGCCCAGGCCGGTAAATGTGGTGCCAACTCTGCGGAAGCAAGGCAGCGTGAGAGGTAGCAATATCCTCAAGGTGATTTCAAAGAGGCCCACCAATCCTAGGTGATATTTGTGTCGGAACCAAAAGACAAGAGGCCCACCAATCCTAGAAGCGCAACATGGAGGTGAATGCAGTCATGCCGGCAGTGCCGAAGTTCATGGATTGGTCCGAGCAAGAGATCACCTGGAGCAGGAAAGAAACTCCCCGACTTATGCCTAACGCGGGAGGGTATGCTATGGTGGTGGACCCGACATTTATTGGACCGAGTTTGAATGTGAGGTTTAGCAAGGTGCTGATTGACAATGGCAGCGCCATTAATTTAATGTGTCAAGACACGATGGTGAAATTGGGGATCAGTCTGAATATGCTCCAGCCGAGTAACACTACTTTTCACGGTATTGTACCAGGAGTATCATGTGCTCCGTTGGGGAAAGTGTGGATAGATGTACTATTCGGCACGAAGAATAACTGTCAGACTGAAAGCATACAGTTTGAGATAGTAGACCTGGATAGCCCGTATCATGCTCTGATCGGTCGGCCGGCGCTGGCCAAGTTCATGGTATCAACTCATATGGCGTACCTGAAGATGAAAATGCTGGGGCTCAATGGGATTATTACCATCTCGGGAGATCACAAGCGTTCCATAGATTGTGCATCAGCTGGCTCTTGCTTGGCAGAGTCCCTGATCATTGCTGTCGAGAAGACAAAAATGCAACAAGTGGTGGCCATGGCTCAAGCAGCACAACTCGGTATGCCGGGTATGACAAACCCGAAGCAGAACACATCATTCCTGCAACCAAAAGAGACAAAGAAGGTGAGCATTGACCCGTACTGCGAGGAGCACAAGGCCATTATCGGCGCGGACTTGACCGAGAAATAGGAATGCGAGCTCACTCAGTTCCTCCGTGAGAATCGGGATGTTTTTGCATGGTCAAATCAGGACCTGCAGGGAGTCCCGAGGGAATTGGCTGAGCATGTCGTGGTATCGGCATAATTGATAGGAGACGGGGGTCCTCTAGCCTACGTATGGATTGTGGGGAAGAAGGTTGGTGTCGTCGAGGACGGGATTGAAAACGGCGAGTTTACCCAGCTTCGGATCCGGCAGCGGTGGCGAGATCCTACGTGCTGCTATAATTCACTATGAGGCAATAGCCGTGAACAAGTTACAATGTGTATGATGCGTATTGGAGCGTGCCCTAAAGGCTTCCTGGTGGCCGGCTTATATAGGCGGCTAGACCCCAGGATACAAGGCAAGTACTTCATCTGCCAATGTTGGCGGCTGCAGGACTTCATTCTGATAATCAAAAAGGGTGCAAGTGTGTCTTGAAGTTGGCACACGGCCGCCTTTATCCAACATGGGAAAAGACGGCTAACCGATAGTTCGTTGGGAATATTTGTTGACGGATATCGCTAGGCGGCTCACGACAGTTTGAAACTGGCCTAAGCGAAAATCTCGCCATGATCACAAAATCGCGGGAAAAGGGGAGGCGTGGAGATCATGCGATCATGCGCTGCAGTGGATGTTGGACACGTGTCCAACTGAAAACACCATTGCACAGGAAGCTATGCCCGGCTCTATAAATAGGGAGCCGAGCGGTCCATTTCGGCACCCCAGCTCCTGCACTCCTCGACCCCTGGCTCTCCCGCTCTCCCTCACCTTTCTCCGAGCGAACTCCAGCGAGCGTCCTCCTCCGGTGACCTCCGCTCACGGCGATGTCCACCGGTCAAAACATCCCCTCCGCGGCGTCCGGCGGTCCTACATCCGACACCTCGTCCGCGGTGGCGATGGGCGGCGCGGCGTCGCGTCTTGCGACGGTGGCGACGGGCAATGTCGCCGCCGTCGCTTCTCACATTCCCGCCGCACGCACGCCGGCGGCGGTCTCTTCGGCTCCTCCACCCTTAGCCGCGGCGAGGGCGGCGAGAGGCGCTCCGGCCGTCGAGGAAGAGGAAGCGGCGGACCTCGGGTCATGCTACTGGCTTTCCTCCATCGTCGATGAGGAGACCCTCCAAGACCTGGAGGCCGTTGGCTACCTCCCAACTCGGTAGGATTGCCGGTGGAGACCCTCCTTGGGAGACGTCATCCCGGCTCCGAAAGCCGGGGAACGGGTAATCCTCACCTCCCACCTAGTTAGGGGAATGGCGCTTCCGCCTTCCGCTTTCTTTAGCGAGGTGCTAGATCATTATGGGCTCCACCCCAAAATATAGCACCCAATAGCATTCTAGTCTTAGCCGGCTTGACAGCTCTGTTCGAGGGCTATCTAGGTATTAGGCCTAGTTTAGACTTCTTCAGATACTGTTTTCGTTGCCGGCGTCAGACCGTGCCGGACGGCGGGCTAGCAACCTGTGGCAGTGTCACTTTTAACTGCCGCCAGGGCCGCCAATGGTATCCTAAGATACCATACCTTGAATCCGTCAAGGGCTGGACCTCCACATTCTTCTACTGCCAAGACATGGCAGCTCCGGGCCGTCAATTTGGCGTCCCGGAGTTTCTCAACGCACCGCCTATGCCCAGGCCATGCTGGGACGAGGCGGTGCCCAAGTTGACGGAGGAACTCCGCCTTTTCCAAAGGCAGATTGAATTCCTCACCTGGACGATGGCTCCCCCCTGCTGGACGGGGTGGACACCGTCATCTGCTGGCTCGGCCGGCAGATTCTCCCCCTACGGTACAGCCCCCACAAAAAGTGTCAGTATTCGCCTACTGCCACGGCCTCTCTCCGCGTAAGCGAAGAGAGGTTGCCGGTCGCCGACCTGGCGTTCCGGCTCCGCAGCCTCGTCAAGGCGGGGCTGGTGAAGGCGGTGGAGGGCGTGCCCATGCACACCCACGACAACCCTCCCATCGAGGTAGACGTCTTGCTTCTTGCCCCTTTTTGACAGCTTCGCCGGCTAACTTGAGTTCCATTAATACTTGTCTTCTTTCTCAGATCTCCGACTTGGGGGAGGATGACCTGGCTCCCGACTTCTACGAGTCGGAAGCCGGGAAGACCAAGAAGCGCAAGGCATCCGGCGCCACTTCCTCTACGGCGATCGCCGAGAGGAAGAAACGGATCGCAACGGCTACCGAGCCGGTTCTCGTCAACCTTGACGAGAACACGGGGATTAACATCCCCCGAAGGAACTCAATTCTGCCTTTAATAGTCGAGGAGCTTCTTTAATACTGGCACCCAACTGACTGTGCTTGCTGTTTATTGACAGGGAAAGGGTCGCAATTTCCCGGTTGCCGACCAGGCTCCTTTCCAAGGGTAAGAGGCCTCAAGGCAGCTCGCCTGCTACCATGCCGCCAACTCCCCAGCCCCGGGCCGGCAGCTTTATGGGCGATGCTCGTCGCCAGCCCCAGACTCCGGCTTCTGGCGCGCCGCCAAAGACCTTCTCCGCTGACCGCACACCCAAGACTCCTCTTCTTTTGGCTGAGGCTACGGCCGATGAAGCCGTCCAAACGCGTGCCGCCAAGGAGGAGTTGCTGGAGGTGTCTGCCGGCGGGTCCCAGAGGGTAGCCCCGACTGCAGGAGCGGCAAAGTTAGGGACCCTTGGTCCACCTTTAAGGAGGCCAAGGAGTCAGCCTTGACTTTTGCCAACTTCACCTCCCAGGCCTTCGCCGACTTGGAGGGCGACCTGTCTGTAAGTTTTTATAACTCTGGCATATACATAGTGTTTCCCCCGAGCACTTAGATGGCAGGTCCAAAAATATTGGCTGCCGGCTTAGTGGTTATTCGACAATATGTTTTATGCCTTTGCTTTTTCCTACAGGGCCTCTTGTCCGCCAACGTTGAGCTTGTCTCCTCCCGATTCGAGATAAACCAGCGGTGCCGCGATCTGAAGAAGGATTGCGAGGCCAAGGACCTGCGGATTGCCGAGTTGGAGGCGGCCCGCAAAAAAGATGAAGGTAGAGTTGATCTTTTTTGCTTTCAGCCATCTTTTCAACTTATGTTGCCGTCAATCGTTTAGTTATCGAATCCATATTTGTAAAACTGCTAAACCACGCCCAGGATATACTGAAGGCGTCCACTGATATGCAAGCTCTTATGAATGAAGCTTCCGATTTGGCGGTCGCCAACTTGGCGATGAAGGAGGAGCACCAGAAGGAGATGGAGGCCCAGCAGCTGAAATTTGCGCAGGAATCTAGCCAGCTTACTGGTGAGCTGGATAGCCTGCGCAAGAAGTTGGCGGAGGCGGAGAAGACGGCTGCCGAGGAAATCTCCAAGCAGACTTCTCGCGCCCAAATTGCTGAGGACGCGTTGGCGGCTCATATGATTGAGCTGTCCGCTTTCCATAACTCGACCCTTGGTAATTTCTCACTCCTTATTTGATTTTGCCATTTTGCTTAGCCTTAACCAAACTGATGGTTTCATTTTTGATACAGTTCCCGCCGGTTTAGGCAACGACAAGGTTGTCAGCCCCCGCCTGGATCGCCTTGCGCGTCTAGGCGAGCTGATCACCGAGACTTTGGTAGCGTCCAAGCGGTTTGCCGCCAAGTTCTTCATCTCCTCCGGCAGCCAGGAACCGACCGAATTCAGCGACGTGCCCAACATGTTGGAGCAGGCTACCAAGCTACACAAGAGCTCGCTGAAGTCGGCGGCGTGGGGTGGTGCCAAGACTGCGCTTGGACTATTCATGGCGCACTACCCCGAGGTGAAGATAGAAGCCGTCACCGAAGGCATGCCGTCTACATATGAAGACGGCAACGAGGTCGAGCCAGCCGCTGTTCTGGACAACGTTGCCGGCTACGCCACGCGTGTTGCCGACATGGTGGATACTTCGATCTTCTACCGGCGCCATCCTGTGCCTGCCGCAGGGGAAGCTGGAGCTGCCGGCACGGCCAAGGCGGAGGGGAGTGACAGTTCTGGGGCTGAAGTTGTCAGCCCCCAAGCCTGATGTAGACGGCCCCCCCGAGCCATAGTTTCCTTTCCTTGCCTCCTTCTGACATGATTTGCCAGCCCCTGAAACAATGCAACTTTAACTTGTAATATTTGTATATACTTTTGTTGTTGCTCTGCTAGGCGGGAAACTAGCTGACAAGTTTTATTTTGCCTTATTTATATGGACCGCCTTAATTTTACCCTGACCTATATGTTTGACTTTTTGTATGTTGACGAACCTCAGCCGGTAACTTTAGCTGAAACAACCAGGGCTAAGCCATGCGTTTAGGATCAGAAACCAAAGCCAACATATTGGTGTCAAAGACAGGCTACTAGGCGAACCACATATAAGTAATCAGAGGAAAAGGAATTAGGCGGCGCAAAAAGTTTATTTTTGCTTTAGGTTGGCTCGAAAGCTGTAAGTATCTACCAGTTTGAACCTTTGCACGGAGCTAGAAAAATAGGTAACTTAGATACATAGGGGAAATATGATTGCAAGAAAAGACAAAAGATGGCATGCTTCTCAACACAGATGAGGAACCATAGACTTTTATTTCATAATCATATATAACTTATTACAATCATAAATTGCTAGGTGTAGAAAGGACGTAGCTGCTCAATATTCCAAGGCCGTCTTGTTTGTTCGAATGGATCGTCAATGCCTCTTTTGCGCTTGGTTCCCCTTTTTCCTGCCGCCTTCTTGCGCCTCTTCTTTTCTTCTTCGTCGCGGATGTAGGCCAGGTAGTAGGAACCATTGAGCAGCGCCTTTGTGACTATAAACGGTCCTTCCCATGGCGGTGATAACTTGTGCAAGCCTTTTCTGTCTTGAATTAGGCGGAGAACCAGGTCACCTGTTCTGAAGCTTCGCTTCCGCACTCTCCGGCTATGATAGCGGCGAAGTTGTTGCTGGTACAAGGCGGAGCGATGTAGAGCGACGTCTCTTTCTTCGTCTAGCAGGTCTAGGCTATCCTGTCTTGCACCTTCTACGTCTTGCTCGATGTAGGCTTGAACCCTTGGGGAATCGTATTTCATGTCGGTAGGTAGCACCGCCTCAGCGCCATATACTAAGAAGAAAGGAGTGTAGCCGGTAGACCTGTTTGGCGTTGTGCGCAAACTCTATAGTACCGACTGTAACTCATCTGCCCAAGCGCCGGCTGCCCTGTATAATGGAGCTTCGAGACGAGGCTTAAGTCCTGATAAGACTAGGCCGTTTGTATGCTCTACTTGTCCATTGGATTGAGGGTGTGACACGGATGCCAAATCAAGCCGGATACCCAGATCACTGCAGTACTAGGTTGCTGCCATTATCAGTGATAATGCTGTGTGGAACTCCAAAACGAGAGATAATTCCCCAGAGGAAATTGGCGGCTGTTCGTGCGTCAAGTTTGCTGATCGGCTTAGCCTCGACCCATTTGGTGAACTTGTCGACAGCGACCAATTGGTGGGTATACCCACCACTCGCCTTCTTGAAGGGACCCACCATGTCTAAGCCCCAGACCGCGAACGGCCAGGTGATTGGAATTGTCCTGAGTTCTTGTGCCGGTAAGTGAGGTTGACGAGTGTACAACTGGTAGCCTTTGCATGTTTTTACGATGTTCTCGGCGTCTTCTTTGGCGGTAAGCCAGTAGAAACCTTGGCGGAAAGCTTTGGACACGATGGACCTGGCGGAAGCGTGATGCCCGCAGGTGCCAATATGAATGTCTTTCAGAATTTCCTGGCCTTCTTCTGGCTGTATGCACCGCTGATAGATGCCGCACGTGCTTCGCTTATATAGCTCGCCTTTTATTATCGTGAATGCCTTGGCTCGCCTTATGATCTGCGTTGTTAGCACCTCATCGTCCTCCGGCAACTTGCTGTCGATTAGAAAATCGAGATATGGGACAGTCCAATCGGGATGTATCGAGTAGACAGCGAGACTTGCCGGTTCTACCGGTTCTTCTGCATCGGGGTCCATCAAATCGGCGCCTTTAATGGATGGCTTATGCAAATGTTCCAGGAAAATATCTTTTGGTACCTTTTTGCGTTCTGGCCCTAGTCTGGCAAGTGTGTCTACCGCCTCGTTCTCAGCTCTTGGAACATGCCCGACTTCGTAGCCCGCAAAGTTTTTTGCGAATTCGTCAACTTTGGCTCTGTATGCCACCATTGTTGCGCTTTTCGCATCCCATGTTCCGCTTACTTGTTGCGCGACCAAATCTGAGTCGCCATAACAGAGGATTCTTTTGACGCCGAGGTCGTTTGCCACGTGTAACCCATGAAGCAAAGCTTCGTACTCGGCCACGTTGTTGGTTGCTGTAAAGTGAATTTGCAACACGTAGCTAAGCTTGTCACCCTTAGGCGTGCGTAGAACGACTCCAGCCCCCGAGCCTTTGAGCATCTTTGATCTGTCAAAGTGCATGACCCAATATTCTGACTCGGGGAGTGTCGTTGCCTCCATGGCTTCTGTTCAGTCGGCGACAAAATCTGCAAGCGCTTGAGACTTAATGGCGGTCCGTGGTTTATAGACTATATCAAAGGCGGCAAGCTCGATGCCCCATTTGGCAACTCGACCTGTTGGCTCTGCGTTGTTGATTATGTCTCCCAACGGTGCCTTGCTGACTACTGTCACTGTGTGCTCCTGGAAATAATGCCTAAGCTTTCTGGCGGCGAAGAATACACCATAAGCCAGCTTTTGGTAATGCGGATACCTCTGCTTGGAGGCGGAGAATACTTCACTGATGAAGTAGACCGGTCGTTGTTCATACGTCGCGGCTTCGTTCTCCTTTCTTTCCACAGCCAAGACAACGCTGACAACAGCTCCTGTTGCCGCGATGTACAGCATCATCGGTTCCTGTGATCGAGGTGCTGCCAATATCGGAGCGGATATGAGGGCCTCCTTAAGTTGTTGTAAGGCGGAATCTGCCTCTACCGTCCACTCAAATTTGTCGGATTTCTTCAATAGTCGATAGAGATGCATTGCCTTTTCCCCCAGGCGACTTATGAAGCGACTGACGGCCGCCGGCGATCCGGCTAGGCGCTGCACGTGCTTCAGACAAGTGGGTCTGGATATGTTTTGGATGGCCTTGATCTTCTCGGGATTAACCTCGATCCCTCGTTCTGACACGATAAACCCGAGCAGCTTGCCGGCTGGAACGCCGAAAACACACTTGGCGGGATTGAGTTTCATCTGGTACCTCCGGAGATTCTGAAGAGTTTCTTCCAAATCCTCTAGGAGATCTGCCTTCTTTTTCGACATCACCGCGATGTCGTCTACGTAGACGTGAACATTGCGGCCGATCTGTTCGTACAGGCAATTTTGCATACAGTGCTGGTATGTTGCCCCTGCATTCTTCAGGCCAAAAGGCATCGTGATGTAGCAGAAAGTCCCGTATGGAGTGGTGAAAGATGTTTTCAGCTGATCCGACTCTCTCATCTCTATTTGATGGTATCCTGAGTAGGCGTCCGAAAAACAAAGTAGCTCGGAGCCTGCCGTGGAGTCTACGACTTGGTCGATTCTAGGCAGCGCAAAGGGATCCTTTGGGCAGCACTTGTTAACACCGGTATAGTCAATACACATCTTCTTTGGAACAAGTACAGGATTTGCCACCCAATCAGTGTGCACAACTTCTTTTATGAAATTGGCGGCCTTCAGCCTATTTATCTCCTTTCCTATAGCCTTGCGTCTCTCATCTCCAAAGCGTCTTGTTGCTTGCTTCACCGGCTTGGATCCTTTTATGACGTTGAGTGAGTGCTCGGCAAGTTCCCTCGGTACACCAGGCATGTCAGAAGGCGACCATGCAAAGATGTCACGATTTTTACGGAGGAACTCGACGAGCGCGCCTTCCTATTTGCTGTCAAGGTTGGAGCCGATGACGACTTGCTTAGACTTGTCGCCTGGGATGAGGTCCGCCTTTTTGGTGTCTTCTGAAGCTTCAAAGGTCTTCTTGACATCAATCTTTGGCTTGGGCATGGAGTTGTCTGAATCTGCCCCAAGTAGTGCGAGTTCTTCCTTGTGGATGACGGCTTCTGCGAAGGCAGCCATACCACGTTCACACTCCTTGGCTTTCTTAAAGTTGCCAGAAATCGTGATGGTTCAGTTTCCCCCCGGCATTTTAAGCTTGCTGTATATGTAGCACGGCCTTGCCATAAATTTGGCGAAAGCTGGTCGTCCGAATATTGCATGATAGGCGCTTTTGAAGGGGACAACTTCGAACCGGAGGAACTCTGAGCGGTAGTTCTCTTTTGGTCCGAAATTTACCTTCAGCCTAATGCTCCCCATTGACTTTGCTTGCCTGCCGGGCACTATGCCGTGAAAAGTGAGGTTGCTGTGGTCCAGCTGATCCTCTGGCAGGTTCATGCGGCTTAGTGTGTCGTAGTACAGGATGTTGAGGCTGCTGCCGCCATCCATGAGTACCTTTGTGAGTCTGAAGTTGTCGACAATGGGATCGACGACGAGGGCGTACTTGCCTGGGTGAGGAACGTGATCAGGGTGGTCGGACCGGTCCCAAGTAATCGTTGCTTCCGACCAGTTCAAATACTGAGGGACGTCCGGCATTGTCGCGTTGAGTTCGCGCATCTCCGCCTTATCTGCCTTAGCCGAAGGTGTGCCGACAAAGCATACGAGAGATTCTTTGACCTTCGGATATGGTTTCTTTTTCTTGTCGGCCGCGTCATCCTCGCTTGAGACAGACATTTTGTCGTCATCCTCGTCCTCCTTGTTGTCTTTCTTGTCATTCTTCTTTGACTTCTTTGACTTCCAGCCGACTGTGGGGTCCTTTTTGAAGTCGTCCATGAAACGACACTCGCTAAGCATATGGTTGACCTTGCCAACTGAGGCGTGGATAGGGCATGGCAAAAGTTTTGCCTGCTCATAAGTGATTCGCGCCGCCTTAGGCCCTGAGCCGGCGTCGCGATTATCTTTTTTATTCTTCCACTTCTTGTTGCCGGCATTCCCTTGGAATGCGACAGCTACCTCGTTGGAAGGTCCGGCTTTGTCATCCGCCGCCTGCTTGCGCTTGTTGTTCCGTTTTGGCACGATGTTGACGTCTGGATCTTCGAACCGGGCGTCGTCATCCGCCGCCGCATATTGGGCGGCTAGGTTGAACATCTCGCCAAGGTCCGTGATTTGCTCGCGGACGAGCCGATGACGGAGCAAGGACTTCTTCTGCAGGCCCGTGTAGAAGGCGTGGATAGCCTGCGCGTCCGAAACACCATGACAGTTGGATTTTTCGGATATCCAACGGCTGACAAAGTCTGTCATGGTTTCATCCGGCTTTTGGATACAGCGTTGCAAATCCGTGTAGGTATTTGGACGCTTGTATGTTCCTTGGAAGTGCTGGGAGAAAACCTTTTCCATGTCGTACCAGCTATGGATAGACTTTTCAGGAAGGTTGTCGATCCAAGCCCTTGACGTGCCTTTCAACATGAGAGGTAGGTAACGGACGGCAATATAGCTGCTTCCGCCGGCAATTTCTATGGCCATGGCATAGTCGGCTAGCCATGAATCCGGCTTAACGAGGCCGTTGTACCTATGACAATTTTTTGACACTGATGTCATGTCCTTAGGGAACGGCTCTCTGCGGATGGCGTCGCCAAAGCACTTTGGACCAGAATATAGCGGCTCCTTTCCTCTTGCTATGTCTTGTAGGCGGTGTCGCGCGTCTTTTGGATCGAGCTGCCGTGCGCCTCTGTTTGCGTTTGGCTCGTCCTGCGCTGCCCGGCTTATGCTGCGCCTGGGCCCTTCTGCCGCCTCCTTCCTCTTGCTACCGGTGCTACGCTGCGGAGACCGGATTCGACCTCTCCTGGGAGGGTCGTTGCCGGCATATTTTCTAGGCAGCTGTCCATTGTCTCGGCTGCCGCCATTGTCGCGTCTTGGCTGGGCTGGAGGCGGCAGGTCTCCTCTGCTTCCTGTTCTTGAATTCTCGTCCCGCCTTGGTTTTAGCGGTGGCGTCTTCTTTGGAAGTGGCTTTTCCTTCCTTTTGTCGCCATGGCTACTGGAGCCGGACGGGCCTTCGGGGTCATCGCCAGGTGCAGCTTTGCACTTTCCTGACTTAGACTCTAGGTCTCTCCCACGAGCATCCGCCATGTGGCCGTAGGAATCAGCGCGAGCTTGTTGTTCTAGGGCCTTGCTCACGAAGTGTCTTGCATTGGCCAGCTTTTCCTCCGCCGTGTAAGTTTTGTCGTCCAGGGTATCTTGCGCGGCAGCCGCGTTGAGGACGGGGGTGTAGAAAACAACATCTCCCCTTCTGTCCACGCACTGTGGTGCCGTACGCCAGTCGAACCCTAGATCTTGAGCCGCTGTCGTTGCGCGTGTTGGCGGCTCCTTGTCACGGTGGTTTTTTGATGACCTTTTTTCCTCAAAGAGCTGCCGGCTTGTTTGGCCGACATCTTCTCCTGTTCTTTCTCGATCTTCTTCGCAAGGCTCTCAACGTGCTCCTCTCTTTTTCGCAGGAAGTAAGAGGCTTAAGCATGTTAATCCTAAGCTCTTCCACTTCGTCGAGTGGGGTGTCTTTATTCACCGGAATATTCATGATCTCGTCTACTTCTTTGATGACGGAGAGAAAATCTGTGGGTTTGCTGCTGCCGCCTTTCTCGAGGCCAGTTTTCTTCTTTGCGCGCACCTTGTCGGAACTTTCAATGAGTTGACCGGCAGTGGTGTCGCCGGCATCTTCCACCGGCTTGTTTTGCGTTTCCGTAGCAACTGGGGTTGTCTCGTGACCGACGACAACCATCATAGCCAGCTTGTCAGGCATGTCTGTATCCGCTGTGCCCTCTGAAGGAGCCGGATTACCACTGGAAAAGTGGGTTTTGATCTTCTCTTCGAAGAGACTAGCATCATCATCAGAGTCAGAGTCTATGTTGACTTGAACGGTAGATCTGGATCCGGCATCTGACATCGCATCCTCCTGGAGAGCAGGGAGGATTGACTTAGGATCGTTGTTTTTCGGCTGGGAGTCGGATCCCAGTCCGACAACTCCGACGAAGTGGAAATCAGATTCCGCCGGCTCCTGCGAGAAGGCGGATTCAGATCCATCTTGCCGGTCGACTGCTTGGTCGAAGGGTTGGTGGGTGGGGTTGTAGAAACGCGGTAGGCCGTACGCTTCTGGCGTATACCCGATGAAGACGTCGATCCCTCCGATCGGTACGATTGCGCATTCGATAAGGTAGTCGTCCGCCGGGAGCCAGGACTCATCCGAGTTGACGTAGCTGTGGCCGCCATACCTTGTGACGCGACCGACGGCGATCTGCTTGCCCACGCCGCCAAGTGTTCCCGCCTGGAACGTGACGCCAGGAACCTTATGCCCAACGGTGGGCGCCAACTGTCATGGTATCGGCATAATTGATAGGAGACGAGGGTCCTCTAGCCTACGTATGGATTGTGGGGAAGAAGGTTGGTGTCGTCGAGGACGGGATTGAACACGACGAGTTTACCCAGCTTCGGATCCCGCAGCGGTGGCGAGATCCTACGTGCTGCTATAATTCACTATGAGGCAATAGCCGTGAACAGGTTACAATGTGTATGATGCGTATTGGAGCGTGCCCTAAAGGCTTCCTGGTGGCCGGCTTATATAGGCGGCCAGACCCCAGGATACAAGGCAAGTACTTGTCCGGCAAGTAATCATAGTCCTAGAACTAGCCGGCTTAGTTGCCGCCTTCCGTCTTGGGCTTGGTGGCTTGATGGGCTTCGGCCTTACGCCTTCTTGGACCGTCCGCCTACTTCCTTGTACGTCAGCTATCTGGGCCGCCCGGCAGGCTTCAGCCTTACCACCCTTGGGCCACCCTGGACTAGCCGGATTGATCCATGTTGGAGATACCCCTAGTTGATATATCCCCAACAGAGCACTCTTTGTTTGTCAGACCGGATGCTAAGCCGGTGAAGCAACCCACACGTCGACTGTCGGACGAGAGAAGAGCAGCGATACTAGATCATCTGGCCGTACTGCTAGCGGCCAGATTCATCATGGAGGTACTACACCCGGACTGGTTGTCTAACCCGGTCCTGGTAGAGAAGAAGAAGGATGAACCGGTACTGGCCAAGGTGTGGCAGATGTGCATCGACTTCACCAACTTGAACAAGGCGTGCCCGAAGGACCCGTTTCCACTTCCTATGATAGATCAAGTGATCGATTCCACTGCTGGATGTGAACTATTGTCTTTTGTAGATGCTTATTATGGTTTTCACCAGATTCTTTTGAACCCTGCTGATCAATTAAAGAATGATTTTATTACCCCGTACGGGGCTTATTGCTATCGTGTTATGACTTTGGTTTAAGAAATGCCGGTGCAACTTACCAGATATGTATGCAAAAATGTCTACACAACCAAATAGGCAAGAATGTCGAAGTGTACGTCGACGACATTGTGATAAAAACAAAAGAAAAATCGACGCTTGTGGAAAACTTGCGAGAGACGTTCACGAACTTAAGAAAGTTCTGGATGAAACTTAACCCGGATAAGTGCACTTTCGGTGTGCCGGCAGGAAAGTTACTCAGTTTCCTCGTATCAAGGCGAGGTATCGAGGCCAACCCCAGCAAAACCCGGACTATCAAAAATATGAAGTTGCCGAAATCGCTTAAAGACGTGCAAAAGTTCACCGGATGTCTAGCATCCCTAAGTCGGTTTGTAAGCTGGTTGGGAGAAAAGGCTTTACCTCTCTATCAGCTCATGAAGAAAAGTAATAAATTTGTTTGGACCTCACATGCAGATGTGGCTTTTGAGAATTTGAAGAGAATGTTAGCAACTGCGCCGATATTGGCTTCACCCTTGCCCAAGGAACCCATGTTGTTGTTTGTCGCGGCAACTAACCGGGTTGTCAACGTGGTCATGGTGGTAGAAAGAGAAGAAGGGGGCAAGACCGTGCAGAGGCCGGTATACTAGAGTGAAGTTATATCGACGTCCAAACAAAACTATCCCCACTATCAAAAGATGTCATATGGTGTGTATCTGGCAGTCAAAAAACTGAAGCATTATTTTCAAGAGCACCTGATCACGGTAGTATGTGAGGCACCACTGTCAGAAATTCTAGGTTGCAAGGATGCTAGCGGAAGAATAGCAAAATGGGCCGTTGAATTATCACCTTATGCCCCGACTTACGAAAGAAGGGATGCAATCAAATCATAGGTATTGCCGGATTTCCTTGTGGACTGGGCTGAAATGCAGTATGAACCACCTATACCGGATTCCAACTACTGAAATATGCATTTTGACGGGTCCAAAACAAAGATAGGGTTTGGTGCCGGGATAGTACTGACATCTCCGAAACAAGATCAGTTGAAATATGTGCTACAAATACATTTTACGGCATCCAACAATGTGGCCGAGTATGAGGCATTGGTGCACGGAATCAAGGTTGCCAAGGAAATCGGCATTCGACGAATAGAATGTTTTGGTGACTCGGACTTAGTCATACAACAAGTCTCGGGAAATTGGGATGCATTGGATGCAAACATGGCATCATATCGGTTCCATGTCCAAATGATCTCAGGATGTTTTGAGGGATGCGGGTTCAATCATATACCTTGAGCGGAAAATGAGGCAGCCGACATTCTATCCAAACTTCGTTCATCAAGAGATGTAATCCCACCTGGCATAGCGTTGGAGCATTTGAGGAAGCCATCCATCAAACCCTCACCAGAGCCTGAGTCCATTTATGTACCCAAGATGTCAGTATCGGAAGCTACGCCAATGGAAGTAGATGTCGGGTGCATAGCAGAAAGCTCGGGAACGACATCGTTTTACCCGGGGACTGTAATTTCTAACCTGGGGACTACTTCATATAACCCAGGGACTGCACAGTGGATTTCCGACATTGTTATGTCGGTGCAACCAATGGAAATAGACGAACCGTTATTCCCGGAGCGACCGGCACCGGAGTGGGCCCAACCCATTATGACGTATCTGTCGAATGATACCCTACCAGACAACGAGGTCGAAGCCCGACGAGTACTGAGAAGGGCGAAGGCGTACACAATCATCAAGAAGGAGTTATACAAGAGAAGTGTAACACAAGTATTGCAACGTTGTGTTGGACCTGAGGAATGCGGTGAGATGCTACTAGAAATCCACCGGGGAGAGTGTGGACATCACGCTTCCTCAAGGGCTTTGGTGGCAAAAGCATTGCGACACGGATTTTACTGGCCCACGGCCCTGCAGCAAGCGGAGGATATAGTAAGGAAATGTGAAGGGTGTCAAAGATTCGCTCACATGATACATTTATCAGCATTGGCCCTCAAGACAATCCCCATCACTTGGCCATTTGCAGTATGGTGCCTGGATATGGTTGGACAGTTTAAGCCGACACGAGGAAACATGGAACATATATTGGTGATGGTGGACAAATTTACAAAATGGATAGAATTCAAGCCAATTCAGAAATGTGATGGGCATACAACTGCTTTCCTGAAAGATATTATCCTAAGATACGGCTACCCGCATAGCATAATCACCGACAATGGAACCAACTTTGCTGTCGGAGAATTTGCTAGGTTCTATGAAAAAAAAAGAATCAGACTTGATGTGGCCTCGGTAGCACACCCGGAGGCAAATGGACAAGTGGAGAGGGCCAATGCATTAGTGTTGGCCGGCATTAAGGCCAGGTTGATCGAACAACTCATAAGAACTCCAGGATGCTGGATAGAGGAACTACGGGCAGTACTTTGGGGATTGAGAACCATGCCAAATAAATCTACCGGGTACACACCCTTTTTTCTTGTTTATGGAGCTGAGGCAGTACTCCCAACCGACATACAATATGATTCGCCAAGGGTGGCTATGTATACTGAGGTCGAGGCAAGAGAGGCAAGAGAAAATGATGTGGACCTACTTGAAGAGGCAAGAGAGTTGGCACTGTCGAGGTAAGCAATCTATCAGCAGAATCTACGTCGGTACCATAGTCGAAAAGTCCACCCGCGGGTATTCAGAGAGGGGGACTTGGTTTTGAGGTTAATACAAAGGACTGCCGGAATGCACAAATTGTCACCTCCATGGGAGGGACCATCTATCATTAGCAGGGCCTTGCACGACGATTCATACTACCTTGTAGACGCACAGGAAGCCAGGAAAGGAGTAATGGACAAATCAGGAGAAGAAACCAAGAGATCATGGAATGTAGCTCTTCTTCGCCCCTTTTACTCGTAAAAGGGGCAGCGTATGTATCCGAGTTTATGAATGAATGAAATGCCGGCACTTCGAGTTGAACTCGGCGACTTCCATGACTATTTACGTTTTTGTTTTGTTCTTACTTTGTTGTTTTCTTATTACTTTTTGTGTACGTCGGCACCCCGACTTAAAACTCGGGGACTGCCGAGGTTGTCTTGTGCATGCTTTATTTGTGTAATCTGTATGCCGAGTAAAATTTTGACCTTGTTCAAAAAGAACAAGTAATGTATGCTGTATGAAAAGAGCTCGTGACTCGACTGACAAACACCTAAAAAGGTAGTCAAGAGCAGAGACTATGAAAATAGTAAACACGAAAACATACTCGGGGACTTGGTCCAAGCTTTACTCGGCATATGTTGTTTGTTGTTATAAATATAATTTGTTTGTTCTGTATGTCGGATAACTTCAAACCAACCTCAAAAGTTTACGAGTACTGTATACTATAAACGGCGATTTTGTGACTCGACTGTCAAACACCGAAAAGGTAGACAAGAGCAGAAATGGCCATATATGGTAAACAAGAAGTAAATTCGAGACTTGGAGAAGAAGAAATTCAATGTCAGAAACTTGTTCAGTAACTTAGCAAAATAAGCATGATGAGTTTAAACTTCTACTTAAAAAGTATATTACATATTGCATCCGACATTACGGGGATTTGACGAGTTGAACTTGAGATCTATGCAGATTGGCCAGTGGCGTCAGGGCCCGCAGTAGTTGTCTCGACAGTGGTCGAGGTCGGCGTGGGAGTTGCAGCACCAGAAGTTGGAGCGAGCGGAGTCTCGGAAGTTGCTGACGGGGTTGGGCCAGTAACTTTCGGGGTAGCAGTGTCGGTAGCGGCCGACACTGGAGTGTCGGTCGTCACTGGCTCGGCGACAGTAGCGGTAGAAGAGGAAGGAGTCGTGCCAGAAACGGTGACGGGCATGTCGGGGCCACTCAGCTTCGGAGGCTCGGTGATGGGTGCGACGCAAGGAGTTGTTGTTGGAATCACCGGGGCCTCCCTGGGAGCTTCATGCACTATGGTGACAACTTCGGGGATCGGGGCGTGAGTCTCGGGGACTTCTTTGTCGGCCGTTGGCTCGGCAGCTTCTTCTCCATCGGAATCACCCTCCTCGCCATCCTCATAGTCATCATCGTCAGTATAAGTATCACCCTCGACATACTGGTGAGGCTGGGAGAAGCGCGCCATGTAATCAGCAAGTTCTTGGCGCTGGGTAATCTTGGCAGGATCCATAATCCATGGCGACCCTTCATGCTGCGTCCGCACTTGATCTAAATTGATGCCTTCGTACCAAGATAGCAAGAAGGCTAAAGCCTGATCAGCACCAGCGCGGGAGGCAGAAGAGCGCCACGCCCGGAGTCGGCTCTCGGCATTTCTCAGCCGAGCCGCCAAATCCGAGATATTGGTGGGAGCAACCATGCCAGGCCCTAGCACCCGGTGCGCTTTAATACCGGCATCCAACAGCTCGGTGCCAATCAACTTGAGGGGAGTAACTCGGACGAACAAGGCAACCAGATGGTCGTCGACCTCCCAGTCGGATGATATCGGCCCTGCCTCGGCTCGCTTGCCCCGGACCTTCTCCACGGCTTTAACAGCAGCGGTCAGGGAATGCTCAAAGTGTTCTGAACGTAGAGTTGTAACAAGTTAATTCATATTCCGACAGAAAATGAGTATGTCGGGCAGGAAATCGAAGAAACTAAAAAAGAGCGGTCTTCGAAAGCTTACTATCCATCTATGCATTGAGTTTTTTTGAGCTATGTCAGCCAAGAATTGAACCGAGATTGCAGGGTGCTAAGTCGGAACTCCACGGTGTTGGCTCGCTCCTCAACAGCCTCTATCAGTTGGGGTTTAGTCTGTTCAGCGGCGCTCAACTGAGACTCCAGTGTGGCCTTGGCAACTTGCGCGGTGCCGAGTTCTCGTTGCAGACGAATCACCTTGGCCACCTCAGAGTTGTAATCGAGCTTTTGGGCGGCAAGTTCTTGCTCCAACTGCTGGTATTTTGCAATGAGCTCTCGGTGGGATTTCTTTAGATGCCCAAATTCATGTGTCGCACGGCGAAAAACCTTGCTGCGCGCATGCATGACATCGTGCAAATCAAACGAAAGCGAATGAAAGTCGGTTAAGCTTAGATCGGGGAAGGGAGTTGTAAAAGTTACACAAAATTTTTGTTTTGTAAATTTATGCCGAGTAAGCATCGCTCAGGAAGAACTCGGTTACTCGACATAAATCTCGGGGACTGGATATCAGAATTTTTTTGAAGATTCATACCGAGTAAGCATTGCTCGGGAAGAGCTCGGTTGCTCGACATAAATCTCGGGGACTAGTGGAGTAGGGAGTATAAAGGTTACCTCAATAGTCTGCGTGGCTTGAAGGACCGTGACATGCATCTAGTGCATAGCCTGGGCAGTCCTGCCCGGTCCGGCGGGGTGCAGTGAAGAGGAGAGTTCAATCGAGGTAGATCCAACGTCAGCGCTATTCCAGTCGACAATCAGTTGGTCGACTGTTGGGGATATATCAACTAGGGGTATCTCCAACATGGATCAATCCGGCTAGTCCAGGGTGGCCCAAGTGTGGTAAGGCTGAAACCTGCCGGGCGGCCCAGATAGCTGACGTACAAGGAAGTAGGCGGACGGTTCAAGGAAGGTGGAAGGCCGAAGCCCATCAAGCCACCAAGCCCAAGACGGAAGGCGGCGATTAAGCCGGCTAGGTCTAGGACTCTGATTACTTACCAGACAAGTATTTGCCTTGTAACCTGGGGTCTGGCGTCCTGTATAAGCCGGCCACCAGGAAGCCTTAGGGCACGCAGACAGACGCCTCTATACGCGTCAAACCCATTGTGACCTGTTCACGACTATTGCCTTATAGTGAATTATAGCAGCACGTAGGATCTCGCCACCGCTGCGGGATCGGAAGCTGGGTAACTCGCCGTGTTCAATCCCGACCTCAATGACACCAACCTTCTTCCCCACAATCCATACGTAGGCTAGAGGACCCCCGTCTCCTATAAATTATGCCGATACCACGACAGTTGGCGCCCACCGTGGGGCATAAGGTTCCTGGCGTCACGTTCCAGGCGGGAACACTTGGCGGCGTGGGCAAGCAGATCGCCGTCGGTCGCGTCACAAGGTATGGCGGCCACAGCTACGTCAACTCGGATGAGTCCTGGCTCCCGGCGGACGACTACCTTATCGGGTGCGCAATCATACGATTGGAGGGTACTCGCCAGAGGCGTACGGCCTACCGCGTTTCTACAACCCCACCCACCAACCCTTCGACCAAGCAGTCGACCGACAAGATGGATCTGAATCCGCCTTCTCCCAAGAGTCGGCCGAATCTGATTTCCACTTCGTCAGAGTTGTCGGACTGGGATCCGACTACCTGCCGGAAATTAATGATCCTGAATCAATCCTTCCTGCTCTCCAGGAGGATGCGATGTCAGATGCCGGTTCCAGATCTACCATTCAAGTCAATGTAGACTCTGACTCTGATGATGATGCTAGTCTCTTCAAAGAGAAGATCAAAAGCCGCTTTTCCAGTGATAATCCGGCTCCTTCAGAGGGCATAGCGGAGTGATATGCCTGACAAGCTGGCTATGATGGTTGTCGTCGGTCACGAGTCAACCCCAGTTGCTTCTGAAACGCAAAACAAGCCGGCGGAAGATGCCGGCGACACCACTGCCGGTCAACTCATTGAAGGTTCCGACAAGGTGCGCGCAAAGAAGAAAACTGGCCTCGAGAAAGGCGGCAGCAGCAAACCCACGGATTTGCTCTCCGTCATCAAGGAAGTAGAAGAGATTATGCACACTCCGGTGAACAAGGACACCCCGCTCGACGAAGTGGAAGAGCTTAGGATTAATATGTTTAAGCACTCTGACTTCCTGCGCAAAAGAGAGGAGCATGTTGAGAGCCTTGCAAAGAAGATCGAGAAAGAACAAGAAAAGATGTCGGCCAAAACAAGCCGGCAGCTCTTCGAGGAAAAAAGACCATCAAAAAACCGCCGTGATAAGTAGCCGCCAATGCGTGGAACGACAGCGGCTCAGGATCTCGGGTTCGACTGACGCACAACACCACAGCGCGTGGACAAAAGGGGGGATGTCGTCTTCTACACCCCCATCCTTAACGCTGCTGCTGCGATAGACACCCTAGACGACAAGACTTACACAGCGGAGGAAAAACTGGCCAATGCAACACACTTCGTAAGCAAGGCCCTCGAACAGCAAGCCCGCGCTGACTCCTACGGCCACATGGCGGATGCCCGCGGGGGAGACCTAGAATCCAAGTGTAACATCCCAACATTTTATAATATTCAAAAATCACTAAAATTTAAAACTTTTCTTTTTATTAAAATAAAATATTAAATGCATAAGGAAACCAACTATAAAAGACTTCAAACTTATTGAAAGAGTTTAATATTTCAAATGTCACAGTTTAAACATTTTTATTATCCACTGTATTTCAAAAACCTAAAAGTGTAGTTGACAAATATTTTACAAACTACAATCCATTTTATTTTAAGTAAATAGTTACATATAAAAAAATTGATTCCAATCACATAGCCATAGCTATTCATAAATTAAAATAATATTTATAAGTGATCTTTTTAAGCTATTTAAAACATGGATTATCCAAATAAACATTTCATTAACTTAAAATGAATCCCATTTATTTTCAACACCTAAAATGATTTTCATGAATAGGTATTGTATATAAGTTTATAAAGTTCAAATGATTACCTTAATATAAAACATAATGTTACTTTTGAAAGAGGATTCAAGCATTGCATTCATGCAATCATGCATAAACACCATTTCATCTTGTGGCTTAAATAAAATAAGGGTTTGAAATTTAATATTTAATGATATGTTTGTTTTGGAAATTATTCCAGAAAACATGTTAAATTATATCTTTCAAAATATTCCAAATTATTAATTTTATTTTGGGCAAGAATACTACCAAAAAGTTCTAAATTAAATTAGCTTTCCAAAACATATTTTTATGAATTTTTCTGAAAAGGTTTGGTTAAGTTTAAAAATCAATTTTGAATTAAAAGATTGAAAATAGAAGATGATTTGTCAAAAAAAAGAGCAGCCGAGCCAGTGGGCCGAAGCCCATTTCTTCCCTCCCGCGCGCGCAGCTCGCCTTGGCCCAGCAGCAGCCCACTCCGGCCTCGCTCCCTCTCCTCCTCCCACTGACGCGCCGGACCCACCTGTCATCTCTCTCCTACCATATCTCAACGAACAGGAAACGAACCGGAGAAGTTCGATCCGATTACGGTGGAAATCGGGCGCCGATTCTTGCGCGATAAGTCTCCCCGTGTGCCCCATATATACCCCAGACTCCGCCGCCTGTTTCCCCTCTCATACCCTAAACAAACTCGCCCCCAGGCTGTCCACAAACACCGCCGCCGTCCGTAAATTGCCGCCGGCAAGAAGCTCGCCCCACGGTCAGCTCCGTCGACCCCGAGCCCTCCTACTCCCCCTGCTCTCCTTCTTTCCTTCTTGCGCTTCGTTTTGACACGGTCTTGTTTGCTATCGTGCGCCAGATCGAGCGATCCGTGCTCCACCTAAGCTCTCTGCCGCCATGCGCAACTCCGACGAGGTGTGGCCGAAGAACGAGGAAGCGTCGAGGACCACGAGCACGCCATCGACCTCGCCTGGATCTCCTCTTCCTCACGGTACGCTCCGCTATTCCTCTAGGGTTGTAGATCATTGGGAACGCTCGTCACCGGCGTGTCGCCGCCGCGGGAATTAGGTCACCGGAGTTACTCCGGCGAACCGCGCCGCCCGGACTCAGTAAAATTGATCTTCACCGTTAGATCTCGATCCGACGGTTGAAACAGAATGACTTAAACGAAGGCGTATCGGTGAATCAGGGAAGGACACGTGGATGCCTCGTCAGCAGCCACGTCAGCGCCAGCGTGTAAATCTTTTTTCTATTTTAATTTTAATTGGAAAATTTGCAGATTAGTCCCTGTAATTAAAACATCTATAACTTTTTAACCACAACTCCAAATTTAATAATTTTTATATATTTGGAAAGCTCTTGACATGTAGAATATTTTGGATCTGACAAAATTCAAATTTGACTTGGTATAAAATATTCAAATTTCAAATGGTGAATTTGAGTATATTTGTAATAACTTTAAATCTATAAATCCAAAAATTGCAAATAAATATGTTTTAGAAACTTTAGAATATTTGTAAATTACTGCCACTGCTATGAAATATTTTGAGTAATTTGTGAATGATTTCATAGTTGTGAGTTTAAAATTGAATAGTTTGACTAATTTTGAAATAACTTTTAATAGAAACATTATTTTTGATTAAATCCAATTGCAATAGATTTAATTAAATGCTCTCTGTCTATTAACACTAAGTATAAAATTTTGTTATAAAAATTTAGTCATAGGAAACTTTAATCTTATAATTATTCATTTTATTATATTTTCCAAAATTAGGAATTAATTAAATTGCATTTATAAATTCATGCATATTTATAAAGAAATCACAAAAGTTATTTTGATGTTGCTTGTGGTTTAAAATTGCATTTCATGCATAGCATATTTTATAGTTATATTTTCCATAAGGAAAATGTAACATCCCAACATTTTATAATATTCAAAAATCACTAAAATTTAAAACTTTTCTTTAATTAAAATAAAATATTAAATGCATAAGGAAACCAACTATGAAAGACTTCAAACTTGGATTTAATATTTTAAATGTCACAGTTTAAACATTTTATTATCCACTGTGTTTCAAAAATCTTAAAATACAATTTGATAGATATTTTACAAACTACAATTCATTTTATTTTAAATAAATTAGTTCTTTATAAGTATTAGAATTAAACCACATACTTACAAGATTATTCAAAAGGTTATATATTTACTAAATGATTTTCATTCCTTTAACTAAGTTCAAAATATAGTTTGGAAATTATAAGCCTATAGTGTATAACTTTAAAACTTCATAAAATTTAAATTAATGAATTAGCCAAATAAACATTTCATTGAATTAAATGATTTCCATCTATTTATTTTCAGAACATGAAATGATTAATGGAATTTAAAATAAGAATAAAATCAAAACAGAAACCTTGTCCAAAGTTGTTATAAAGTTTTCAAATGAATTATCATAATCAAAAATTATAATGTTGCACAAATTGTTTTCAATTAAAAATGAATACCTTATCTTTCACATTTTCCTAAAAACATTACTTATATGTTGTTCTTAATAATATGCAAAGATAAAGATGAATGAATTCAGCAAAACAAGTTTAAATAACTTAATTTCAAACATATTGGAATGTGGATATTTTACAAATTTATTTTAGCCAAAGGAAAATTTAAATGAGAAATAAATTCAAAATTGACTTTAAGTGTCAAATTTGTAATTAAGCAATATTTCAAAATATTAATTTTCAAAAATGTTTAAAACACACCTACAATTGGTTTAACAGAAAGATAAACATTTTACAAATTTTTAGAAATTTATTTGACATCATTTGGAGGTATAAATCAAAAGATATGAATTAAAGAAATAAAATCAGAAAAGAAATAAGGGCTGACGTCATGCTGACGTCAGCGGATCATCGTCTTCCTCTAACAGAACGAACGCAGATTTTGGGAGATCGAATCGGAGACGATTTCCTCTCCGATTCGTGCGGGAGTTGGACTCCGATGCCTCCTATTTATACCCCGGACCCCGCCGTATCTTTCCCCCCTTGGAACCCTAGCTAAATCCCGCCGTAAAGCTCGTCGGAATCCACCGTGTCCGCCGCCGTGTTCCACGGATTTCGCGTCGAGGTGAGCTCCTCCCCGCCCGAGATCGCGCCTCCCGTCTCCCCTGTTGCGTTGCGCACCTCCTCATGCCTTAGGGCCAAGTTTTGTGCAGCCGAACGTCGCAACCGAGCTCGCCGGAACCGTGCCGCTCCGCCTGCGCGTCCTCGCTACTCCAGGAAGAACGGGAAGACGCCGCCACCTCCATCGCCCTCCCCGCGACGCGCCGCGCTCGGGGCTACCCTCCGTTCATCCGGGGAAGTGCGGAAGCGACCGGAGCGTCGTCGACCGAGGCAGCGCCGCCGTCCTCTCCATCGCCGGCCACCGGAGCGCCGCCACGGTATGGTCATCCATCCCCCACCGTGCGATCTGAGATCAAGGGCTAGGATTAGATCAATAAAACGAATCGGTACGGATAGATCTGATCCATCGGATCTGGATCTAACGATCCAGATTCATCCACTTAACCACGTCAGCGCCGCGTGGCAGCCACGTCACTGCCCAGTCAGCTGCCACGTGGAAAATAATTTCCTAACTAATTTTAATTGGCAATTTTGCAGAAACACCCCTGGAACTTAGATTTCTCACAACTTTTTAACCACAACTCCAAATTTAATAATTTTTATATATCTGGAAAGCTCTGGATGTGTAGAATAAATTGGATCAGACAAAATTCAAAATTGACTTAGTATAAAATATTCAAATTTCAAATGGTGAATTTGAGTATATTTGTAATAACTTTAAATGTATAAATCCAAAAATTGCAAATAAATATATTTTAGAAACCTTAGAATATTTGTAAATTAATGCCACTGCTATAAAATATTTTTGAGCAATTTTTGAATGATTTCATGGTTGTGTGTTTAATTTGAATAGTTTGACTAATTTAGAAATAACTTTTAATAGAAACATTAATTTTGATTAAATCCAATTGCAATAGATTTAATTAAATGCTTTCTGTCTATTAATACTAATTATAAAATTTTGTTATAAAAATTTAATCATAGGAAACTTTAATCTTATAAGTATTTCTGTTATTATATTTTCCAAAACTAGAAATTTATTAAATTGCATTTCATTCATTGCATATTTTATATTGTAGATATAATGCTCAAAGGAAAACCCCTCTTCAATAGTTTTCTCTAAGTTAGGATTATTTTCGAACTTAGTATTTTGTGAAAAGTGCTATGCACTAGACACTTAGTAGTTATCAAGATGGAGCTAGAAGACCATTGAAGGACTTAGCCAAAAACAAAACTTCAGAAGTATCTTCAAGGAGGAAACACTTAGAAGAAAATCAAGAAGAAGTTCATGAAGGACTTAGAAGAAAACAGACTCTGGAAGCATCCCCAAGATGTCAAGCACTTAGAAGAAAAGTGAGAAGAAGTTCAAGAAGGCCAACCCCCTTTCTATTTTCTAAGTCTTTCTCTCTGTCTTTTCTCCTCATCTGAGACTTCATGAAGACTAAGTAAATCCAAGACCAGCCTCGAGGATTCAAGAATCACCAAGTCTGAAGATCAAAACTTCAATCAAGACATCATCCAGAAGAAAGTTACAAGTCTGGAGATGAAGCCTGGAGGACAACTACATCTTTCTTTCTATTCTTTCCCTCTCTCCTAATCTTGTCTTCTAGACTTAAACAAAATGTGATCATGATGTTATCATCTTGATGTTGTTGGATCCTAGCAGCATAGTGGGATGAAGCGGCCTGGAAACAAACCTTACATGTCCACGTACATGAGACCTGTTCCACAATTTAAGTGGCTGGCCGGGTGTCTGTCTCTCTCACTATAGTGAATGTCCAATTTACAAAGAGTTGATAATAATTGTTGATCATCTTGAACAAATGACTTAGTATTTTTCTCTAGGTATTTTGCACGTCATGGCTAAGCCATTAGGGTGCTTGTTTCAAGAAAATATAGAATAAAGTATGATTATCCAACTTAAGACTTTAGTCCTTAGTCATTCTTGAACCACCTATTTGCCTTGCATTAACTTAAAAGATTTTCATGGCATGAAAAGTATTTCTAGTCCTTAGGAATATTTTGCACATCATGCATAAACATATTTTCCTTAGAAAGTTTTATAAAACTTATTTATTCACCTAGTATGTGTTTGTTTGCATGGTGGACATGTGCTTGCTGTTGATTGTTGTATTGTTGCTTGTCTCTACTGTTAGATTGAACGGAGAGTCCCGAGTATCATTGAAAGAGTTGTGAACAACGACAACATTCAAAGGCAAGTGGCACACCTCATAAACTTCCTATTTTTATGCATTACTTAGTGTATTTTTATATGCATGTGTTGCTATGCTAAACCTGTAGAATCCTTTATTCCTGTGTCTAGGTTCCTATGCAATACTTAGTAGAATTATTGTTGCTATGCAAATGTTGTTTTGTGAAAATCTAAATTCTACTAAGTTAAGAATGAAACACCTGGGTGGTAATTGGTCGGATGGTTTATGTTGAGTGGCTACTCAGGTCCATTTCTATGGTTCCTAGGGTATGTACACTTGAGAACGGCCACCCAGGAACAGAGGAATCTGAAGAACTCCAAGTGACGATTGCTTCCAGTGCAGCCATTGCCATATGGGCTCTGGCTTGATCAATTATGTTGCGTGGACTCTCTCCGGCTTGACAAGCAGATGTAGGGGGATGTTAGGTGGAACGGGTCAAGCCAGTATGGGGAGGGAAAATGCTTCTGAAAGATCTCGTCTCATTCTCTCCTTTCCTTATCACAAATGGTGTGTAAAGGATACTTGGGTTGGATGGGTACAATGGTGAAAGTGCACAACCTCTGCAGAGTGTAAAACTAAGTACTTAGCCGTGTCCCCGGTTACGGACAATTTTGAGCAACTGATCAAGGACGTCAACGGAGGATTCCGCCATTCCAATTTCTAAGTTAAAACCTGATGGGTGAACAAGGGTAGAATGAGACAGTGGATTTCATGCCACGGACGTCTCGAATAGAAGAAAAGTGTTTTCCAAAAAGATAGGAAAAATTGGCTTTATGCAAATTAGCCTTGAGCTCCACCAGCCAAATATTCATATAGGCTTTAGAGTTATTCCATAAGTGTCCACCATAGTGTCACTTGCCAGACTCCATTTTTAATGGAATCTGACCCACGTTGTTGCAATATTTTTCTTATTGCAGATTTGAGCAGATGACGAGTGAGGTTTCGTTGAAAGGTTTCGAGTCTACAACCAACATGTTTTCGCCTGTGGCAGCATGAAAGTTATTTAGAGACTCACTGCTATTGTATTCCGCTGTGTACTTTTCAAAGCTAGCTTTATGCTATGCAATTTGTAAAGAATATTTTGTAATTCTGGATCATCGATGTAATAAAATTGACCTTTGTTGTGATATTACATCGTAAACTGTGTGTGCAAATGAATC
This sequence comes from Poa annua, assembly GCA_026929855.1. NCBI lineage: Eukaryota > Viridiplantae > Streptophyta > Magnoliopsida > Poales > Poaceae > Poa > Poa annua. The sequence continues at coordinate 34,839,870 of CM049431.1, forward strand.
GATCCAGGGATTTGCACTATACACAGGTATCTGCCTTATTTTAAGAGCAGGTACGCTACAGATGGTATCAGAGCAAAGTGTTGCCTGTAGGTTCGGAACCCTAGGTTTGGATAGAAATAGGTTTGACCATAGGATTGAAAATCTATTTTTCTTCACATTTCTAAAAACAAATCTTTTCACCAAGTCTTTCTCGTATGCTCATCTACTATCAACCTTCTGAAAACCTCTTATCTTTTTATAGATGACCATGTTCTTATAGTCTAAGTCTGAATTCTACTGCCTCGTATGGAAAAGCTACGATTAATCATGAAGTTCTGCATGCAAGGAAGACCACTGAAGAACCAGGATTCGACCAACCCTTCTAAGAGATCCAAGAAAGTTGAACAAGAACTTGAAGCAGTCATGAAGGAGGTAGATTTGACCACCACCCAAAAATAGAATGACGATATCGTGTTAGTGTATTGATCATATCAACTTAGCTATATGACAATACTAGATTGTTTGCTTGGTGTTAGCATCTCGTTGCTTGATGTTTGTTAGATGTTGATTGATTATGTTATAGATTGGTTGCCTTGATTTGTTTTATTGAACTAGGATTCCTCCATAAGTACAAATAATTCAACTCATAGCTTTCTAAACCAAACAGATGTCTCACCCCAATGCCAACATCAATGATTTGCATACAACTATGCGACTATTATTAGAGAACCAGAGTCAGCTGTTGAAGATGATCAATGACCAACTGCCTAAGATTGATCAAAACCATAGGGATTTTGAAGAGAACCTTATAACCAAACCAAAGGCATGCAAAACTTGTGGAGAGATAGGACATACGTCCCAAGAATGCACTGATGAGTGGCCCCATGGTCATACCGAACATCCCGTTAGGGAATGCCCCACAAGTCAGATGTCTTGCTGTTTTTGTGAAGCAACAAATCACGTTCCAACTCAATATCAACTCTACCCCGTGGTGCAAGAAGTCAGTCAGCAAGCAAAAAGGGGGATACAGCAAAATCTCATGAAGTATGTAGAAGTACAAGAAAACAAGGAAGAACACAAAAGAGATACTAGCCATATAACATGTTTTACATGTGGAGAACTAGGACATTATTCATGGGGCTGCAAAGAGAGAAGGACTGGTCAGGATACTGAACCAAATCTTCATCAAAATGAGACTGTGGGTCTTACTAAGGTGAAGAATGAAATAAGAATAAGGTCACTTCCGAAGAAATCCAAAAGTACCTCCAAGTGTTGCTATAAGTGTGAAGGAGATCACCTAGCTCGAAATTGTCACATCAAACGAGACTGGACTTCTTTAATTGAGATAGAATATGGCAAACAAGATTTGGAAGAACTTTTAGCCCTGGAAACATCTAAGAAGAAGAAGAGGAACTTAAGTGACGTAATTTGCTACAAATGTAAAAGCAAAGGACATTATGCGGACAAGTGCCCAGAGCGGAAGAAGGATAAATCTCTCCAAGGACCGAGTGGAAAGCGTGAGTGCTAAAAACTTTCTGTATCCACCACATGCCATTGTATTTTGAACTCTTGTACGCCCCACATCAGAGGAATAAACAAGGTTTCACAAAATTTCTAGACTGACCACAAAAATTTCTTTTAAGGGTGGTAGCCACCTAGATAATTCAAACTCAGTCACTAAAACCCAGAGATCTCAAACTATCTTTCCTTTCATCCTTCTAATCAGAAAAACCATTCACTGTCAAGTTTTCAAGTTTCCATGTTAGAAATTTCATTTTCCAAAACATCCCGAGTAATCAGAATCAATCAAACAATTGCTTTTCTTTCTAGCCTCTCCGAATCTCGGGGACGAGATTCCTTTTAAGGGTGGTAGTCTGTAACATCCCAACATTTTATAATATTCAAAAATCACTAAAATTTAAAACTTTTCTTTAATTAAAATAAAATATTAAATGCATAAGGAAACCAACTATGAAAGACTTCAAACTTGGATTTAATATTTTAAATGCCACAGTTTAAACATTTTATTATCCACTGTGTTTCAAAAATCTTAAAATACAATTTGATAGATATTTTACAAACTACAATTCATTTTATTTTAAATAAATTAGTTCTTTATAAGTATTAGAATTAAACCACATACTTACAAGATTATTCAAAAGGTTATATATTTACTAAATGATTTTCATTCCTTTAACTAAGTTCAAAATATAGTTTGGAAATTATAAGCCTATAGTGTATAACTTTAAAACTTCATAAAATTTAAATTAATGAATTAGCCAAATAAACATTTCATTGAATTAAATGATTTCCATCTATTTATTTTCAGAACATGAAATGATTAATGGAATTTAAAATAAGAATAAAATCAAAACAGAAACCTTGTCCAAAGTTGTTATAAAGTTTTCAAATGAATTATCATAATCAAAAATTATAATGTTGCACAAATTGTTTTCAATTAAAAATGAATACCTTATCTTTCACATTTTCCTAAAAACATTACTTATATGTTGTTCTTAATAATATGCAAAGATAAAGATGAATGAATTCAGCAAAACAAGTTTAAATAACTTAATTTCAAACATATTGGAATGTGGATATTTTACAAATTTATTTTAGCCAAAGGAAAATTTAAATGAGAAATAAATTCAAAATTGACTTTAAGTGTCAAATTTGTAATTAAGCAATATTTCAAAATATTAATTTTCAAAAATGTTTAAAACACACCTACAATTGGTTTAACAGAAAGATAAACATTTTACAAATTTTTAGAAATTTATTTGACATCATTTGGAGGTATAAATCAAAAGATATGAATTAAAGAAATAAAATCAGAAAAGAAATAAGGGCTGACGTCATGCTGACGTCAGCGGATCATCGTCTTCCTCTAACAGAACGAACGCAGATTTTGGGAGATCGAATCGGAGACGATTTCCTCTCCGATTCGTGCGGGAGTTGGACTCCGATGCCTCCTATTTATACCCCGGACCCCGCCGTATCTTTCCCCCCTTGGAACCCTAGCTAAATCCCGCCGTAAAGCTCGTCGGAATCCACCGTGTCCGCCGCCGTGTTCCACGGATTTCGCGTCGAGGTGAGCTCCTCCCCGCCCGAGATCGCGCCTCCCGTCTCCCCTGTTGCGTTGCGCACCTCCTCATGCCTTAGGGCCAAGTTTTGTGCAGCCGAACGTCGCAACCGAGCTCGCCGGAACCGTGCCGCTCCGCCTGCGCGTCCTCGCTACTCCAGGAAGAACGGGAAGACGCCGCCACCTCCATCGCCCTCCCCGCGACGCGCCGCGCTCGGGGCTACCCTCCGTTCATCCGGGGAAGTGCGGAAGCGACCGGAGCGTCGTCGACCGAGGCAGCGCCGCCGTCCTCTCCATCGCCGGCCACCGGAGCGCCGCCACGGTATGGTCATCCATCCCCCACCGTGCGATCTGAGATCAAGGGCTAGGATTAGATCAATAAAACGAATCGGTACGGATAGATCTGATCCATCGGATCTGGATCTAACGATCCAGATTCATCCACTTAACCACGTCAGCGCCGCGTGGCAGCCACGTCACTGCCCAGTCAGCTGCCACGTGGAAAATAATTTCCTAACTAATTTTAATTGGCAATTTTGCAGAAACACCCCTGGAACTTAGATTTCTCACAACTTTTTAACCACAACTCCAAATTTAATAATTTTTATATATCTGGAAAGCTCTGGATGTGTAGAATAAATTGGATCAGACAAAATTCAAAATTGACTTAGTATAAAATATTCAAATTTCAAATGGTGAATTTGAGTATATTTGTAATAACTTTAAATGTATAAATCCAAAAATTGCAAATAAATATATTTTAGAAACCTTAGAATATTTGTAAATTAATGCCACTGCTATAAAATATTTTTGAGCAATTTTTGAATGATTTCATGGTTGTGTGTTTAATTTGAATAGTTTGACTAATTTAGAAATAACTTTTAATAGAAACATTAATTTTGATTAAATCCAATTGCAATAGATTTAATTAAATGCTTTCTGTCTATTAATACTAATTATAAAATTTTGTTATAAAAATTTAATCATAGGAAACTTTAATCTTATAAGTATTTCTGTTATTATATTTTCCAAAACTAGAAATTTATTAAATTGCATTTCATTCATTGCATATTTTATATTGTAGATATAATGCTCAAAGGAAAACCCCTCTTCAATAGTTTTCTCTAAGTTAGGATTATTTTCGAACTTAGTATTTTGTGAAAAGTGCTATGCACTAGACACTTAGTAGTTATCAAGATGGAGCTAGAAGACCATTGAAGGACTTAGCCAAAAACAAAACTTCAGAAGTATCTTCAAGGAGGAAACACTTAGAAGAAAATCAAGAAGAAGTTCATGAAGGACTTAGAAGAAAACAGACTCTGGAAGCATCCCCAAGATGTCAAGCACTTAGAAGAAAAGTGAGAAGAAGTTCAAGAAGGCCAACCCCCTTTCTATTTTCTAAGTCTTTCTCTCTGTCTTTTCTCCTCATCTGAGACTTCATGAAGACTAAGTAAATCCAAGACCAGCCTCGAGGATTCAAGAATCACCAAGTCTGAAGATCAAAACTTCAATCAAGACATCATCCAGAAGAAAGTTACAAGTCTGGAGATGAAGCCTGGAGGACAACTACATCTTTCTTTCTATTCTTTCCCTCTCTCCTAATCTTGTCTTCTAGACTTAAACAAAATGTGATCATGATGTTATCATCTTGATGTTGTTGGATCCTAGCAGCATAGTGGGATGAAGCGGCCTGGAAACAAACCTTACATGTCCACGTACATGAGACCTGTTCCACAATTTAAGTGGCTGGCCGGGTGTCTGTCTCTCTCACTATAGTGAATGTCCAATTTACAAAGAGTTGATAATAATTGTTGATCATCTTGAACAAATGACTTAGTATTTTTCTCTAGGTATTTTGCACGTCATGGCTAAGCCATTAGGGTGCTTGTTTCAAGAAAATATAGAATAAAGTATGATTATCCAACTTAAGACTTTAGTCCTTAGTCATTCTTGAACCACCTATTTGCCTTGCATTAACTTAAAAGATTTTCATGGCATGAAAAGTATTTCTAGTCCTTAGGAATATTTTGCACATCATGCATAAACATATTTTCCTTAGAAAGTTTTATAAAACTTATTTATTCACCTAGTATGTGTTTGTTTGCATGGTGGACATGTGCTTGCTGTTGATTGTTGTATTGTTGCTTGTCTCTACTGTTAGATTGAACGGAGAGTCCCGAGTATCGTTGAAAGAGTTGTGAACAACGACAACATTCAAAGGCAAGTGGCACACCTCATAAACTTCCTATTTTTATGCATTACTTAGTGTATTTTTATATGCATGTGTTGCTATGCTAAACCTGTAGAATCCTTTATTCCTGTGTCTAGGTTCCTATGCAATACTTAGTAGAATTATTGTTGCTATGCAAATGTTGTTTTGTGAAAATCTAAATTCTACTAAGTTAAGAATGAAACACCTGGGTGGTAATTGGTCGGATGGTTTATGTTGAGTGGCTACTCAGGTCCATTTCTATGGTTCCTAGGGTATGTACACTTGAGAACGGCCACCCAGGAACAGAGGAATCTGAAGAACTCCAAGTGACGATTGCTTCCAGTGCAGCCATTGCCATATGGGCTCTGGCTTGATCAATTATGTTGCGTGGACTCTCTCCGGCTTGACAAGCAGATGTAGGGGGATGTTAGGTGGAACGGGTCAAGCCAGTATGGGGAGGGAAAATGCTTCTGAAAGATCTCGTCTCATTCTCTCCTTTCCTTATCACAAATGGTGTGTAAAGGATACTTGGGTTGGATGGGTACAATGGTGAAAGTGCACAACCTCTGCAGAGTGTAAAACTAAGTACTTAGCCGTGTCCCCGGTTACGGACAATTTTGAGCAACTGATCAAGGACGTCAACGGAGGATTCCGCCATTCCAATTTCTAAGTTAAAACCTGATGGGTGAACAAGGGTAGAATGAGACAGTGGATTTCATGCCACGGACGTCTCGAATAGAAGAAAAGTGTTTTCCAAAAAGATAGGAAAAATTGGCTTTATGCAAATTAGCCTTGAGCTCCACCAGCCAAATATTCATATAGGCTTTAGAGTTATTCCATAAGTGTCCACCATAGTGTCACTTGCCAGACTCCATTTTTAATGGAATCTGACCCACGTTGTTGCAATATTTTTCTTATTGCAGATTTGAGCAGATGACGAGTGAGGTTTCGTTGAAAGGTTTCGAGTCTACAACCAACATGTTTTCGCCTGTGGCAGCATGAAAGTTATTTAGAGACTCACTGCTATTGTATTCCGCTGTGTACTTTTCAAAGCTAGCTTTATGCTATGCAATTTGTAAAGAATATTTTGTAATTCTGGATCATCGATGTAATAAAATTGACCTTTGTTGTGATATTACATCGTAAACTGTGTGTGCAAATGAATCGATCCAGGGATTTGCACTATACACAGGTATCTGCCTTATTTTAAGAGCAGGTACGCTACAGAAAACTCCTCCCCATTTTCTCTAAGTTAGGATTAATTTCAAACTTAGTGTTTTGGGAAAAGTGTTATACACTTAGACACTTAGTAACCTTCAACATGGAGCGGGAAGACCAATGAAGGACTTAGCCAAAAACAAGACTTCAGAAGTATCTTCAAGGAGAAGAAACACTTAGAAGAAAATCAAGAAGAAGTTCATGAAGATCAACCAGAAATATTTTCCAAGTCTTGCTCTCTCTCTCTTTCTTTTCTCTGAGACTTCATGAAGGACTTAGAAGAAAACAGACTCTGGAAGCATTCTCAAGATGTCAAGCACTTAGAAGAAAAGTGAGAAGAAGTTCAAGAAGGCCAACCTCCCTTTTATTCTCTAAGTCTCTCTCTCTGTCTTTCTTCTTCTCTGAGAACTCAAAGACCAGCCTCGAAGATACAAGAATCATCAAGTCTGAAGATTCAGCAAGACTACCAAGAGCTCAATCAAGACATCATTCAGAAGAAAGTTACAAGTCTGGAGATGAAGTCTGGAGGACAACTACAACTTTCTTTCTATCTTTTCCCTCTTTCCTAATCTTGTCTTTTAGACTTAAACAAATTTTGATCATGATGTTATCATCTTGAAGTTGTTGAATCTTAGCAGCATAGTGGGATGAAGCGGCCTGGAAACAAACCTTACATGTCCACGTACATGAGACCTGTTCCACAATTTAAGTGGCTGGCCGGGTGTCTGTCTCTCTCACTATAGTGAATGTCCAATTTACAAAGAGTAGATAATAATTGTTGATCATCTTGAACAAATGACTTAGTATTTTTCTCTAAGTATTTTGCACATCATGGCTAAGCCATTAGAGTGCTTGTTTCAAGAAGATATAAAACAAAGTATGTTTATCCAGCTTAAGACTTTAGTCCTTAGTCCTTTTGGACCAACCTATTTTTCCTTGCATTAACTTAAGAGATTTTCATAGCATAACATGCATCTCTAGCCTTAGAAATAATTTGCATATCATACATGACATGTTTTCCTTAGGAGTTTTACAAAACTTGTTGTTCATTGATATGAGCATGTATGTTTGATGATTGTTGTTTGTTGATTGTTGTATTGTTGTTTGCTTATATTGTTTAGATTAAACGGAGAGCAAACGTTCGTCGTTGAAAAGAGTTTGTGAACAACGACAACATTCAAAGGCAAGTGGCACACCTCATAAACTTCCTATTTTTATATGCATTACTTAGTGTATTTTTATATGCATGTGTTGCTATGCTAAACCTGTGTAGAATCCCTTATTCCTGTGTCTAGGTTCCTATATCATACTTAGCAGAAATATTGATGCTATGCAATTGATGAAAGGTTTTACAAAATATTAAGTGACTACTCAGGGTTGTACTCATGGTTGTCGTCGCCTAGGATGAATTTCTATTCTACTTAGGGCCGTGATCATGGTGACTTTTACCTGAGAGTGCACATCCACTAAGTTAACGAAACACCTGGGTGGTAATTGGTTGCATGGGTTATGTTGAGTGGCTACTCAGGTCCATGTCTATGGTTCCTGGAGTATGTACACTTGAGAATGGCCACCCAGGAACAGAGGAATCTGAAGAACTCCGAGTGACGATTGCTTCCAGTGCAGCCATTGCCATATGGGCTCTGGCTTGATCAATTATGTTGCGTGGACTCTCTCCGGCTTGACAAGCAGATGTAGGGGGATGTTAGGTGGAACGGGTCAAGCCAGAGTGGGAGGGAAAATGCTTCTGAAAGATCTCGTCTCATTCTCTCCTTTCCTTATCACAAATGGTGTGTAAAGGATACCTTGGGTTCAATGGGTACAATGGTGAAAGTGCACAACCTCTGCAGAGTGTAAAACTAAGTACTTAGCCGTGTCCCCGGTATGGACAATTTGAGCAGCTGATCGCGGACGTCAACGGAGGATTCCATCATTCCAACTTCAGAAATAAAACATGATGGGTGAACAAGGGAAGATGAGATTTATGGTTTTCATGCCATACTCGTCTTGATTTCAAGAAAAGTGTTTTCAAAAGAGTAGGAAAAATTGGCTTTATGCAAATTAGCCTTGAACTCCACCAGCCAAATATGCATATAGGCTATAGAGTTATTCCCTTAAGTGTCCACCATAGTGTCACTTGCCAGACTCCATTTTTAATGGAATCTGACCCACGTTGTTGCAATATTTTATTTGTTACAGGTTATTCAAATGACGAGTGAGGTTTCGTTAAGGGATTTCGAGTCTGCAACCAACATGTTTTCGCCTGTGGCAGCATGAAAGTTATAGAGACTCACTGCTATTGTGTTTCCGCTGTGTACTTTTTCAATGCTAGCTTTATGCTATGCAACTTGTATCAAATATTTTGTAATTCTGGATCATCGATATAATAAAATTGACGCTTTGTTGTGATATTACATTGTAAACTGTGTGTGCAAGTGAATCGATCCGGGGATTTGCACTATACACAGGTATCTGCCTTATTTAAAGTGCAGGTACGCTACAGATGGTATCAGAGCACTGTGTTGCCTGTAGGTTCGAAACCCCTAGGATTGGACTAAGACCCCAAAGGTTAAATAGTTAACTAAACTAGGTTTCCCAAAATATGAGTAAATTTTGAAATTTCCTTTAATATTGTTTTACATTATTTATCTTGTCTTACATCTTTCCCTTTTCTTTTAAATTCTAATACTCTTACCTGTTCAAAATTCTAGATGGGAGAATACACTGAGACTGCTTATGCTGGAGTTTTGTCGGGTTTCATCTTTGGGAGGCAGCTGTCTAGATTGACAAGTGTATTGAAGCTACCACCACCTTATTTCCGAGGAAGGAAGGAGGAGACCAACATACCCCATGGGATACGTTGGGAAATACGCACCATCATGACCCCGGATCCTACGATGCAAGACTTCGAGCCCGTGGACTATGTCACATACTACCCAGATTGGATTGAGGGAGTAAACATAGCTATGGCGGACTTAATGGCTCGTTTGTGTTACAAGTATCGATTCAAGCTAGCACAAGGATCGCCCTTCCGTGCCTTTGGGAAGAGGAATGCACATGGTCTCTCGATGGCTCACACGGGAAATCGCCTGGACCTGTCCCTCGTTAACAAGACGTTTGAAGACTTGGATTATCTCATCAACTGTCTGACCAGGAGGGTCCAACAGGCTTGTGACGTCGCAAATCATGCACAAGCCGTCATACACGCAAAAACCCAAGAACTCCAGGCTTCTGAAAATCTTATTGGTCAGTTGGAGGAACTCATCCATGACCTACATTTGGAGAACCTTGGCAAGGATGAGCAAATTGCCATGCTTGAGGCGCAACTCATTCCACCTCCACCACCGCCAGTAGCTGAAGAAGGAGGTGATCAAGGCACTGGAATTGTGACTGTATCTGCAGCTACGAAGAAGGAAGGACCAGAGGAAGAAGACCCCGAAGAGGTGCTGTTTGAAGAGTCAACTGAGGAACAAGTCACGCCTGTGGCAAATAACCACGCAATAAAACGCAAGCGTAATAGTTAGGAGGGATAAGTGTAGCAATCAAAACCATGTTAGAGGGACCACCAGTTATCTTATTTAGCTTATCATATCGATTTAGTGTATTGACCTATCAAATTGTGGTATGGCAGTACTGTTGCTTTCGTATTCCCACGACTTTAGTGTGTTTCGTTTGATAAAAGAATTGTTCGATTTCTCAAAATAAGTTTCATGTATGCATTTGCTTGTGTTTGAACCTTGTTGCTTGATGTTGGCTAGATGATGTTTGAAATGGATTATATTGATTTTTGGTTGTGCATTAGAATGTTTGATTATCGACAAAACTTGTCTTTTAAGGGTGGTAGCCACCTAGAATATTCAAACCCAACTTATTAAACCCAGAGATCCCAAACAATCTTCTAGCCTCCCTAATTAGAAAATTTATTCCCTACAAGTTTTCAAGTTTCCATGTCCGAAATTTCATTTCTCAAAACATCTCGAGTTATCAAAATCATTCAAGCCTTTGCTTTCTTTTCTAGCTTCTCCGAATCTCGGGGACGAGATTCCTTTTAAGGGTGGTAGTCTGTAACATCCCAACATTTTATAATATTCAAAAATCACTAAAATTTAAAAAAAATCTTTTTATTAAAATAAAATATTAAATGCATAAGGAAACCAACTATAAAAGACTTCAAACTTATTGAAAGAGTTTAATATTTCAAATGTCACAGTTTAAACATTTTTATTATCCATTGTATTTCAAAAACCTAAAAGTGTAGTTGACAAATATTTTACAAACTACAATCCATTTTATTTTAAGTAAATAGTTACATATAAAAAAATTGATTCCAATCACATAGCCATAGCTATTCATAAATTAAAATAATATTTATAAGTGATCTTTTTAAACTAGTTAAAACATGGATTATCCAAATAAACATTTCATTAACTTAAAATGAATCCCATTTATTTTCAACACCTAAAATTATTTTCATGAATAGGTATTCTATATAAGAAAAGGATTAAATCAAAATTCCTTTCCAAGGTTGTTTATAAAGTTCAAATGATTACCTTAATATAAAACATAATGTTACTTTTGAAAGAGGATTCAAGCATTGCATTCATGCAATCATGCATAAACACCATTTCATCTTGTGGCTTAAATAAAATAAGGGTTTGAAATTTAATATTTAATGATATGTTTGTTTTGGAAATTATTCCATAAAACATGTTAAATTATATCTTTCAAAATATTCCAAAGTATTAATTTTATTTTGGGCAAGAATACTACCAAAAAGTTCTAAATTAAATTAGCTTTCCAAAACATATTTTTATGAATTTTTCTGAAAAGGTTTGGTTAAGTTTAAAAATCAATTTTGAATTAAAAGATTGAAAATAGAAGATGATTTGTCAAAAAAAAGAGCAGCCGAGCCAGTGGGCCGAAGCCCATTTCTTCCCTCCCGCGCGCGCAGCTCGCCTTGGCCCAGCAGCAGCCCACTCCGGCCTCGCTCCCTCTCCTCCTCCCACTGACGCGCCGGACCCACCTGTCATCTCTCTCCTACCATATCTCAACGAACAGGAAACGAACCGGAGAAGTTCGATCCGATTACGGTGGAAATCGGGCGCCGATTCTTGCGCGATAAGTCTCCCCGTGTGCCCCATATATACCCCAGACTCCGCCGCCTGTTTCCCCTCTCATACCCTAAACAAACTCGCCCCCAGGCTGTCCACAAACACCGCCGCCGTCCGTAAATTGCCGCCGGCAAGAAGCTCGCCCCACGGTCAGCTCCGTCGACCCCGAGCCCTCCTACTCCCCCTGCTCTCCTTCTTTCCTTCTTGCGCTTCGTTTTGACACGGTCTTGTTTGCTATCGTGCGCCAGATCGAGCGATCCGTGCTCCACCTAAGCTCTCTGCCGCCATGCGCAACTCCGACGAGGTGTGGCCGAAGAACGAGGAAGCGTCGAGGACCACGAGCACGCCATCGACCTCGCCTGGATCTCCTCTTCCTCACGGTACGCTCCGCTATTCCTCTAGGGTTGTAGATCATTGGGAACGCTCGTCACCGGCGTGTCGCCGCCGCGGGAATTAGGTCACCGGAGTTACTCCGGCGAACCGCGCCGCCCGGACTCAGTAAAATTGATCTTCACCGTTAGATCTCGATCCGACGGTTGAAACAGAATGACTTAAACGAAGGCGTATCGGTGAATCAGGGAAGGACACGTGGATGCCTCGTCAGCAGCCACGTCAGCGCCAGCGTGTAAATCTTTTTTCTATTTTAATTTTAATTGGAAAATTTGCAGATTAGTCCCTGTAATTAAAACATCTATAACTTTTTAACCACAACTCCAAATTTAATAATTTTTATATATTTGGAAAGCTCTTGACATGTAGAATATTTTGGGTCTGACAAAATTCAAATTTGACTTGGTATAAAATATTCAAATTTCAAATGGTGAATTTGAGTATATTTGTAATAACTTTAAATCTATAAATCCAAAAATTGCAAATAAATATGTTTTAGAAAATTTAGAATATTTGTAAATTACTGCCACTGCTATGAAATATTTTGAGTAATTTGTGAATGATTTCATAGTTGTGAGTTTAAAATTGAATAGTTTGACTAATTTTGAAATAACTTTTAATAGAAACATTATTTTTGATTAAATCCAATTGCAATAGATTTAATTAAATGCTCTCTGTCTATTAAAACTAAGTATAAAATTTTGTTATAAAAATTTAGTTATAGGAAACTTTAATCTTATAATTATTCCTTTTATTATATTTTCCAAAATTAGGAATTAATTAAATTGCATTTATAAATTCATGCATATTTATAAAGAAATCACAAAAGTTATTTTGATGTTGCTTGTGATTTCAAATTGCATTTCATGCATAGCATATTTTATAGTTATATTTTCCATAAGGAAAACTCCTCCCCATTTTCTCTAAGTTAGGATTAATTTCAAACTTAGTGTTTTGGGAAAAGTGTTATACACTTAGACACTTAGTAATCTTCAACATGGAGCGGGAAGACCAATGAAGGACTTAGCCAAAAACAAGACTTCAGAAGTATCTTCAAGGAGAAGAAACACTTAGAAGAAAATCAAGAAGAAGTTCATGAAGATCAACCAGAAATATTTTCCAAGTCTTGCTCTCTCTCTCTCTTTCTTTTCTCTGAGACTTCATGAAGGACTTAGAAGAAAACAGACTCTGGAAGCATTCTCAAGATGTCAAGCACTTAGAAGAAAAGTGAGAAGAAGTTCAAGAAGGCCAACCTCCCTTTTATTCTCTAAGTCTCTCTCTCTGTCTTTTCTTCTTCTCTGAGAACTCAAAGACCAGCCTCGAAGATACAAGAATCATCAAGTCTGAAGATTCAGCAAGACTACCAAGAGCTCAATCAAGACATCATTCAGAAGAAAGTTACAAGTCTGGAGATGAAGTCTGGAGGACAACTACAACTTTCTTTCTATCTTTTCCCTCTTTCCTAATCTTGTCTTTTAGACTTAAACAAATTTTGATCATGATGTTATCATCTTGAAGTTGTTGGATCTTAGCAGCATAGTGGGATGAAGCGGCCTGGAAACAAACCTTACATGTCCACGTACATGAGACCTGTTCCACTGTAACATCCCAACATTTTATAATGTTCAAAAATCACTAAAATTTAAAACTTTTCTTTTTATTAAAATAAAATATTAAATGCATAAGGAAACCAACTATAAAAGACTTCAAATATTAATATTTCAAATGTCACAGTTTAAAACATTTTATTATCCCATGTATTTCAAAACCTTAAAATATAATTTGACAAAAATGTTACAAACTACAATTCATTTTATTTTAAATAAATTAGTTTCTTTATAAGTATTTGAATTGAACCACTTAGCCATATCTATTCATAAATATAAGATTATTCAAAATAGAATATAATTACTAAATGGTTTTCAATCCTTTAACTAAGTTCAAAATATAGTTTGGAAATTATAAGCCTATAGTGTATAACTTTAAAACTTCATAGCTTTTAAATTAATGAATTAACCAAATAAACATTTCTTTTGCTCAAATGAATTTCATATACGTTCAAAGCATGAAATGATTAATATATTCTAAATAAGAATAGAATTAAAACAAAAACCTTTTCCAAAGTTGTTATGAAGTTTTCAAATGAATTATCAAAAAAATAAGATATAATGTTACCCAAAATAAAATTTAATTAGAATCCATTATATTCCCTATTACTTTAAAAATTATTTATATTTAGCTTCTATTAAACCAATATAAAGATGTATGTTTAAGAAAAATAAGTTCAATAACTTAAATCCAAACATATTGAAATGTGGGTATTTTTACAAATTTATTATAGCCAAAGGAAAATTTAAATAAGAAAGAAATCCAAATTTGACTTTAAGTGTCAAATTTGTAATTAAGCAATATTTCAAAATATGAATTTTCAAAAATATTCAAAACATACCCACAACTGGTTTAACAGCAAGATATTATTTTTACAAATTTTTAGAAATTAATTTGACATCATTTGGACATTTAAATCAAAAGATATGAATTAAAGAAATAAAATCAGAAAAGAAAATACTGGCTGACGTCATGCTGACGTCAGCAGATCTTCTTCTTCCTCTAACCGAACGAAGCGCAGGATATGGAAATCGAATCGGAGATGATTTCCTCTCCGATTCGTGCGGGATTCGATCTCCTGCAGCCCCTATATAAACCCCGGACCCCGCAGCGTCTTTTCCCCCCAAAACCCTAGCTAAACCGTGCCCCCAGGCCGCCGGAGGAGCTCGCCGAAGTCCATCGTATCCGCCGCGCCTTTCTTTCGTTTGCCGGTAACAGAGAAGGGTCCTCCGCCCCCCTTTGGTCTCCTCGGATCCCCCTACTCCTGGCGCACCTCCTGACGCGTTCCCCGCGCTCTTCTTGCAGCAAAACGAGAGGGGAGCACGAGCGGAAGTTCGCCGGCGTCCCGTACCTCTCCGCTTGCGTGTCCACGTGCGTCGGGAAGAACGGGGAGACGCTGCCACCTCCATCGCCCTCCCCGCGACGCGCCGCGCTCGGGGCTGCTCTCCTCGCATCCGGGGAGGCACGGCAACGACCGGAGCGTCCACGCCGGAGCCCGCGCCGCCGTCTCCTTCGTCGCCGGTGACCACTGCGCCGCCCGGTAAGGTCCACACCCCCCAGCACCGTCCGATCTGCGATCAAGGGCTTAGATTAGATGGTCGAGGACGAAGCGGTACGCTCCGATCTGGACCGTCAGATCCAGATCTGACGGCCCAGATCCATAGCTTATCCACGTCAGCGCCTACGTGGCATGCCCCGTCAGCGCACAGTCAGCGCTGACGTGTATAATCAATTTCGTAATTAAATTTAATCGGCAGTTTTGCAAAAACACCCCTGTCACTTAGATCTCTCACAACTTTTCAACCACAACTCCAAATTTAATAATTTTCATATATTTGGAAAGCTCTCGACATGTAGAATATTTTGGATCTGACAAAATTCAAATTTGACTTAGTATAAAATATTCAAAATTCAAATGGAGATTTGAGTATATTTGTAATAACTTTAAATCTATAAATCCAAAAATTGCAAATAAATATGTTTTAGAAACTTTGGAATATTTGTAAATTAATACCACTACTATAAAATATTTTTGAGTAATTTTTGAATGATTTCATAGTTGTGTGTTTAATTTGAATAGTTTGACTAATTTTGAAATAACTTTTAATAGAAACATTATTTTGGATTAAATTCAATTGCAATAGATTTAATTAAATGCTCTCTGTCTATTAACATTAATTATAAAATTTTGTTATAAAAATTTAGTCATAGGAAACTTTAATTTTATAATTATTCCTTTTAGTATATTTTCCAAAATTAGAAATTAATTAAATTGCATTTATAAATTCATGCATATTTATAAATAAAACACAAAAGTTATTTTTATGTTTCTTGTGATTTAAGATTTCATTTCATTCATAGCATATTTTATATTTTAGATATAATTCTCAAAGGAAAACCCTCTTCAATAGTTTTCTCTAAGTTAGGATTATTTTCAAACTTAGTATTTTGGGAAAAGTGCTATGCACTTAGACACTTAGTAATTTTCAAGATGGAGCTAGAAGACCAATGAAGGACTTAGCCAAAAACAAGACTTCAGAAGTATCTTCAAGGAGAAGAAACACTTAGAAGAAAATCAAGAAGAAGATCATGAAGACCAACCAGAAATATTTTCCAAGTCTTGTTCTCTCTCTCTCTCTTTCTTTTCTCTGAGACTTCATGAACGACTTAGAAGAAAACAGACTCTGGAAGCATTCCCAAAGATAGCAAGCACTTAGAAGAAAAGTGAGAAGAAGTTCAAGAAGGCCAACCCCCTTCTATTCTCTAAGTCTTTCTCTCTGTCCTTCTTCCCCTCTGAGACTTCATGAAGACTAAGTAAATCCAGGACCAGCCTCGAGGATACAAGAACCATCAAGTCTGAAGATTCATCAAGACTACCAAGAACTTCAATCAAGACATCATCAAGGAGAATATTACAAGTCTGGAGATGAAGCCTGGAGGACAACTACATCTTTCTTCTATCTTTTCCCTCTTTCCTAATCTTGTCTTTCACATTTGACTTAAACAATTTTGATCATGATATTATCATCTTGAAGTTGTTGGATCCTAGCGGCATAGTGAGATGAAGCGGCCTGGAAACAAACCTTACATGTCCACGTACATGAGACCTGTTCCACAATTTAAGTGGCTGGCCGGGTGTCTGTCTCTCTCACTTTAGCGAATATCCAATTTACAAAGAGTTGATAATAATTGTTGATCACCTCGAAGAATAGAGCTAGTATTTTCTCTAAGTATTTTGCACATCATGGCTAAGCCATTAGAGTGCTTGTTTTAAGAAGATATAAAACAAAGTATGATTATCCAACTTAAGGCTTTAGTCCTTAGTCCTTTTGGACCAACACATTTGACTTGCATAAACTTAAAAGATTTCCATGGCATGAAAAAGCAATTCTAGCCTTAGGAATATTTTGCACATCATGCATAAACATATTTTCCTTAGAAAGTTTTATAAAACTTATTTATTCATCTAGTATGTGTTTGTATGCATGGTGAGTTTGGCTTGATGTTGATTGTTGTATTGTTGTTTGCTTATATTGTTTAGATTAAACGGAGAGCAAACGTTCGTTGTTGAAAAGAGTTTGTGAACAACGACAACATTCAAAGGCAAGTGGCACACCTCATAAACTTCCTATTTTTATGCATTACTTAGTGTATTTTTATATGCATGTTTTGCTATGCTAAACCTGTGTAGAATCCCTTATTCCTGTGTCTAGGTTCCTATATCATACTTAGCAGAAATATTGATGCTATGCAATTGATGAAAGATTTTATAAAAGGTTAAGTGACTACTCAGGGCTGTGCTCATGGCTGTCTTCGCCTAGGATGAATTTCTATTCTACTTAGGGCTGTGAGCATGGTGATTTTTACCTGAGAGTGCACATCCACTAAGAATGAAACACCTGGGTGGTAATTGGTCGGATGGTTTATGTTGAGTGGCTACTCGGTCCATTTCTATGGTTCCTAAAGAGTATGTACACTTGAGAACGGCCACCCAGGAACAGAGGAATCTGAAGGAACTCCAAGTGACGATTGCTTCCAGTGCAGCCATTGCCATATGGGCTCTGGCTTGATCAATTATGTTGCGTGGACTCTCTCCGGCTTGACAAGCAGATGTAGGGGGATGTTAGGTGGAACGGGTCAAGCCAGTATGGGGAGGGAAAATGCTTCTGAAAGATCTCGTCTCATTCTCTCCTTTCCTTATCACAAATGGTGTGTAAAGGATACCTTGGGTTGAATGGGTACAATGGTGAAAGTGCACAACCTCTGCAGAGTGTAAAACTAAGTACTTAGCCGTGTCCCCGGTTACGGACAATTTTGAGCAGCTGATCAAGGACGTCAACGGAGGATTCCACCATTCCAATTTCTAAGTTAAAAGTTGATGGGTGAACAAGGGAAGATGAGATTTATGGTTTTCATGCCATACTCGTCGATTTCAAGAAAAGTGTTTTCAAAAGAGTAGGAAAAATTGGCTTTATGCAAATTAGCCTTGAGCTCCACCAGCCAAATATGCATATAGGCTTTAGAGTTATTCCATAAGTGTCCACCATAGTGTCACTTGCCAGACTCCATTTTTAATGGAATCTGACCCACGTTGTTGCAATATTTTTCTTATTGCAGATTGATCAGATGACGAGTGAGGTTTCGTTTAAAGGTTTCGAGTCTACAACCAACATGTTTTCGCCTGTGGCAGCATGAAAGTTATAGAGGCTCACTGCTATTGTATTTCCGCTGTGTACTTTTTAAAGCTAGCTTTATGCTATGCAATTTGTAAAGAATATTTTGTAATTCCGGATCATCGATGTAATAAAATTGACGCTTTGTTGTGATATTACATCGTAAACTGTGTGTGCAAATGAATCGATCCAGGGATTTGCACTATACACATGTATCTGCCTTATTTAAAGTGCAGGTATGCTACATCCACAATTTAAGTGGTTGGCCGGGTGTCTGTCTCTCTCACTATAGTGAATGTCCAATTTACAAAGAGTTGATAATAATTGTTGATCATCTTGAACAAATGACTTAGTATTTTTCTCTAAGTATTTTGCACATCATGGCTAAGCCATTAGAGTGCTTGTTTCAAGAAGATATAAAACAAAGTATGTTTATCCAGCTTAAGACTTTAGTCCTTAGTCCTTTTGACCAACCTCTTTTTCCTTGCATTAACTTAAGAGATTTTCATAGCATAACATGCATCTCCAGCCTTAGAAATAATTTGCATATCATACATGACATGTTTTCCTTAGGAGTTTTACAAAACTTGTTGTTCATTGATATGAGCATGTATGTTTGATGATTGTTGTTTGTTGATTGTTGTATTGTTGTTTGCTTATATTGTTTAGATTAAACGGAGAGCAAACGTTCGTTGTTGAAAAGAGTTTGTGAACAACGACAACATTCAAAGGCAAGTGGCACACCTCATAAACTTCCTATTTTTATATGCATTACTTAGTGTATTTTTATATGCATGTGTTGCTATGCTAAACCTGTGTAGAATCCCTTATTCCTGTGTCTAGGTTCCTATATCATACTTAGCAGAAATATTTATGCTATGCAATTGATGAAAGGTTTTACAAAATATTAAGTGACTACTCAGGGTTGTGCTCATGGTTGTCGTCGCCTAGGATGAATTTCTATTCTACTTAGGGCCGTGATCATGGTGACTTTTACCTGAGAGTGCACATCCACTAAGTTAACGAAACACCTGGGTGGTAATTGGTTGCATGGGTTATGTTGAGTGGCTACTCAGGTCCATGTCTATGGTTCCTGGAGTATGTACACTTGAGAATGGCCACCCAGGAACAGAGGAATCTGAAGAACTCCGAGTGACGATTGCTTCCAGTGCAGCCATTGCCATATGGGCTCTGGCTTGATCAATTATGTTGCGTGGACTCTCTCCGGCTTGACAAGCAGATGTAGGGGGATGTTAGGTGGAACGGGTCAAGCCAGAGTGGGAGGGAAAATGCTTCTGAAAGATCTCGTCTCATTCTCTCCTTTCCTTATCACAAATGGTGTGTAAAGGATACCTTGGGTTGAATGGGTACAATGATGAAAGTGCACAACCTCTGCAGAGTGTAAAACTAAGTACTTAGCCGTGTCCCCGGTACGGACAATTTGAGCAGCTGATCGCGGACGTCAACGGAGGATTCCATCATTCCAACTTCAGAAATAAAACATGATGGATGAACAAGGGAAGATGAGATTTATGGTTTTCATGCCATACTCGTCTTGATTTCAAGAAAAGTGTTTTCAAAAGAGTAGGAAAAATTGGCTTTATGCAAATGAGCCTTGAACTCCACCAGCCAAATATGCATATAGGCTATAGAGTTATTCCCTTAAGTGTCCACCATAGTGTCACTTGCCAGACTCCATTTTTAAGGGAATCTGACCCACGTTGTTGCAATATTTTATTTGTTACAGGTTATTCAAATGACGAGTGAGGTTTCGTTAAGGGATTTCGAGTCTGCAACCAACATGTTTTCGCCTGTGGCAGCATGAAAGTTATAGGGACTCACTGCTATTGTGTTTCCGCTGTGTACTTTTTCAATGCTAGCTTTATGCTATGCAACTTGTATCAAATATTTTGTAATTATGGATCATCGATGTAATAAAATTGACGCTTTGTTGTGATATTACATCGTAAACTGTGTGTGCAAGTGAATCGATCCAGGGATTTGCACTATACACAGGTATCTGGCTTATTTAAAGTGCAGGTACGCTACACCAAGTCAGGAAAGTGCAAAGCTGCACCTGGCGCCGACCCCGAAGGCCCGTACGGCTCCAGTAGCCATGGCGACAAAAGGAAAGCAACGCCACCTCCAAAGAAGACGCCACCGCCAAAACCAAGGCGGAACGAGAATTCAAGGAGAGGAAGCAGAGGGGACCTGCCACCTCCAGCCCAGCCAAGGCACGGTAATGCGGTAGCCGAGATAATGGACAACCGCCTAGAAAAGATGCCGGTAACGATCCTCCCAGGAGAGGTCGAAGCCGGTCTCCGCAGCATAGCACCGGCAGCAAGAGGAAGGAGGCGGCAGAAGGGCCCATGCGCAGCGTAAGCCGGGCAGCGCAGGACGAGCCAAACGCAAACAGAGGCGCACAGCAGCTCGATCCAAAAGACGCGCGACATCGCCTAAAAGACATAGCAAGAGGAAAGGAGCCGGTATATTCTGGACCAAAGTACTTTGGTGACGCCATCCGCAGAGAGCCGTTCCCCAAGGACATGACATCGGTGTCTAAAAATTGTTCTAGGTACAACGGCCTCGTTAAGCCGGATTCGTGGCTAGCCGATTATGCCATGGCCATAGAAATTGCCGGCGGAAGCAGTGATATTGCCGTCCGTTACCGACCTCTCATGTTGGAAGGCACGACAAGGACTTGGATCGACAACCTTCCTGAAAAGTCTATCCATAGCTGGTACGACATGGAAAAGGTTTTCTCCCAGCACTTCCAAGGAACATACAAGCGTCCAAATACCTACACGGACTTGCAACGCTGTATTCAAAAGCCGGACGAAACCATGACAGACTTTGTCAGCCGTTGGATCTCCGAAAAGGCCAACTGTCATGGTGTTTCTGAAGCACAAGCTATCCATGCCTTCTACACGGGCCTGCAAAAGAAGTCCCTGCTCCGTCATCGGCTCATCCGCGATCAAATCACGGACCTTGGCGAGATGCTTAACCTAGCCGCCCAATACGCGGCGGCGGATGACGACGCACATGACGATGATCTGGACGTCAGCATCATGCCAAAGCGGAACAACAAACGCAAGCAGGCAACGGACGACAAAGCCGGACCTTCCAACGAGGTAGCCGTCGCGTTCCAAGGGAAAGCCGGCAAAAAGAAGTGGAAGAACAAGAAAGACAATCGCGACGCCGGCTCAGGCCCTAAGGTGGCGCATATCACTTACGAGCAGGAAAAACTTTTTCCGTGCCCCATCCACGCCTCACTTGGCAAGGTCAACCATATGCTTAGCGAGTGTCATTTCATGGAAGACTTCAAAAAGGATCCCATAGTTGGCTGGAAGTCAAAAAAGTCAAAGAAGTACGACAAGAAAGACAACAAGGACGACGAGGATGATGACGACATGTCAATCTCAAGCGATGACGACGTGGCCGCCAAGAATAAGAAGCCATATCCAAAGGTCAAAGAATCTCTCGTGTGTTTTGTCGGCACGCCTTCGGCTAAGGTGGAAAAGGCGGAGATGCGCGAACTCAACGCGACAATGCCGGACGACCCTCAGTACTTGAACTGGTCCGAGGCGGCGATCACCTGGGATCGGTCCGACCACCCTGATCATGTTCCTCACCCAGGCAAGTACGCCCTTGTCGTCGATCCCATTATCGACAACTTCAGACTCACAAAGGTACTCATGGATGGCGGCAGCAGCCTCAACATCATGTACTATGGCACACTAAGCCGCATGAACCTGTCAGAGGATCAACTTGATCACAGCAACCTCACTTTTCATTGCATAGTGCACGACAGGCAAGCAAAGTCAATGGGGAGCATTAGGCTGAAGGTAACTTTTGGACCAAAGGAGAACTACCGCTCAGAGTTCCTCCGGTTCGAAGTTGTCCCTTTCAAAAGCGCCTATCATGCAATCTTCGGACGACCGGCTTTCGCCAAATTCATGGCAAGGCCGTGCTACATATACAGCAAGCTGAAAATGGCGGGGGAAAACGGAACCATCATGGTTTCCGGCAACTTCAAGAAAGCCAAGGAATGTGAGCGTGGCATGGCCGCCTTCACAGAAGCCGTCATCCACAAGGAAGAGCTCGCACTACTTGAGTCGGACCCAGACAACTCCATGCCCAAGCCAAAGATTGATGTCAAGAAGACCTCTGAAGCTTTAGAAGACACCAAAAAGGCGGACCTCATCCCAGGCGACAAGTCTAAGAAAGTCGTCATCGGCTCCAACCTTGACAGCAAATAGGAAGGCGCGCTCGTCGAGTTCCTCCGTGAGAATCGCGACATCTTTGCATGGTCGCCATCCGACATGTCTGGTGTACCGAGGGAACTTGCCGAGCACTCACTCAACGTCATAAAAGGATCCAAGCCGGTGAAGCAAGCAACAAGACGCTTTGGAGATGAGAGACGCAAGGCTGTAGGAAAGGAGATAACTAGGCTGAAGGCCGCCAATTTCATAAAAGAAGTTGTACACACCGATTGGGTGGCAAATCCTATACTAGTTCCAAAGAAGAATAAAGAGCTGAGGATGTGTATCGACTATACCGGTGTTAATAAGTGCTTCCCAAAGGATCCCTTTGCGCTGCCTAGAATTGACCAAGTCGTAGACTCCACAGCAGGCTCCGAGCTGCTTTGTTTTCTAGACGCCTACTCAGGATACCATCAAATCAATATGAGGGAGTCAGATCACCTGAAAACATCCTTCACCACTCCATACGGGACTTTCTGCTACATCACGATGCCTTTTGGCCTGAAGAATGCAGGGGCAACATACCAGCGTTGTATGCAAAATTACCTGCATGAACAGATTGGCCACAATGTTCACGTCTACTTAGACGACATTGCGGTGATGTCGAAAAAGAAGGCAGATCTCCTAGAGGATCTGGAAGAAACTTTTCAGGATCTCCGAAAGTACCAGATGAAACTCAATCCCGCCAAGTGTGTTTTCGGCGTTCCAGCCGGCAAGCTACTCGGATTTATCGTCTCAGAACGAGGAATCGAAGTTAATCCGGAGAAGATCAAGGCTATCCAAAACATATCCAGACCCACTTGTCTGAAGGACGTGCATCGCCTAGCCGGATCGGTGGCGGCCGTCAGTCTTTCATAAGCCGCCTAGGGGAAAAGGCAATGCCTCTCTACCGGCTATTGAAGAAGTCCGAAAACTTTGAGTGGACAGCGGAGGCAGACGCGGCCTTACAACAACTTAAGGAGGCTCTCGTATCCGCTCCGATATTGGCAGCACCTCGATCGCAGGAACCAATGCTGCTCTACATCGCGGCAACTGGATCAGTTGTCAGCGTCGTCTTGGTTGTGGAAAGAAAGGAGAGCGAAGCCGCGGCGTCTGAGCAACAACCGGGTTACTTCATCAGTGAAGTCTTCTCCGCCTCCAAGCAGAGGTATCCACATTACCAAAAGCTGGCTTATGGTGTATTTTTCGCTGCCAGAAAGCTTAGGCATTATTTCCAGGAGCACACAGTGGCAGTAGTCAGCAAGGCACCATTGGGAGACATAATCAACAATGCAGAGGCAACAGGTCGAGTCGCCAAGTGGGGCATCGAACTTGCCGCCTTTGATATAGTCTACAAACCACGGACCGCCATTAAGTCTCAAGCGCTTGCAGATTTTGTTGCCGACTGGATAGAAGCCATGGAGGAAACAGTACTCCCCGAGTCAGAATATTGGGTCATGCACTTTGACGGATCAAAGATGCTCAAAGGCTCGGGGGCTGGAGTTGTTCTACTGTAGTGACCTCACCTTTTGTTATAAGGTGGAAGTCCCTGTGTTAATGTGCTAGTCCCTGGATCAAATGCTAGCACCACAGTTTAAGATGTATATCATGCAAAAGTGTCAAATACTTTATTAAATCGCATGATCTAGTGTTACAAATATCTCTTACAACTTGCATAACCTGAAAAGGCTAGCAAAATTTCCAAGAGTAGCAGCGGAAAATAGTAGATACAATGAGCCTCATCATCTTCATGTGCCACAGGCAAAGCATGTTGGTTGTAGACTCGAAATCCTATCGAATACTCACTCGTCGTCGGTCGAATCTGCAAGGTTTAGTTGCAGCCCAGCTATAAAGGGTCAGCACAATTGAATTGTGGTGGCAAGTGACTTTAATTTCTAATATTCTACTAAGCTATATCTATATGCTTATTTGGCTGGTGGAGCTCAAGGCTATTGCGTAAAGCAAGTTTTCTCCTACTTTTGATAAACAATTTTCTTAAATCAATATCTTCTCTTTCAGAGACATCTCGAGACAAGTCCATGTCTCCTACCCATGTTCACCCAACAAAGTTTTATTAAGAAATTGGGATGAAGAGATTTTCAGAAGACAACCTTGTGCAGTTACTCGAATTGTCCGATGCCGGGGACACGGCTAAGATCTTAGGTTTTAACTCTCGAGAGGGTGTGCATTTTCACCATTAGACTTAATCAACCCAAACTATCCTCTACACTCCTTTAGTGAGAAGGAAAAGGAGAAGATCAAGACGAGACTTTTCAGAAGATGCTTTCCCATGATCATACTAAGAGATTACCACCATCTTATCAACTCTACCACCATCAATCTCTTGACCCAGGTCCACATCAACTTACTCCATCAAGACAGAGCCCATATTGACCAATGGTTGCACGATAAGCAACTAGACTCAGTGTAAACTTAAATCTCATAGCCCTGGGTGGCCTACCACAAGTGAGCAACTCAGGTTAACACCGCATATCATGGCCCCAAGTAAGTGGAAACTATCTTGGGCGAAGACAACCATGAAACTTGGCCCTGAGAAGCCACTCAACTTGAAACCTCCTCGATCGACCCAATCCACCCAGGCGTTAAATTAATTTAGTGGAATTTTTCATTTATCACATCAACCATAAAACAATCATTTTTGCAGCAGGTACTTCCACTAAATTGTAATAGGGGTCTAACTGAAATTTCTAAGGGGTAACCTAACAGGTTTGCATAGCATACTACAATCTCCCAAAAACCTATCATGCATACTAATTTTGCAAAAATACTGCTTAAAACACTAGGTATGCAATAGAATAAAAAAAGTAGGTGTTTTATGAAGTCACTTGCCTTATGAAAGTTGTCGTTTCTCACACACTCTTGTCCAAGTCAATAGTTGCTCCCCGTTTCAAACTATAAAGTAAAAGGGAATCCAATAAACAAGCAATTCAACAAGCACAAAACATATTGAAACATACAGGCGTAACGAGTCTTCTCGTAAGGGTTTGGTCAAAGATGTCACATAATTCAATATACAAAAATAATAAATGTGTTTGGGTTTAGGGTTTTGTCAAGGGATGGTCTGGAGTCAAATCTTTCAACTCGAAAAGGTTGTAGGGGTGTTTCCACAGTTTCTAATGGAATGGTCTTCAAAAGTTTACATAAAGGGATATCAAGGAGGCTTAATCACCATTTAACGGATCTAACGGATCAAATTGATCCGTACATCTTCGTTTTATAAGATCTAATCGCGAGCGTCCACACCAGATCGAACGGACAGAGGAGAAGGAGCTCACCGGGCGGCGCTTTTGGTCGCCGGAGACGAGGCAGACGGCGGCGGCGGCTCGGTCGTTGACGGAGCGGTGGCTCTGGTTCTTCCCCAAGCCTCCAGTGGCGACGATGAGGTGCGGAGCGGCGCGGTGGACTCGATGGTGGCGACGGCGTCAACTCGTGCGTCCTCGGGCAGTGGCGAGGCACGGCCGGAGTTCCTCAAACGCCGGCGAGCTTCGGTGAACCCGTTCCGCTCCAACGACCGTGGAAAAAAAACGACCAAGGGGTCACGGAGGAGCGCAAGGACAAGGGAAAGAGGAAGGAGGGGGTCTCGGCCCCGGGAGGTACCTCGACTTGCCAGAAAAAAGAAAAAGGCGGCGGCGGCTACGGATGCTCCGGCGAGCTTTTCCGGCGGCCTGGGGGTGTGTTCTTGAGTGGAAGGAGAGGGGAAGGCAGCGGCATAGGGTGGGGGTTTTATAGGAACGCTTGAAGGTAACCGAATCCGCTGATTTTGCCCTCGAATTGATCCGGGATCGGGAGAGGATTTTCGGCCGTGATTAACGACGGAGGTTGAAGACGATGCTGACGTCATCGCTGACGTCAGCAATTTTTCTTTTCTGTTTTTCTAATTTATTCATATATTTTGATTAAATTGTCCAAATGATGTCAAACAAATTTCTAAAAATTTGTAAAATTATTATCTTTGTGTTAAACCAGTTGTGGGCATGTTTTGAACATTTTTTTAAAATATTATTTTGAATTATTCAAACATGCAAAATTGCCCATTTAGGTCAACTTTGAAATTAGTATTAAATAAATTTATTTTGGGTTAATCAAATTTATGAAATTAACCACATTCAAATATGTTGGAATTCAAGTTATTTAAACTCATTTTCAAATGCTAAATTCATTTTTGGCTTTAGTATAATATGAAATACTATAACACAACTATATGAAAAAGGGAAATAAAATGTATTTATTTTTAATTCTAAATAATTTTTGCAGCATTAAGTTTTATATTATGATAAATCATTTGAAAACTTCATAACATATCTGTGGAAAATATTCTAGATTTATTTCATTTCTTATATTGGATATATATATTCATGAAGATCAATTTATGTTTGAGAATTAATGAAACTAATTTAAGTTAATGCAATGCTTTTTTGGATAATTCATTAATTATAAAATCTATGAAGTTTTAAAGTTATACACTATAGAATTGAAGTATACAAAACTATGTTTTGAACTTGGGTAAATGAATAATAATCTTTTGGCAAATAGACAATGTTTTCAAAGTTTAAAATAACACTTGTAATTATTATTTTAATTTATGAATTGCTATTGCTAAGTGGTTGAAATCAAATACTTATAAAGAAACCTTTTATTTCATGAATATGGTTTGAAGGTTTGTAAAACATTTGTCAAATTAGATATTGAGGGTTTTAATAATTACAAAGGATAATAAAATCTTTTAACTTGAAACAACTTTTTAAAATAAAGATAAACTTAGATATTTGAAATATTAAACTTTTTCAATATGTTTGAAGTATTTCATAGTTGGTTTTCTTATGCATTTAATATTTTATTTTAATAAAAGAAAAGTTTTAAATTTTTGTGATTTTTGAACATTATGAAATGTTGGGATGTTACAGACTACCACCCTTAAAGGAATCTCGTCCCGAGATTCGGAGAGGCTGAGAACAAAGTGCAAGTGTTGGGAAAGATTCTGATAGCGGGGGACGGTGGAGAATGCAGCTGCTGACACGGGAACAACAAAACCAGCTGAGAATGATTCCGCTGATTGGGGAGGTTAGAGAGAAAGATGGGTTTGGACAACTTGGATTAGATTAACTCAGTGGGCTACCACCCTTAAAAGAAACTTTTGCGGCAATATGAAATTCTTTCTATAATCTTTCAGTCGAACTTTTCCATCACTTTAGAGTTGTATTATAACATAAGTCCATTGAACTGCTTTTGGTACTGAATATCACTCTTGGCTTAATCTGAAACCAACCTGAGAGGATTTCAAAGCGATCTCCATAACTCTAACCGCTTGATGTCCCCATGTGCTTCATCTTCACAGTTTACATTTTTGAAGCAACTAACGTAACTCTGATGGAAGGCAAATCTTCGATTGTTGGGTATTCTTCAACACTTTGCTTGTGGTTATCCTCACCGTAATTTAATACGTTTTAGCAACCCTTTCCTCACATAGGGTTATAAATATCTACAATTCTATGGTTTTGGTTTTTCATCGTCGTATTCTCTCATCGGAAAGTCACTCAAGATTTTCCATTCCTCATAGCAAAGAGAATGACATGAGTATTCGCCATGGGGGCCAATCCATGTCGCACTCACTCATTACTTTGTACTTGGTTTGATGAATCTCGTATTCTAACACTTGGTCAAATCTCACTTATCTCACAGAATGTTTCCAGTTTGTAGGACAAACCTGAGCTAAACTATCGGTCCTCATACTAGTAGGTTGCGTTAAACCTACGTCATGATAGCTGAAAAGTTGTTGTCTCTTCAAAATTCCTTCTCCTTGATGTGATGGAAAATATATGTTGTCTCAACTCCTAAACTTAACCTCCACTAGTATATCCATTCTGGTTGGTTTAATTTTGTTCTAAGGATAGATATTGCGTCTGGTTTGGGTTTAGCATGGATGAGTTAAGATACAAAGACACTAAGAAAGAATCCTATGCCAACATAATAAGGCAAGGCAATTCATTTTACAAACAACATCTAGAAAACACCAGGCAACAAGGTTCACACACAAACAAACAATCTAGTATTGTCATACAACCTAAGTTGGTATGATCAATACACTAACACGGTATCGCTGTTCTAAATGGTGGTCTAGTATAGCTCCTTCTTGAGCGCTTCATCGTCTTCTTCAATTTCTTTAAACTCTTCAAAGTGGATGAACTCTAAATCCAAGTTCTTCTATCATCTTTCATGTAGTTCTTCGTGTTGAATCGAAGAATTCCTTATGAAGTATCAGACTCAGACTTCAAGAACAATGGTCATCTAGAAATAGATAAGATATTTTCCAGAAGGTAGATAGTAGACGAGAGGATAAGAAAAGATAAAGAAAATTATATATTTATTTTAATAAAGCGAATAGAAATAGATTTTCAATCCTATGGTCATAGCCTATTTCTATCCAAACCTAGGGTCTCGAACCTACAGGCAACACAATGCTCTGATACCATCTGTAGTGACCTCACCTTTTGTTATAAGGCGGAAGTCCCTGTGTTAATGTGCTAGTCCCTGGATCAAATGCTAGCACCACAGTTTAAGATGTATATCATGCAAAAGTGTCAAATACTTTATTAAATCGCATGATCTAGTGTTACAAATATCTCTTACAACTTGCATAACCTGAAAAGGCTAGCAAAATTTCCAAGAGTAGCAGCGGAAAATAGTAGATACAATGAGCCTCATCATCTTCATGTGCCACAGGCAAAGCATGTTGGTTGTAGACTCGAAATCCTATCGAATACTCACTCGTCGTCGGTCGAATCTGCAAGGTTTAGTTGCAGCCCAGCTATAAAGGGTCAGCACAATTGAATTGTGGTGGCAAGTGACTTTAATTTCTAATATTCTACTAAGCTATATCTA
This sequence comes from Poa annua, assembly GCA_026929855.1. Taxonomy (NCBI): domain Eukaryota; kingdom Viridiplantae; phylum Streptophyta; class Magnoliopsida; order Poales; family Poaceae; genus Poa; species Poa annua. The sequence continues at coordinate 34,869,284 of CM049431.1, forward strand.
TATGCTTATTTGGCTGGTGGAGCTCAAGGCTATTGCGTAAAGCAAGTTTTCTCCTACTTTTGATAAACAATTTTCTTAAATCAATATCTTCTCTTTCAGAGACATCTCGAGACAAGTCCATGTCTCCTACCCATGTTCACCCAACAAAGTTTTATTAAGAAATTGGGATGAAGAGATTTTCAGAAGACAACCTTGTGCAGTTACTCGAATTGTCTGATGCCGGGGACACGGCTAAGATCTTAGGTTTTAACTCTCGAGAGGGTGTGCATTTTCACCATTAGACTTAATCAACCCAAACTATACTCTACACTCCTTTAGTGAGAAGGAAAAGGAGAAGATCAAGACGAGACTTTTCAGAAGATGCTTTCCCATGATCATACTAAGAGACTACCACCATCTTATCAACTCTACCACCATCAATCTCTTGACCCAGGTCCACATCAACTTACTCCATCAAGACAGAGCCCATATTGACCAATGGTTGCACGATAAGCAACTAGACTCAGTGTAAACTTAAATCTCATAGCCCTGGGTGGCCTACCACAAGTGAGCAACTCAGGTTAACACCGCATATCATGGCCCCAAGTAAGTGGAAACTATCTTGGGCGAAGACAACCATGAAACTTGGCCCTGAGAAGCCACTCAACTTGAAACCTCCTCGATCGACCCAATCCACCCAGGCGTTAAATTAATTTAGTGGAATTTTTCATTTATCACATCAACCATAAAACAATCATTTTTGCAGCAGGTACTTCCACTAAATTGTAATAGGGGTCTAACTGGAATTTCTAAGGGGTAACCTAACAGGTTTGCATAGCATACTACAATCTCCCAAAAACCTATCACGCATACTACTTTTGCAAAAATACTGCTTAAAACACTAGGTATGCAATAGAATAAAAAAAGTAGGTGTTTTATGAAGTCACTTGCCTTATGAAAGTTGTCGTTTCTCACACACTCTTGTCCAAGTCAATAGTTGCTCCCCGTTTCAAACTATAAAGTAAAAGGGAATCCAATAAACAAGCAATTCAACAAGCACAAAACATATTGAAACATACAGGCGTAACGAGTCTTCTCGTAAGGGTTTGGTCAAAGATGTCACATAATTCAATATACAAAAAGAATAAATGTGTTTGGCTTTAGGGTTTTGTCAAGGGATGGTCTGGAGTCAAATCTTTCAACTCGAAAAGGTTGTAGGGGTGTTTCCACAGTTTCTAATGGAATGGTCTTCAAAAGTTTACATAAAGGGATATCAAGGAGGCTTAATCACCATTTAAAGGCAAGGTTTAAAACATTAATACAACTATAAATATTTAATTACATTTACCCAAGATTATGTTTAAAATTAAATTTAACCAAATTCATATTCAAGAATTTCTTAAATTTTCTCATATCTAAACCTTTTTAATTTCCCAACTTAGAAGTTTATAGTATTAATAATAATTTAGTTATTTAAAATGATATAATGTTTTAAATCACATTTTTAGTAATACCTAATTAACAAATAACATTTATACACACTTGTAAATGTACTAAATTCATTTAAAAGGTTTTAAACAAAAACTTACTTATTAATGTTATGAAATATATTAATAAACATGAATTTGAGTTTTCTCTGAATAAGGAAAAATATTTATGACATTTGTGCAAAGGAAATAATTTAAATATATTAATAAATATTTACACTATGCCAAAGTTAATCAAAATTAAGTTTCTAATTTCTAATTTCATTTAAATTATTCAAACTTTACTTATATTAGTGGATCATTATTCTTCACATCTTAAGCTTTCCAAAAATATTTTATTTGGAAATTTCTGACTATTGAATTTAAAACTAAGTAAAAAATGCTCAAACTCCTAATTTGAAAATTGAATCTATTTAGACTAGTCAAATTTGAAATTTAAAAGTTCCAGCAGATTCTAGTTGTCGAGGGCTTTAATTTGATATAAAATTTGTCAAATTTGGATGTGTGAATAAAAAGTTATAACAAATCTAAGTGGCAGGGGCTTTTCTGTAAATTTTCTATTTAATTTTATTCGAAAAATAAAAACAGAGAAAAGTCTGGCCACGTGGCGCACTGTGATTGGCTGGGCTCGGACTCGGTCGCGGCTCGGCTTCGGCTCGGCTTAAGCCGCGGCTCGGTCGATATGGATCGTCGGATCCAGATCTAACGGATCAAATTGATCCGTACATCTTCGTTTTATAAGATCTAATCGCGAGCGTCCACACCAGATCGAACGGACAGAGGAGAAGGAGCTCACCGGGCGGCGCTTTTGGTCGCCGGAGACGAGGCAGACGGCGGCGGCGGCTCGGTCGTTGACAGAGCGGTGGCTCTGGTTCTTCCCCAAGCCTCCAGTGGCGACGACGAGGTGCGGAGCGGCGCGGCGGACTCGATGGTGGCGACGGCGTCAACTCGTGCGTCCTCGGGCAGTGGCGAGGCGCGGCCGGAGTTCCTCAAACGCCGGCGAGCTTCGGTGAACCCGTTCCGCTCCAACGACCGTGGAAAAAAAACGACCAAGGGGTCACGGAGGAGCGCAAGGACAAGGGAAAGAGGAAGGAGGGGGTCTCGGCCCCGGGAGGTACCTCGACTTGCCAGAAAAAAGAAAAAGGCGGCGGCGGTTACGGATGCTCCGGCGAGCTTTTCCGGCGGCCTGGGGGCGTGTTCTTGAGGGGAAGGAGAGGGGAAGGCAGCGGCAGAGGGTGGGGGTTTTATAGGAACGCTTGAAGGTAACCGAATCCGCTGATTTTGCCCTCGAATTGATCCGGGATCGGGAGAGGATTTTCGGCCGTGATTAACGCCGGAGGTTGAAGACGACGCTGACGTCATCGCTGACGTCAGCAATTTTTCTTTTCTGTTTTTCTAATTTATTCATATATTTTGATTAAATTGTCCAAATGATGTCAAACAAATTTCTAAAAATTTGTAAAATTATTATCTTTGTGTTAAACCAGTTGTGGGCATGTTTTCAACATTTTTTAAAATATTATTTTGAATTATTCAAACATGCAAAATTGCCCATTTAGGTCAACTTTGAAATTAGTATTAAATAAATTTATTTTGGGTTAATCAAATTTATGAAATTAACCACATTCAAATATGTTGGAATTCAAGTTATTTAAACTCATTTTCAAATGCTAAATTCATTTTTGGCTTTAGTATAATATGAAATACTATAACACAACTATATGAAAAAGGGAAATAAAATGTATTTATTTTTAATTCTAAATAATTTTTGCAGCATTAAGTTTTATATTATGATAAATCATTTGAAAACTTCATAACATATCTGTGGAAAATATTCTAGATTTATTTCATTTCTTATATTGGATATATATATTCATGAAGATCAATTTATGTTTGAGAATTAATGAAACTAATTTAAGTTAATGCAATGCTTATTTGGATAATTCGTTAATTATAAAATCTATGAAGTTTTAAAGTTATACACTATAGAATTGAAATATACAAAACTATGTTTTGAACTTGGGTAAATGAATAATAATCTTTTGGCAAATAGACAATGTTTTCAAAGTTTAAAATAACACTTGTAATTATTATTTTAATTTATGAATTGCTATTGCTAAGTGGTTAAAATCAAATACTTATAAAGAAACATTTTATTTCATGAATATCGTTTGAAGGTTTGTAAAACATTTGTCAAATTAGATATTGAGGGTTTTAATAATTACAATGGATAATAAAATCTTTTAACTTGAAACAACTTTTTAAAATAAAGATAAACTAAGATATTTGAAATATTAAACTTTTTCAATATGTTTGAAGTCTTTCATAGTTGGTTTTCTTATGCATTTAATATTTTATTTTAATAAAAGAAAAGTTTTAATTTTTTGTGATTTTTGAACATTATGAAATGTTGGGATGTTACATCTACGCACACCCAAAGGCGACAAGCTCAGCTACGTGTTGCAGATTCATTTCACAGCAACCAATAACGTTGCAGAGTATGAACCTTTGCTTCACGAGTTGCATGTGGCAAACGACCTCGGCATCAAGAGAATCCTCTGTTATGGTGACTCAGATTTGGTCGCACAGCAAGTAAGCGGAACATGGGATGCGAAAAGCGCAACAATGGCGGCATACAGGGCCAAAGTTGATGAATTCGCCAAAAATTTCGTGGGATACAAAGTCCGGCATGTTCCAAGAGCTGAGAACGAGGCGGCAGCCACACTTGCCAGACTAGGGTCAGAACGCAAAAAGGTACCAAAGGATATTTTCCTGAAACATTTGCACAAGCCGTCCATTAAGGGTGCCGACTTGTTGGACCCCGATGCAGAAGAACCGGTAGAAGCGGCAAGTCTCGCTGTCTACTCGATACAGCTGGATTGGTGTAGCGTACCTGCACTTAAAATAAGGCAGATACTTGTGTATAGTGCAAATCCCTGGATCGATTTATTTGCACACACAGTTTACGATGTAATATCACAACAAAGCGTCAATTTTATTACATCGGTGATCCAAAATTACAAAATATTTGATACAAGTTGCATAGCATAAAGCTAGCATTGAAAAAGTACACAGCGGAAATACAATAGCAGTGAGTCTCTATAACTTTCATGCTGCCACAGGCGAAAACATGTTGGTTGCAGACTCGAAACCTTTAAACGAAACCTCACTCGTCATCTGATCAAATCTGCAATAAGAAAAATATTGCAACAACGTGGGTCAGATTCCATTAAAAATGGAGTCTGGCAAGTGACACTATGGTGGACACTTAATGGAATAACTCTAAAGCCTATATGCATATTTGGCTGTTAGAGTTCAAGGCTAATTTGCATAAAGCCAATTTTCCCTACTCTTTTGAAAACACTTTTCTTGAAATCAAGACGAGTAAATCTCATCTTCCCTTGTTCACCCATCAAGTTTTATTTCTGAAGTTGGAATGATGGAATCCTCCGTTGACGTCCGTGATCAGCTGCTCAAATTTTCCGTACCGGGGACACGGCTAAGTACTTAGTTTTACACTCTGCAGAGGTTGTGCACTTTCACCATTGTACCCATTCAACCCAAATTATCCTTTACACACCATTTGTGATAAGGAAAGGAGAGAATGAGACGAGATCTTTCAGAAGCATTTTCCCTCCCACTCTAGCTTGACCCGTTCCACCTAACATCCCCCTACATCTGCTTGTCAAGCCGGAGAGAGTCCACACAACATAATTGATCAAGCCAGAGCCCATATGGCAATGGCTGCACTAGAAGCAATCGTCACTCGGAGTTCTTCAGATTCCTCGGTTCCTGGGTGGCCATTCACAAGTGTACATACTCCAGGAACCATAGACATGGACCTGAGTAGCCACTCAACATAAACCATGCAACCACTTACCACCCAGGTGTTTCATTCTTAACTTAGTAGAATTTAGATTTTCACAAAACAACATTTGCATAGCATCAATAATTCTACTAAGTATTGCATAGGAACCTAGACACAGGTATAAGGGATTCTACACAGGTTTAGCATAGCAACAAATGCATATAAAAATACACTAAGTAATGCATATAGAAATAATAGGAAGTTTATGAGGTGTGCCACTTGCCTTTGAATGTTGTCGTTGTTCACAACTCTTTTCAACGATACTCGGGACTCTCCGTTCAATCTAACAGTATAGACAAGCAACAATACAACAGTCAACAGCAAGCACAACTCCACAATGCATACAAACACATACTAGATGAATAAATAAGTTGTATAAAACTTTCTAAGGAAAATATGTTTATGCATGATGTGCAAAATATTCCTAAGGCTAGAAATGCTTTTTCATGCCATGGAAATATTTTAAGTTTATGCAAGGCAATTAGGTTGGTCCCAAAAGGACTAAGGGCTAAGGTCGTAGGTTGAATAAAATATTTTGTTTTATATCATCTTGAATAAGCATTCTAATGGCTTAGTCTTGATGTGCAAAATACTTAGAGAAAATACTAAGTTATTTATTCGAGATGATCAACAATTATTATCAACTCTTTGTAAATTGGATATTCGCTAAAGTGAGAGAGACAGACACCCGGCCAGCCACTTAAATTGTGGAACAGGTCTCATGTACGTGGACATGTAAGGTTTGTTTCCAGGCCGCTTCATCTCACTATGCCGCTAGGATCCAACACACTTCAAGTGGGTAATAACATGATCAAAATTGTTTTAAGTCTTAAGTGAAAGACAAGATTAGGAAAGAGGGAAAAGATAGGAAGAAAGATGTAGTTGTCCTCCAGGCTTCATCTCCAGACTTGTAACTTTCTTCTGGATGATGTCTTGATTGAGTTCTTGGTAGTCTTGATGAATCTTCAGACTTGATGATTCTTGTATCCTCGAGGCAGGTCTTGGATTTACTTAGTCTTCATGAAGTCTAATAGGAGAAGAAGGGAGAAGAAGAAAGAGGAAGAAAGACTAAGAAAATATTTATGGTTGATCTTCATGAACTTCTTCTTGATTTTCTTCTAAGTGTTTCTTCTCCTTGAAGATACTTATGGAGTCTTGTTTGGCTAAGTCCTTCTTTGGTATTTCAGCTCCATGTTGAAAATTACTAAGTGTCTAAGTGTATAGCACTTTTCCCAAAATACTAAGTTTGAAAATAATCCTAACTTAGAGAAAATGGGGAGGAGTTTTCCTTATGGAAAATATAACTATAAAATATGCTATGCATGAAATGCAATTTTAAATCACAAGCAACATAACACTAATTTTTGTGAATTTTATAACATATGCATAAAGTTATAATTGCGATTTAATTAGTTTCTAATTTGCAAAACATAATAACAAGAAACATATAGATTAAAGTTTTATGTGTTTTATATTTTATAACACAATTTTCTTTATAGATGGTGTTAATAGCCAGAGGTGGTTTAATTATATTTAATGCAATTTGGTTTAATCAAAAATAATATTTCTATTAGTAGTTATGTTGAAAATATTCAAACTATTCAAATTAAATATATAACTATGAATTCATTCAAAAATTACTCAAAAATATTTTATAGCAGTGGCATTAATTTACAAATATTCTAAAGTTTCTAAAACAATTTTATTTGCAATTTTTGGATATATAGATTTAAAGTTATTACAAATATACTCAATTTCACCATTTGAAATTTGAATATTTTATACTAAGTCAAATTTGAATTTTTTCCGATCTGAAATAATCTACATGTCAAGAGCTTTCCAAAAATATAAAAATTATTGAATTTGGAGTTGTGGTTAAAAAGTTATAGATGGTTTAATTACAGGGACTAATCTGCAAATTTTCCAATTAAAATTAAAATAGAAAAATGTTTTACACGCTGGCGCTGACGTGGCTGCCACGCGGCGCTGACTGGATCTGACGAGGCACTGACTGGGCATCGACGTGGCTACTTCCTATTCGCCGATACCGTTTCGGAGGGCGATCTAATCTGGGCCGTAGGATTTGAATCGAACGGCAGAGAGGCGTGGACCGTACCTGGGCGGCAGGATCTCGCCGGAGTCGTGAGGGACGACGGCGCCGGCGTTCGGTCACGGACGGATTCGTCGCCACGGTGGTTTTCCGAACGCGCGGAGGGCGGCTTCCGACTCGGCGATCCAAAACAAGAAGAATGGCGGCGACGGCCAGATCCTCCTCTTCCTGGAACGCCGTGGACGAGAAGATGGAGGCTCGGCGGCTCCGGCGATTCGGTCCGAGCACGAGACACTCCGTTTGGCTGCGAAAGGAGACGAGGGAAGGGGTCAGGGGATGCGCACGGACGCGAGGGAGAGGTAGGAGGGCTCACGGGCAACGGGGAAGGCTCACCTCGCCGGGGAACAAAGAAAAACGGCGGCGGTAGCAATGGAGCTCCGGCGAGCTTTTCCGGCGGCCTGGCGGCGTCTTAGGGGCTAGGGTTTGGGGCAAAAGGAAGAGGAGAGCGCGGGGTTTATATAGGGCAGGAGGAGGGAACCAACCGCGCGTCGATCTCGCCGGATTTGGAGAGAAATCGGGGGCGGGATTTTCGGATGGAGGTTGAAGAAGATCGGCTGACGTCACCGCTGATGTCAGCAACTATTTTCTTTTTCTGATTTTATTTATTTAATTCATATCTTTTGATTTAAATGTCCAAATGATGTCAAATTAATTTCTAAAAATTTGTAAAAATAATCTCTTGCTGTTAAACCAGTTGTGGGTATGTTTTGAGAACTTTTTAAAATTAATAAATTTGAAATGTTGGTTTAATACAAAATTGATACTTAATATCAATTTTGAATTTATAACTTAATTAAATTTTCTTTTTGCTAAATAAAATTTGTAAAATACCCACATTCAAATATGTTTGAAGTAGAGTTATTAAAACTCATTTTACTGTAATTATTCATCTTTATTTTGGCATAAGAGTAGAATAACATAATATAAATATTTTTAAAGTAATAGAAATTATAATGGATTCAAGTTTTAATTCAATTTTATTTTGTGCACCATTAAGTTTTACATTATGATAAATCATTTGAAAACTTCATAACATCTTTGGAAAAGTTTTTAGATTTAATTCATTTCCTTATATAGAATATATTAATCATTTCATGCTTTGAAAATAAATGAATTACAGCATTGAAATTTTAATACCATGTTTTGAACTTAGTTGAGAGAATGTAAACCCTTTGGCAACTACACCAATTTTAATTAATTTGAAAATTTATGGATAGATATGGCTAAGTGGTTGAAATCAATTTCTTATAAGTAAATTATTTACTTAAAATAAAATGGATTGTAGTTTGTAAAATATTTGTCAAACTACATTTTTAGGTTTTTGAAATACAGAGGATAATAAAATGTTTAAACTGTGACATTTGAAATATTAAACTCTTTCAATAAGTTTGAAGTCTATCATAGTTGGTTTCCTTATGCATTTAATATTTTATTTTAATAAAAAGAAAAAGTTTTAAATTTTAGTGATTTTTGAATATTATAAAATGTTGGGATGTTTCAGACTACCACCCTTAAAAGGAATCTCGTCCCCGAGATTCGGAGAAGCTAGAAAGACAAAGCAAATGCTTGATTGATTCTGATAACTCGAGGTGTTTTGGGAAATGAATTTTCTGACATGGAAACTTGAAAACTTGGCAGCGAATGGTTTTTCTGATTAGGAGGATGAAACGAAAGATAGTTTGAGATCTCTGGGTTTAAGCGACTGGGTTTGAATTATCTAGGTGGCTACCACCCTTAAAAGAAATTTTTGTGGTCATTCTAGAAACTTTGTGTAATCTTGTTTATTCCTCTGATGTAGAGCGTACAAGTATTCAAAATACAATGGCATGTGGTGGATACAGAAAGTTTTTAGCACTCACGCTTTCCACTCGGTCCTTGGAGAGATTTATTCTTCTTCCACTCAGGGCAGCCACTGACATAGTGTCCTGTTGCTCCGCATCTGCGACATGTCGCGGGACTGTTGATTTTCTTGTGTGAGCGGGTAAGGCATTTCTCCTTCATCTTTACTGGGCACTTGTCAGCATAATGTCCTTTGCCTTTACATTTGTAGCAAATTACGTCACTTAAGTTCCTCTTCTTCTTTGGTGTTTCCAGGGCTAACAGTTCTTCCAAATCTTGTTTGTTATATTCTATCTCAATTAAAGAAGTCCAGTCTCGTTTGATGTGACAATTTCGAGCTAGGTGATCTACTTCACACGTATAGCAACACTTGGAGGTACTTTTGGATTTCTTCGGAAGTGACCTTACTCTTATTTCATTCTTCACCTTAGTATGACCCACAGTCTCATTTTGATGAAGATTTGGTTCAGTATCCTGACCAGTCCTTTTCTCTTTGCAGTCCCATGAATAATGTCCTAGTTCTCCACAGGTAAAACATGTTATATGGCTAGTATCTCTTTTGTGTTCCTCCTTGTTTTCTTGTACTTCCACATACTTCATGAGATTTTGTTGCATCCCCTTTTTGGCTTGCTGACTGACTTCTTGCACCACGGGGTAGAGTTGATGTTGAGTTGGAACGTGATTTTTTGCTTCACAAAAACAGCAAGACATCTGACTTGTGGGGCATTCCCTAACTGGATGTTCGGTATGACCATGGGGCCACTCATCAGTGCATTCTTGGGACGTATGACCTATCTCTCCACAGGTTTTGCATGCCTTTAGTTTGGTCATAAGGTTCCCTTCAAAATCACTATGGTTTTGATCAATCTTAGGCAGTTGCTCATTGATCATCTTCAACAGCTGACTCTGATTCTCTAATAATAGTCGCATAGTTGTATGCAAATCACTGGTGTTGGTATTGGGGTGAGACATCTGTTTGGTTTAGAAAACAATGAGTTGAATTATTTTTACTATGGAGGAATCCTAATTTAAGAAAACAAAACAAGGCAACCAATCTATAACATAATCAATCAACATCTAACAAACATCAAGCAACAAGGTTCACAACAAACAAACAATCTAGTATTGTCATATAGCCAAGTTGATATGATCAATACACTAACACGATATCGTCATTCTATTTTTGGTGGTGGTCAAATCTACCTCCTTCATGACTGCTTCGAGTTCTTGTTCAACTTTCTTGGATATCTTAGAAGTGTTGGTCGAAACCTGATTCTTCAGTGGTCTTCCATGCATGCAGAACTTCATGATTAATCGTAGCTTTTCCATATGAGCCAGCAGAATTCAGGCTTAGACTATAAGAACATGGTCATCTAGAAAAAGATAAGAGGTTTTTAGAAGGTTGATAATAGATGAGAATACGAGGAAGACATAGTGAAAAGATTTGTTTTTAGAAAAGTGAAGAAAATAGATTTTCAATCCTATGGTCAAACCTATTTCTATCCAAACCTAGGGTTTCGAACCTACAGGCAACACAGTGCTCTGATACCATCTGTAGCGTACCTGCACTTAAAATAAGGCAGATACCTGTGTATAGTGCAAATCCCTGGATCGATTCATTTGCACACACAGTTTACGATGTAATATCACAACAAAGCGTCAATTTTATTACATCGGTGATCCAGAATTACAAAATATTTGATACAAGTTGCATAGCATAAAGCTAGCATTGAAAAAGTACACAGGGGAAATACAATAGCAGTGAGTCTCTATAACTTCCATGCTGCCACAGGCGAAAACATGTTGGTTGCAGACTCGAAACCTTTAAACGAAACCTCACTCGTCATCTGATCAAATCTGCAATAAGAAAAATATTGCAACAACGTGGGTCAGATTCTATTAAAAATGGAGTCTGGCAAGTGACACTATGGTGGACACTTAATGGAATAACTCTAAAGCCTATATGCGTATTTGGCTGGTGGAGTTCAAGGCTAATTTGCATAAAGCCAATTTTTCCTACTCTTTTGAAAACACTTTTCTTGAAATCAAGACGAGTATGGCATGAAAACCATAAATCTCATCTTCCCTTGTTCACCCATCAAGTTTTATTTCTGAAGTTGGAATGATGGAATCCTCCGTTGACGTTCGTGATCAGCTGCTCAAATTGTCCGTACCGGGGACACGGCTAAGTACTTAGTTTTACACTCTGCAGAGGTTGTGCACTTTCACCATTGTACCCATTCAACCCAAATTATCCTTTACACACCATTTGTGATAAGGAAAGGAGAGAATGAGACGAGATCTTTCAGAAGCATTTTCCCTCCCACTCTGGCTTGACCCGTTCCACCTAACATCCCCCTACATCTGCTTGTCAAGCCGGAGAGAGTCCACGCAACATAATTGATCAAGCCAGAGCCCATATGGCAATGGCTGCACTGGAAGCAATCGTCACTCGGAGTTCTTCAGATTCCTCGGTTCCTGGGTGGCCATTCACAAGTGTACATACTCCAGGAACCATAGACATGGACCTGAGTAGCCACTCAACATAAACCATGCAACCACTTACCACCCAGGTGTTTCATTCTTAACTTAGTAGAATTTAGATTTTCACAAAACAACATTTGCATAGCATCAATAATTCTACTAAGTATTGCATAGGAACCTAGACACAGGTATAAGGGATTCTACACATGTTTAGCATAGCAACACATGCATATAAAAATACACTAAGTAATGCATATAGAAATAATAGGAAGTTTATGAGGTGTGCCACTTGCCTTTGAATGTTGTCGTTGTTCACAACTCTTTTCAACGATACTCGGGACTCTCCGTTCAATCTAACAGTATAGACAAGCAACAATACAACAGTCAACAGCAAGCACAACTCCACAATGCATACAAACACATACTAGATGAATAAATAAGTTGTATAAAACTTTCTAAGGAAAATATGTTTATGCATGATGTGCAAAATATTCCTAAGGCTAGAAATGCTTTTTCATGCCATGGAAATATTTTAAGTTTATGCAAGGCAATTAGGTTGGTCCCAAAAGGACTAAGGGCTAAGGTCGTAGGTTGAATAAAATATTTTGTTTTATATCATCTTGAATAAGCATTCTAATGGCTTAGTCTTGATGTGCAAAATACTTAGAGAAAATACTAAGTTATTTATTCGAGATGATCAACAATTATTATCAACTCTTTGTAAATTGGATATTCGCTAAAGTGAGAGAGACAGACACCCGGCCAGCCACTTAAATTGTGGAACAGGTCTCATGTACGTGGACATGTAAGGTTTGTTTCCAGGCCGCTTCATCTCACTATGCCGCTAGGATCCAACACACTTCAAGTGGGTAATAACATGATCAAAATTGTTTTAAGTCTTAAGTGAAAGACAAGATTAGGAAAGAGGGAAAAGATAGGAAGAAAGATGTAGTTGTCCTCCAGGCTTCATCTCCAGACTTGTAACTTTCTTCTGGATGATGTCTTGATTGAGTTCTTGGTAGTCTTGATGAATCTTCAGACTTGATGATTCTTGTATCCTCGAGGCAGGTCTTGGATTTACTTAGTCTTCATGAAGTCTAATAGGAGAAGAAGGGAGAAGAAGAAAGAGGAAGAAAGACTAAGAAAATATTTATGGTTGATCTTCATGAACTTCTTCTTGATTTTCTTCTAAGTGTTTCTTCTCCTTGAAGATACTTATGGAGTCTTGTTTGGCTAAGTCCTTCTTTGGTATTTCAGCTCCATGTTGAAAATTACTAAGTGTCTAAGTGTATAGCACTTTTCCCAAAATACTAAGTTTGAAAATAATCCTAACTTAGAGAAAATGGGGAGGAGTTTTCCTTATGGAAAATATAACTATAAAATATGCTATGCATGAAATGCAATTTTAAATCACAAGCAACATAACACTAATTTTTGTGAATTTTATAACATATGCATAAAGTTATAATTGCGATTTAATTAGTTTCTAATTTGCAAAACATAATAACAAGAAACATATAGATTAAAGTTTTATGTGTTTTATATTTTATAACACAATTTTCTTTATAGATGGTGTTAATAGCCAGAGGTGGTTTAATTATATTTAATGCAATTTGGTTTAATCAAAAATAATATTTCTATTAGTAGTTATGTTGAAAATATTCAAACTATTCAAATTAAATATATAACTATGAATTCATTCAAAAATTACTCAAAAATATTTTATAGCAGTGGCATTAATTTACAAATATTCTAAAGTTTCTAAAACAATTTTATTTGCAATTTTTGGATATATAGATTTAAAGTTATTACAAATATACTCAATTTCACCATTTGAAATTTGAATATTTTATACTAAGTCAAATTTGAATTTTTTCCGATCTGAAATAATCTACATGTCAAGAGCTTTCCAAAAATATAAAAATTATTGAATTTGGAGTTGTGGTTAAAAAGTTATAGATGGTTTAATTACAGGGACTAATCTGCAAATTTTCCAATTAAAATTAAAATAGAAAAATGTTTTACACGCTGGCGCTGACGTGGCTGCCACGCGGCGCTGACTGGATCTGACGAGGCACTGACTGGGCATCGACGTGGCTACTTCCTATTCGCCGATACCGTTTCGGAGGGCGATCTAATCTGGGCCGTAGGATTTGAATCGAACGGCAGAGAGGCGTGGACCGTACCTGGGCGGCAGGATCTCGCCGGAGTCGTGAGGGACGATGGCGCCGGCGTTCGATCACGGACGGATTCGTCGCCACGGTGGTTTTCCGAACGCGCGGAGGGCGGCTTCCGACTCGGCGATCCAAAACAAGAAGAATGGCGGCGACGGCCAGATCCTCCTCTTCCTGGAACGCCGTGGACGAGAAGATGGAGGCTCGGCGGCTCCGGCGATTCGGTCCGAGCACGAGACACTCCGTTTGGCTGCGAAAGGAGACGAGGGAAGGGGTCAGGGGATGCGCACGGACGCGAGGGAGAGGTAGGAGGGCTCACGGGCAACGGGGAAGGCTCACCTCGTCGGGGAACAAAGAAAAACGGCGGCGGTAGCAATGGAGCTCCGGCGAGCTTTTCCGGCGGCCTGGCGGCGTCTTAGGGGCTAGGGTTTGGGGCAAAAGGAAGAGGAGAGCGCGGGGTTTATATAGGGCAGGAGGAGGGAACCAACCGCGCGTCGATCTCACCGGATTTGGAGAGAAATCGGGGGCGGGATTTTCGGATGGAGATTGAAGAAGATCGGCTGACGTCACCGCTGACGTCAGCAACTATTTTCTTTTTCTGATTTTATTTATTTAATTCATATCTTTTTATTTAAATGTACAAATGATGTCAAATTAATTTCTACAAATTTGTAAAAATAATCTCTTGCTGTTAAACCAGTTGTGGGTATGTGTAACGCCCCGGGATTTATCCCCTTTTAATTTGGTGTGTTTTCTTTTTGCATCGACATGGCATCGCATAGCATTAATTTAATTTGTTGCATTTAAATTAAATTTCCATAATTAAATTCAAATGCATTTCAAATTAATTAAAAATTTGTTATTTTCAAATCTTTTAAAAATGTTAAAAACTAGTTTATTAAATTGTCTATTCAAAACTAAAAATATTTTGTAAAGATTTCGTATTCAAATTCCTTTTCGTTTTTGTTTTAAAAATATAAAACCGAAAATAAATAAAAAAAGGGAGAGAAATAAAGCCCAAGCCCATCTAACCAAACCCTAGGTTTTCCCCCAGAAATTTCTTCCCACCCCCTGCAATTTTTGCAGCCGCCCCCCTCCACTTCTCCCTTTTTCCTTTTCTCTTTTTTCCCCCTCCTTTCCTTTTTCTTTTTCTTCTATTCTTTTTTTTCTTCTCTTCTTCCTCCTTCCCGCACGAGCCGCACGGGAGGAAACGCAGCCCCAGCTCCCGAGCTCTTCCGACGACGTGCCGCCCGGCCTCCCCAGCTCCCCGAGCGCCCCGCGCCTCCCGCTCCGGCCGCCCGCGTCGCCCCGGCCCACGCCCACCGCCTACCGCGCCCGCAACGCCGCCGCCGCGCGCCGCTCCTCCTCCACCGTACGGCCTGCTTCTTCCGGCCGCGCCTCGCCCCCAGCGCCGCCGCGCCATCGGCGCCGCGCGTCGGGCACGCGCCGCCCCGGCCAGCGCCCGCAGCGCCGCCGTTGCGCCGTCCCCGCCCCCGGCCTCCTTCGCTCCGCCGCGCCCCATCCAGCGCGCGCGCCCTCCGGCCGCCGCCCGTTCCCCGCCGCCGCGCCTTGCTCCGCCGCCGGCCGGCCTCCTCCAGGCTCCGCCCCGCGCCTCCCGCTCGCACGCCTCTCGCGCCGCCGCCTGTGCGCTGCTCGCGGCCCGTGGCTGGCTGCCGCCGCCTCCTCCGCGCCGCCGCGCCGTCCGTGCTCCTGCCCGCCCTGCCGCCGCTGCGCGCACGCCTCTGCGCACCGCACGCCTCCGGCCCGCCGCCGCCGCCTCCTCGGGCGCCGTCCCGCGCCATGCCCGTCTCCGCCGCCTCCTCCTCCGTCGCTCGCCTCCGCGTGCACGCCGCCGCCGCCCCACGTCGCGTCGTCGCCCGGCGCCGCCATCCCCCGGCCACGGCAGTGCCCGGACCGCCTCCCCGACCTCCTCGCGTCCACCGCCCGCAAGGTGTTCGGTGGTTTGCCTGCAAGAACTTCGGCGTCGCTTTTGTGTCCGAGTTGTCCACCCATCGAGGTGTTGCCGAATGCGCGTGCGCGTGCCTCTTTCGGTGATGCGTTTCCGTGACCCCGTGTCCGTGTTGCGGTGCATGCCCCGTGTGCGCCTCCTTCCGGTGTCCAGTTGCCGTGCTCCTACGTGCCCGCACCCGTCAACGAGGATGAGCGAGTACGACTACCCGACCACTTCCACGACACCGACAAACGACGACGCCCCGGTCCCGCGACGACTACTTCCCCGACGGCAACTACTTCCTCTACGCACCGAAGACGACGGTTTCGGAACCTATCTCTCCAGATCCAACGTGCGGACCCAAACCCTAACCCTAAACCTATTTTATTAAATATCATCTATCTTGTGCATATCGCATCATAATTGCATGTTTTGCATCTCTTGGGTTTGCGGGTGTAGTAAATCACCTAATTAATAAATATGGAATGTGTGGGGAAAATCAATATATTTATTGCCCGATTCCATTTAAATTGACTAGATCATCCATGCCAATGTCTTGCCATGTTAACCAACATTTAATATGGCTGGTAAATAAATAACTTGCACCTAAATATTAATTGTCGGAATCCCGGTTCCGCTTAACTTGGATTAAGTGCATCTCGCATTGCATCTTGCCATATCATGCATCATTCTCATATGATCATGCTGGATCTTTGCCGTAGTTATAAAATGCATCTTTTACGCTTTCCAGTGTTTGTTGCTTCTTCGCGGATACCACGTTGAGATGTGTGAGCAACGACAAGATCTGCTTCCATGCGGGATTCCAGGCAAGCAAAGTTTGCTTGTTTACCTATACATTGTCTTTCATTCCTGCCGTTGATCTCTGCTACCCTAGTTATCGATTCTTGAACTGCGATCCCATCACATGTTTATCCTTCCGCCCATACAGCTTTATCCCCACAACCTAATAACCGTTGCATGTTTATCTGTTGGCCTTGCGAGTCGTAGCGCATGCTTAGAGTTGTTTGTGCGAGTCGTCTGTTGGTCTTATGTTTCATCTGCTTAGTATGATATATTATTCTACCTTAATAAAATGTTGTATTATATTGGGGTATTATAATTAAAAGATAAGGCACCAGGCGGAAAGCCTTGCGAGGTGCTTTGTTCTGCTCAGTGTCGACCTAGGAACTGAGATTTTGTCCTCGGATCCAATTTTGAGCGCACTAACCACTTGTGGGAGGCCCAATGGAGCCCCCCTCGACTTTGAACGGATCCGCAGCTCGTCCATGTGCCGCAAGTAGTTCGGGTTTTCCATTTGCTCATATGCATGTGCATGATGATGATGATGATGAGAGGGTATGTGATACGGGGGGTCATATAGGTGCGGTACGACACGAAGCGGACAGTTCCTACTGTGGTTTGAGCCGCATGGTGGCGTAGTCGCAAACTAATGAGTCCGCAATTGAGATTCGGCCGGACTCCTGACGCGGGTAACAACTCATATGGGTGGCACTTGGACTTGCTGTAGTGAAGGAATAAGTCGTGTTGAGAAGCCCTGATGCTTTCTTGGGTTGATCATGCGAGTATGGGTACAGTAGTGCACCCCTGCAGGGTATAATCTTATCGATGAGCCGTGTCCACGGTTATGGACGATTTTGGTGATGATGTTGGCTAACAAGATCTAGACAACTTGCACCTAATTAATGTTAATTAATTTGATTAGTAACATAGAATTACTTTCACAATATATTATAAATAAAAACTGTTCAATGTGTGAGTTTCCCGAATTGCTTCCTCATATTTGGTTGAGGGGGTTAATTCGAGAATGGGTTATGTTTGGTGTTAGTTGTAGATGTTTATCTTATGCGCTCTCTTATCTCTCTCTGATTAGATGGAAGTTGTAGCGTGTCTCTTTAGGTTGCTAGTGCTGCTGCCGCTAAGTCCACCTCCCCTATATTTTGGGAGATGGTGTAGAAAGTAGGCAAGTCGGTTTTGCTTGCCAGGGAGTGCCCTGACCCTCTTTTGGGATGTGCTTTATGTGCAGTCAACGGGTTTGAAGTCCGACGACGTTAGCTTGGGAATCCCTCCGGCTTGGCTGGGCAGGGATATGGCGCCATCGCTTATCTTCAGGACTCTTAGTCCAATTTGCCTCTTATCCGTAGTCGGATACTTTTTTGCTTCCGTTGTCATTTGTATCTTTATATTGTATCTTTTGTATCTTGACTCGTTCGAGTCGTTGTTGTATTTTATCTTCTGTTGTATTTGTGGATGTGTCGGAACTGTTGTAATGTTATCACAATTCCACCCACATAATGCGCATGTTTCGGCGTGCACATTATGTCTGGTGGGCGACCTAAAATCATTATTATGCGGATTTCGGCGGGAACGCTTAAATCTACATAGTACCGATTTTAGGGCGTCACAGTATGTTTTGAGTACTTTTTAAAATTAATAAATTTGAAATGTTGGTTTAATACAAAATTGATACTTAATATCAATTTTGTATTTATAACTTAATTAAATTTTCTTTTTGCTAAATAAAATTTGTAAAATACCCACATTCAAATATGTTTGAAGTAGAGTTATTAAAACTCATTTTACTGTAATTATTCATCTTTATTTTGGCATAAGAGTAGAATAACATAATATAAATATTTTTAAAGTAATAGAAATTATAATGGATTCAAGTTTTAATTCAATTTTATTTTGTGCACCATTAAGTTTTACATTATGATAAATCATTTGAAAACTTCATAACATCTTTGGAAAAGTTTTTAGATTTAATTCATTTCCTTATATAGAATATATTAATCATTTCATGCTTTGAAAATAAATGAATTACAGCATTGAAATTTTAATACCATGTTTTGAACTTAGTTGAGAGAATTTAAACCCTTTGGCAACTACACCAATTTTAATTAATTTGAAAATTTATGGATAGATAGGGCTAAGTGGTTGAAATCAATTTCTTATAAGTAAATTATTTACTTAAAATAAAATGGATTGTAGTTTGTAAAATATTTGTCAAACTACATTTTTAGGTTTTTGAAATACAGAGGATAATAAAATGTTTAAACTGTGACATTTGAAATATTAAACTCTTTCAGTAAGTTTGAAGTCTATCATGGTTGGTTTCCTTATGCATTTAATATTTTATTTTAATAAAAAGAAAAAGTTTTAAATTTTAGTGATTTTTGAATATTATAAAATGTTGGGATGTTACAATTGGACTGTCCCATAACTCGATTTTCTAATCGACAACAAGTTGCCGGAGGACGATGAGGTGTTAAAAAGGCAGATCATAAGGCGAGCCAAGGCATTCACAATAATCAAAGACGAGTTATATAAGCGAAGCACATGCGGTATCTATCAACGGTGCATACCGCCAGAAGAAGGCCAGGAAATTCAGAAGGACATACATGTTGGCACCTGCGGGCATCACGCTTCCACCATGTCCATCATGTCCAAAGCTTTCCGCCAAGGCTTCTACTGGCTTACCGCCAAATAAGACGCCGAGCACATCGTAAAAACATGCAAAGGCTGCCAATTGTACGCCTGCCAACCTCACATGCCTGCACAAGAGCTCAGGACAATTCCAATCACCTGGCCGTTCGCGGTCTGGGGCTTAGACATGGTTGGTCCCTTCAAGAAGGCACGTGGTGGTCGCTGTCGACAAGTTCACCAAATGGGTCGAGGCCAAGCCGATCAGCAAACTTGACGCACGAACAACCACCAATTTCCTCTGGGGAATTATCTCTCGGTTTGGAGTTCCACACAGCATTATCACTGATAATGGCATCAACCTATCTCAAGGCGACATGGAAGAATACTGCAGTGATCTAAGTATCCGGCTTGATTTGGCATCCGTGTCACACCCTCAATCTAATGGACAAGTAGAGCGTACAAACGGCTTAGTCCTCTCAGGACTTAAGCCCCGTCCCGAAGCTCCGTTACATAGGGCAGTCGGCGCTTGGGCAGAAGAGTTACAGTCTGTACTCTGGAGTTTGCGCACAACGCCAAACAGATCTACCGGCTACACTCTTTTCTTCTTAGTATATGGCGCGGAGTCGGTGCTACCTACCGACATGAAACACGATTCTCCAAGAGTTCAAGCCTACATCGAGCAAGACGTAGAAGGTGCAAGACAGGATAGCTTAGACCTGCTAGACAAAGAAAGAGACGTTGCTCTACATCGCTCCGCATTGTACCAGCAACAACTCCGCCGCTATCATAGCCGGAGAGTGCGGAAGCGTGTCTTCAGAACAGGTGACCTGGTTCTCCGCCTAATTCAAGACAGAAAAGGCTTGCACAAGTTATCCCCGCCATGGGAAGGACCGTTTATAGTCACAAAGGCATTGCTCAATGGTTCCTACTACCTAGCCGACATCCGCGATGAAGAGGAAAAGAAAAGGCGCAAGAAGGCGGCAGGAAGGAGAGGAACCAAGCGCAAAAGAGGCATTGACGACCCATTCGAACAAACAAGACGGCCTTGGAATATTGAGCAGCTGCGTCCTTTCTACACTTAGCAATTTATAATTGTAATAAGTTATATATGATTATGAAATAAAAGTCTATGGTTCCTCATCTGTGTTGAGAAGCATGCCATCTTTTGTCCTTTCTTGCAGTCATATATCCCCTATGTATCTAAGTTACCTATTTTCTAGCTCCGTGCAAAGGTTCAAACTGGTAGATACTTGCAGCTTTCGAGCCAACCCAAAGCAAAAATCAACCTTTTGCGCCGCCTAATTCCTTTGCTTCTGATTACTTATATGTGGTTCGCCTAGTAGTATATCTTTGGCACCAACATGTTGGCTTTGGTTTCTGATTCTAAACACATGGTTTAGCCCTGGTTGTTTCAGCTAAAGTTCCCGGCTGAGGTTCGCCAACATATAAACAGTCAAGCATATAAGTCAGGGTAAAATTAAGGCGGGCCAAATTAATAAGGAAAAATAAAACATGTTAGCTAGCTTCCCGCCTAGCAGAGCATCTCCAAAAGTATATACAAATATTACAAGTTGAGAGTGTTTTGTTTCAGGGGCAGGAAAAGGCAGGCTGTCAAGTCGGAAAGGAGACAGGCAAAGGCAACTATGGCTCGGGGGACGCCTATATCAGGCTTGGGGGCTAACAACTTCAGCCCCAGAGCTATCACTCCCCTCCGCCTCGGCCGTACCGGCAGCTCCATCTTCCCCAGCAGCAGGCACATGATGGCGCCGGTAGAAGATCAAAGTTTCAACCATGTCGGCAACACGCATGGCGAGCCGGCAACACTGTCCAACACAGCGGCCGGCTCGACCTCGTTGCCGTCTTCATAAGTAGACGGCATGCCTTCGGTGACGGCTTCTATCTCCGCCTCTGGGTAGTGCGCCATGAATAGTCCAAGCGCAGTCTTGGCACCACCCCGCGCTGTTGATTTCAGCGAGCTCTTGTGTAGCTTCGGGCTTGCTCCAGCATGCTGGGCACATCGCTGAACTCAGACGGCTCCTGGCTGCCGGAAGAGATGAAGAACTTGGCCGCAAACCGCTTGGACGCCGCCAATGTCTCGGTGATCAGCTCACCCAGACGCGCAAGGCGATCTAGGCGGGGGCTGACAACCTTGTCGTCGCCTAAGCCGGCAGCAACTGTATCAAAAATAAAATCGTCAGTTTGGCTCAGGCTAAACAAATTGATGACGGAAAATGAAGAGTGAGAAATTACCAAGGACCGGGTTATGTAAGGCAGACAGCTCAATCATATGAGCTGCCACCGCGTTCTCAGCAGTATGGGCGCGAGAAGTCTGCTTGGGTATTTCCTCGGCAGCCGCCTTCTCCGCCTCCGCCAATTTTTTGCGCAGGCTGTCCAGTTCTCCAGTAAGCTGGCTAGATTCCTGCGCAAACTTCAGCTGCTGGGCCTCCATCTCCTTCTGGTGCTTCTCCTTCATCGCCAAGTTTGCAGCCGCCAAATCGGAAGCTTCATTCATAACAGCTTGCATATCAGTGGACGCCTTCAATATATCTTGGGCGTGATCTAGCAATTCTACAATATGGATTCACTAGCTAAATGATTGGCGGCAACAAAAATTGAAAGATGACAGAAGGCAAAAAGAATAATTCTACCTTCGTCATTTTTGCGGGCCGCCTCCAACTCGGCAATCCGCAAGTCCTTGGCTTCGCAATCCTTCTTCAGATCGTGGCACCGCTGGTTTATCTCAAACCGGGAAGAGATAAGCTCAACGTTGGCGGACAGGAGGCCCTGCATACAAGGAAAAAGGCATATAGCATATAGTCAAAAAACCACTAAGCCGGCGATCAATGATTTTGACCTGCCATCTAAGTGCTCGGGGGGAAGACTATGTATATGCCACGAAGTTAGAAAAACTTACAGGCATGTCGCCCTCCAAATCGGCAAAGGCCTAGGAGGCAAAGTTGGCGAAAGCCAGGGTGGATTCCTTGGCCTCCTTAAAAGTGGACCAAGGATCCCTAACTCTGCCGCCTCCTGCAGCCGGGGCTGCCCTCTGCATCCCGCAGGCAACCGCCTCCAGCAGCTCCTCCTTGGCGGCACGAGATTGGACGACTTCATTGGCCGTAGCCTCAGCCGATGGTAGGGGAATGCTGGTTGCGCGACTAGCGGAGGAGGTCCTTGGCGGCGGACCGGAAGTCGGAGCCTGGGGCTGGCGGCGAGCATCGCTCATAAAGCTGCCAGCCCGGGGCTGGGGAGTTGGCAGCATGGAAGCGGGCGAGCTACCTTGAGGCCGCTTTCCCCCGGAAAGGAGCCTCGACGGCAACCTGGAAGTTGCCACCCGTTCTCTGTCAATAAAGCAAGCACAACCAGATGAATGCAAGTAATAGAGGAATTCGACGACTATTTAAGGCGGAAATGAGTATCTTCGGGGGATGTTAATCCCCGCGTTCTCGTCGAGATCGACGAGCACCGGCTCTGTAGCCTCTGCGGTCCGTTTCTTCCTCTCGGCATTCACCGTAGAGGAAGCAGCGCCGGACGCCTTGCGCTTCTTGGTCTTCCCGGCTTCCGACTCGTAGAAGTCGGGAGCTAGGTCATCCTCCCCTAGGGCAGAGAACTGAGAAAGAAGGCAAGTGTTAATAGGACTCCTTTAAGCCGGCAAAGGCCGTCAAAGCAGGGTAATAAGCAGGATATCTACGTCAAGGGGAGGGTTGTCGTGGGTGTGCATGGGCACGCCTTCCGCCGCCTTCACCATCCCTGATTTGACAAGGCTGCGAAGTCGGAACGCCAGGTCGGCGGCTGGTAACCCCTCTTCGCTTACGCGAAGAGAAGATGTGGCAGTAGGCGAATACTGACACATCTTGTGCGGGCTGTACCGCAGGGGCAGTATCTGCCGCTAAGCCAGTAGATGACGATATCCACCCCATCCAGCAAGGGGGGAGCCATCGCCCGGGTGAGGAACTCGATCCGCCTTTGAATAAGGCGGAGTTCCTCCGTCAACTTGGGACCGCCTCGTCCCAACATGGCCTGGGCATAGGCGGCGCATTGACAAAGTCCGGGACGCCAAATTGGCGCCCCGGTGCTGCCATGTCTTGGCAGTAGAAGAAGGTGGATGTCCAGCCCTTGACAGATTCGATGTATGGTATCTTGGGATACCATTGGCGTCCCTGGCGGCAGTTGAAGGTGACGCTGCCGCAGGTCGCCAATCCGTCGTCCGGCATAGTCTGGCGCCGGCAACGAAAGCAATATTTGAAGAAGTCTAAACTAGGCCTAATGCCTAGATAGCCCTCGAACAGAGCTGTGAAGCCGGCTAAGACTAGTATGCTATTGGGCGCTATATTATGGGGCTGGAGTCCGTAGTGATCTAACACCTCGCTAAAGAAGGCGGAAGGCGGCAAGGCCATTCCCCTAACTAAGTGGGAGGAGAGGATTACCCGCTCCCCGGCTTTCGGAGCCGGGATGACGTCCCTGAAGGAGGATCTCCATTGGCAGTCCTCCCGAGTCGGGAGGTACCGACGGCCTCCAAGTCTTAGAGTGCTTCTTCGTCGACGATGGAGGGAAGCCAATAGCGCGACCCAAGGTCGGCTGCTTCCTCCTCCTCGTCGGCGGGTGCGCCTCTCGCCGCCGCCGCCGCGGCAGAAGATGAAGTAGCCGAAGAGGCCGCCGCCCGGGCGCGTGCGGTGGGAGTCAGAGAGGCGACGGTGGCGACATTGCCCGTCGCCGCCGCCGCGAGGCGCGACGCTGCGCCACCCATCGCCGCCGCGTAGGTGGTCTCGGCCGCGAGGCCACTGAACGCCGTAGAAGGGGTGTTCTGGCCGGTGGACATCGCTGTACGCGAAGGTCACCGGAGAAGGATGCTCGCCGGAGTTCGCTCGGTGAAGAGGGCAGGACAGAGGAGAGCAGGAGAAAGGGTGAAAAATGAACCGCTCGGCTCCCTATTTATAGGTCCAGGCGTTGCTTCCTCTGCAACGGCGTTGCTAGTCAGACACGTGTCCAACATCCGCTGCAACGCATGATCGCACGATCTCCACGCCTCCTCTTTTCCCGCGATTTGCAATCATGACGTGACTTTCGCTTCGGCTGGTTTAAAATGTCGTGAGCCGCCTGGCGATGTCAGTCAGAAATATGTTTGGCTCGCCGTCAAAGATTAAGCTTTCTTGTGAAGCTGTTCGGCAAAGTCTCGTTTAGCCGTATTTTCCCATGTTGGATAAAGGCGGCCGTGTGCCAACATTGGGGTACACGCGCCCCCGTTGTTTTTCAGAATGGTTCAAGTCCTGCAGCCGCCAACATTGACAAATGAAGTATCAAGAAGAAGAAGCCGGCGCCTGGAGAACTTCAACCTTTCTGGGGGCTAATGTTGGGGATATATCAACTAGGGGTATCTCCAACATGGATCAATCCGGCTAGTCCAGGGTGGCCCAAGGGTGGTAAGGCTGAAGCCTGCCGGGCGGCCCAGATAGCTTATGTACAAGGAAGTAGGCGGACGGTTCAAGGAAGGTGGAAGGCCAAAGCCCATCAAGCCACCAAGCCCAAGACAGAAGGCGGCGATTAAGCCGGCTAGGTCTAGTACTCTGATTACTTACCGGACAAGTATTTGCCTTGTATCATGGGGTCTGGCCGCCTATATAAGCCAGCCAACAGGAAGCCTTTAGGGCACGCAGACAAACGCCTCTATACGCGTCAAACCCATTGTGACCTGTTCACGGCTATTGCCTTATAGTGAATTATAGCAGCACGTAGGATCTCGCCACCGCTGCGGGATGTGAAGCTGGGTAACTCGCCGTGTTCAATCCCGACCTCGACGACACCAACCTTCTTCCCCACAATCCATACGTAGGCTAGAGGACCCCCGTCTCCTATCAATTATGCCGATACCACGACATCGACTTGGCTGTAGGGGTGGGCATCATGAGTAACTGGTACGCTCGACTGATTTCCCTCGATGACGGCAACCTCGGTACCCACGACAGCTTGGAGCATCTTCAAGGCAGAAGTCTCTGGAGTGGGTTGCAGAGAGGCAATGGGCTTGTGCTTCTTGATCAAAGTGGTACCAGCAGCAGAGGGAGAGCTCTTGGACAAACTGGTGATTGTTCCTTTGCTTGGAGGCGCTGGCGGTTTCTGGAGCACCTGCTTCTTTTTCGGTGGAAGAGCGGCCGAGCTCGGCGGGACTGTCGGAGCCTTGGTTGGTCGAGGTACCAACAAGGGGGCAGACTTATCCGTTTGGGTCGTGGGGACTTTCTTTGGAGGCGCAGCGGGCAAAGAAGAAGGGCCAGAGGTCGGCGCGATGGCCGGGCCCGATTTGTATAATGTTGGGGGAGTAGGAGGCAAGTCGGTGGAAGGAGTGGAGCGCGGAGGCGAGTCGGCCACAAGAATAGTGTCTGAGATCCCCGTAGTGTCCCGAGCGGCAGAGGCCGATGGGGGTGCGCCCGAGTCAAGTTCAAGAGCGGCCCTGCGTAAATCGCATTAAGTAAAGGTTAAGTCGGGAATAAGCTATGTTGGTCAGAGGTGGATCAGATATTTACCCAGCGGAAGTCGGAGGTTTCTTCCTTGGAGGCTTCTTGCTCTGGACCTTGGACCTCTTGGACACTGGCGCAATGCCTTCTTGGTCGGTAGAACTGGAGGTATTGGCGGCGGTGCACTTGCGCATAGCTCCCGAGGTAGCTGGTGTCGAGGAAGTCGGGTAAGCATAGGCTAGGGGAGTAGCGGCAATAATCTCAAGCATCACACAGTCGTCATCATCTGACAAATCTTGTAACACGGAGTGGGATGGAGGCTTACCCGCGGTGGCGGCGCGAGGTAGTGGAATGGGCATATTGTCTTCGTCATCCGGATCCTCCGTCATAGGAGCTTCCGGAGGGGGGAAGTCATCCTTCCAGTGGCCCTCGTTGACCTCGGCAGCCTCCTCCTTCTAACGCTCGAAGCGCTGAACAAGATTGAAGAAATCAGCAAGGAAATATAAAAGGCAGGCAACCGACACAAGGTTAACCGAGATAAGCGGTATGTCGGAGCTGGCGTAGAAGAACTTACTTGTGGCGGAGGATTGTCCCGGTCGTGGGGAACCATGCCCCACTCCCAATCATCGCCCATCTCGGTGGTCGCGATAGCTCGGACACGGCCGTGGACGGAGGCTTTGGTCAGCTCGAGCGGGCTAACCCGGGTTGGCTCGTACGGGCCACTCATATGGCAAATCTTGCGCGCCCGGCTTGGAGGGGACAAACTCGGCAAACGATGAAGGTCCGCAGGAGATCATCGGCAGTAAGCTTGTCCTTGATGGTGAGGAGATGCTTGTGGATCAAATTGATCTCCCCGACATTGTCCTTGGGATCCAGAGGCCAGTTGAGTTTAGCAGTGGGAGGATCGATCTTGAACTCGGGAAGGTCAATATAGTCCACCGGAGTGGACTCTTCCGCGGGCGCCGGGTTGCGCACGTAGAAGAAGCTCTTCTGCCACTTTCGGCAGGACTCTAGCCCAAGGATCATGGGGAAGGGAACGAGCTTCCTCACTGTCACTGTGGCGGCGCCGCACGCGGTCATCTCCTTCTCCTTAACCCCTGGGTTCGGAATACTCTGTTTCTGCAGCTGGAAATATTTGGCCCACAAGTTCACCATGGGCCAAATTCCGAGGTAGGCCTCGCCGAAAGAAACAAAGGCGGAAAGAGAGGTGATGGAATTGGCTGGGAGATGATGGGGCTGGAGTCCAAAAGTATCTAGGAAGTTGCAAAAAAAACGGTTGGTCGGGAGGCCAAAGCCGTGCTCGAAATGGGACACCCGCTCCCCTTCCCGAGGTTCGGGTTCAAGCTCCTCCTTGGGTAGCCGACACTTAACTTGATCCGGAAGACGCTGGGACCAACGTAACCAATCAAGGTCGGCCTTGATGGTCTCAGAACCTTCCCAGCCACCCTGAATCCCTTCGGCGGCCATGTCGGAGGACTCTGAGTGTTGGGCTGAGGACATTCCGGGGAAAACCTGTCAAGATAAAACGTCCGAGTTAAAATTACCGACATACCAAAGGTGGGATCAAGCCAACATATAAAAGGGAACGATTAACTCGGGCAGAAACAAAGTCATGTCGGGCGGATATAAAACGGAAGATCTAGGGCAACCATATAAATCAGTATAAATGGGTGAATAAAATGCTTTGCGGAAGTCAAACCGCAACCCTAGCAGTGTCAAACTCCTCCAATGCCTAAGATTTGGACAGGAGTTGGGGATCGACGAAAGCGCAAGTTAAAATAGCACCAATACCCTATCGTTTCACGGGTATAAGATCCTAATTGCTCCTAGGCACGGGAGGGAAACAAAGAACACCGGTGGCGGGGATGAACTACCGTGGGCACGATCCAGAACTGAGGAAATGATAGGGAATGCTTACCGAAGAACGAGTGCGTGCGAGGAAATCGCGCGGCGGAGGAAGCGAGGAAGATGGGTGTCCTCCAATGGGGAACGGCGAGGATGCTCGTCGGCGGTCACGGGCGCAAGACGCGTACGGCGGCGTAGTGCGGTGGGCAAAGGGAGCAGAGAAGGCAAGAAGGAACAAGGGAAGTGGAGAAGAAAGAGGTAGTGGGATAACCGTGGCCTATTTATGGGGGGAACGAAACGGCAGTTGCCGATTTTCCCGCCCTGGAACCGTTTCAAGTGAGTGGGGTCGTTTGTGGAGAGTGGGTCGGTTGAAATTCATGTTCACTATATAAACGGCCACACAGAAGGCCATAGGAGCCCAACGGCTAGGCGGCGTGATCCGGTGTGCCGGCAAAGCCGGGAACCGAGGCGGCACCCCAAAGTCCAAAGTACTCGAGTGCCTGGAGGATTTGACATCCGGTGGGTCCCGTGGATTCTTGTGCAGGACGGCCTGTCAGTGGAATAAAATAGTAAACCGGAGAAAGGGCGAGCTCGTGATGACAGGTGGAGCGAAGAGATCTTCGAGAAAAGATTCGGGTATATCGAAAAAACATAGGTCGGGCAAGACAAGTCGGTGCGATCTACCGGTAACTCGGCAGGATGAATTCGGGTAACCTTTGTCGGAGTGACAAGTGTAAGTCGGGAAACTTCACTGCCCGACAGGGCAATGTCGGGCTCAGAGAGTAAGGAGTGTTTGTGTTTTAACCTAGTCCAGCCCACCATTTGGGGATGACAGACTACACCAGCTTCGGGGACAAGTGTCGGGGGGCTACCCTCGGGTAGGGTAAAGTCCGGGCCAGATGGCCCCATTATCTGACAAAGTGACCTTAGGCCAGCTCCAAAAGTCACTTGACCCTTTGTGCAGCAATAGGTTCGCCCTTGAGGCAGAGCAGGAGGTGACCTTTGAGGTGTCAGTAGAGCCGACCTTTGGGGCAGGCAAGGGACTGGTCGAAGCACTATAATAGACCCATAGTCCTTCATCCTCACCCAAGCAGCGGCAGGGAGTTTTCCTAAGCACCAGCTTCTCGAAGATGTCTTCGGTAGCAAGACTAAGACATCTTCGAGTAGCTGGGCCTAGGGCTACTCACTCAGATCATACTAGAACTACAAGAGGGATAGAGGCAAATTCAGGGAGTTCTTCTGAGAACTAGTTTCTCGAAGATGTCTTTGGGAGCAAACCAAAGACATCTTTGAGGAACTAGGCTCAGGACTGCTCACTCGGAAACAGAAGGAAGTAAGGATAGGAGAGGCCGGGAGCGGGAGAGGCCGAACCGACTTACCCGTATGCCAGAAATGATCGATACTCGTGGGCTGACTTACACTTAAGCCGGCTTAACTAGCCCGACATTCCCATGTCGGCACCTTTGATTTGTTCCTTGTGCGTAGGCGGGAAGAATCGGCTTACTCCTGGTTGAACTCGGAGGAGGTCCCCGACAGTACGAGCCCGGCACAGGACTGCCGGGGTACAGAGGACAATCTGGTCCGTATGGGTCGGGTTAAGAAAGATACTCCGACATACTTTGAGTGGGAAAGAAGTCAAGGGGAAGGACAATCATATCTCTGACATGGAAGCTAAGTCACATCCCGGCTGACACGGAAGCGGAATAGAAGGCGAAGTACCACACGGACGTGACTATTCCACTGTAGCACAGACATGCTGACAGGGGGCACGATATGGAGAAGCCTAGTCTTGTCTCTGACACGAAGACCATCATCAACTAGCTCGGCCCGACCAGGACTAGGTCATGACGACCTGAAAGAGGCTACTCGGGTAGCTCGGCGGCTAGGTCGGGTAGGCCACGTCGGCACTACCGTTAACTCGGGGTCGCTGCCAAGTGGACCCGGGGAACTTAGGGTTTTCAGTCAACCCGGCCAGAACTCTATAAATAGCACCATAACTCCTCCTGCGTGAGGGAAGTCCACATTCTGTTAGAAACTTATTGCTCTGAGTTCTACTCTCTCCCACCCTATAGCACTTAGGGTTCTTGGAGGAAACAGCTCAAGGAGCAACTTTGTAACCACTGTTATTCACATATACGAGAGAAGCAAGGGCAGGAGTAGGGGTGTTACCTCCCCACGAGGGCCCCCAGCCTGGGTACATAGGGGTGTTTGTGTGTGTTGTTTCGAGTTTCTCCGGTGTTGATTGTTTTCTTTGTGTTCTTGTGAGTTCTTGAGCTCGCACTCGCATGTCTCGCGGCATGCAAGCCCTCCGCGGATCCCCCTGCGCACGTCCGGCCCCCAACTTTAGCCACCCCGTGGCATATGCCGTGACACCACCACGACAGTAGTATATACATAAGGCACATTTAATGTTACAATCTCCTTTTCCTCTAACCCAATCATGTTCACAATCTACTTGATTCATCATTTCAACTCTTAATCCTGCTAAATGATCTATTAAATCTATCTCATCTTCGCTTGACTCATATTCTGGGGTCTCATTTTCTAGTTCATCTGTTTCTATGATTGAATATATTGACTCATCATCTTTTATTCCATCATCACAAACTAATATATTCTCATTAACACTATCAATGATTAACACCCTTTCTTGCTCTTCGTATTTACTAGAATACCTCTTTTGGTTCTTATTAGGGCAAGTTTTACATAGATGATCAGGTGAATTACATATAAAACATCTACAAGTTTTATCATAAGATTTTCTTGGGTTATATCTTCTAACATTTTGCTAGTGTAAAAATGGGGCTCTATTATCTGACCTTCTTAGAAAATACCTTTTCTTTGTTCTAAAATTCTTATTATCTGTTCTTTGAGGCTTATAGTATTTTTTGCTTCTATACCTATCTTCTCCATATGTTAATGGTATTCGTACAATGTTACTGCAGAAATTATAATCCATTTTTTTCATAAACCTTTGTGCTTGTATACTAGTACATTCCTTTCTTAAATGTTTAAATATGAATGTTATGGCTTGGTAAATATTTACTACACGCCCTACTGATTCTTTCTTATATTTCTCATATATTATAGATCCTAGAGGATCTAGTAATTTGTTTAAATATCTTTCAACTACTCCTACATTATATCCTTGCTTTGCAGTGGTGGCATTATATAAATAATGTTGAGAAAATTCCTTTATACCTTTCCAACTAGTTAATGTTAATTTTTCTATTTCTCTCAACCTTTCATTTTGTTAAACTGTATTTCCTAATTCAGGATCTTCAGCTATAATCATGTTTGATATGACATTTGCAAAATTATTAGGATTACTTCCGGCTCTTTTTAGTTCTTCATAAATATTAGGTTATTTCAACCCATTCTTCCCATAAAACTTTAACAGATTCTCCTAGAAATGTCTTGAGGTATGTAAGCATATCTTCTACCTTGTTGCTTATGCTATACTGATTTTGTATATATTTCTGGACTATTAAGCCTTTCCATATGCTAAGTATATTTGGCCAATCTACTGGGTCATGAGTTGCTAAGTTTAGAATTGCGCCATCATTCCTAGTATTTTGGAATTGTACTGGTTTTTCAAAGTCTCTTTTGCTACCCATGTGTCTGTATTGTCGCGAAATATATGTGGGTTGGAAATCTTCTTTTTCTGGAGGCCATTGTCCAGCTGCCCTGGTTGGTCTTTCTCTTTCTCCTCCTGTTTTTACTGAGATTTCACCAAATACTCTTTTTCTTTTACTGCTTTCCATTTCCATGGCTTCCATTGCATTATCTAAATTTTGCAATCCTATCTCATCTAATGAATTTAGAAAATAACTGTTTTCTTCAGAGTTATCACAGGCTTCATTTTCTGACCAAAATTCTTTCATTAATTCTTCTTCTTCATAACTTTTTGTTAGTATTTTGTTAGTTATATCACATTGCTCTTCTTCGCATAATTCTTTATTTTTACTGCTCTGAGTAGCATCATTGTTTTTATTTTTATCAATATATTTTGTCTCTATGCTATTATTTACCATATTTGAGCTACTAGTAACTGATTTTTTCTCGTTTTTTAGTTTCTTTAACCTTGCAATCTCTCTAATAAAAAACAATTGCTTTTCCCTAATCTTAGGCCAATCTTTTATCATGGAATTATTATGTTCCCACTCTATATGTTTTAACTTCATTTCCCAATGATTTGTATCTTCATCTAAATCGGATTTCTCCATGCATTCAGTTGTACCCTTATTCTTGTTATCATTATATTCTGAATCTGAGGCGAAAGATTCTACATCGTCTATGGTTGCAGCTTTTTAATCTGTGAACCTTATGCTACTGCTTCCTTCCCAATTTTGATAGCTTATATAGTTATTGGGCTGTTTTAATTCTTTCTTCTCTATTAGTTCGCTTATATTCCATTCCTCTCCTGCTCTTTCTTCAGAACTAATTTTAAGAGGACTCATAAATCTTATGCCTTTTGATTGCATGCTTTCAATTACGTCATCTACATTTACTCTATATATAGAGCTGCTTTTGTTGGACAATCTTCCTATAAATGCTATGCTTACCAGCAAATTTGTTCCCTTCAAATCTTTATATCCCTTAGACTGGAACCCAAAGCTCATTTTCTCAATAAATTCCTTTACAGGCATCATTAAGTCTGGGGCTATATAGGTTATAAGTTTATTTTCCTTCATGTCTCCTTCCATGAATCCTAATGCTGCTTTATCTATTGATCCCCATCTTTTGTCTAATAATGTTATTAATACTTTTGCTCCTAATTTCTTTCTTGTCATTCCTTTTACACCTATGATGTACATACCTTGGTGGATATATTTATACCCACAATATTTGAGATCATTTTCTATGTTCTTGCTCACAATTCATTATTCTACAGGACGTGTTAAGACACTTAGTTCTACTTCTCTAGATATTCTATATAGACTACTTCTGCTCTCAAACATTCCCATATGATATACATGTTGTGGTTTTATTTTTCTTAGCGTATCTTTTTGATATCTTTCTAAATCACTCTGCAAATCTATGACTTCTTCTAAACTATCAATGTCATCTGTGTTGCTGCATGACATTCTATGCATCATTGTTAGAGGTCTTGAATCTTGCCTAATTAATTGGAGGGTTTTTACTCTTCTATTTTTAGATATGTCCATTTTTCGGAATTAATATTCCTTGGTAAGGCTAATATTCTGGACGAAGCTAAAATAATTTCCTTGTTGCTTTGTACACCTTTTTAGCTTTTCTAAGATCTAAACTAATAGTTGCAGGATTGTGTTATGTTGTCTTATTAATATTTTGGAATCTTCTTTGGTGAATCTTGACTAGAAAATCCTATTGCAGGTGTTAGATTTTTTCTACTTCTTTTAATGCTTGATTATATTCGGTCATAAATTATGAGAGGATCAAGGTTTTTACCTCTTGAACCAACGCTTTGATTTCGAGTATATCTTGCCTTGTTTGTGGGCTTGGTAGAGAATCTTTGCTTTTATTTTTTCCGATTGATAGAACCTCTTCCTTAATGTAATCATTATTCTTGCAAATTGTATTCTGTCTTGATTTTGCTTCCTCTAGTTTATGAAAAATTAAATCAACTTTATTATTCAGCAAAGTATACTTTTCTATATGTTTTTGATATTCTTGAAATAAACTTTCAAATTTTTGATCTAAAATGTCTTGTCTTTTCCCCCAAGATATGAAGGAGTTATATATTAAATCAACTATAATATTCAACTGGCTATGCGTAGTATGCCAAGTATGTTCTTCAGAAGGATTTATTCTGCACCTTATATTAGTATGATCTTTGGTTTCTATTACTTTACCTTCGCTAACTTCTAAATTTAAATACTTTAACCTTTCAATGATTAAACCTAGCTCTGATACCAACGATATATAAGGATATAATTTTTAAATGCACAGGAAATATTCAGATGATACGTTTAAGTATGCACTAGAAATATTCAGATGATACAGTAGATATGTATAAAATTTTAATATTACTGGTTGAATTATTTTAATATTAATAATAATATTTTTCTTCTTGCAGGATCTTTTTTGGGCTGGCGAGGCCAACGAGCTACCGGTGGGTTTGTGTAGTTGTAAAAGTCCTACTCAGTACTCACCGTACTTTCCGCTATATTGCTTCACGAGTAGCTAAGTTTCTTTCCCTGGATATATTTAGACAGGTTTATATGGGTGTTTTCTTATCGTCTTCCCAGGCAGTTCCACCCAGAGGGAACACTTCTCTACGGCTACAAGGTTCTCATTTCAACGCCACACGGCTTAACAGAGAACTACACGCAGAGGTTTCTCCTATAGGATCCCTAGCATAAGAACTCACCCGTATAAACACGCTAATACGACTGAGGGAAAAAACAAAACTACTTCATTTCCACAATATAACATCCATTACGGTTTTCCCTTTCGGGAACCCCCAAAGGGTTTCCACAATATTAAAAAAATTCCAACATATGATCATGAAGCTATAAAGGAAGCCCACGTAGACAACAAGCCTATAAAGCCTACAACATAGGCGTATGAGTTCCAACATATGATCATGAAGCTATGAAGCTATAAAGGAAGCCTACATAGACTACAAGCCTATAAAAGCCTACAACATAGGTACATGATTAGCGTGAAGAAAGAAGTGAAAGAAGAGGAGAATTATTGAGGAGCTCTCGTGAAGGGCTGCTCCCTTGGCTATAAATAGAGCCTCCCGCAGCGAAGCAAGACACAAGCAACACCAGCACCAGCATTCCATCCCGAGCAGAGAGCATAGTGTTCCAGCTTACTCACTTCTTAGTAGTAGTAGTTCTTCCTCCAGTGTAATAAAATTCCAGTGTAAATTAGAGAGTGTAAGAGGGAATGTCACAGGCAGTTAATCTCCCCTCTCTGTGTGTAAACCCTTCGGGGGTTCCCGAAAGGGAAAACCGTAATGGATGTTATATTGTGGAAATGAAGTAGTTCTGTTTTTTCCTCGGTCTGTTTAGCGTGTTTATACGGGTGAGTTCTTATGCTAGGGATCCTATAGGAGAAACCTCTACGTGTAGTTCTCTGTTAAGTCGTGTGGCGTTGAAATGAGAACCTTGTAGCCGTAGAGAAGTGTTCCCTCTGGGTGGAACTGCCTGCAAAGACGATAAGAAAACACCCATATAAACCTGTCTAAATATATCCAGGGAAAGAAACCTAGCTACTCCTGAAACAATATAGCGGAAAGTACGGTGAGTACTGAGTAGGACTTTTACAGCTGCACAAACCCACTGGTAGCTCCTTGGCCTCGCCATCCCAAAAAATATCCTGCAAGAAAAAAATATTAATATTAATATTAAAATAATTCAAACAGTAATATTAAAATTTTATACATATCTATTGTATCATCTGAATATTTCTAGTGCATACTTCATCGTATCATCTGAATATTTCCTGTGCATTTAATAATCATATTTTATATATCGTGCCTGTGACCTTCCCTTTTACACTCTCTAGTTTACACTGGAATTTTATTACACTGGAGGAGGAATTACTACTACTGAGCAGCGAGTAAGCTGGTACACTACGCTCTCTGCTCGGGATAGAATGCTGGTGCTGCTTGTGTCTTGCTTCGCTGCGGGAGGCTCTATTTATATCCAAGGGAGCAGCCCTTCACGAAAACTCCTCAATAATTCTCCTCTTCTTTCACTTCTTTCTTCACACTAATCATGCGCCTATGTTGTAGGCTTTTATAGGCTTGTAGTCTATGTAGTCTTCCTTTATAGCTTTATAGCTTCATGATCATATGTTTGTAATCATACGGCTATGTTGTAGGCTTTATAAGCTTATAGTCTATGTAGACTTCCTTTATAGCTTCATAGCTTCATGATCATATGTTGGAATTTATATATATATATAGGGATTTGCTGCCTATGGTGGTAGTTGTGCATGCCTTTTTAACCCTTAGATGTTGTGTGGTGATTCGTGCTGCCGTTTAGCTGATATTCACGTCCGTTTCACCACACACGGTCTGGTTTTTCTTTGTTCCCCTCTGTTTCAGCAAAAAGAACCAATCTACTTCTCCTCTTACAAAAAACAACACAATATGCACCGTGGGCTAAAAAACAGTTTTCAACTCTTCCCCGTGTTATCAACTTGTTTTGTTTAATTTGATCACTCATACGTTGATTTATTTTCTTCAATAAATCATGAGCTCTCCTTAATACGAACATGATTTATGTTATCTACCATTCCCTAAAAGCAAACTAGTTCTAGAGAAAGAGGAAAATGGACCTGGATCGGGAATAGCATGTACAAAAAATCAAACATAGACACTCCTTCACAGTGAAGCAAAGTCCAGATCGGAAGGGAAAAGAGACCTAGAATAAATCAGATAAACAAAAAAAAAAATCAGCCGGTGAGTATGTGATATATCCCCCACGCAAATAGGCCCAATTGAATCCCCATGGCGTACGTGTCGGCCGCCGGCGTCCCTTGCGCGTGTCGTAGCCCGGTTGAATCTTCCATCTCCGTCGCCTTGCACAGCGGCCTTGAGATCCCCCATCTCAGATCGGAGAGGAGAGGAAAATAACGACATGGCTCCTCCCCGAGCTTGACATGGACGTACATCTCACGCGGCCGGAGGATCCCACCTCCAGCACGCACCGCAGCCAGACCCATCCACCCCATCTGCTTGCCTGGCGGTGGGCGGAGGTCGGCTTGCCTGTAATGGAGGCCAGCCCGCGGTAAGGAGCAGGTGGAGGAGATGGAGAGCTTCAGTGGAAGACGACCTTGTCGCGCACGGTGGAGGAGCATGCGGCGGCGCGGGGAAGGTGGGTGGGGCAGGCCTGCCGCCGCCGGGGGCTCATGAAGTGGTGCCGTGATGCGCCATGCGTGTTGGTTTGGAAAGGCGAGAGAAAGACGCAAGGAGAGAGGAGAGAGAGATCGTGGCTAGTTGGTTACCTAGTTTGGGGATTTTTTTTGATTTTCGTCCACGGGTACCGTGTCCGCGGTGCTTTTCAACCCAACCCAGGGCTCTTTTCGTAACAAGCGGGGTTGGAGGAGCGGAAAGGAAGTAACTAACGGTGTTAAGTCGATCTACCGTGTAAAATGCTCTATAGGTTGATCCAATGGCTAGATAAGGGTGCGTAGTTACCACCGTGGGAATATATATATATATATGTCCTCCACGCCCAATATGATTTTTAAATGCACAGGAAATATTCAGATGATACGATTAAGTATGCACTAGAAATATTCATATGATACAATAGATATGTATAAAATTTTAATATTACTGTTTGAATTATTTTAATATTAATATTTTTCTTCTTGCAGGATCTTTTTTGGGCTGGCGAGGCCAACGAGCTACCGGTGGGTTTGTGTAGTTGTAAAAGTCCTACTCAGTACTCACCGTACTTTCTGCTATATTGTTTCAGGAGTAGCTAAGTTTCTTTCCCTGGATAAGATTTTCATGAGGCTGATCCTGAGCTGCCATCCACGCACGAATACCCTCGTTTAAAAGAATATTTTTGGTGTAGAAAGTCTCAAATTCAGGATCTTCCGCTGGACGAATTTCCTGGAAAACAAAGTCATAGGCCCATAAGTTCAGAGCCAGGCCAGTTACGCCAATAACACTTATTCATAAACCGGTGACGAGTACAAATATTTTGCCGTACTTCGTAAGTTCACATGAACGTAAGAAAATATTAACATGACGTAAAAATTTATTTATGTGGCATATAAAAAATATTACATAAAATACGCATTTTTTACATATTTTTACAAAATAGTTTATTCTACACCTGGGTGCAGCCCAGGAGTAGGATAAACTATTTTGCACCCGAGAGTTGTTACATTGTTTTTTATTAAAAAATATGTTTATGATCCAAATAATTACATTTATTTTGCCCCATAACTAAACAATCTACATAAGAAATGCAATATATAAGTCATAACAGTGTAAAAATAGGTAAAAATGCGTATTTTACGTAATATTTTTTATATGCCACATAATTGATTTTTTACGTCATGTTAATAATATTTTTACGTTCCTATGACCTTACGAATTACGGCAAAATTTACGTGACATAAAAGTTCTTTACGGTTCAAAAGATACGGTGTGGGTGTAGAATAACTATTCTACTCACAGGGAGTCAAATAGCGCTACCCTATATATATGTGAAATAGCTGACTGCCTACGATGGTAGCTACGCACCCTTATCTAACCATTGGATCAACCTTTAGGGATTTTTACACCGTAGATTGAGTTAACGCCGTTAGCCACTTCCTTCCGCTCCTCCAACCCCGGCTTGCTACGAAAAGAACCCCGTGCAAGGTCGAAAAGCACAACGGACACGGTCCATGTGGCCCAAAAGCAAAAAGAAATCCATCTTCTTCCTACCACCGCACGCAAACCTTTCCTTGCCCCGGCCGCTTCGCCCCATCTTCCTCCCTTCCGGATGCCCTCGAGTATAGTGGAGCGATGCCATTACAAAATCCCACCCTTACCACCTTCTTCCCCATCGACTCGGGCGAGTGAGCGACGGCGGGTAGCCGGCGCGAAGTAGCCCGCGTCGCCGTCGGCCACCGTCCTCTGCTGCCGCGCCACGATCCGCGGGAGGTGTGGTTCGGGCCGCCGCCGACCGGCCGCCGACCGGCCGCCGTCCACGTGCTCACCGGTCGCTGCGGCCGTCCTGCTCCCCCGTCGACGCGAGGAGGACGCGCCCCATCAGGGACATGTGCCCCGCCGGAAGGCCGTGCTCCTCCGGGCAGCCTCGGCAGGCCGCTCTCGTCTAGCACCCACCACCGCTACCGGAGCTCCCACCGGCGTTCCATCTTCCCCTGCGTCCCCTCGTTCCTGCTCTGACTTCCGTCTGTGCCCCTGCAATCCAACGACGCGATGTTGGCTCTGCTGCGTCGGCTTCTAATCTGGCCGTCTGCCGGCGAGCGGGAGCTCCTCCGCTCGGCCGCGACATGTGCGCGCGTGGTCCAGAGCCTCACGGCCCTGTCCGAGAGCTCACGCGCCTGTGGATGAGCAAACACACTGCCGTGATTTATGTCCTCCTATTGCTCCGGTCCTTCCTCTAGATCTCATGTTCGGGGCGTTGCTTTTTTCGATCTGGAGTTATTTTTTTTATCTGTTTTTTTTCACCGCTTGTTTTTCATTTTTCCTTCCGATCTGGTCAACATCTGCATCTCCAGATCTCATGTTCGGGGCCAGGCTTGAAAAAAAACACCGCCCCGTTCTGAAGAACATCACGAGAAGATCCATCCGCATCTTAATTATGTTCAATTTATTTTTTCTTCAACAGTGAAGAACGAAGCTCACGTTATTAAAAATTGCTAGCACCGGGAAGACCAAGTTAAAAAGATAATAGCCAAAATACCACTAGTGAAAACCGAACTTGCCAAAATACCACTACAGAAAACCAAGTTGCCAAAATAGCACTCTTCTCTCAGTTTTTCCAGCCAAAATAGCACTGTCGTTATTTGTCAAAGAACTACCGTTAGTCAATCTGTTAGACACATGTCAGATTAGTTGTTTTTCCAAAATTACCCCTGAAGCTTATCCCTACCAAACGTCACACTGCTCCGTGCTTGCTTGTACGAAGGAAGTCAGCCACCTGCTCCGTGCTTGCTTGTACGAAGGAAGTCAGCCATGGCGGCGCTCCAGCACTCACGCGCGTGCCTCCCCGCTGCTGCTCCCTCCCTCTAAATCGCAGGCTGTCGTAGTCCTCCTCCGTCCGCTGCTCTCCCCCGCCCTCGACCAGTCGAGGCTCTGGCACCCCGTCTCCCTCCTCTGCCCTGGACGTCCTTCCGTCGCCCTCCGGCGGCCGTGGCCTCGACCGGCCGTAGCTCGGCTGCTCGTGCAGATTGACGACCGCTTCTCCTCCGTCCCTTCGACCACCGCTGCTCGCCTACGAGGAGTTCTCCTCCGGTAAGCCCTTTTTTTTTGCAACATACCTCCGGTAAGCCCTATCTCACAAGTTTTCTGCTATTCCTCACGGTACAGTGCAAGAAATTAATTTTTTGTTGTATTTATGCTCAAGAGGTAAGGGCATATATGTCACAGTTAGATAAAGTTAGTCCTGTTTAGTCACTAGTGGTATTTTAGCTATGAAAATGCTATTTTGGCAACTTGGTTTTTACTAGTGGTATTTTGGCAAGTTTGGTTTTCACTAGTGGTATTTTGGCTATTGTCTCAAGTTAAAAACAAGTTTGCAAGCCCGAGTACGGTGCATTTTTTTAATCAACGGAAGCAAAAGATGTTTCGTTTTGCTGAAAGCAAGAGAAACAACTCAGAATATCACCGCACATGGGAAACAGACTTGGACGGAAACAAAACGGCAGCACGAATCACGGAACTGCATCTGATCGCTCTAAATGCGTGCGCAGCTACCACCAGCAAATCCGCGTTACAACCGGGAGTAGAAAGCATTTAACCTATATATATATATATATATATATATCCAAAATAGTGAGCTGCCCATGATGATAGCTAAGCACCCTAATCCAACCATTGGATCAACCTATAGAGTATTTTCAACCACCGAGAAAATATCGAGAAAAAATTGCAATTGTCCTAATATTTTACACTATATACTGAAAATACCGTCATATGCATATATATACATATAAAAGAGAAGTATGTAGAATGTTTTTACATACTGCCTAAAAAGAAGTATCTATAGTACTAACATAACATTATATACCCCATACTACATGTTACAAACCTCCCGGTATGATAGATACTTCATACTCGTGTGAAACACACGTGGTTGCAGTTACACCCGGGTGTAGTATGAATATGTCCTAGCACAGAACTATTCTAGACAACCCCTTAAGTGTTTTTAGAATAGTTATTCTAGACAACTCTCATCCTAAAGACTTTCTTATCCCGATCCCTCCCCACCGAAGGCGCCTTCTTATCCCGAACCAACAACCAATAAAAAAAAACCACCAACCGCCCAATCGACCTACCTCCTCCACTCATCCTGACGCGCCGCCCACCTACCCCGTTCTCCCGCGCCAGGCCCCACCACGGCTTGCCGGCTCGACGGCGTCCCTCCTGGCGACCTCCGTCTCCTCGAGCCTCCCGGCGAGGATGCTGCTCCCGGTGGGGAAGCCGTCCCGCGCGCCTGCACGGCCTCCTGCGCGCGGAGTTCACTTTAAACAATGTCGGAAGTTCAACTCAGATACTGTCGGCCCAGTGGGGACTTGGGTATGAAGAGCCCACTCCCCCAGGTCTCGCACGCGGGCTAATCAGACAAAACGACTAAGGACCAAGCCTCGCCACCTGGCGGGACCCTCGAGAGGCAATTCCCCTCGAGGGCCTGAAGAGGAAGCGAGGGCCTCACACGGACCCTCGCCTCAGGAGGCCCTCCCGAGGCGCCTGCGCGCCTGGAGGGAAGTCAACAGGAATCCCTCCTCATGCCTCCCAGGCCTGTGGGGAAACGTCGCGGCCAAGGAAGTACGGCGGGACGCACATGGCCTCTGCCACGCCCACATGGTGACGCAGGCACTCCCGTTGCCGTTTTGATGATAAAGGAGTCAATAAAGTTGCGCCGCCTGCTCCAGGACTGCCAAGACCTTCTACTCTGACGATAAAGCAGATGGACGGCGCAACCCTCCAAAGAGAACGTCATCGCGGGCTCCACCACAGAGACTGCCGTCCCAGCGGGCAGTACTGCGCGGTCGGCCGCCTGTCTGCCACGGCACTCAACTTTATCGATGATGGACCGCGTCCATGGACGATCCGGCGGTGCTGGAATCCTGCTCCTCCACGCCACTGCCGTGTGGGAGCCACCCCGGACACCGAGCAGAAGAAGAGCGCCTGAAGCGCCTATAAAAGGGGCAAGACCTCCGTCTAGAGGAGGTCGGCCAATTGCTTCATACAACTATTGTAAACCCTAGCGCTGCTGAGTAGGATAGCCTCTGGTTGGAGGAGGAAGAAGATCATCGCTTCCCTCCCCAGGCAAGAACTGCCTCAAGGGGGGCCTCGGCAAGCTCTGTTGTACTGTAACCACCATAGTTTAATACAGACAAGCATGAGTAGCGGTCTTACCTCCCCTCAAGGGCCGTGAACCTGGGTACGGGCTGGTGTCCAACTCTGCCGTGGGTGTTCGTCTCCAGGTCCGGCGAGCAACGTCGCCGTGCCCCTCGAGGGTCTTGACCTCCGCGTTCAATCCCCTTCACGAACTACACTTCAGGAAGTTACTACCCCCGATTCTAGGTAGTCATAACCCAACATTTGGCGCGCCAGGTAGGGGGTATTGAGGCGCGTCAATGACCTTCGAGCCGTCTCCACGCCATGGCGAACACCCGCGCTACCCGCGCCGCCCGCGTCAACCGACGCGCGCCTGAAGGAGTGCGCGCCCCACCAGGCGCCACGAGCACTCGCGCACGAGGGGGCTGACCCCGCCTTGAAGAGCGCGCCCACTCGGGCCCTCATGCGGAGGAGCCCGAGCACAACTCCGAGCACCAGGAGGACGCGCAGTCGTCACACCCGACGCGACGCCAGAGTGGCTCCAGCCCTGGCAGGACGGACCCCGCGCCTCACACCGCGCTGCTCATGGCGCAGGAGCTTCTCCGCTACCAGCCCACCGCTGAGTCCCACGAGCAGTGGCTGGAGCGCCTCAACCACCTCGTCGGCATCGCCACGACGCGCCCCACTCCGTCGCAGTCCAACGTGCACCCCTCTCTCGCGGGCACGGTCGCAACAAACGTGCCTCCGCCAGGACCTGCACCGGCTGCGACGAAGAGGTCTGCCTCGCACGCGTCCTCGCCGCACGATTGCTTGAGCGTGCAGCGCACCCCGCCCGACGCTCGCGTGGGGATGGAGCTCCAGCGCAACCGCCAGAACAGGCTCGTGGAAGAGATCAGCCAGGCGGGCCAGCAGAACCGCAGCGCGCTGCAGCACGGAGTCGCCACGTAGGCCACCGGCTGCATGGCGTTCACCCGCTCCCTGCGACACGTGGTCTGGCCCCCGAAGTTCAGGCCGACTCTCCCCAAGGGCTACGACGGCTCCAGCAACCCCATCGAGTTCCTGCAGCTCTACACCACCTCCATCCAAGCTGCAGGTGGAGACGACAAGGTCATGGCCAACTGGTTCTCCCACGCGCTTCGCGACTCTGCGCTGTCATGACTCCTGAACCTCCCCGAGGACTTTGTGAACTCTTGGGAGGAGCTCTGCAAGCAGTTCATCTCCAACTTCAAGGGGACGTACGAGCGCGCCCTCACCTACAACGACCTGCGCGTTGTGGTCCAGAAGAAGGATGAGACTCCGCAAGTACATCCAGCGCTTCAGCCAAGTGCGCAACAAGATCCCGAACATCCCTGACACCCAAGTCATTGCCGCTTTCCGTGAAGGTGTCACAAATAGCAGGATGCTCGAGAAGCTGGGTATCCACGACAAGCTCACCTCTGTGGTGAAGCTGTTCGACCTGGCGGACAAGTGCGCCAAGGCTGAAGAGGGACTCCTCTTCGTCAAATGTCCTCGAGAGGGGACGAGCACGCTGAGGGGTCTAGGAGCCAGAAGAAGAAGGAGGAGCCCAAGTGAAAGAGCATCTTCTAATTGACCCTTGTTTTGGTGCTAATGACAACACAATATGTGTTCTAACATGGCTATTAAAGTTGCAGGTTGTATCTAAGATTCTAGCAAAAAGGAAACGATCGAAACGGGCGCTGCGAAAGCTATCCAGCAAGCCTTGCTCCAGGCAGCGGTAGTACCGCTGGCATCAGCGGTAGTACCGCTGCACTGGATGCTCGGGCCTTGGCTACCGCTGGCGGTACCGCCCGAGCTACCGCCGATTTCGGCGCTCTGTTGCGCGGTGCGGTACCCCCAGCGGTACCTGAGCGGTACTACCGTTGCGCAGCGGTACTACCGGCCCTTCCAGCGGTAGTACCGCTGTGTGTTTTTCTGCAGGTTCCAAAGGCCAGCTCTAAGTCGAGGTACCGCTGGCGGTACCGCCGGAGGTACCGCCGATTTCACCCGTCTGTTTCTCAGAGCGGTACCTCCAGCGGTACCGGAGCGGTACTACCGGGCTCCTCAGCGGTACTACCGGTACCGCCAGCGGTAGTACCGCTGCGTGAAGTTGGAGTCTCTGTTTTGCGCGTGAAGCGGGCGACGGCTGGATTCAAAGGTCCAGCGGTACTACCGCCGGGTCCAGCGGTAGTACCGCTGCGGGAGTTATTGCTCCAAACGGCCAGATTTTGAAGGGGCTATAAAAGGACCCCTTCACCTACCTTTGAAGATTGGAGCTTCTACACTCTCTCACCTCCATTGATGCAAAGCTAAAAGCTCCAAGCTCTCCCAATCCTCCCACCCAAACTCGTTGACCTTTGGAGGATTGAAGGAGGAAGCCCCGATCTACATCTTCACCGAGCCGTTCTTCATTTCCCCCTCATTCATTTGAGGGAACACTTGCTAGGGCTTCCACTAGGAAACCTAGCCCATTGTTGTACTTACCTATTGTCTTTGTGACAGATTGTAGCTGTTCGGGAGCCCCCAAGCCCTTTGTGGGTCGTGCCCCGAATCGTTGTTGTAAAGGCTCCGGATTCCGCCTCGAAGGATTCCGATAGTGGAAAGTGGACCAAACCTTTGTGGTGTGGTTCACCGGAGATTAGGGTGAGGCCTTTGTGGCCGTTGAACCATTGTGTTGGTTCACACCTCTCCAACGAGACGTACTCCCATTCAAGGGAGGAACTCGGGAATACATCCTTGTCGTCTCGTGTCTTCACTTCGGTTACTTCTATCCTTATTTATTGCCTTTTTATATCTTGCTTAGTTGCTAGCTTGTCATATAGGAAATTCACCTTAGTTGCATATCTAGTGAATT
The DNA here is from genome assembly GCA_026929855.1 of Poa annua. Taxonomy (NCBI): domain Eukaryota; kingdom Viridiplantae; phylum Streptophyta; class Magnoliopsida; order Poales; family Poaceae; genus Poa; species Poa annua. The sequence continues at coordinate 34,913,728 of CM049431.1, forward strand.
TACTTTTTGTGTCAAGCCTAATTTGAAAAAGAACTAAAATTTGAATTAGCACCTATTCACCCCCCCCCCTCTAGGTGTCATACCGATCCTTTCAATTGGTATCAGAGCTAAGGCTCTCTTTTCGGGTTTAACCGCCTAAGAGAAGTATGACACAAAGTGAGGATGAGACCGCAAGGCTTGCCGAGGCTAATGAGTCCCTTAAAAAGGACCAAGCCACCGCGGCATCCATGGCCGATATCAAAGCTTTGGAAACAACTTTGACATCTTCCATGGATGCTAGGTTTAATGAGTTTCGTGACTTGCTCAATAAACTCATTAACAACAAGCCCTCGGATTTCATCCCGCTTGAAAAAGCCTCTAACTCCGATGAGGGTGGACCCAAGGAGGATAAAGAGCAAAAAGAGAAGGAGGTGAAAGCAAATGATAAGCCTAAGTCATCTCCCAACTCGCATGAGGAAAAGGAAGAGTATCATGCCGTTCGGGGATGGTACTCTCCCGATCCAATTATCACTACCCGCATAAACCCTTTAGGTCCCCCACCTAAGCTCAATGCATTAGCTTTTGCTAGTTGGCAACGCTCAATGAAATCTCATGTCAACAGTGCCTCCATCGAGCTTTGGAGGATTATTGAAGAAGGATACATTGTGGAGGATCCAAGCAACATGACCAAGAGAGAGTTCGCCGAAAAGCAACTAAACGCTTCCGCTCTCCATATGATTGAACTCTCCTTGAGCGACACCGACAAGCATCATGTTCTACATGCCACCACCGCCAAAGAAGCTTGGGATTGTCTTGAGCGTGCCTTCCTTGGAAATGAAAGCATGAAGAGAAATAGATATGAATCTTTGAGCAATGCCGCCGAAGGTTTCTACATGCTTGACAACGAGACCCATGAAGAGATGTATGGTAGACTCAAGACTCTTGCCAAAGCCTTTTATGATGTGGGAGCAACATATGTTGATGATGCTTGGGTCAAGAGGAAGTATGAGAATGCTCTCTTGCCCTCGGAGCCAATGGAGTTGAAGTCTATTCAAGGAAGATACAACTACCTTCAATTGTCTTCCCATGAAGTTATGCAAGAAGTTCAAGCCTCCAAGGTTGCCACCAAGAATGCCGAAGATAACCGTGCTAGGGCCATGGGAATGAGACAAGGTCCCTCTCTTGCCTTGAAGGCCAAAGTGACTTGCCTAGATGCCAATGATGAAGTTGAAGCTTGTCCTGGCAACATTGCTCCACATGATCTTGAGCAAGCCCTCAATGGTCACATTGCACTTGCCACAAGAGTGTTTTGGAATGACCCGGCTAGTGCTAAAGCTCGAGTTGATCGAGATAACAACACAAGTGGCAAGAAAGAGCTTGCCTCAAGGACAAAGACATGCTACAATTGTCATGACAAGAACCACTACATAAGAGAGTGCCCTTATGAGAACCGTGAGCAAAATGGTGGGAAGCTTATCCCAAAGGATCACTCCAAGTTGATTCAAAAGAAGCCCGCAAGACCTAGAAAGCCCTTCTTCAAGAAGGCACCGAGAATTGTGTTGGTGGCACAAGAGGAATATGCCACAAGTGATTCCGAAGATGAAGATGCACCTAACAAAGAGGTAGCCGCATTGGCCATTGTCTCCACTTCATCATCATCTCTCTTTGAATCCCCCAATGAGAACCTCTCCATCAACACCGCTCGTTGCCTCATGGCTCATGTCACCGAGGTATCATCCCCTTCTCCTAAGACTATGCATGATCAATCTAGTCTTGATATTAAGAAGGAACTAGTTGCCTTCGATACTTTTGTGACTAACTTGCAAGGTGAGGCCAAGGAACATGTTGAGTCTCTCATGAGACAACTATGTGCGGCCGAAGAACTTCTTCAAGAAAAGAGTAAGATTGAGAGAGAGGATTCTCTCACCATTGCTTCCTTGAATGCTTCCATAGCATCCTTAAATAGCTCTCTTGATGAAGAAAGTGAATATAGAACCACTCTAGAGGAAAGACTTGAATCTCTTGATGCTAAAAATGATGAAATCATTAGTAAAATCATTAAGGATAGAGATCATGTTGTTGCCAAATATAAAGTGATTAAAAAGGAGAAAGTTGAACTTGGGGTTGCAAATGCTATACTTCTTGAGGATATGGGGAAGCTTGATAAAGCTCACAAGGTCTTGAAAACGACCCACTCCATCCTTGTGAAGTCACATGAGCAACTCCAAACTCAACTCTCTAAAACTTGCTCAACTAGCGTAACCATTCTTCCTCGTGCTCATGAAAATGTCATTGAAGAAAATGCTAGGTTAAAGGTGGATCATGTTAAGACCTCTATTCCTAAAGGTAACGATAAGGGTTTTGCTTATTTGTTTAAGCTAAAACCACACAAAGGAAAGGAAGGTCTTGGGTATGTGGCCGAGGCAAAGAAGAAGGTGAGCAACACCAAGGAGAACAAGACCAAGCCGGCACAAGCTAAGACTAACATTGCGAGTGGTAATGCCACTAGGGGCAAGACCACTCGTAGTGACTTTGCGGGGCATAACAATCCCAACTACATTCTTTATGTTGATTATTATGGCGATGTTTATGCAAAATATGTTGGTCCTTATGATGGTTACATTGACTACTCTATTTGGGTTCCTAAGACCCTTGTGCTAACCGAAAGGGACCCATTGAAAAATGGGTACCTAAATGCAAGAAATGATTTCTTGTAGGACTATGCTTCCGGTGGATCTAAATGGGTGATTGATAGTGGATGCACTAGTCATATGACCGGAAGCAAGGAGATCATGACGGAGTTGAGACCAAATTTAAATCACTCAACCGTCTCTTATGGTGACAAGTCCAAAGCCGAGGTAAAGAGTCTTGGCAAGGTGGTAGTTGCAAGGGATATCACCCTTGTAAATGTCATGCTTGTTGAGTCTCTAGGTTACAATCTTATGTCCGTTCGTGCTCTTAATAAGATGAACTTTGATGTCTATTTTACTCTTGATATGGTGGTACTCTTGAGGAGCAAGACTCTAAAGGTCATGTTCGTTGGGCATGTTGAAAATGAGTTGTTTGTGGTAGACTTTTCGGGGTCAACCAACACTCAAGCAATATGCCTATTCGGAAAGGCCGACGTGGGGTGGTTGTGGCATCGCCGCTTGTCCCATGTCAATATGAGAACTTTGCAAAGTCTTCACAAGGGTGGCCACATTCTTGGACTAAATGAGAATGTTTCTTTTTCTAGAGATCGTCTTTGTAGGGCTTGTGTTGAAGGAAAGATGCATGATTCTCCCCACCCAAGCAAGACCATCATCTCATCATCAAGGGTATTGGAACTTCTTCATGTTGATCTTTTTGGTGCCGTACCTCAACCTAGTCTTGGTGGGAAGAAATATTGTTTGGTGATTGTCGATGACTTTTCAAGATTCACTTGGGTTTTCTTCTTCAAGACGAAGGATGAAACTCAACAAACCATCATCGATTTCTCCAATGAAGTTCAACGTCAACACAATCTTCCCATATTGGCCATTAGGAGTGACAATGGCTCCGAGTTCAAGAACTACACCCTAAATGAGTTTCTTAGCGACGAGGGAATTCGACATCAATACTCCGCCGCTTATACTCCTCAACAAAACGGTGTAGCCGAGAGGAAGAACCGGACTCTTATGGATATGGCTAGGTCCATGTTGGCGGAGTTTAAGTCTCCACTCTTCTTGTGGGCCGAAGCTATCTCCACGGCGTGTCACTCCTCCAACCGGTTATTCTTTCGCAAAGGGAAGAAGGAAACTCCATATGAAATGCTTACCGGCAACAAGCCCAACATCTCCTACTATCGAGTCTTTGGTTGTAAGTGTTTCTACAAAATCAAAGGTGTACATCTTTCTAAGTTTGAAGTTAAAGCCTTAGAAGGTGTTCTTGTTGGGTATGGTGCAAACTCTCACACTTATAGAGTCTATGACAAATCCTTAGGGAGAGTTGTAGAATCTTGTAGTGTGAGGTTTGATGAGAATGACGGCTCCCAAGTGGCGCAATTTCATGTTTGTGATGTAGATAACGAGGAACCTCAAGATGCAATACAAAGGATGGGTGTTGGATTTCATCGCCCCATCGAGATTCATCATGAGCCTCCTCAAGGAAGTACAAGCTCCACTCAAGTGGAGTTTCCATCATCACAAGTTGAAGTGGCACCCTCTATGGAAGCAAATGAGACACCTATCCAAGAACAAGATCTAGTTCCTCCTCAAGTTGACCAAGAGGTCTCACAAGATTCAAGAACTCCTATTCTCAACCCTAGTCAAGATCAAGAGCAAGAGCATACATCTTCTCCCATCATTGAAAAATGTGCAACAAGATGGCAATGCTCATCTAGACCGTCAAGACGGGGACTCAAACGATCTAGGTGATCAAGCCGAAATCCCACGCAACAATGGGGATATCGAAACCCGTCGTCAAGAAAGAGTCAAGAGAAACTTGGAAATCAAGTGTCACAAGCTTGAAGCCATCATTGGTGATGTATCTCGCAAGGTCTCCACAAGAAGTCAATTGGCAAGCTTTAGTGAACATCAAGCTCATATCTCTATGATTGAACCAAAGAAGGTGTTTGAAGCACTTGAAGATCCGGATTGGTTGGAAGCCATGCATGAAGAACTCAACAACTTCAAGCGCAACAAAGTATGGAATCTAGTAGAAAAACCAAAGGATTGCCGCAATGTTATTGGCACCAAGTGGATATTCAAGAACAAGCAAGATGAGCATGGATTGGTTGTAAGGAACAAGGCGAGATTGGTAGCTCAAGGGTACTCTCAAGTTGAAGGCATTGATTTTGGAGAGACCTATGCTCCCGTGGCTCGTCTTGAGTCCATCCGTATCCTACTTGCCTATGCATCTCATTTTAATTTTAAGTTGCAACAAATGGATGTGAAGAGTGCATTTCTTAATGGTCCCTTAAAGGAGTTGGTATATGTAAAGCAACCTCCGGGATTTGAGGACCCACACTTCCCAAACCATGTCTACAAGCTTGATAAGGCCCTCTATGGTCTCAAACAAGCACCTCGAGCTTGGTATGAGCACCTAAGAGAGCTATTGCTAGACCGTGGCTTTGAAGTGGGGCAAATCGATCCCACTCTCTTCACAAAGAGGGTAAAAGGGGAACTTTTCATATGTCAACTTTATGTTGATGATATTATCTTTGGCTCATCTAACAAAGCTTTTAATGATGAATTTTCAAAGCTTATGACCGATAGGTTCGAGATGTCCATGATGGGAGAGTTGAAATTCTTTCTTGGTTTTGAAATCAAGCAATTAAGTGGAGGGACTTTCATCTCTCAAGCCAAATACATCCAAGATATGCTCAAGAGGTTCAAGATGCAAGATGCAAAAGAGAAGAGGTTTCCTATGGACACCAAATGCCATCTTGAACTTAGTCCAAAGGGTAAAGATGTCGATCAAAAACTCTATCGCTCTATGATTGGTTCTTTGCTTTATCTTTGTGCATCTAGACCCGATATTGTGTTGAGTGTAGGAGTGTGTGCAAGGTATCAAGCGGCTCCTAAAGAAAGTCACTTGATAGCGGTGAATCGAATCTTCCGATATTTGGTTCATACCCCAAGGTTTGGTTTGTGGTATCCTAGGGGGTCCAACTTCTCTCTTGCCGGTTACACGGATTCGGATTGGGCCGGTTGCAAGGATGATAGGAAGTCTACTTCCGGTGCATGTCAATTCCTTGGGAAATCTTTGGTGAGTTGGTCCTCCCAGAAGCAAAATTGCATATCCTTATCTACCACCGAAGCCGAGTATGTGGCGGCCGCTAGTGCTTGCACTCAATTACTTTGGATGAGGCAAACTTTAAAGGAATACGGTGTCCTTTGTGACAAAGTGCCTCTTTTATGTGACAATGAAAGTGCTATCAAGATTGGTCACAACCCGGTGGAGCACTCAAGAACGAAGCATATTGAGATTCGCTATCATTTTATTCGAGATCACATCAACCGGGGTGACATTGAGCTTGGTTATATTCCCACGAAGATTCAACTCGCCGACATGTTCACGAAGCCACTAGATGAAGCGAGGTTCACATTTTTGAGGCATGAGCTAAATATCGTGGATTCTAGGAGCGTTGGTTGACTACCTTGCATGCACACCTCTATCTTAGCTATATATTTGTTCTAGGTGTTGGCATGGACATAGGGGGAGTGCGGTCCTAATCCATTGGACTATCCCTCCCCCCATTATGCCGATAGCAAGTGTTCTTTTACCTCTATATGCATTCTTATGTCTAAATGAGCTAAAATGACGAGTATTGGTTATGTACCCAAGATATATCTTCGCGGTGACATGCCATACACTCCAACTTGGTGGCCTCGGCCACCGCCCTCTTCTCCTTGTAAGAAGAGTTGGTTTTTCATGACATTTTTCGTGGATTTCTTTTGACTCATCTTGGTTTTGTGGGAAACACACTCATTTTGGTCTTCTTGAGTTTCATGCGTTTTGCAAAGTGCGTGTGAAGTACCACTCTCAGTTTGAGTTTCTATCCTAAGCCCTAACTCACTTCCCTAAAGCCCTTCTACCTCTAAATGCTTTGTTTCATGATCTTGGTTGTGTGGATGGTCGGAACCGGCGTGAAAAACGCGTTGTGGGCATCGTTTTGAGCCACAATATTTTTTTCCCCAGGCGCCGGTACTACCGGTCCCCCTAGCGGTACTACCGCTGCGTCGCACCAAGCGGTACTACCGCTGTATACAGCGGTACTACCGGGCGCAGCGGCAGTTGCGCTCGGGCGCCCGACAGAACCGGGGCGGTACTACCGCTGGACCGAGCGGTACTACCGCCGCGGGAGATTTGGACTCAAGGGCACGGGGCTGGGCGGTTTGAGAGTGCATTCTCTCACTTTCCCCCAACCCCATCTCCTTCTCCTCCACATCCCCGCCGCCGCCGGCCACTCCACCGCCGGGAAGAGCCCTTCCCCGGCCTAGGACCTTGTGCTCCTCGCTCCGGGAGGCCTCTAGCTTATCTCCTCCTCCTCGATCCTTCACCATGAGCTCCGGTAAGCCAAATCCCTCTCTCTCATCTAGTTGATGGATAGAGATGATATTAGTGCTTTTCTCTTCGGATGTGTGGTGAATGAGTTGGTAGAGATGCTTCTTTACGGATTAAGAACCTTGTGTAGAAGTTTCATGGAAAGTTATAGGCTAGATTTAAAGTTCTCATCTTAGATTTGTTGGAGCAACCCTAGTTAGGTCTAATGCTTGTCTTAAGCCTTACATCTACTCATTGTTGCACCTTCAAACCCAAATGTGTTACTTTACCTCTAGATTTACTCTTCCTAGAATTTTGTACACTCGTGTTCTTCGTTCATAATTCATGAAATTTGTGCATTCTCATCTATATGCTTTCCATCTCTTGCTATTCACAGGTAGTGGTCGTACCAAGTCCGTTGCGAGTAGGAAGAAGCAAAGGACCGCTTCCACTGATGAACAAGATGCCCTTGATGGATTGCAGCGCCGAAGGTTCCCGGCATCATCAAAGTCCCTTCCCAAGCGCCCGAAAACAGCTAGTCAACTCAGTGAGCCCGAGTTTGTGGCAAAGCGAGCTGTGGATTTCTATGTGATTGATCGTATGGATCAAATACCCTCCGTTCACGGCAACAATCCTTTCTTCCACAACACCTTCCAAGAAGAGTGCTACCGGGAAATCCTTTTGAAGAAACCAAAGGACAACACCGTGATCCAACACCACATCAACGTTGAGTTCATGAGGTCCAAGCCCAACTACTTTGGTGAAGCTTTGGAAATCTGTGAGGAATTTGACCTCTTTCACATCATGGAACTTGAGCAAGACTATGATGAGGAGATTGTGGCTCAGTTCTTAGCCACCGTGCACATGGGCAATGAGACAACTAGACGAATCAAGTGGATGACTAAAGAGAAAGTGTTTGAAGCCACTTGGGAAGATATTGCCGAGTCCCTCAACTATCAAGAGTTCGGCCCTTTTCCTCCGGAAGAGTTTGATGAGACTCACTTCCGTGTTCACTTCCAAGGAGGAAGTGCATTTGGTGTTGAGAAGCTTGCTCCCCTCTACAACCCGGATAGTGCGGATAAGTGGAGGTATGGAGATTCCAAAGGCCTATACCCCACTTGGGACATCATGCACCGCATCTACCGTGAGACAATCAATCCAAAAGTAGGCAACATTGATGAAATCCATGGCTACTTGAAGAACTTGATGGTTCTCACTATGCAAATGAAGGGACAAGGCAAGAAGCTTGATGTGATGGACTTCATTTGGCATGAGCTATGGCATGTGATTAGCAAGAAGAAGAACATCTCCTTTGCTCCGTTGATCATGAGGATCGTGGTGTGGAAGTGGCTTGAGCACAATGACATTGATGATCTCGGTGACACCGAGAAGTGGACCCCTCACAAGGGCAAGAGGCTCCTTATCAAGCCCCACAAGCTCAAACCTAGGAAGGAGAAGGAAGTGGTGGATGAAGCCGAGCCCTCCAAACCCTCCAAAGGTGGTTCTTTTGCTTGGATGGCTCGTGCTATGAAGAAAATCTTCCAAGTATCCAAGAAAGTTGAGAGGCATCAATATGAGGACCATAGGGAGAAGATGAAGGCTCGCCAAGTTGAGGTTGCCTGCCGCCGTGCCGAGGGGGAAGATGTGCCTTCCAGGTCCGAGCAACACATCCCCACGTGGGATGAATGGCAAGCCAAGGATGACGAGGGCGAGATCATCACGTGGTTGAGCCCAGAACATGATGGTGCTTCTTCCTCTTACACGGATTGGGACCCTTGGGGCGTGTAGGTCCGATCTTTTCCCTTTTTGGTGCTTTGGTGCCAAAGGGGGAGAGATAACTATTAGGTTGCTCTCGGGAATTTGCATGGGTGGGTGTCACGAGCTCGTTTTCACTTATTTCGACCTTTTTAGCTTGTGAACACCTAAATTTATTAGCTCTTGTGGAACTCCTTTATGTATGCATGGTGTAAGACATGTGAAACTAGTTTTTCTATCTATGTGTTGCTTATTTGTCTTATGGTTATTATTGCATTTGTGATTGCTATCTTTGTGGCTTGGCTTGTAAAATTTAGGGGGAGTGTTGATTCTAGATGTTGTGTATTCGTGTATTCAAAGCACTCTAAGAATATGCACACATCTAGGGGGAGCTCCGTCGAAATTTTATGAACCCTCGCGTGTTATGTTGTGTTGTCATCAAACACCAAAAAGGGGAGATTGAAAGAGCATCTTCTAATTGACCCTTGTTTTGGTGCTAATGACAACACAATATGTGTTCTAACATGGCTATTAAAGTTGCAGGTTGTATCTAAGATTCTAGCAAAAAGGAAACGATCGAAACGGGCGCTGCGAAAGCTATCCAGCAAGCCTTGCTCCAGGCAGCGGTAGTACCGCTGGCATCAGCGGTAGTACCGCTGCACTGGATGCTCGCGCCTTGGCTACCGCTGGCGGTACCGCCCGAGCTACCGCCGATTTCGGCGCTCTGTTGCGCGGTGCGGTACCCCCAGCGGTACCTGAGCGGTACTACCGTTGCGCAGCGGTACTACCGGCCCTTCCAGCGGTAGTACCGCTGTGTGTTTTTCTGCAGGTTCCAAAGGCCAGCTCTAAGTCGAGGTACCGCTGGCGGTACCGCCGGAGGTACCGCCGATTTCACCCGTCTGTTTCTCAGAGCGGTACCTCCAGCGGTACCGGAGCGGTACTACCGGGCTCCTCAGCGGTACTACCGGTACCGCCAGCGGTAGTACCGCTGCGTGAAGTTGGAGTCTCTGTTTTGCGCGTGAAGCGGGCGACGGCTAGATTCAAAGGTCCAGCGGTACTACCGCGGGTCCAGCGGTAGTACCGCTGCGGGAGTTATTGCTCCAAACGGCCAGATTTTGAAGGGGCTATAAAAGGACCCCTTCACCTACCTTTGAAGATTGGAGCTTCTACACTCTCTCACCTCCATTGATGCAAAGCTAAAAGCTCCAAGCTCTCCCAATCCTCCCACCCAAACTCGTTGACCTTTGGAGGATTGAAGGAGGAAGCCCCGATCTACATCTTCACCGAGCCGTTCTTCATTTCCCCCTCATTCATTTGAGGGAACACTTGCTAGGGCTTCCACTAGGAAACCTAGCCCATTGTTGTACTTACCTATTGTCTTTGTGACAGATTGTAGCTGTTCGGGAGCCCCCAAGACCTTTGTGGGTCGTGCCCCGAATCGTTGTTGTAAAGGCTCCGGATTCCGCCTCGAAGGATTCCGATAGTGGAAAGTGGACCAAACCTTTGTGGTGTGGTTCACCGGAGATTAGGGTGAGGCCTTTGTGGCCGTTGAACCATTGTGTTGGTTCACACCTCTCCAACGAGACGTACTCCCATTCAAGGGAGGAACTCGGGAATACATCCTTGTCGTCTCGTGTCTTCACTTCGGTTACTTCTATCCTTATTTATTGCCTTTTTATATCTTGCTTAGTTGCTAGCTTGTCATATAGGAAATTCACCTTAGTTGCATATCTAGTGAATTTACTTTTTGTGTCAAGCCTAATTTGAAAAAAGAACTAAAATTTGAATTAGCACCTATTCACCCCCCCTCTAGGTGTCATACCGATCCTTTCACCAAGCGCAAGGCCACCGCGGTTCTTGCGGCAGAGCCTGACGCAAAGGGCACCCGCAGGGACTCTCACGAGCCTGGAGAGAGGAAAGATGACCACTGCCCATTCTGCATCTACCACAACAGGCGCGGTCACTCTACCGAGACTTGCTTCGACCTCAAGAGGTTGAGCAAAGAGCGCGAGCAAGTAGAAGGCAGTGGCGGTCGCGGTTGAGGCCGTGGCTACCGCGGGAGCGGGCGCAAGAGCGGCTATAAGAAGCCATCTGGCAACCAGGCCAATGCTGCGGAGAAGAATGGCAATCTCCCTGACGAGGAGGACGGTGGCTACCAAGCCCCAAGAGGCGCCATCGCCTGCATCCTCGGTGGGGCACATGCGCCAAAGTCGAACAATCAGTTCAAGCAGTTCGCCCGCGAACTCAATCCTTCCCTCCCTAGCACCGAGATCTCCAGGCCCCTCAAGTGGTCGCAGTACACCATCACCTTCGACGCTCAGGACCACCCCAAGTCCAGCAAGGCTGTTGGAACCCTCCCGCTGGTCTGCAGCCCCACCATCGACAACTCGCTGTCTCCAAGACACTCATTGATGGTGGAGCAGGCCTGAATGTTATCTCCACTGTCGGGTTATGACTCCCAGGAATCGGGGGTAGTCACTTCCTGAAGTGTGGTTCGAAAGGGGATTGAACGCGGAGGTCTAAACCCTCAAGTGGCTCCGCGACATTGCTCGCCGGACCCGAAGAAGACGCACACCCGACCAAGGAATACACCGTCCTTTACCCATGTTCACGGCCCTCGTGAGGAGGTAACACCGCTACTCCTGCCTGTCTATATTATGTGTGGAGGATTACAGTACAAAGGAGTTGGCCGGAAGCCCCCATGAGGCGGTTCTTTCCTGGGGAGGGAAGCAATGATCTTCTTCCCCCTCCAGCCAGAGGCTAACCTAACCAGTGTTGCTAGGGTTTACAAGGGTGTTTTGCACGCAAAGGGCCGACCCCCGCTACGATGGATGTCTTATCTCTTTTATAGGCGCCTCGGGCCTTCTCCTTCGGCTTGGCCTTCAAGGTGGCTCCCACTTGCCAGTGAAAGGGCGGAGCACGAGTCCACCGCGCTCCATTCGTCCATGGACTCGGTCCATTGTTGATAAAGGTGACGCCGTGGCCGACAGGCGGCCGACCGCGCGGTACTATCAGCAGAGCGGGCAGTCTCTGAGGTGGAGCCCGCGGTGACGATCTCCGTTGGAGAGTTGCGCCATCCACCTGCTTTATCGTCAGAGTAGAAGGTCCTCACAGCTGCGCAGCAGGCGGTGCAGCTTTGTTGACCACTTTATCGCCAGGGACAGCGACGGGGGTGCGTGTGTCTCTGCATGAGCGTGGCAGAGGTCGCGTGCGCCCTGTCGTGCTTCCTTGGCCGCGACGTTTCCCTTCAGGCCTGAGGGGAGATTCCTGTTGGACTCCCCTCAGGCGGGTTGGCTCCTCGGGGGGGGGGGGGGGGGGGGGGGGGGTCCCTTGAGGCCCTCGTTTCCTCTTCAAGCCCTCGAGGGGAATCGCCTCTCGAGGGTCCCGCCAGGCGGTGACGCCTGGTCCTTAGGATGTGTTTGGTTGGGGGACTCGCGTCGAGTCGAGTCGAGTCACACCGGTTCGCCCTGTGTTTGGTTCGCGAGCGGGTAGGGGTTGGAGCGGCCACAGAGGGAATATACCCCAAAGATGCTGGGTCGGGCGAATCGGTCAAATCGGTGGAGTCACCCGGCCCGTGAGTGGAGTCGCTCCCGACCTCTCGCCCCCGACCCACCTCTCGCCCCCGACCCACCTCCCGCACGCTCCCAGATCCACGCCGCCGGAGGCAAGGGAGACCGGCGGCAAGGGAGACCGGCGACCTCCCCCTCCTTCGTCCCGCCCCCGCCCCCCGCACCCTCGTCCCCCGCACCGCCGTCGTCCCCAGCACCGTCGCGCCCTCGTCCCCCGCACCGCCGTCGTCCCCAGCACCGTCGCGCCCTCGTCCCCCGCACCGCCGTCGTCCCCAGCACCGCCGTCGTCCCCAGGTACAGAAGTGCAAACGAATCTGTTTACTGCATACTGCATCTGTTTTGGCTGCTACTGCATATGTTTTTTAAGGATGTGTTATTGCTTGCTGAAAATAAATTTGCATCTGCCTTTAGATGGGAAATCAAACGAATCTGTTAATTTGGGCTGCTACTGCATATGTTTGGATGGTCATGGCTGTGGTTCTTGTTGAGTCTAGAAAAAAAAAAAGAAGAGCACGACCACCCATTTGCTATGCACCAATTGCTGAGAGAGATAGGATGCGTATGGAGTATTTGAATAACAAAATCTGGAGGGATGAGACTACTTGCACAAATATGCTTAGGCTTGGTAAAGGAGCATTTTTTCGGTTCTGTGATGTGTTCAGGGAACGCCATTTGCTTCAAGATACTATACACTTGTCGGTTGAGGAGCAAGTTGCAATGTTCCTCAACACAATTGGCCACAATCTGAGAACTAGGTTAGTTGCGACCAATTTTGATAGGTCGACTGAAACTACAAGCAGATATTTCAACTTAGTATTGCATGCTATTGGTGAGTTGCGAGATGAATACATCAAGCCACCTTCCCTGGATATTGCACCTCAAATTGCAGGCAACCATCGATGGGATCCATATTTCAAGGTAAGATGGGTACGCAATAGATGTGGGATTTTAGAACCTCTAGAATATTACTAGGTTGCTAACTGTGTGTAATGATGATGAATTAGGATTGCATTGGAGAAATTGATGGTACCCACGTGAGATGTTCTGTGCCTAAGGCCATGGAGCCAGCTTTTCGTGGTAGAAAGTCTTTCACTTCACAAAATGTTTTGGCTGCGGTAGATTTTGATGGGAGGTTCACATATGTGCTGGCTGGTTGGGAGGGCATGGCTCATGATGCAACAGTGTTAAAAGATGCATTAGAAAGACCTAATGGCCTACGTGTACCAACAGGTAAAACTAATAAAATTTAGTCAATTTGCTATGTAGATGACAAACAAGTACCTAGCTAATTAATGATATGTTGTAGGTAAATATTACCTAGTTGACGCTGGCTATGGGGCTAAGCCTGGATTCCTGCCTCCCTTTCGCAATACAAGATACCATTTAAACGAATGGGGGCACCATCCAGTTGAAACTGCTGAGGAATTGTATAACCTTAGGCACTCGTCACTTCGCATGAGGGTTGAGTGTGCATTTGGTTCGCTGAAGAGGAGATTCAAAGTCCTTGATGAGGCCAAGCCGTTTCACCCATACCCTACGCAAGTTGACATTGTTCAAGCATGCTGCATTATACATAATTGGATGTTGACTGATGGGGCTGATGATATCTTTATGGAAGCACAAAATGATCCACCCCCAGCCCCAACGTATGTTGTACATGGTACAACTACACGAGCCCAAGCTAGTGAACGTCAAGCCACCGTCAATATTATGAATAATATAGCCAATGCAATGTGGGAAGGCCGTGCACAATACCTTGCCAATCAAGATGCTTAGTCCATTTTCTGTAACATTTAGATTATTTCTGTAATGTTTTGAACTATTTATGTAATGTTCTTATGAACAATCTTTGTAATATTTTTAACAATCTATGTAAAGTGTTAGGGAATGGCTACGGATGCAACAGGTGAGGCGCCTGTAGGTTCAGAGGGTCGTACAGTGGTGTGCTGGACTACTTCCATGTCAACTTTCATGTTGAAGCACCTATGTGCAATTGTGGAAGGTGGTGCAAGGACATCTACAGGATTTAAGATGATGCACTACAATGCTTGTGCAAGGGCATTGAATGAACACTATCGCCAATCCTTGACTGGAGCACAGATAAGCAACCATTATAGAACTATTAAGAAGAAGTTTGGCATGATCCAAAAAATCAAAGAGACAGTGAGTGGTGCACAGTGGGATCAGGAAACATCCACCATAAGGCTAGAGCATGAGATGGCTATAACCTATATTCAGGTACGTTCATTCTTTCATAATATTAGTTGTCTAGTTGCTGAAATTGTTGTTTACTTGCTGAAATTCACAAAATTACTTGCTGAAATAGTTGTCTAGTTGCTGAAATTGTTGTTTACTTGCTGAAATTCACAAAATTACTTGCTGAAATAGTTGTCTAGTTGCTGAAATTGTTGTTTACTTGCTGAAATTCACAAAATTACTTGCTGAAATAGTTGTCTAGTTGCTGAAATTGTTGTTTACTTGCTGAAATTCACAAAATTACTTGCTGAAATAGTTGTGTACTTGCTGAAATTGTTGTTTACTTGCTGAAATTCACAAAATTACTTGCTGAAATAGTTGTGTACTTGCTGAAATTGTTGTTTACTTGCTGAAATAGTTGTGTACTTGCTGAAATTGTTGTTTACTTGCTGAAATTCACAAAATTACTTGCTGAAATAGTTGTGTACTTGCTGAAATTGTTGTTTACTTGTTAATTTCAGAAGCACAAAGCTGCAGCTGAGTTCATCAACAAATCAATAGAGAACTATCGAGAGATGCAGATCATATATGGTGACCGTTTGGCAACTGGGAAGTATGCTAAAGGGTCAGACGAACCTATTGGGAATACTACAACATCAATGGACTGTGATGAGGATGATGAAGCTCTACTTGCACACTCCAACAATGAAGGGACCTCTGCCACAAAGCCAATGAAGAAGCACAAGAAGGATCCTAATGAAGAAGAAGGCCTCGTTTCCATTCTTGGTCGTGTAGGATCTGAGCTTGCGGCTGCCATCATCACAGCCGGTGAGAAATCTGCCCCTCAGCCACCTCTTGATGAAATCCCTGATGAACTATATGATACTTTGTTGGGTATGGAAGGCTTTAGCGAGGCTCAAATTGCTCACTATTTTGCTTTTCTGGTTGAGAATCCTAAAAGTGCCAAAGCTTTCATGAAGATGGGGCACACAGGTCAGCTGACTTGGATGGCTAGGTACATCAACAAAGAGTGGAAAGATTAGATAACGTCGAGTGATGTTATGTGTGTCGAACCATCTATGTGTATGATCTTATATGTGTGATCTTATGTGTGTCCGAACCTTCTATTTATGTGATCTTACGTGTGTCCGAACCTTATATTTATCGAACGAATATGTGTGTTAAACCTTCTATGTGTGTGAGCTTATGTGTGTCAAAAAATATGTGTGTTAAACCTTCTATTTATGTGATCTCGTTTTTCTGAGTCTTTATTGCTGAAATAGTTGTATACTTGCTGAATTTATCACAAATGGGTTTCGCTCAATCAACCAAACACGAGAGTGGTTTGTTCCACTCACTCCCACTCAGGAAACCAAACACGAGAGTGGTTTGTTCCACTCACTCCCACTCAGGAAACCAAACACGAAACTCGGTTCGCTCCAACCAGACAACCAAACACTCGGACGAATGGGGTGGCCCGGCAAAATATGGTTCGCCCCAACCCATGCAGTCTGAACCCCCAACCAAACACATCCTTAGTCGTTTCGTCTGATTGGCCCGCGTGCGAGACCTGGGGGGAATGGGCTCTTAGTGCCCAGCCGGCCCGAGCCACGCGGCACTTGGACGATTAACGACCTCGCACGATCTGGGGCGTGAGTCGTGGGGGGTCCCACCACGCCCCGGTAACTGCTCCTGGAGGGACATAAAGCCCGAGCACTGCGGCAGGGAGCCGTTATCGTTTCCAATTCTTCGCAGAAAATTCCGCTCCATAGAGCTCTCCGCCTCCGCTCTCTCATGCGAGTTTCTGTTCTCCAACTCCTTCCAACCTCCGCACCCGTGACAATGAGTCTTCTCAAGAGAAAGGGCAAGGCCGCCGCGGGGTCTTCCTCCCAGGCGGAAGCCACGGAGACCGTGATGGGCGCGGCGCTGCTCGGCGTGCGCGTCAACGAGAAAGCGCTCTCCAAGGTCCGATGCCTGGTGGCGGACCGGACGGACGAGCACGGCGCCACCGCCCTGAAGCCCGCGGCGCACGGGAAGCGCCCGCGGGGGTTTTTCCCGGTCTTCCAACACTGCCTGGCCGTGGGACTGGTGCCGCCCTTCTCGCCGTTCCTGGAGGCGGTGCTGGCGTTCTACCAGGTGCAGCTGCTGCACCTGCACCCCAACTCCGTCCTCATCCTCGCCGTCTTCGCCTACCTCTGCGAGGCGTACCTGGGCCTGAGGCCCACGGTGGGGCTGTTCCGGTGCTTCTACGCGCTCCGGAATACAGCGAAGAACGAGCGCTCCGGGTGCGTCTCGTTCCGCATCGTCGACGGCATGGGGGGCGTCTACATTCCCATGTCTTGGAGCGAGGGCAAGGCCATCACATCCGTGACGAAGAAAGTAGACGACTTCCGCCAGAAGTGGTTCTTCGTCGGGGTGGAGTGTCCCTGCGCCTTCCTCGAGGTCCCCGACGAGCCTCCGATGAAGAACTCCCATTGGGGCAAGGCTACCTTCGACGGCGCCAAGAATGTGAGCCTGATGGGGCGCCTGAGATTCCTTCGGGAGGAGGGCCTCACAGGGCAGATGGTCGTGGCGGACTTCGTGACTCGCCGCATCGCGCCCCTCCAAGCTCACTCGGTCCCCATGTGGATGTACTCAGGGCCAAACGACAAGATGCGGCTCCGCGTCGAGGACAACGACAAGGACGTCGTCGACAACATCCTCTCCGCGCTCTTCGTCAACCCCTCTCTGCTCCCCGTGGATGAGCTCCGCGCAGCGCTCCGGCCCCTTCACCAGTACAACCTGACGGAGCGCATGACCCTCCTAGAAGGGACGCCTTCGTTCACCCCGACAGGCCCGACGGATTCTGATGTGCTGATGCCGGCCCCGCGGGGAGCGGAGGGGGCCGATTCTCCCTCGGCTTCAGGAGCTGGCCTAGGTGAGGAGGAAGCCACAGCTGGGGAGGTCTCCTCTTCTAGAGCTGGGCCGTTTACTAACGAGATTTGTGATATCTCGTCAGGCGATGAAGACGCCTTCGTGGTGGCACCCTCGCACCCCGTGGAGGAGGAAGCTGAGGAAGGGGAGGCCTCGGGCGCGGAGGGCTCTCCAGGAATGTGCGGGCCTTGCACCAAGGTCGCCGTGGACCACACAGGGGCGAGGCCGTCTGACGACTCTTCCAAGAGGAAGGCGGAGGCGCCCCCCGCGAGGCCTGCTCCCAAGCCCTTCCCCTCATGGCGCTCGCCAGGCCTGGCGTGGGTCGATGCTGGAGCTCCCCCTCCAGGGTGAGTTTATATGACGTTGGGTCGTTTACCCTCTTGGTTTCTTTTTCCACCTCATCCTTTGTTGAAGTCTTTTCATGGGCTCTTGCCAGCGGTCCTACGCCTGCGAAGCGCCGCCGGCTCTGCAAGGCGTCCGAGGTGAAGAGCGCCACGGCAGGGGCCGTGGCTGACGAGGCTGCGAGGCCTGTGGAGGCAGCCCCAGCGGTCCCCCTTGAGGAGGCGCCTCAAGTGGAGGTGACTGCGCCCCTCACGGGGGCGGCGGGTCCTCATGTGAAGGAGGGCGCCGTAGGCCCTGATGCACCTGCAGCGCCCCGCGAGCCTCTGGCGGTGGAGGGCTCGAAGGCGAGAACTTCTGCGCCACCTCGCGCTGCTACTCCACCTCGTGCGGCTACGCCTCCGCGCGAGGCCACTCCGCCACACGAGGCAACGCCGCGGCACGCGTCGACGCCTCCGAGTGTGCCTGCTGCGTCGCATGCGCCCACTGCTTCTGCGCAGCCCGCAACGGAGACCTGCAAGGCACGCGCGGGCGCGTCTGCCGGGGACGGTTCTTCCTCTCCTCCCCGCCAGGCTGGAGGCGAGGAGCGCCTCGCGGCTGCAGGGCCTGAAGGGGACGCGGGCACGGGCTCAGGCGGGGCTCAAGCTAGCCCCCGAGTTCTCCCCGAGGCCGGACCCGCGGGACTCGACGCCGAGGCCGGGCATTCTACGAGCCAAGACCTGGTGCTCTGTGGCTAGGACTGGAGCGCGGGGCGCCGCGAGGTCGCCTTTGGCCTCGTGAGGGAGTCCCTGGAGGGCTTGGAGGCGCACCTCGCCCTTGGGGACATATGGCTCGCTCGGCAGCAGGAGGAGCTGGCGAAGTCGCGGGTGTCCTTCCACGCGGCGGTCGAGGCGCGCCGGCTTGAAGATTTGGTGCTGCAGGCCACCCGCGAGGAGGCCATCAGCTTCTCCAAGGAGATCTGCGAGGGGGCCATCCGCGACGCTGCAGAGCTGCTCAACCCCCTCAAGGCGGAACGCGACGCTCCGGCGGAGCTCCTGCGTGAGGTCAGGGCGGAGCGCGAGGCGATGGAGGGCTCGCTGGCGCAGAAGCGCCGCGAGCTGGGCCAGCTGGAGGCCCAGCTGCTCTCCGCCCAACAGGCCGCATCGGCTGCTCTGGAGGAGGACCGCAAGGCCTTCGCCGAGCGTGAACAGCAGCTGGTCCTCAAGGAGGAGGAGCTGCAGCAGCGCGAGGAGCAGCGCCTCCAGGCGGAGAAGGATCTGGTTGCTCAGCGCGAGGCCCTCGAGGAGCGAGAGGGCGAGTTGGACAAGGCGACCCTAAGGTACGACGAAAACGTCGCTGCCCAGAAGGTGGCTTACGAGCGCTTCGAGCGGCGCTTCGCCGAGAAGAAGAAAGAGACCGAGGACGCCCTCGCGGAGCGCGAGAAGCAGTTCCGTATGTCCACTTCTCAGAAGTACCGCGACCTGGCCCAGTCACAGGAGGACCGCTTCAAGGCCAAGCATGCCGCGGACGCTCGGAAGATCGCCGAGCTGGAGAAGGCCAACTCCAAGGTGGAGGCCCGCCTCACTCACGCTAAGGATGGCCGACGCCGAGCGGAGGAGGCTCGCACCTAGGCTGTCCACAACCTCAACAACTTGGCCAAGGACGTGGAGGAGCAGGTGGCCCCGGTGATGCAGCGAGCGGCGGAGGCCTCGGATTCTGCCAACGCGGCTCGGGTGCTCACGAAGCAGCGCGAGCGCATGTTCGAGGCGCTAGTTGCTCGTGGCAACGAGCTGGCCTCGCAGCTGGGAGCAGACGCGCCGCACACCAACGTTCGGGGCCGCGGCGATGCTGCCATGTACCTGGTCTACTTCGACCAGCTCTTCGCAGCGCTCGAGGGTCCCGTCGCCGAGCTTCGGGAGATGACCGAGGACGAGAGTCGGCATCTCTTGGGGGTGGTGGTGGATCGCATCTTCACCAACCTCAAGCTCCTCACGTCAGACTTCGACCTCGGCTCTGTGACCGAAGCCGCCCAGGGCGAGGACGCGCAGCGGGTCTCAAGCTCTTTCCGCGAGCAGGTGGACGCGTTCTGCAACCGCTTCAGGCGCACGGAGGTTGCACCGGAGGACAGCGAGGAGGAGGCCTGCTCCGCCGAGGCTGAAGAGGGCGCCGCGGAGGATGTCCAAGGCGGTGATGCTTCCCTTTGAGCCATACTTTACTGCGTCTGCGAGCGCTTGCATCTGCACCAGCTGTGTGCTTAGATATCTTAAGACCTTTGGCCTGTAATATACTTTTAATTGTTGTTTTAATTCGAGCTTGTCTGCCCCTCGTGAGGTCTCTTTGGACTCATCTCCATATCTATTTGTTCTCTGCGTCGTTAGGTCCCATCTCTTCGTGCCATGACTCCGCCACCTCGGTATGCAGGAGCAATGACTCCGCAAGGCCGGGGGAGTTTAGGCCTAGGAGAGGTAAGAGCCTTGAGTCGTGATGCTCAAGTGCCCCCCTTAGACGTGCGAGTAGTACATGAAGCGTAAGGGAAATCGAAGTCGCTCAAGGGGCAAAGACGCGCGCTAGGGAGAGAAAAACACTCTTAAAGCGTGGGTGCGAGACCTAGCTTCTCGAGGTTTTCGCTCTGTAAAGGCTTTTCGCCTGGCGAGGTTGCCCACTTGAGGGGTCGCTCCTGGGGAGGTTTTTCGCCTGGCGAGGTTGCCCACTCGAGGGGTCGCTCCGGGGAAGGCTTTTCGCCTGGCGAGGTTGCCCACTTGAGGGGTCGCTCCTTGGGAGGCTTTTCGCCTAGCTAGGTTTCCCACTTGAGGGGTCGCTCCTTGTGAGGCTTTTCACCTGGCGAGGTTGCCTACTTGAGGGGTCGCTCCTTGGGAGGCTTTTCGCCTGGCGAGGTTGCCCACTTGAGGGGTCGCTCACGGATGCCCCTTCAGGCTCGCGGGGGAATTCTTCCCTGCAGGTATTAGAGGGGCGAACCCAAACGCTGAAACACGGTTCAAGGGATTCGTGCGCGCTTATAGGTCTCCTCAGGCGTTCCTTGTGAGGAGAGTAAGTACCAAGGTCCTCTGTAGAGATGGCGTGTTGTGGGATCTTGCCCTCCAGCCAGAGCTCGGACTCTTGTATTTTGCAGTGCTGCTGGTGTGTCATTTGAGGCACTGGCACCGTACTCAGCCCCCGCTCGCGAGGTACGCATGTGGAGAGATATAAGCGCACACTTCAACAATAGTAATGCGTAAATAAAAACCCCCCAAAAAACATTTTTTAAGCGGCGCCGAAGCGCTAAGTTCACTTAGGAACGAGATTGAGTCATTATGCTTGGGATTGCCAAGTTAATGCTCTGACCATGTCGAGGCATGGGGACCACCTGTTGGTGGCAGAGACTCTCAATGGCCTGAGGTGGCTCGTTTTAATTGAGAGCTCGGAGGGTTTTCCCTGGAGTGAAGCCTTTGGGGATTTGGAGGTTTAAGCCGTTGGCGTTTTAACCTCCAGAGACAAGAATGCTTGGAGGTTGAGCCGTAGGCTGCCTCTTCCGCTAGGAGTCTCGACGTGACAATGATCACGTGTGTGGCAATGACCACGGTTGCGTTTGTTCCCTTAGGAGACAAAGCATGTGTTTGAGGTTTAAGCCTTTTGGCGTTTTAACCTCTAGAGACGACAATGCTTGGAGGTTGAGCCGTAGGCCTCTTCCGCTTGTCTTCTCGACGTAACAATGATCACGGGTGTGGCAATGACCACGGTTGCATTTGTTCCTTTAGGAGACAAAGCTTGTGTTTGAGGTTTAAGCCTTTTGGCGTTTTAACCTCTAGAGACGAGAATGCTTGGAGGTTGAGCCGTAGGCTGCCTCTTCCGCTTGTCTTCTCGACGTGACAATGATCACGGGTGTGGCAATGACCACGGTTTTAACTTGTTCCTTGTGGATACAAAGGTTTGCAAGGTTTAAGCCTTGAGCTTTTAACCTTGAGGGACAAAAAGGTGCTTGGAGGTTGAGCCGTGGGCTGCCTCTTTCGCTAAATGCCCTGACGTGATAATGATCACGGGTAGAACTTGCGCAGATGCATGATGTTCCATGGATTCTTGACGGGGACGCCGTCTTGCGTCTCGAGGCGAGCCGCGCCAGGCCTGGCGATGTGGGTGACCCTGTAGGGACCTTCCCACATCGGGGACTGCTTGTGGAGGCCTTCCCTGGAGAGGATTCACCTGAGGACGAGATCGCCTGCCTCCAGGGTGCGCGAGCGCACATTGCGTTTGGGTTCTGCTGGTACTTGGCCGCCCGGAGGGCGGCGCGGCGTCTTAGCCCTTCAAGGAGCAGCAGGTCGTCGTTGTGGAGGTCCTCTTGCTGGTCCTCATTAAAGGCCAGGACCCGTGGGGATCCATGCTTTATCTCTGCGGGGAGGACTGCTTCGGCTCCATAGACGAGTGCGAACGGTGTTTCCGCAGTGGGCTTGGGTGGCGTGGTACGGATGGACCAGAGCACCGAGGGTAGCTCATTGATCCAGCCCTTGTCGTGGCCCTCGAGGATATCGAAGGTCTTGGTCTTTAAGCCTTTGAGGACCTCTGCGTTTGCGCGCTCGGCCTGTCCGTTGCTTTGCGGATGGGCGACTGAGGCGAAGCAGAGCTTGATGTCCATTTTCTCACAGTAGGCTCTAAAGATGCCACTTGTGAATTGCGAGCCATTGTCGGTGATGATGCGGTTAGGCACTCCGAAGCGGCAGACCAGGCCTCTGATGAACTTCACCGCCGCGCCTGCTGTGATTGTGCGTGTCGCCTCCACTTCAGGCCATTTTGTGAACTTGTCAATGGCCACGAAGAGGTAGCGATATCCACCTTGCGCCGTTGGGAAATGTCCTAGGATGTCCAGCCCCCAGACCGCAAACGGCCACGAGAGCGGAATGGTTTGTAGCCCCAGAGCTGGTTGGTGGATTTGCTTGGCGTGGAATTGGCAGGCTTCACAAGCTTGAATCATGTCCGTTGCATCTTGAAGCGCTTGAAGCCAGTAGAAGCCGCTCCTGAAGACTTTTCCTGCGAGGGTGCGGGCGCACGAATGGTGGCCGCATTCCCCGCTGTGGATGTCCTTAATCAGCAGTTTTCCTTCTTCAGGAGGGACGCACTTGAGCGCGATGCCGTTTGGGCGCTTCCGGTAGAGAATTCCTTCGAGGATTTGGTAAGATTTTTCTTGGCGGGCAATTCGCTCCGCTTCAGCATCTTCCTCGGGAAGGATCCCTTTGTGGAGGTAGTCTTTGATCTCGTCGATCCATCCTGCCTCTTGGTGCACCGCTGTGAGCAATAGACGAGAGTAGTTCCTGTGTCCTTGGCGTCTTTCGCCTGAGGTGGCCCAGCTTGGCCCTCGATGGGGTTGGCTTCAAGGGGCTTGTCCTGGGCCTCGAGGGTGTTGGCCTCGCGGGACTTGGTCTCGAAGGACTCGGCCTCGAGGGGCTTTGCCTCGAGGGACGTGGCTTCGAGGGACGTGGCCTCAAGGGACTTTGCCTCGAGGGGCGTGGCCTTGAGGGACGTGGCCTCGAGGGACGTGGCCTCGAGGGACTTTGCCTCGAGGGAAGTGGCCTCGAGGGACGTGGCCTCGCAGCGCTCCTCCTGGGCCTCGAGGTGTTAGCTTCTTTAGGCTCCTCAGTCCCTTCGGCATGAAACTCTTGCAGCGGTTGACTCGGGGCGGTCCCCTCTTGAGGCTTTGGGCCTGGCGGTGGCTTTGTGAGGACTGCCCTTTCGTCGAGCTCTTTATCAGGAGGCTTTTTCTTTGGACTGGTTGCACTCTTCTTGTGAAGTACAGGCTCCTCTCTTTCCACCACAAGGACAGCACTGGTTGTTTGTGGAGTAGCTGACAAGTACAGCTTCAGGTGCTCGCCAAGCCTTGGGGCGACCATAACAGGTGGGCTGGCCAAGTACTTCTTCAAGTCCTCAAATGCTTTTTCAGCTTCAGGGGTCCACTTGAAAGTGCCCGTTCTTTTCATGATCTTGAAAACCGGCAGGGCTCTTTCGCCGAACTTGGAGATGAATCGACCCAAGCTGGCCATGCAGCCTGCCAGGCGTTGCATGTCCTTGAGCCTACGTGGAGGTTGCATGCCTTCTATGGCCTTGATTTTGTCTGGGTTCGCCTCTATGCCCCGATGATACACGAGGAACCCCAGCAATTTGCCTGAAGGTACTCCAAAGACGCACTTGGCGGGGTTGAGCTTGATGTTCACCTTGCGCAGGCTGGCAAAGGTTTCTTCAAGGTCTCCGAGAAGAGTATTTCCTTCTCGCGACTTCACGACGATGTCATCGACATATGCTTCAGCGTTTCACCCCATTTGCCCGCCAAGGGCTATTCTCATTAACCTCTGGAAAGTGGCTCCGGCATTTTTTAGGCTGAAGGGCATGCAGACGTAGCAATACACACCGCATGGGGTGAGGAAAGCCGTCTTCTCATCATCCTCTTTAGCCATCTTAATCTGGTGATAACCAGAGAAGGCATTGAGGAAACAAAGGAGGTCGCAGCCTGCCGTGGAGTCCACGATCTCGTCGATTCTGGGCATGGGATAAGGGTCTTTGGGGCAGGCCTTGTTTACATCAGTGTAGTCGATGCAGAGGCGTCCTCCGCCGGCGGGTTTTGGGACTACCACGCCGTTGGAGAGCCAAGTGGGGTGCGCGACTTTGCGAATGACTTTTGCCGCTTTGAGCTTCTCGACCTCCTTGACGATGAATGCTTGCTTCTCGGGGGCTTGCTTTCTTGCTTTTTGCTTGACGGGGCGCGCATTTGGGCACACGGCCAAGTGGTGCTCGATCACCTCCCTCGGTACACCAGACATATCGGACGGTGTCCATGCGAACATGTCAGATTTTGCCTAGAGGAAGGCGAGGAGCGCGCTTTCCGGTTTGGGAGGCAGCGCGGCGCAATGGTGACACTAGCCCCCGAGCCTTCAGCCCCCGAGCTACCTGAGCTCAGAGAGATCTTCTTGGTAGCAGCTGCCTCCTGGGAGAACAAATTCTTCTTCTTCTTGGGCCTCTCGAGGGGCTCTTGGTCCTCTTCTACAGGGAAGGCCATGGCGGCGGTCTTGTAGGCCGTCTCAACAGCGCGCGTAGCGTCCAGGACATGCCCACGTATGGTGATCGTGTCGGCGCTGCCGGGGATCTTGACCATGTTGTACGCATGGTGCGTGACAGCCATGAACTTCGCAAGTGCGGGGTAGCCGAGGATGGCGTTGTACGGCAGGCCGATGTGCGCGACATCGAAGTCGATGTGCTCGGTGCGGTAATTTTCCTCGCTCCCGAAGGTGACGGCAAGCCTGACCTGGCCTAGAGGCTCGATCAAGCCGCTGGTGACCCGCGTGAAGGGCCTCGAGGGCATAAGCCGCTCGTAGGGCACTTGAAGCGCTTCGAACGTATCTATGGAGATAACGTTCAGGCCTGCTCCGCCATCGATGAGCGTCTTGGAGACAGCCACATTGTTGATGGTGGGGGTGCAGACCAGCGGGAGGGTTCCAACAGTCTTGATGGACTTGGGGTGGTCCTGAGCGTCGAAGGCGATGGTGTACTGCGACCACTTGAGGGGCCTGGAGGTTTCCGCGCTTGGGAGGGCGGCGTTGAGCTCGCGGGCGAACTGCTTGAACTGGTTGTTCGACTTTGGCGCCTGCGCCCCCCCCCCCCCCCCCCCCCCCCCGAGGATGCAGGTAATGGCGCCCCTCGGGGCTTAGTAGCCGCCATCTTCCTCGTCAGGGAGGTTGCCGTTCTTTTCTGTGGCGTTGGCTTGATTTCCAGATGGTTTCGGGTAGCCGCCCTTGCGTCCGCTCCCGCGGTAGCCACGGCCTCGACCGCGGCTGCCACTACCTTCTGCTTGCTCGCGCTCCTTGCTCAACTTTTTGAGGTCGTAGCAGGAATCCGTAGAGTGGCCGCGCCTGTTGTGGTAGATGCAGAAAGGGCGGTGATCATCTTTCCTCTCTCCAGCCTCGGGGGAGTCCCTGCGGGTGCCTTTTGTGTCAGGCTCTGCCGCGAGAACTGCGGTGGCCTTGCGCTTGGGCTCCTCCTTCTTCTTATGGCTTTTGGACCCCTCAGCATGATCGTCCCCTCTCGAGGACATCTTCACGAAGAGGAGTCCTTCTTCAGCCTTGGCGCACTTGTCCGCCATGTCGAACAGCTTGACCACAGAGGTGACCTTGTCGTGGAAGCCCAGCTTCTCGAGCATCCTGCTGTTTGTGACGCCCTCGCGGAAAGCGGCGATGACTTGAGTGTCAGGGATGTTCGGGATCTTGTTGCGCACTTGGCTGAAGCGCTGGATATACTTGCGAAGCGTTTCATCCTTCCTCTGCACCACAGCGCGCAGATCGTTGTGGGTGAGGGCGCGCTCATACGTCCCCTTGAAGTTGGAGACGAACTGCTTGCAGAGCTCCTCCCAGGAGTTCACAGAGTCCTCCGGGAGGTTCAGGATCCACGACAGCGCAGAGTCGCGAAGCGCGTGAGAGAACCAGTTGGCCATGACCTTGTCGTCTCCCCCCCGCAGCTTGGATGGAGGTAGTGTAGAGCTGCAGGAACTCGATGGGGTTGCTGGAGCCGTCGTAGCCCTTGGGAAGAGCCGGCCTAAACTTCTGCGGCCAGACCCCGCGCGCAGAGAGCGAGTGAACGCCGTGCAGCCAGAGGTGTACGTAGCAACCCCGTGCCGAAGTGCGCCGCGTTTCTGCTGTCCCGCCTGGCCGAGCTCCTCCACGAGCCTGTTCTGGCGGTCTCGCTGGAGCTCCATCCCCACACGAGCATCGGGCGCGGTGCGCTGCACGATTAAGCAATCGTGTGGCGAGGACGCGTGCGAAGCAGCCCTTTGTGCCGCAGCCGGTGCAGGCCCCGGAGGTGCCGGAGGCGCATTTGTTGCGACCGTGCCCGCGAGAGAGGGGTGCATGTTGGACTGCGACGGAGCGGGGCGCGTCGTGGCGATGCCGACGAGGTGGTTGAGGCGTTGGAGCCACTGCTCGTGGGCCTCGGCGGTGGGCTGGTAGCGGAGCAGCTTCTGCGCCATGAGCAGCGCGGTGTGGGGCGCGGGGTCTATCCTTCCCGGGCCCGAGCCGCTTGGGTGCAGCGTCGGGTGGGACGACTGCGCGTCCTCCTGGTGCTTAGCGTCGTGCTTCAGTGCCTCCGCGTGAGGGCCAGAAGGGACATGCTCCTCGTGGCAGGGTCGGCCCGCCGTGCACGGGTGGCCGCGGCACCTAGGGGCGCGCGTGCTCCCGCGGGCGCACGTCGGTTGACCCGGGCGACGCGGGTGGCGCGCGTGTTCACCATGGCGCGGAGAGGAACTCGAAGGTTGTTGACGCGCCTCAATCCCCTACCTGGCGCGCCAAATGTCGGGTTATGACTCCCAGGAATCGGGGGTAGTCACTTCCTTACGTGTGGTTCGAAAGGGGATTGAACGCGGAGGTCTAAACCCTCAAGTTGCTCCACGATGTTGCTCGCCGGACCCGAAGAAGACGCACACCCGACCAGGAAGACACCGTCCTTTACCCATGTTCACGGCCCTCGTGAGGAGGTAAGACCGCTACTCCTGCCTGTCTGTATTATGTGTGGAGGATTACATTACAAAGGAGTTGGCCGGAAGCCCCCTTGAGGCAGTTCTTGCCTGGGGAGGGAAGCAATGATCTTCTTCCTCCTCCAGCCAGAGGCTAACCTAACCAGTGTTGCTAGGGTTTACAAGGGTGTTTTGCATGCAAAGGGCCGACCCCCGCTACGATGGATGTCTTATCTCTTTTATAGGCGCCTCGGGCCTTCTCCTTTGGCTTGGCCTTCAAGGTGGCTCCCACTAGCCAGTGGCAGGGCGGAGCACGAGTCCACCGCGCTCCATTCGTCCATGGACACGGTCCATTGTTGATAAAGGTGACGCCGTGGCCGACAGGCGGCCAACCGCGCGGTACTATCCGCAGAGCGGGCAGTCTCTGAGGTGGAGCCCGCGGTGACGATCTCCGTTGGAGGGTTGCGCCGTCCACCTGCTTTATCGTCAGAGTAGAAGGTCCTCACAGCTGCGCAGCAGGCGGAGCAGCTTTGTTGACCACTTTATCGCCAGGGACAGCGACGGGGGTGCGTGCGTCTCTGCATGAGTGTGGCAAAGGTCACGTGCGCCCTTCCGTGCTTCCTTGGCCGCGACGTTTCCCTTCAGGCCTGAGGGGAGATTCCTGTTGGACTCCCCTCAGGCGGGTTGGCTCCTCGGGGGGGGGGGGGTCCCCTGAGGCGAGGGGTCCCTTGAGGCCCTCGTTTCCTCTTCAGGCCCTCGAGGGGAATCGCCTCTCGAGGGTCCCGCCAGGCGGTGACGCCTGGTCCTTAGTCGTTTCGTCTGACTGGCCCGCATGCGAGGCCTGGGGGGAATGGCCTCTTGATACCCCAGTTCCCACTGGGCCGACATCCACAGATACGTTCGAAGCGCTTCAAGTGCCCTATGAGCGGCTCATGCCCTCTAGGCCCTTCACGAGAGTCACCAGCGGCTCGATCGAACCTCTGGGCCAGGTCAGGCTCGCCGTCACCTTTGGAAGCGAGGAAAATTACCGCACCGAGCACATCGACTTCAATGTTGCGCACATCGGCCTGCCGTACAATGCCATCCTCGGCTACCCCGCGCTCGCGAAATTCATGGCCGTCACGCATCATGCGTACAACATGGTCAAGATCCCCGGCAGCGCTGGCACCATCACCATCCGTGGACATGTCATGGATGCTACGCGCGCTGTTGAGACGGCCTACAAGGCCGCCGCCATGGCATTCCCCGCAGACGAGAACATGGAGCCTCTCGAGAGACCCAAGAAGAAGAAGCAGTTGTTCTCCCAGGTGCCAGCCGCCACAAAGAAAGTCTCTCTAAGCTCTAGCAGCTCGGGGGCTGAGGGGTCGGGGGCTAGCGTCACCATTGGCGCCGTGCTGCCTCCCAAATAGGAAAGCGCGCCCGTCGCCTTCCTCCAGGCAAACTCTGACATGTTCGCGTGGACACCGTCAGATATGTCTGGTGTACCGAGGGAGGTGATCAAGCACCACTTAGCCGTGTGTCCAAACGCGCGCCCCATCAAGCAAAAAGCAAGAAAACAAGCCCCGGAGAAGCAAGCATTCATCGTCAAAGAGGTCGAGAAGCTCAAAGCGGCAAAGGTCGTCCACGAAGTCGCGCACCCTGCTTGGCTCTCCAATGGCGTGGTAGTCCCAAAACCTTCCGGAGGAGGCCGCATCTGCATCGACTACACTGATGTAAACAAGGTGTGCCCCAAGGACCCTTATCCCTTGCCAAGAATCGACTAGATCGTGGACTCCACGGCAGGCTGTGACCTCCTCTACTTCCTCGATGCTTTCTCTGGTTATCATCAGATAAAAATGGCTAAGGAAGATGAGGAGAAGACGGCTTTCCTCACCCCTTGCGGTGTGTATTGCTACGTCTGCATGCCCTTCGCCCTAAAAAACGCCGGAGCCACTTTCCAGAGGTTAATGAGGATAGCGCTTGGCGAGCAAATGGGGAGAAATGCTGAGGCATATGTCGATGACATTGTCGTAAAGTCTCGAGAGGGAAACACTCTCCTCACGGACCTCGAAGAGAATTTCGCCAGCCTGCGCAAGGTGAACATCAAGCTCAACCCCGCCAAGTGCGTCTTTGGAGTGCCTTCAGGAAAATTGCTTGGGTTCCTCGTGTCCCATCGGGGCATAGAGGCAAACCCTGACAAAATCAAGGCCATAGAGGACATGCAACCTCCACGCAGGCTCAAGGACATGCAACGCCTAGCAGGCTGCATGGCCAGCTTGAGTAGATTCATCTCCAAATTCAGCGAAAGAGCCCTGCCATTCTTCAACATCATGAAAAGAACATGCACTTTCTGGACACCTGAAGCGGAAAAAGCGTTTGAGGACTTGAAGAGGTACCTAGCGAGCCCACCAGTAATGGTCGCCCCAAGGACAGGTGAGCACCTAAAGTTGTATCTATCAGCAATCCCACAGACCGCCAGTGCCGTCCTTGTGGTAGAAAGGGAAGAGTCAGTACCCCACAAGAAGAGTGCAACCACTCCAAAGCGAAAACCTTCTGAGGAAGAGCTCGACGAAAGGGCAAGCCTCACAAACCCACCGCCAGGCCCAAAGCCATAGGAGAGGCCCGCCCCAAGTCAGCCACTGCAAAATGATCCCGCCAGGGAGCCTGAAGAGCCCCCACAGGCCAACCCCCTCGAGGACCCCAGAAAGCCTCCACAGGCAAACTCCCTCGAGGGCCAGGACAAGCCTCCAGAGGCCAACCCCCTTGAAGGCCTAGCGGAGCCCCTTCAGGCAGAAGACACCAAGGCTACGCAGACTACCCTTGTCGAGAACAAAGGCTACTTCGTCAGCACAGTACTGCGCGATGCTCGTGAGCGGTATACGATGGAGCAGAAGCTCCTCCTCGCACTCCTCATCGCCTCAAGAAAGCTGCAACACTACTTCCAGGGGCACCCCATGACGTTGGTTACCTCTTTTCCCCTGGAGCAAATCCTGCGCAACCCAAATGCCACAGATCGTGTCGCAGGATGGAATATAGAGCTACATCCATTCAATTTGCGCTTTGATACCACAAGGGTAATCAAAGGAAGAGCGCTGGCAGACTTCGTCGCCGAATGGACTGACCCAGCCCCTGAAGAGCCTTTGGGAGAAGAACAAGAGCCCCTTGGAGATAAAATACCCAGCCACTGGACCATGAAGTTCGACGGAGCTTTCGCTTGTCGCCACGGTGGGGCTGGCGTGGTCCTTATCTCACCAAAAGGCGACAAGCTATATTACACAGTCCAGCTGTGCTTCGGAATCGACAAGATCTCCAACAATATCGCTGAGTACGAAGGCCTGCTTGCTGGTCTACGCGCCGCAATCGCCCTAGGCATCAAGCATCTACTCATCAAGGGCGACTCCCAGCTGCTCGTCAACTTCTCCAACAAAAGCTATAAGACTAAGGACGACCACATGGCCGCATACCTTGAAGAGGTTCGCAGGCTTGAGAAGCACTTCAGGGGAATGGAGCTCATGCACATCCCAAGAAAGGAGAACCAAGAGGCTGATGACATCGCCAAGCGCGCATCAAAAAGGCAAGCTCAGCCGCCAGGCGTCTTTGAAGAAAGACTCGTCAAGGCATCCATAAAACAGTCTCAAGAGGCCATGCCCGCCAGCACAGACGAAGCGCTCCCACCACCTCCTGCAAGTGGGGCTCCAGATTGTGGGCCCCCTACAGCGGAGCGTCTGTTGCTCACAGCGGTGCATCAAGCAGCAGGATGGATTGACGAGATCAAAGGCTACCTCTACAAAGGGATCCTTCCCGAGGAAGATGTTGAAGCGGAGCGAATCGCCCGCCAAGAAAAATTATTACAAAATCCTCGAAGGGAATCTCTACCACAAGCGCCCAAACGGCATCGCACTCAAATGCGTTCCTCCTGTAGAAGGCAAAATGCTGATCAAGGACATCCACTGCGGGGAATGCGGCCACCATTCGTGCGCTCGCACCCTAGCAGGCAAATTCTTCAGGAGCGGCTTCTACTGGCCTCAAGCACTTCAGGATACAGTGGACATCGTCCAAGCATGTGAAGCCTGCCACTTCCACGCCAAGCAAATCCACCAACCTGCGTTGGGGCTACAGACCATTCCGCTCTCCTGGCCGTTCGCGGTCTTGGGGCTGGACATCCTGTGACATTTCCCAACAGTGCAAGGAGGATATCGCTACCTCTTCGTGGCCATCGACAAGTTCACTAAGTGGCCCGAAGTGGAGGCGACGCGCACAATCACAGCAGGCGCGGCGGTGAAATTCATCAAATTCCTGGTCTGCCGCTTTGGAGTGCCTAACCGCATCATCACCGACAATGGCTCGCAATTCACCAGTGGCATCTTCAGAGTTTTCGCGCATCCGCAGAGCAACGGACAGGCTGAGCGAGCAAACGCAGAAGTCCTTAAGGGCCTAAAGAACAGGACCTTCGACATCCTCAAAGGCCACGACATGGGCTGGATCAACGAGCTCCCTTCAGTCCTCTGGTCCATCCGCACAACACCACCCAAGCCTATGGGGGAAACACCGTTCGCCCTCATCTATGGAGCCGAAACAGTCCTCCCCATAGAGATAAAGCATGGATCCCCGCGGGTCCTTGCCTTTAACGAGGACTAGCAAGAGGACCTCCACAGCGACGACCTGCTGCTCCTTGAAGGACTACGACGCCGCGCCGCCCTCCGGGCGGCCAAATACCAACAGGACTTGAAACGCTACCACAGCCGCAACGTGCGCTCGCGTACCCTGGAGGCAGGCGATCTCGTCCTCAGGCGAATCCTCTCCAGGGAAGGCCTCCACAAGTTGTCCCCGATGTGGGAAGGTCCCTACAGGGTCACCCACATCGCCAGGCCTGGCGCGGCTCGCCTCGAAACTCAAGACGGCATCCTCGTCTAGAACCCATGGAACATCATGCACCTACGCAAGTTCTACCCGTGATCATCGTCGCGCCCGTGATCATTGTCACGTCAAGACATCTGGCGGAAGAGGCAGCCTACGACTCAACCTCCAAGCATTTTTTGTCTCCAGAGGTAAAAATTTCACGGCTTAAACCTCACAAAACTTTTTGTCTCCAGAAGGAACAAACACAGAACATGATCATCGTCACGCCCGTGATCATTGTCACGTCAAGACATCTTGCGGAAGAGGCAGCTTACGGCTCAACCTACAAGCACCTTTTGTCTCTAGAGGTTAAAAGCTCACGGCTTAAACCTCAAAGCTCCAAAGGCTTCTCTCGAGGGTCAACCCTCCGAGCTCTCCATGTAACGAGCCACCTCAGGTCGTTGAGAGTCTCTGCCACTAATGGGTGGTCCCCATGCCTCGACATGGTCAAAACATTAACTTGGCAACCCCAAGCATAATGAGACAATTTCGTTCCCAAGTGAACTTAGCGCCACGGCGCCGCTATGTAATATATGGTGGTGAGTTTTATTTACGCATTACTTTGTTGAAATGTGCGCTTATATCTCTCCACATGCGTACCTCACGAGCGGGGGCTGAGTACGGTGCCAGTGCCTCAAATGACACACCAGCAGCACTGCAAAATCCAAGGATCCGAGCTCTGGCTGGAGGGCAAGATCCCACAAACACGCCATCTCTACAGAGGACCTTGGCACTTACTCTCCTCGTGAGGAACGCCTGAGGGTACCTATAAGCGCGCACGAGTCCCCTGTACCGTGTTCCAGCGTTTGGGTTCGCCCCTCTAACATCTACAGGGAAGAAATGCCCCTCACAAGCCTGAGGAGGCATCCGGGAACGATCCCTCAAGAGGACCTCCTCGCTAGGCAAAAATCCTCTACAAAGCGAAAACCTCGAGAAGCTAAGTCTCGCACCCACGCCTTGAGAGCGTTTTCTCCTCTAGCGCACGTTTGCCCCTCAAGCGACTTCGCTTTCCCTTATGCTTCATGGACTACTCGTACGTCTAAGGGGGGAACTTGAGCATCGCGACTCAGGGCTCTTAGCTCTCCTAGGCCTAAACTCCCCCCGGCCTTGCGGAGTCATTGCTCCTGCATTCCGAAGTGGCGGAGTCATGGCACGAAGAGATGGGTCCTACCGATGCAGAGAACAAATAGACATGAAGATGAGTCCAAAGTGACCTCTCGAGGGGCAAGCAAGCTAAAAGCAAATGGAAAATAAGAGTATATGACAGGCCAAAAGGTCACAAATGTCTAAACATAAGATTGTTCCAGATACAAGCGCACGTATGCACAATAACGTGCGGCTCAGGCAGAGGTGTCGTCGTCTTGGACCTCCTCCATGGCGCCCTCCTCGGTCTCGGCAGAGGCGGTCTCCTCCTCGCTGTCTTCCGCCGGCCTCCGTACGCCTGAAGCGGTTGAAGAAAGCGTCAACTTGCTCGCGGAGGGAATTGGAGACTATGTGCGCATCCTCGCCTTGGGCGGCCTCTGTCACAGTGGAGAGGTCGAAGCTTGGCGTGAGGATCCTGAGGTTGGTGAAGATACGATCGACGACCACCCCCAGGAGCTGCCGGCTCTCGTCCTCGATCATCTCGTGAAGCTCGGCGACAGGGCCCTCGAGGGCCGTGAAGAGCTGGTCAAAATAGACCAGGTACATGGCAGCATCACCACGGCCTCGGACCTCGGTGTGTGGCGCGTCCGCGCCTAGTTGCGCAACAAGCACATTGCCCCGAGCGACCAGCGCCTCGAACATGCGCTCGCGCTGCTTTGTAAGCGCGCGGGTCGCCTGGGCAGAGTCTGTCGCCTTCGCCGCCGGCTCCATCGCGCCACCTGCTCCTCCACACCCTTGGCCAAGGAGTTGAGGTCATGAAATGCCTCGGTGCGGGCCTCCTCCGCTCGGCGACGGCCATCCTTGGCGCGCTTGAGGCGGGCCTCCAGCTTGGAGTTGGCCTTCTCAAGCTCAGCGATCCGCTGAGCATCTGCGGCATGCCTGGCCTTGAAGCGGTCCTCCTGCTTCTGAGCCAAGTCACGGTACTCCTGAGACTTGGTCAACCGGAACTGCTTCTCGCGCTCCGCAAGGGCATCCTCCGCCTCCTTCTTCTTCTCGGTGAAACGCCGCTCGAAGCGTTCATAAGCAAGCTTCTGGGTAGCGACGTTCTCGTCGTACTTCAAGAGCGCCTGGGCTAGGTCCCCTTCGTGCGCCTCGAGCTCCTCGCGCTGGGTGACCAGGTCCTTCTCCACCTGAAGGCGTTGCTCGTCGCTCTACCGCAATTCCTTCTCCTTGAGGGCCAGCCGTTGTTCACGCTCGGCAAGGCCCTTGCGGTCCCCCTCAAGGGTTGCCTGCGCGGCCTGGTGAGCGGTGAGCAGCTGGGCCTCCGATTGGCCCAGCTCGCGGCGCTTCTGCACCAGCGCGCCCTCCATGGCCTCGCGCTCGGTCGTGGCTTCGCGCAGGAGCTCAGCAGCGGCATCACGTTCCTCTTGGAGGGGCGCGAGAAGTTATGCAGCGTCGCGAATGGCCCCCTCGTGGATCTCCTTGGCGAAGTGGGTGGCCTCCTCGCGTGCGGCCTGCAGCGCCAAGTCCTCCAGCCGGCGCGCCTCAATGGCCGCATTGAAGGACGCCCACGACCTCGCGATCTCCTCCCGCTGCTGGGCGAGCTGAATGTCCCCGAGGGCGAGGTGCGCCTCCAAGCCCTCCAGGGACTCCCTCACGAGGCCAAAGGCGACCTCGCGGCGTCCCGCGCTCCAGTACCAGCCTCAAAGGACCAGCTCCTGGCTTGAGGAGGGCCCAGCCCCGGTGTCGAGCCCCGAGAGCCCGACCTCGGGGAGAGCTCGGGGGCTAGGCTGGGCTCCGCCCCCATCCGCGCCAGCGTCCTCTTCGGAGCCCGCGGCAGCAGGGCGCTCGTCACCTCCAGCTGTACGAGGAGGCGAGGAAGAACCCCCCCTGCGGACACGGCCGCGCCCGCTGGCGCCTTGCTCGCTTCCGTCACAGGCTGCACGGGAGCAGTGGGCGCGCACGGCGAAGTGGGCGCACGCGATGGCGTCGACACGCGCGGCGGAGTTGCCTCGCGCGGAGGCGTGACCGCGCGAGGGGGAGTAGGAGCGCGAGGTGGTGTAGAGGCCATGTCCTCCGTGTTTTCCACCACCGTTGGCTCGGGGGGCGGTGTAGGTGCCTCTGGGCGAGGCGCGTCCACCTCCGCCTGAGGCTCTGCCGCCCCTGCCTGAGGCGCATCCGCCTCCACTTGAGGCACCCCCTCAGTGGGGCCTGTGGAGGTCGTCTCCACAGGCCTCGTGGCCTCGTCAGCCACGGCCTCAGCCGTGGCTCTCTTCACGTCCGCAGCCTTGCGAAGCCTATGGCGCTTCGCAGGCACAAGATCACTAGCAAAAAGCCCAAGAAAAGACCTTCAAGAGAGGGAAAAACAAAGAGAAAAACAAGAATCAAAACGACCAAGCGTCATGAGCACTCACCCCGACGGAGCAGCGCCGGCGTCGACCCACGCCAGGCCTGGTGAGCGCTAGGAGGGCAAGGTCTTGGCGCCTAACCCCTCAGGAGGCGCCACCGCTTTCCTCTTGGAGGGGACGTCGGATGGCCTCGCCCCCGAGTGGTCCACGACGGCCTTGGTGCGGGGCCCGCGTCTTCCCGGAGAGGCCTCCGCGCCACAGGCCTCCCCTTCCTCAGCCTCCTCCTCCACGGGGCGCGAGGGAGCCACCACGAAGGCATCGTCATCACCTGACGAGATGTCGCATACCTCGTCAGTGAATGGCTCGGCCCTCGGAGAAGACACCTCCCCTGCCGTGGCCTCCTCCTCACCTAGACCAGCTCCTGAGGCCGAGGGAGAGTCCGCCCCCTCCGCTCCCCGCGTGGCTGGCATTGGCACCTCCATCCCCGCAAAGCCTGTCGGGGTGAACGGAGGCATCCCCTCCAGGATGGCCATGCGCTCCGTCATGTTGTACTGATGGAGAGGCCAGATCGTCGAAGGGAGCTGATCCACGGCAGGCATTGTCGGGCTGACGAAGAGCGCTGACAGGACATTGTCGACGGTGTCCTTGTCGTTGTCCTCATTATGAAGCTGCATCTTGTCATTCGGCCCCGAGTAGATCCACATGGGCACCGAGTGTGCCTGGAGGGGAGCGTTGCGGCGCGTCACGAAGTCTGCCACGATGATCTGCCCCGTGAGGCCCTCATCGCGAAGGAAACTCAGGCACCCCATCAAGCTTGCATTCCTCGCGTCGTCGAAGGTCGCCTTGCCCTAATGGGAGTTCTTGAGCGGTGGCTCATCGAGGACCTCGAGGAAGGCGCAGGGATCCTCCACCCCGACGAAGAACCACTTCTGGCGGAAGTCGTCCACCTTCTTCGTCACCAAGGTGATGGCCTTGTTTTCGCCCCATGACATGGGGATGTAGACACTCCCCATGCCATCGACGATGCGGAATGAGACGCACCCGGAGCGCTCATTCTTCGTCGTGCTCCAGAGCGCGTAGAAGCACCGGAACAACCCCACCGTGGGCTCCAAGTCCAGGTATGCCTCGCAGAGGTATGCGAAGACGGCGAGGATGAGGATGGAGTTGGGGTGCAGATGCAGCAACTGCACCTGATAGAACGCCAGGACCGCCTCCAGAAACGGCGAGAAGGGCGGCACCAGCCCGGCGGCGAGGCAGTGCTGGAATATCGGGAAGTACCCTCGTGGGCGCTTCACGTGCTCCGCGGCCTTCAGGGCGGTGGCGCCGTGTTCATTCGTCCGGTCCGCAACCAGGTAGCGGACCTTGGCAAGAGCCTTCTCATTGACACGCACGCCCAACAGCGTCACGCCCTGCACGACCTCGGAGGCCTCCGCTTGGGAAGAAGACCCTGCAGCGGCCTTGCCCTTGCTCTTGAGGGGACTCATCGTCGCGGGCTCGGTGTGCCGAGGAAGACGGAAGGAGGAGAAATCGCAGGAGAGAGCGGAGGCGGAAAGCTCGAGACGGTGGAGGCTTCTACGAGAAGGATTGGAAACAGTAACGGCTCCCTGCTGCGGCGCTCGGGCTTTATGTAACCTCGAGGTGCACTTACCGGGGCGTGGTGGGACCCCCCACGACGCATTCCCCAGATCGTGCGCAACCGTTACTCATCTGAGTGCCGCATGGCTCGGGCCGGCTGGGAAATAGGGGCCCACGACGCTCCGCTTGATCCCATGGGCTCAATCGCGCCCATCACGGGCCCGGGGCTACTGTCGGCCCAGTGGGGACTGGGGTATGAAGAGCCCACTCCCCCCATGCCTCGCACGCGGGCTAATCAGACAAAACGGCTAAGGACCAAGCCTCGCCACCTGGCAGGACCCTCGAGAGGCAATTCCCCTCGAGGACCTGAAGAGGAAGCAAGGGCCTCACACGGACCCTCGCCTCAGGAGACCCTCCCGAGGCGCCAGCGCGCCTAGAGAGAAGTCAACAGGAATCCCTCCACGGGCCTCCCAGGCTTGTGGAGAAACGTCGCGGCCAAGGAAGTACGGCGGGACGCACATGGCCTCTGCCACGCACACATGGTGACGCAGGCACTCCCGTTGCCGTTTTGATGATAAAGGAGTAAATTAAGTTGCGCCGCCTGCTCTAGGCTTGCCAAGACCTTCTACTCTGACGATAAAGACGATGGACGGTGCAACCCTCCAAAGAGAACGTCAGCGCGGGCTCCACCACAGAGACTGTCGTCCCTGCGGGCAGTACTGCTCGGTCGGCCGCATGTCGGCCACGGCGCCCAACTTTATCGATGATGGACCGCGTCCATGGA
This sequence comes from Poa annua, assembly GCA_026929855.1. NCBI lineage: Eukaryota > Viridiplantae > Streptophyta > Magnoliopsida > Poales > Poaceae > Poa > Poa annua. Next base: position 34,951,609 of record CM049431.1, read on the forward strand.
CGATCCGGCGGTGGTGGACTCCTGCTCCTCCACGCCACTGCCGTGTGGGAGCCACCACGGACGCCGAGCAGAAGAAGAGCGCCTGAAGCGCCTATAAAAGGGTTAAGACCTCCGTCGTAGAGGAGGTCAGCCAATTGCTTGCTATAACTCTTGTAAACCCTAGCGCTGCTGAGTAGGATAGCCACTGGTTGGAGGAGGAAGAACATCATCGCTTCCCTCCCCAGGCAAGAACTGCCTCAAGTGGGGCCTCGGCAAGCTCTGCTGTACTGTAACCACCATAGTTCAATATAGACAAGCAGGAGTAGCGGTCTTACCTCCCCTCGAGGGTCGTGAACCTGGGTACGGGCTGGTGTCCAACTCTGCCGTGGGTGTTCGTCTCCAGGTCCGGCGAGCAATGTCGTCGTGCCCCTCGAGGGTCTTGACCTCCGCGTTCAATCCCCTTCACGAACTACACTTCAGGAAGTGACTACCCCCGATTCTAGGGAGTCATAACCCGACAGATACGTTGGAACCCATTTGTTAGATTCGTTAAAATCCGAGTTTCACATCCATATAAGTAGAAGTTTCGAGCCTGGAAGTTCATCTTTTTATTTCAGGAAGTTCATTTTAAAATATGGTTGGAGTTCGCTTTGTACCACAAAAATATCTGAAGTTCAAAAATATATTATTTTTGAAAATCGAATTCACTCCATATTAAACGGAAGTTCGTATCAGGAAGTTTATTGAAAATCTACGATAAAAACAGTGCATGACACTTAACAAAAAAAATCGCGACTGGATGTTTACATAAGTATCGACTCGAGCTTCACATACATATACGGAGAGGTTAACGATCGAATGAATGACAGTTCAGATACACGGTTTCCCAGGGTGGAAATTATACATATAGAATCCGTTCATACGAGATCAGGTTGACCAAATCGACAATACCAACATACAATCATCAATGAAAATGAGTCTAACTAACATTGCACGATATTTAACTAAAAATCACAGACGGAAGTTCACGTAAGACTCAGGGTGAGGTTTACATATATATATGGAGAGGTTCGCCGTCGTATTTAGGGCGGTTCATATACTATGTTTGACGGACGGAAATTTTACACATAGAATTCGTTCAAATGAGTTCCAGTTGACAAAATCGATTGTATCCAAGTAAAATTAGTATTGATATGAGTCTAATTAACTCTCTCATGTCGTCACACTCCACCCCGAGAATCATAATCGAGCCAATTTGAAATCGTTTTCGTACCATCTTGTTTTACGTTTTTTCATATTTTCAAAATTAAACAAAATCCGTACTGAATTAGAAAAATATTTCTGTACAAAAAAGTTGCGTATTTTTAATATATTTTCAACGCCGTATCATTTGCTACGTTTCGATAAGCGGTTTGAAAGTACTTGACGAAATACTTTCCGCTGGACATAAACATTTAGAAAACAGAATTATCATTTTTTTCTCTTAATCCGTGAGGAATTAAGAAAATTGAGGTTAGATAGTCAAGATGCGCTTTTTCCGTACGTTTCCAAAGGTGTATCATTTGTGTCTATCCGATAATAGATTTGCAAATGGCGTCCAAAACCAAAGAAAAGTTTCGTATATATTAAATTACTTTAAAATCGTAAATAATTTCAAACAAAAAATAGTTGGAGTAGATGCAGAATGTCAACAGCTACTTGTAGATGTATCATTTTCTTCAATCTGATGAGTGAATCAAAACTTAAACCGGAAAAACGATGAATCTGCAAGTTCTCGTCATGAGGTTCACTTGGTACACTTCGGGAGGTTTACATATACATATGCGAGGTTCACCATCATATTAAAGGCGGTTCATATACTCTGTTTCACAGGTGGAAATTTTACGCATAGAATTCGTTTAAACGAGTTCAAGTTCACAAAATTAATTATATGCATGTACAATTAGTATTGATATGAGTTTAATTAACTCTCCCATGCCTTCACACTACACCCCGAGAATCATAATCAGCCAATTTGAAATTATTCCCGGATATCTTATTTTCCGTTTTTTCGTATTTTCAAAATTCAACAAAAACCATACTGAATTAGAAAACTATTTCTGTAGGAAAAAGTTGCGTATTGTCAATATCTTTTCAACACTGTATCAATTGCTTCGTTTCGATAAGCGGTTTGAAAGTAATTGACAAAATACTGTCCGCTGGACATAATATTCAAGAAACAGATGTGCTAATTTTTGAAACTGCTCTTAATTCGTGAGGAATTAAGAAAATTGAGCTGAGATAGTCAAGAAGCGATTTTTCCATACGTTTCCAACGGCGTATCATTTGCGTCTATCCGACAAACCGTTTGCAAGTGGCGTCCAAAACAGTACGAAATCGAAGAAATATGCGAAAAATCGTGTTTCGTATATTTAAAATTAATTTAAACTCGTAACTAATTTTTAACCGAAATTAGTATGAGTAGATGCGGAATGTAAACAGCTACCCGTAGATGTATGATTTGCAAAAATCCGATTAGTGAAAGAAAAGTTACGTCGGAAAAACGATAAACCTACCAGTTCTCGTCAGGAGGTTCACTCGGTTCACTTCGGGAGGTTCACAAAGTTGTCCAGAATACTTATTCTATACGGGAGTCTAGAGTAGCTGGCAGGCATAAACAGAGATATGTTGCAACATCATGGAGGGTAATGGGTGCCCTCCATATGCTTCAAGATCTGTGTCCATATGTGGTCCAAACTTTGCCTCTTTTTCTTTTGTTGATTTTTGAGAAGCTCAATCTTATTTCCTGTTTGGGAGGTATAGGTACTAGCATTGCATCTTGCCTGCACTTTTCTTTAAGCCATGCGATTGCCTCCCGTGTGACCCGACCAAGTCTGATGGGTTCGTAGCATAGAAAACAAAAAAAAATCTACGGTGAGAACAAACCAACAAGCCAAGATCTGATCTAGGAGATGCTCGTAACTAGTGGAACATATTCCAAGGGAAACTCACCCTCGAAGATCGTAAACGTTTCGAGAATAATTCTTGTGGAGGATGTAGTCGTTCACTTGCCGATCTCAAGATCGTGAAGATGTGCGCTGCAACGGGCAGTGCCTCTGTGCTCGGTCACACATACGGCTTGATGACGACCTCCGTTCCCTCGATCCAGCGGGGCAGCAGAAGTAGTAGAACCACCGGTGTTGTGGTGGAGAAACTAATCGGCCATGGCTTCGCCAAGCGGATGGCTGGAAGGTGGAGCAGCTGGAGGAGAGAGAGAGAGAGGCAAGTGTGTGGGGAGAGGGAGCTTACACCCCTCTTTATATAGGAGGGGGGGAGCCACGAATTTGGAGTGCCCCCACCTCTCCCCTCATCATGCGAGTGGAGTCTCTACTCAACCCACTCATTCTCTCATCAATTCCCACTCAAAATTCCAAGGGGTTTTCTTTATTAAATAAAACAATTTCATTTCTTTTTAATATTTGTTAATTCTATTAACAAACATTAACACTTACCCCCTTGATTCATTCGTTAATTCTATTAACAACCATTGGCAACCATTGACAATTAACTCCTGAACTATTTGAATATTACCCGAAACAATTTCGGTGCTATCCAAACTTTTCTCCGAAATTCTGTGTCTACCCAAAAGCGTCGACAAACCTTAAGTGTGTCCTACGGTTCGTGAATAATGTAGACATGATCAAGACACATCTCCGATCAATAGTCAACAGCGGGATCTGGAGATCCGTAATGACTCCTACATATCCGACGATGAATCTTGTGATCGTGTGAACCAAAAACGTCATAACCAATTCCTTTTGTGTCGCGATATTTTACTTGTTCGAGATCCGATCATTGGTATCATATATACCTAGTTCGATCTTGTTCCCAAGAAGTACTCTTTACTCGTTATGTGATATGACATCCTTGTGACCTTGTCACGTGCTTGCAAGCGGTGTCGATGTGATATCACCGAGTGGGCACAGAGTATATATCTCCGTCATCTGGATGGACAAATCCGACTTCTTGATCCATGGGCCTCAACTAATACTTTAAGAATACCCAACGCCACCTTTATAGTCACCCTGTTACGGCGTGACGTTTGATGTTATCAAAGCATTCTTTCGGTGTTAGTGATTGACATGATCTCATGGTCTAAGGATTAGGAGTACTTCGTATGCTTAGTACAACAATGTAAACTTAATGACTTGATCGAATTTCTATACTTTAATTTGGGTGTGTGTTTATCACATCATTCTCCTAATGACGTGATCCCGTTATTAACCACATCCATTGTTCATGATCAAGAAACCTTAATCATCAGTGAATCAACGAGCTTGTTAAACGAGAGGCGTTACTAGGAACTCTTATTTGTTCATTAGTCACACATGTATTAAAGTTTCCAGTTAATACAATTCTAGCATGAGAAATAAACATTTATCATAAACATGGAATAAGATAATAACCACTTTATTATTGCCTCTCGGGCAGACTCCTTTCAAAGCCAACCCCACCTCTCTCTCCTTATCTCTTTCCTGTGACCCCTGCACCCAGTGATATCCTTGAAGGAGATATGCCCTAGAGGAAATTAATAAAGTGTATTCTTTATCATATCTCGTTTGTTTATAATAGGTTTTTATGTCATGCTATAACCGTATTAAGCGGAAACATTAATACGGGTGTGATGCGTAAACAACCAGGTCCCTAGTAGCCTCTACTAAGACTAGTTTCGTTGCGCGATTGATGATCGAGATTTCCCGATCATAGGGCATGGCGCCGGTCGGCAATGGAAGTCATATCGTTGGAGAACGATGTGATGAACATACCCAGATTTGGAGGACGTAGTAGTTACGCCTTTGACCGTGAGATCAACTCTTATTCTTATTCCTGGAAGATACTTTGATCGCACCAAACGTCGTATCTTATTTAGTATGACAATAATGGTGATACTTTTGGGTATCGGAAAGGAGTAGTTGAGACGAGGGGTCAAGAGCGGGATTTTCCAGTCCGCATAGCAGGATAGATACTCTAGGGCCCACTCGGTGAGATCATGTCTAATGAGCTTGCAAGCATGTGACTAGGTCACGGATACATGAAATCATAGACGAGTAGAAGATAGCGTTGTCGGTAACGAGGTCAAGCTAGGTATGTAGATATCTATGGAACGACACTCAGACACGCTAAGTATCGCTATGGCAAAAGGTTTAAGACTTTGTGTTCAGATTTGATAGATGAAAGTCATTCGTTATATCACATGGATTAATTTATGGGGTTCAGGCCTACGAGTTAGTCATTGATCATAGAGGAGTCTTGATCATACCTGTTATTATATCGTACCGCTAGGGTAACACACTTAAGGGGTTTCGACAAGACAAACGGAAAGGAAAGATATCACCTGGAATGTCCCGGGAAGGGTCCGATGGAGATCGGGCAGCGACGAAAGAGTTTTCGGAGCTAGAATAAATATATATAATATGTTTGATATTAATTAGTGTAACTAATGTGCAAATATGATTTTATATATTTATTTTCGAATTTATTTAGGCTGATTTTCCTAAATGGGCCTTCTGGTCGAAAGAAGACCCAAGAAGGGAAAAATTCCCTAGGGAATTCGGTGGGGGGCTTGGAGGCCGGCCTAGGTGGGCCAAATGGGGCCCACCAGGGCCGGCGCACCAGGCTATGTGCGGATAGTCCCACATTGCCTGGTGAGCAGGTTGGCTCCCTCCTGGGAGACTATATAAGAAGGGGCACCCCTGGCCTTTTAATTGACCAATTAATTCCCCAATTCTCTCTCGATTTCGTGATTCCCTTTGTCGGAGTTGCGCCGAGTTGAGAGGGGGATCTCTTCCACCATAGCGCTCTACCGCGCTGCTGGTGTTCCGGTCCAAGTCTTCCGCTGCTCGTCGTGGACTCGAGCTTCGGAGGCCGTCGTCTCCACCGTACGTGTTTGACGCCCTGCGAGGTGCTGCGCTAGCGGTACTCGGAGGTCTGCTTCCTCTACACGACCTTAAGGTCGGCTTCGTCGGTCTTCATCGACAACGTTTGTGCGGGAACGTAATCCCCGCTTTCGGTCTACAAGGGTAGGTATTCCGATCTCCGTTCGTACTACTATATCTGAATAGAATAGATCTTGGCTGTCTTAGGGATATCGTTGCTAGGAATTTTTTTGTTTTCTGCACCCGATCCCCTACAGTGGTATCAGAGCCGATCTATCGTAGATATAGATGTACGCTGTTAGAACCCGTGTTCTGCACGGGGGCACCGTTCCTGTTATTTACTACCCTCTAGCGTGCACTTGTGATTCCAGCGGCATCGAGTTGATGAAGCGGCCCGGACCGACTTTACGCGTACGCTTACGCGAGACTGGTTCCACTACTGACATATGGCTTGTACCGTATCTGTGGCTGGCGGGTGTCAGTTTCTCTCTCTTTAGTTGGTCTTCGCATTTTCAATAGAGGGCCTGAAAGGGATGCTTAAATATGCAATTATTGGATCGTTGTTGTGGTCATATGGTTCGTAGGTATGAAGCGGTTCTATTTACGAAAGCCCCAAGCCACGTAAAATATGCAAAAGATAAAGTAGAAGCGTCTAACTTTATTTTGCAGGGGCTATGTGATATGGTCACGGTAGGTTTATTAAATTGTTTATAAACTGGGGGCGCCAAGAAGACCATGGCGCAATGGACTATATCACATTGCATTACATTTGATGTTTTGTGTGCATCTTATATTGTGTGATTATATATATAGTATATATTAGTTATGAGGCGGTAATTATATAAGATGATCCCTTCAAAATACCATTAGTGTTCTCCCTCCAACGCGCACCACCATGAAAGTTCTACGTTATGAGGCAGGCCGTGATGATCGGGTGTCAGACATATCGCCGTTCGCATACAGTGGGTGTAAGCCTTGTTGCACAAGCGTCAGCGTGGAGTTTATGGTGGCGAGCCTAGCATATGCAGATATGGCCTCGAAACAAGGAGACCGAAAGGTCGAGCACGAGTCACAAAATTGGTGTGGCGGAAAGTTGTCTACTCTTGAAGTTGTGCCGCTGGCTCTGATGATGAGAGGTAATCGCTTAAACGACCAGGAGGGATGTTCGTTTGAGTGGGAGTTATGTTAGTTATTTTCTAAAAATACTATAACTCAAAAAGTCTTATGTTGTTGCAAATTCCATTGTAGATGTCTCGCCCCTCCTTTAACCTAAACATGTTCATTGAGAAAGAGAAGCTTAAGACCGATGGGTCTAACTTCGTGCCCTGCTTCCGCGACCTGAAGTCCATTCTTGAAACCCACAAGGTGGCCTACGTCCTTGATGCCCCCTTAGGTGATCTTCCAAACACCGCCTCGGAAATCGAAAGGAATGTCCATGAAGTTAAGGTGGAGATTTCTTCTTATGTCCAGAGTGGCATGCTCTTTGCCATGGAGGCTGACCTGCAAAACCACTTCGTGAACAAGGGTGCTTATGATATAATCACTGAACTCATGGTTGTTTTTTGCACGAAAAGTCAAGGCTGAGAGGTTCGAAGCATCCGTGCTTTTCTTCTCAGCCCAGATGGAAGAGCACGGCAATATTAGTGAGCACTTAGCCAAGTTGTTTGGCTGCGTTCAGCTCCTGAGTGATCTGGGAAGTGTGATCCCAGAAGAGCTGGTTATTGATATGGTGCTGATTTCTCTGCCCCCTAGCTATAAGAACGGCATCGTGGACTACGGCATGAAAGGGACGTCAAAACCCCTGTCGGAAATCCTAAAGATGCTCAAAGTGGCCGAATTAGAAATCAAGCTGGAGAAGATGGTGGTGACCATCGGGTCACCTGAGTGCAACTGCCCCAAGTACCTGGAGGATAGGAAGTCTGGCAAGACAGTCAACAAAGAACAAGGTATATTTGATATACATGTTATAGATGTGTACCTTACATCCGCCCAGAGCAACACGTGGGTATTTGATACTGGTTCTGTTGCTCATATATGTAACTCTCAGGAGAGTTACGGAATAGACGGAGGCTGGCTAAGGATGAAGTGACGATGTGGGTCGGCAGCGGATCGAGAGTCGACGTGGTGGTTGTCGGCACGCTCCCTCTACATCTACCATCGGGATTAGTTTTGGTTTTAAATAAGTGTTATTTTGTACCATCCTTGAGTGTAAACATTATAAGTGGCTCTTGCCTGTTACAAGACGGTTATTCATTTAAATCAGTATCAAGCAGTTGTGCTATTTATATGAATGATATCTTTTATGTTGATGCTCACGAGAATAATGGTTTATTCTTATTGAATCTCGATCGTAGTACTCATATCCATAACATAGAAGCCAAACGGATTAAGTGTACTGATGATACCGCCATGTATATGTGCCATTGCCGTCTTGGTCATATTGGTATAAAGCGCATGAAGAAACTCCACTCCGATGGACTTTTGGACTCGTTGGATTTCGGATCACTCGATACATGCAAACCATGCCTTATGGGCAAAATGTCCAAGACACCGTTCAAAGGTTTCGTTGAACGGGCGTCGGATTTATTGGGGATCATATATACAGATGTGTGTGGACCAATGAGCGTTTCGACACGAAATGGTTATCGTTACTTCATCACCTTCACTGATGACTTGAGTAGATACGGTTATATGTACTTGATGAAACACAAGTCTGAAACTTTTGAAAAGTTCAAAGAATTTCAAAGTGAAGTTGAGAATCAGCTTAACAAGAAAATAAAGCACCTCTGATCCGATCGTGGTGGCGAGTATTTGAGTTTTGAGTTTGGCACACTTCTGAAGAGTTGTGGCATAGTACCTCAACTTACGCTAGCCGGAACACCACAGCGTAACAGCGTGTCTGAGCGATGTAATCGTACTCTACTAGATAGTGTTCGATCTATGATGTCTCTTACCGATTTACCCGTGTCCTTCTGTGGTTATGCGTTAGAAACAGCCGCATTCATTTTAAATAGGGCTCCGTCCAAATCCTTTGAAACGACACCGTATGAATTATGGTATGGCCAGAAGACTAAGTTATCGTTTCTAAAGGTTTGGGGTTGTGAGGCGTATGTTAAGAAACTACAGCCCGACAAAATCGAACCAAAGTCGGAGAAAGTCGTCTTTGTAGGATATCCGCGAGAAACCGTTGGATACACCTTCTACAACCAAGCTGAGGGCAAAACTTTTGTCGCGAAGACCGGTACCTTTCTAGAGAAGGAGTTTCTCGCGAAAGGAGTAAGTGGGAGGAAGGTAGACCTCGATGAGATCGTTGATCCTGAACTCGAGATTCCGAGTGGCGCAACGGAAGCAATTCCGGAAACGTCCTCCGTGGATGGAGTGGGAGAAACTGTCGAGAAAAATGTTCTACCTCGTAGGTCTGGTAGATCTAGGATCGCACCAGAATGGTATGGCAACATGGTTTGCACCGTCATGTTAGTTGAACAAGATGAACCTACGAACTACAAGGAGTCGATGGCGAGTCTAGAGTCCGAGAAATGGCTTGAAGCCATGAAATCCGAAATAGGATCCATGTATGATAACAAAGTGTGGACTTTGATGGATATTCCCGAAGGGCGCAAGGCCATCGAGAATAAATGGATTTTTAAGAAGAAGACTGATGCTGACGGTAATGTGACCGTCTATAAAGCTCTGCTTGTCGCAAAAGGTTTCCGACAAGTTCATGGGATTGACTACGATGAAACTTTTTCACCGGTAGCGATGCTTAAGTCTATTCGGATTTTGTTAGCAGTTGTTGCCTATTACGATTATGAAATCTGGCAGATGGACGTCAAAACAGCCTTCCTAAATGGAAACATTGAGGAAGAGTTGTACATGGTACAACAAGAAGGTTTTGTCGATCCAGGAAATTCTAACAAGGTATGCAAGCTTCAGCGATCCATCTATGGATTGAAGCAAGCATCTCGGAGCTGGAATCTTCGCTTTGATGAGGTAATCAAAGATTTTGGATTTGTCCAAAATTTGGAAGAGACCTGCATTTACAAGAAAATGAGTGGGAACTCGGTTGTGTTCTTAGCACTATATGTAGATGACATATTGCTGATTGGGAATGATGTGAAACTTCTGAATAGCGTGAAGGAATATTTAAATAGTAAATTTTCCATAAAAGACTTAGGAGAAGCTGCATACGTCTTAGGCATAAAAATCTATCGTGATAGATCAAGGCGCCTATTAGCGTTGAGTCAGAGTACTTATCTTGATAACATACTGAAGTGTTTTGGTATGGAGAAGGCAACGAAGGGTTCTCTATCGGTTATCAAGAATAAAATATTGCGGAAGGCACAGTGTCCGATAACGGAACTGGATAAGGCCGATATGACTAAACATCCTTATGCTTCAGCCATAGGATCGATTATGTATGCAATGTTGAGTACTAGACCTAATGTGGCATTAGCTCTAAGTTTGACAAGCCGGTTCCAGAGTAATCCTGGAATGGCACACTGGATTGCCGTTAAGAGCATTCTTAAGTATTTCAATAAGACAAAGGAAATGTTCCTTGTCTATGGTGGTTGCGATGAAGAACTTGGCGTAACATGTTACGTGGATGCAAGTTTCTGCTAAGACCCCGATGACTCTAAGTCACAGACAGGTTATGTATTCAAGGTGAATGGAGGCGCCGTGTGCTGGAGAAGTGGGAAGAAACCCATTGTCGCACAATCTACAATGGAGTCGGAGTACATTGCTGCTTGCGAAGCCGCGAATGAAGCTGTGTGGATGAGGAAGTTCGTCATTGAACTTGGAGTGTTCCCGAGCATGCAAGACCCCGTGATCCTCTTCTGTGACAATACGGGTGCCATTGCTAACGCCAAGGAGCTAAGGTCTCAGTCCACCGCCAAACACATTCTCCGACGCTTCCATGTAATACGTCAGCACGTACAAGGATGCGATGTGAAGATTTGCAAAGTGCATACGGATCTGAATGTGGCAGATCCGCTGACGAAGCCTCTCCCGCTTGACAAGTATGAAAAACACCAGTTAGCTATGGTTGTTAAGCTTTTACCAAGTTGTAATCTAGATTAATTTGTACTCTAGTGCAAGTGGGAGACTGAAGGAGATATGCCCTAGAGGCAATTAATAAAGTGTATTCTTTATCATAACTCGTTTGTTTATAATAGGTTTTTGTGTCATGCTATAACCGTATTAAGCGGAAACATTAATACGGGTGTGATGCGTAAACAACCAGGTCCCTAGTAGCCTCTACTAAGACTAGTTTCGTTGCGTGATTGATGATCGAGGTTTCCCGATCATAGAGCATGGCGCCGGTCGGCAATGGAAGTCATATCGTTGGAGAACGATGTGATGGACATACCCAGATTTGGAGGACGTAGTCGTTACGCCTTTGACCGTGAGATCAACTCTTATTGTTATTCCTGGAAGATACTTTGATCGCACCAAACGTCGTATCTTATTTAGTATGACAATAACGGTGATACTTTTGGGTATCGGAAAGGAGTAGTTGAGACGAGGGGTCAAGAGCGGGATTTGCCAGTCCGCATAGCAGGATAGATACTCTAGCGCCCACTCGGTGAGATCATGTCTAATGATCTTGCAAGCATGTGACTAGGTCACGGCGACATGAAATCATAGATGAGTAGAAGATAGCGTTGTCGGTAACGAGGTCAAGCTAGGTATGGAGATATCTATGGAACGACACTCGGACACGCTAAAAATCGCTATGGCAAAAGATTTAAGACTTTGCGTTCAGGTTTGATAGATGAAAGTCATTCGTTATATCACAGGGATTAATTCATGGGGTCCATGCCTACGAGTTAGTCATTGATCATAGAGGAGTCTTGATCATACCTGTTATTATATCGAACCGTTAGCGTAACACACTTAACGGGTTTCGACAAGACAATCAGAAAGGAAAGAGATCACCGAGAATGTCCCGGGAGGGGTCCGATGGAGATCGGGCAGCGACGAAAGAGTTTTCGGAGCTAGAATAAATTAGATATAATATGTTTGCTATTAATTAGTATAATTAATGTGCAAATATGATTTTATATATTTATTTTTGAATTTATTTAGGCTGATTTCCCTAAATGCGCCTTCTGGTCGAAAGAAGGCCCAAGAAGGGAAAATTCCCTAAGGAATTCGGTGGGTGGGGGGCTTGGAGGCCGGCCTAGGTGGGCCAAATGGGGCCCACCAGGGCCGGCGCACCACGCTATGTGGGGATAGTCCCACATTGCCTGGTGAGCAGGTTGGCTCCCCCTGGGAGCCTATATAAGAAGGGGCACCCCTGGCCTTTTAATTCACCAATTAATTCCCCAATTCTCTCTCGATTTCGTGATTCCCTTTGTCGGAGTTGCGCCGAGTTGAGAGGGGGTTATCTTCCACCATAGCCCGCTGTCGCGCTGCTGTTGTTCCGGTCCAAGTCTTCCGCTGCTCGTCCTGGACTGGAGCTTCGGAGTCCGTCGTCTCCACCGTGTGTGTGACGCCCTACGATGTGCTGTGCTAGCGGTACTCGGAGGTCTGCTTACTCTACACGACCTTGAGGTCGGCTTCGTCGGTCTTCATCGACAACGTTTGTGCGGGAACGTAATCCCCGCTTTCGGTATACAAGGGTATGTATTCCGATCTCCGTTCGTACTACTATATCTGCATAGAATAGATCTTGGTATGTTTTATGGATTTCGTTGCTAGGAAAAGTTTTGTTTTCTGCACCTGATGCCCTACAATCGTTTCCCCTCTGACCCTCCTCTCTCTCCCAGAAGATGTTGTTGCGGAGCGCGGACCTGGCCAAGGTCGCCATGCCGGCGTCGCTCGTCATGCACCGTATGTAGGCACCAGATGGGGAGGCGGAGGCACCTGATATGGATGTGGAGGCTCCGGAGGCGGGAATAGGAGGCACCGGCGCTATCTGCGGCGGCGCCGTTACGGATACGGTGGCACGGAGCGGCTGGGGCGAGCAAAGGCGTGCTGGGGCAGGAGCACGGCGACGCGCTGGGGCAGCCACCGCGCCCCCATTTGCTCCAGTCGCCGACTCGTCTTCACCTTCGCTGGTAGGCCCCCGCACGCCACTCTCGTCTCCTCTCCTTGGCCTCACCTTCCCACTCTCGTCTCCTCTCCTCGGCCTGAGCTCCAGCACCGGCCGCCGCCTGCGGCCCTCCGACTACTGCCCTGGACGCATGAAGGCACCAGAGCCAGCAAGCGTCGGCACCAGAGCCCGTATCCAGTGTGTTGTGAGGCCGGCGGCGCGCTAGGCAGCCACCGCGCCCCCGCATCCGCAGCCACCACGCTGGGGCAGGAGGCATGCGCTCGCCCCTGTCCCCGGCGGGGCACCGGACTTCGGACATGTTGCGGGTCGAGCTCCTCCACGGCCAGATCCGTTTCCCTTCTCCAGATGCGTGTTGTTGCTCTGGTCCCATCTTCTTTGATCTGAGCGGACTGTGGCTCTATCTTCTCTCTTCCCCCGCCACCGCGTCTCTCTCCTCTGATCCTCCACATCCAGTGCGGCACTGGTAGGTCTCCGTGCCCCATACTCCTCCATTGTCTCCATCTTGTCCGTACGATGAGAGGCCGGGGCTAGAGGAGGAGGCCGGAAGTTGGAGAGTACGGGAGATGGACGGCAGCAGAGGCACCGTCGGTTGAACACCATTCTTTTTCTTCGATTATGTCCGTGATTTTCAGGCACCATCGGTGTTTATACAAGCACCGTTCTGTGATTTTACATGCACCGAATGATTGTCCATGAGCACCGTTTGTTCCAACGTCGAGGCCCAGATAATATAAAGAGGAATTTATGTTCAGGTTTTGCAATTTTTCATGGGCACTGCAGTTTTCGAGTACTCAAGACGGTGGGCACCGAATAAAGAAAGGAACCGTAACCATATTTTGGTGGGTGATTCAAAAACTTCTCATGGGCTCCGATTGATTTTGTACTATCTTTTATTTTGACTAGGCACCGAATCTCTTTCTGTGTATTGATGTTGCAGTTTTCTTCAGGTGATTTTGATTGGGCACTCAACCCGAATCATGCTTAAGAAATTGTAATATTTTGTTTTTAACAAAAATATTTGATGGGTTAGAAAAAAAAACCTAAGAAATTGTTCCAAGAGTGTCAGGTCTCCTAGTAGTGTCCACAAAGGAAACGACGCTCAGTTAACTTGATGATGCAATCATGTCGGCATTCACCACGTAGAAGTAGAAAAACAAAAACATGAACGAAAAAAGATAGCAGCCCAGTTCTGAGAATTGCAAAGGTGGTATGCAAATCCTATTTTTGTGGGCTTAGGACCACGAGCCATGTTGCCTTTTTAATCGGACCTCGGTACGAAAGGAGCTCTCCACCCATTCCTTATTGGTAATGTGATCATCTAAAAAGGAACCATAGTACCAATCTCACAGCAAATGAACGGTGTCGATAGTAACCACCCTAGGTATGTAAGATACAAAAGTTGCACCCTATATATATAGAAAAATACTATCGATGTTACAACATTGTGGAGAGGCTAATCTGTGCCCTCCATGGTCCATTGTGATATGTGCCCAAATTTTCCCCTAAAACTATTTCGGTTTTTCTGTAGCACGCCACTCATTTCCTCTTTCGCATCTGGTTTTTTTTTTTTTGAGGGTACAACGACGTCACTTTATTCAAGTATTATGTTTGCTGGGATACAAAAGAAATCAGGTGTCTCTCCTAGCCATACGTGGTGACCCAGCAGACGGTAAACTGAAGACCGCGCAAGGCCATGCGCCTCCTTGTTCATGTTCCTGCTTTCATGAACAAAAGTAGCACGGGGAAATTTTGTGCTCGCATCTTGATCTCCTTGATGATAGAGCTGAACTTCCCCTTGTACTCCCCTTTCATAGAGTTGATCACCTCCATGCAATCTGAAGCCACTTTAACGTACCGAAGCTGTAGGTCATTGGCTAGCGCTAAAGCTTCTCTGCATGCCAGGGCTTCTAGAACTGCAGGGTCCGAATTTCCCTGTATAACCACAGTTGATGCTCCAAGAAAGACTCCAGCGTCATTCAGGAAAACTGCAGCAACTGCCCCGGTCTTCCCCACCTTCCGCACAGCAGCATCAACATTGATCTTTGCAACACCTTGCGGCGGTGCCGACCAACGAGTTTCAGTTGACGCTTGTCTCCGAGGTGGTAATTTTGGCTCCCTAGTTGTCGCCATCTCTAGGTCTCGTACCATTGATTCCACAAATGCATGTGTAGAGAGTGGACTCTGAAAAATATCCTCATGTATCGCCTTTCTCCGAGCAGACCAAATTGCCCAGAGCGTCACAAGGCAGCAAGTTAGTTCATCATGTTTGAGAGTTCTGATGAGGATAAATAGCCACTGCTTAGCATCATGAACGTTGACATGATTGACATGTTCAGCAATGGATTCAGGAGCCAGTGCCCAAACGCTCCTGCTCATGTTACACTCCAATAAAGAGTGACGCCAAGAGTCCTCTATTCCGCACAGGGAGCACGCCGCGTTCTCGGCCATGTGGCGACGGAAACGGACATCACCTGTCGGAATCGAGTGTTTTGCAAGCCTCCAAAGGAAGACACGAATTTTAGATGGTACCTTTGTTTTCCAGAGCATCGTCCAGTCTTTCCCTTCTCGCTCATGGTTAGAATTTTTGATGCTGTACCATCCAACCATGCTTCTCGCCGCTGTTTTGTATCAGCTAGCATGCGATATGCGGAACGAACTGTAAACATACCAGTGTGTTCAAAGTGCCACGCCCAAAAGTCATCGAATCTTGCTGTCCCAATAGGAATAGTTTGGATTACTTCGATGTCCATTGGTAAGAAAAACTCACTCAGCCTTTGTAAATTCCAAGCTGCTGTCAAAGGATCAATGAAATCAGCCACTGCAACCGGAGGGTCACTCTTAATGCATGCAAATGGTCGTAAAGAACAGTCCCTTGGGAGCCAATTATCATTCCAAGCATGCGTTTGCTCCCCAGATCCGATCCTTCTTATTTAACCTTGCTTCAAGGTTTCTTTTCCTTCCACAATAGATCTCCAAATTTGCGAAGGATGGTTACCCACTTCGGCGTCTAGAAGATCACAGTCCGGGAAGTACACTGCCTTCAAGATTGATGCACTAAGTGTTGTGGGGTTTTGCATAAGCCTCCAAGCCTGCCGAGCTAAGAGGGCGAGGTTGAAAAGCTCGATATCTCTGAACCCTAAACCACCTGCATACTTTGGCTTGGTCATCTCCTCCCACGAGACCCAGCACGTCTTCCTCTGTCCATCTCGACAGCCCCACCAAAACTTCCGCAATAGTCCATTAATATGCTCACAAAGACCTCTCGGAAGCTTGAAACATGACATGGAGAATGTTGGGATTGCCTGGGCCACAGCTTTAATCAGAATTTCTTTTCCTCCAAAAGATAGAAAATTCTCTAGCCAACCTTGAACATGCTTCCAAATCCGATCCTTTAAAAATTTAAATGCTCCATTAACCGAGCGACCCACATCGGTTGGAATACCCAAGTACTTATCACTAAGTGTTTCATTTGGCACACCTAGACGTTCCTTCATTGCATCTCGAAGTGTTTCCGGGCATCCTTTACTGAAGAAAACCGAAGATTTATCGAGATTAATACGTTGGCCTGAGGCTTGACAATAGACATCAAGAACATCAGCCACTTCTCCCGCACCAACCACACTTGCCTTCACAAACAGCAGGCTGTCATCCGCAAACAGTAAGTGGTTAACCGCCGGAGCGGAACTCGCCACTTTTAATCCTTGTAGGCTCGATGACTGAACAACACTTCTTGATTTTAGAAGGCACGAAAGGCCCTCTGCTGCTAGCAAAAACAGGTATGGTGATATGGGATCCCCTTGGCGTATCCCCCTGGTTAGCTTAAACTTTTCTGTAGGAACTCCATTGAATAACACTGAGAATGAAACTGTAGACACCATTCTCATCACTAAATCTACTTAAGCAGGAGCAAAGCCCAACTTGAGCATCACTGCCTTTAGGTATGGCCATTCAACACGATCATATGCCTTCCTCATGTCTAGCTTGAGTGCACAAAACCTATTCTTTTTTGCTTTATTTCTCTTCATGAAATGCAAGCACTCATAAGCTGCTATAATATTATCCGTGATCAACCTCCCCGGCACAAAAGCTGATTGTTCTTGGGAAACAACTTCAGGGAGTATCTTTTTCAACCGGTTAGAGACTACCTTCGAGGCAACTTTATAAATAACGTTGCAAAGGCTGATTGGGCGGAATTGACCAAGTTCAGTCGGACTCGGTACCTTCGGTATCAGCACTATAAAGTGTCATTTATCACCTCCGGACTGTCTTCACCCCTCAAAATACGTAAGACAGCCGAAGTAACCTCCTGGCCACACACATCCCAATTATGCTGAAAAAAGTGTGCCGGGTAACCATCCGGGCCAGGGGCCTTCGTGGGAAACATCTGAAAGAGCCCAATCTTCACTTCCTCCTCGGTGTATGGTTTTGTGAGCTCCTCATTCATCGAACTCGACACTTTAGTTGGTACAGTATTCAAAACTGCATTCATTCCATGTGTGCCTTCCGACCCGTATAGACTGCTAAAAAACTCACGTGTTAGAACGCTCAGCTCCTCCGGGTCGTCTGTCTCCACTCCATCTTGTCGGCGCAAGCGAGATATCTTATTCTTCTTTTTCCTACGACTTGCACGTTGATGAAAAAACCGGGTATTTTTATCACCTTCGGCTAACCATTGGATTCGAGACCGTTGGCACCACATTGTTTCCTCCCTGTGGTGGAGTTCAACCAACTGATCTTTAATTTTAATCTCTTCATAGCTCGGACCATTTCTACCAGGAACATCTCGGAGGGTTGTAAGACGCTGTTGCAACTCTTTAATTCTCCCCTTCACACTGCCGAAAGTGCTCCTGTCCCATTCCTTCAGGCCATTAGACATAACCTGGAGTTTATCTTTGATCTGTTGCATGTTAGCAGCTTGTCCACCCTCCCGCCAACAATCTTTCACAAAAGGTTCCAGCGCTTCATGCGATTCCCACATAATCTCATACCGAAACAGTCTCTTCCGCACGTGAGCATTACTTTGAGAAGGCGTCAAACGTAACAAAATTGGCAAATGATCGGAAGTGGAAGCCGACATATGGAACAGTTCAGCTAATGGGTACCTCTCACTCCAGCTTGCTGTCGCCAAAGCTCTATCCAGCCTCGTACGGCAGTAACCTCCGCCGGCCACCTTTTTTTCAAAAGTCCATGGAACTCCGGTGTAACCTAAATCAGCCAGCCCACAAACATCAATGGTCTCACGAAAACCCTCAATTTGATGGTAGCTTCTCATATTCACACCGACATGCTCCTCCCTCAGGAGTACCTCATTAAAATCACCAATACACATCCAAGGGAGATCCGATGCAGATTTTATATATTTCAACATATCCCATGTTTTAAACCTTTCCCGAACTTGAGCTTCTCCGTACACACATGTCAAACGCCACGGTTCCATATTTGCAGACGAAACAATGGCATCAATATGATACTGAGAATAAGGAAGAATTTCTATATTAATATTATTATTCCAAAAAATCCCTAAGCCTCCACTGCGACCACTACTACTCACAGCAAAGCTTCGGTCGTACCCTAGCGTACTCGCTAGTCCTTCCACCCTAGACTTGTGCACCTGAGTTTCAACTACACAGAGAATAGAGGGGGCGTGTCTCCGTGCAAAACTACGGAGTTCATTGATTGTCGCCGGCGCGCCAATGCCGCGATAATTTAAGCAAGAGATACTCATTGTGCCTGGCGGTCCTCTGCGAGAGAGGCCGCCGATCCAACACCAGAAGATTCATTTTCCCCTTTGTTGCTACCTTCTTTCACCCCAGCCGCTGCCTTCCTCATTTTCTTCAGCTCCTTGGGTGGAATATAACGTGGAGGTGGTGGAGGCACTTGTTCCGACCCCCCAGCTTCCAACACACTACCCATGTTTAGATGTTCTGTGGCTGCAGCATCAAGCTCTCTCTCCACTGGCTGGGGTTGTTTTAACGGGATAGAAGCAGAATCATTTAAATCAGAGAGATGTTCCTTAGCCAGCCCAGCGTCTTCTGAAGTTCTTTTGCGTGTTTGTGCATCTGTCTGTACCTTCGGTTTCCACTTCCTCTGGCTCCTTACTGGAGCCATACCGCCACGTGGGACATTCCCATGCCCACGCCCGCCATTGCTTCCCGGCATATCAACCGGATACCTGCCCTGACTTCGACGGACTCCAGGAGTACCCGCCCGCCAGTACTGCTCGTCTGAGATCATCCAGCTGCCGAACTGCAAATCAGTCTCTTCAAACTCCCCTGAGCCACACTCGTGGTAAGTATGTCCCATTAATCCACAATGGTGGCAAAACTTCGGCAGCTTCTCATACTTGATTTGTAAATACATACGCTCAAAACCTTCAGGTGCCAAAGGGACCATCCTAGCCAATGGCCTTTCCGACTTGAGGTTAACTCTAGCCCTATGGAACTCCCCATGACGGTTCTGCACCGCCATGGCCTCAACTGAAACCACCTCCCCCACTCTGCTAGCTAACTGCGTCAGAACCTCCTTATTACGAAAGAGAGGGGGGAGCTTGTGGATTTGGATCCACGCTTGCACCTTACTCGGGATCACCGATGGAATCATAGTTGATCCATCAAAGGGCTCTACCATCAGACTGCAACCACGAAACAGCCATGGCCCCTCTTCCATGATCCTATTCCAATCGCCAAGACACGATGCCTGGATGACAAACAGGTTCGCCTCCACCGGGTGAAACTTTACCTCCTGCGCCGGAGTCCAAGCAGCAGTCATTGTCTCCTTCAAAGAGTGCATGCTGAAGGATTTGGACGTGAGAACTTTCGCTGCTGCTAGCCACTTCACTTTCGGCCAGCTCCCCACCACTTCTTTCCCGAGAACAACATCGTCTAACTTGGCCTCATGCAGCTTCATGCTTTTCAACATCTTTTCGACGTCAAAATCCATACTTTCCTTGCCCTTACTCGCCTTCGAGCTCTCAGCCGCCATGGCGATCACGGATCCCAGATCGCAAAAACAAGAAACCCCCAACCCTCACCCCACCAAGGCCGGGTAGTCAGACCAGCCGACCCCGTAATCAGCCCGAGTGAGAGAGGAGGATGAGAGGTGCTCGTGGTTGCCGGGGCGATGAACAAAACCTGCGGCGGAGAGAATCGCCGCCATAGTCGCCTAACCCTGGAAAAAACCTAGGTCTCTCTTACCAGTGGACTCCTCTTTCGCATCTGGTGCACGTAGGTGTGCAGCTCGTAGGCCTCTTAGCCCTGGCCTGGTGCCAAAATTCTGACCGCGCGTTGCAGAATGCAGACCCACCTCGTTACTCCTCCCACGGTCCCAGCCCACGAGCAGTTTCTCTCCACCCATCACTATCCCCATCCTATCCCCTCCACTATCCCAGAGCATCCCGATTTTGCCTCCCTGGAGTCCCCTGCGCCGCCTCTCCAGCCGACCAGCGCCACCGGTGGGAGGCCACGACTCGCATGCTCGCCGCGTCGGCGGCGGGAGGGCGCACCATAACCACTCCCCGTCTCCCGTGAGCTGCTCGCCATCCGTATTCCGGCCAGCTTCCCGCGAGCTGCAGGTCCCGGCGAGGATGACGTCCCAAGACGGATGCGGTCCACGTCAAGCTCGCCGTCCGCGCATCCCCACGTGCGAAACCACATCGCGACACCGGAGCTTTGTTGCTGTGGCACCGAAGGCCGGATGCGGCGGCACCGGTCTGGGATGCAGCGGCACCGAAGGCCGCCATGTCTTGCACCGATCTGGGATGCATCGGCGGGGAGCATCCCCAATCTCCTCTCCCGTCTCTGCGGGTCGCCACCAGGAGGCTCCCGCCCTGCCCCATTCCCGTTTGGCCGGAGGCGCCGCTGCCCGCCATGGCTTGCATCGAGGAGGCTCGTCGATCTCCATCCTGTCGCGATACGCGGCGAATGCGTGGCGCTTGAGAGGAGGAGCGGGCCGGCATGAGGGGCGACGGTGGGAGGCGCAGCTCGGAGGGCCACTCGGCCTCGCACGCGCGGAGGGAGGCGTGCGGATGGATGTCGCCAGGGCCAGGAGGTAGCCGGCACAGTCCAGATCGATCCGGAGCTCCTCTTCTAGGCTAGCGGCAGGGCTCCGTTTGAGCAACCGCTGTCTCGCCGGGCACCGGAGGCTGGGCATGGCGGCACCGATGGACAGAGCTCACGCGCCTACATGCCATGATCAATCCTCCTCTCCGCGTCGCCCTCCATCTGTAGCATTTTCAAGATTTGGATTTCCATTTTTCTGCCATCCTCTGTACAGGCACCGTTTCATCATGTACAAGCACCGTTTCATGTATTGAGCACCGTTTCATCTGTAGTTAATCCAGACATTAATTTTTATTCATCACGCTTCGTTCATATTTTGGCCGTGTAAATTCTCTGCTGACGAATTGGCACGAAATGAATCCGAACATGCTCAGTTCACATTTTTAATAAAGCTCAAGATTGTTAATTATGGGTGTTTACACAAATCTTACATTTTAAAGGTAATGCTTTAATTCGACTAAAAGTTCCGGTTAGTCACGTGTATATCACCACACTTTAATTTGAATAGAGCTCGGGTCTCATAGCATGGACCACATGCATGCGGGCCAGCTGACAAATTGCCATTTTGGTAGGCCTAGATACGAAAGAAGCAACCCACCTATTCCTCTTTGTTATTTTCCTCTCAAGTGAGCCACCAAAATGAAACCATATACATATTGCGGCACAGATCTCAAAGCAAACGAACGGTTCCAATAGCAAGCTCTCCAGTTATGCAACATATAAAAACCTGCCAGCAGAATAGTTATTCTGCACCCCGCCCGATCCACCGGCCGGCTCGCGTGCGGCCTGCGAACGTGGGAGGTAAAATAGTCTCGGATGCGGTGTAAGATTATAGCCGATCCCATATCGTGAGAAGAGCATGCGGACGAGCCGGTCCACGCTAGCTTCCTACGTCTCGTCTCGTGGAAACTTCCAACGTAAAAAAACTACAAGCAAAAGTAAGAAACTGCGTGCCAGCCCATGGGCCTTACCGTACTTTTTGCTTTGCCATTTATTGTTGTAACAGCCAGCCAGCCAACAACGCTGAAAAACTAATGAAAAATCTGTCAACGTAAAAATATTTTATTGTGTGTCACTGCAAAACATTTTTTTATAAACTATCATTCATAATCTATTCTGTTATAAAAACAGATGCTGTAACGTACACCTTTTTGCATCGACAGATCACACAAACATAAGAATACTCTGGATTGATTAAAAAAAGAATACTCTGGATTAAACTTCCTTTATTACACAACATAAGAAATTGACAGGTTACATTGCCTGATTACATGCTGTAAAAATTGAACGGGCAGCATGATTAAGTTCAGACAACTTATGTCAGTGCTTCAAGGGTATGTAAATTGATATACAAGTGAAGCAAAATAGCTAGTCAGTACTTTGTTGGCATCTAAGAAAGAAAACGGACAAGACATATTACACATCAAAAATAATTTCATCCAAAAAGCAGTATAATAATATGGGCGTGCAACAAATTAGGCAAATGCTCATACGTGGGACCTGACAACTTTGTACCTCACAAACACATATTCTTGTAAAAAGGGGAATAATAGATCTAGATTGCACCGTAAATTGCACCATAGAATTATTTTTGCAAATTACCAGCTAACATTATTTATAGAACCAATATATTTACCTACGATTTGGTAGTTGGACATAGTACCTAGTTCATGCCCACTTGCACTATATTGGAGAAACCATTGCAGACAAGAAACTAAAGATCAAGTGGAAATATTTATCTCCAGATTGAATTCTTACAGCAACAAAATTACGGCGAGCAAAAATAAACAATTACAAACCAAAGTGATGCAGAATGGGATAAAAGTCGGCACTTACCCATCCAAATTGGTAGAGATGGGGCGGTAGTGAAGAGTATTGGGGGAGAAAGAAAAGCAGTCAGCGCGAATGGGTTGCGTACCGCCGCGAAATCTGTAAAGAAGTATACATGAAACTGCATGATAAATTAAAAAATATATAAGAACAACCCTTACGATCTGTATTAGCATTTTCCCCCTTCTATGCTATAACTGTCTCCTTTCTTTCACTGAATGCAGCGCCGAACTATCAGGGATTCAATAATAATGTCATTTTACTTAATTCAAGTTCTATTAGGATCACATGATCGGTCTATCAGAAAATGGAGCATTACAAAATCATATTTCTGGGAATGCTTTTGTATACATGCGATAGCAATTGCAAAGCCATAAAAGATGGATCGACATAAAACTATATCAACTCAAATCAAGTACTAACATTAGTTTGACTAGCAAAACAAGATTCAGAAGGCAATAAAGAGACCATGTAAAAATATATCAATGTAGTTGTACCGTGATGCCGTATTAGCATGTTAAAATTATCTGATGCATCACTAGCAATTAAAGCATGAATATTCCCCACTATGAACCCAAAAAAAATCTAAGAAGGTGTAGCGTACCTGCTCTTTAAATAAGGCAGATACCTGTGTGTAGTGCAAATCACTGGCTCGATTCATTTGCACACACAGTTTACGATGTAATATCACAACAAAGCGTCAATTTTATTACATCGATGATCCAGAATTACAAAACATTCGATACAAGTTGCATAGCATAAAGCTAGCATTGAAAAAGTACACAGCGGAAATACAATAGCAGTGGGTCTCCAACAACTTCATGTTGCCACAGGCGAAAACATGTTGGTTGCAGACTCGAAATCCCTTAACGAAACCTCACTCGTCATTTGAATAACCTGTATCAAATAAAATTTTGCAACAGAGTGGGTCAGATTCCATTAAAAATGGAGTCTGGCAAGTGACACTATGGTGGACACTAAGTGGAATAACTCTAAAGCCTTGGCTGGTGGAGTTCAAGGCTAATTTGCATAAAGCCAATTTTTCCTACTCTTTTGAAAACACTTTTCTTGAAATCAAGACGAGTATGGCATGAAAACCATAAATCTCATCTTCCCTTGTTCACCCATCAAGTTTTATTTCTGAAGTTGGAATGGTGGAATCCTCCGTTGAAATCCGTGATCAGCTGCTCAAATTGTCCGTACCGGGGACACGGCTAAGTACTTAGTTTTACACTCTGCAGAGGTTGTGCACGTTCACCATTGTACCTATTCAACCCAGATTATCCTTTACACACCATTTGTGATAAGGAAAGGAGAAAAATGAGACGAGATCTTTCAGAAGCATTTTCCCTCCCACTCTGGCTTGACCCGTTCCACCTAACATCCCCCTACATCTTCTTGTCAAGCCGGAGAGAGTCCATGCAACATAATTGATCAAGCCAGAGCCCATATGGCAATGGCTGCACTGGAAGCAATCGTCACTCGGAGTTCTTCAGATTCCTCTGTTCCTGGGTGGCCATTCACAAGTGTACATACTCCAGGGAACCATAGACATGGACCTGAGTAGCCACTCAACATAAACCATACAACCACTTACCACCCAGGTGTTTCATTCTTAACTTAGTAGAATTTAGATTTTCACAAAACAACATTTGCATAGCATCAATAATTCTACTAGGTATTGCATAGGAACCTAGACACAGGAATAAGGTATTCTACATAGGTTTAGCATAGCAATACTATCCTACTCATGCATATATAAAATACACTAAGTCATGCATATAGAAATAATAGGAAGTTTATGAGGTGTGCCACTTGCCTTTGAATGTTGTCGTTGTTCACAACTCTTTTCAACGATACTCGGGACTCTCCGTTCAATCTAACAGTATAGACAAGCAACAATACAACAATCAACAGCAAGCACAACTTCACAATGCATGCAAACACATACTAGATGAATAAATAAGTTTTATAAAACTTTCTAAGGAAAATATGTTTATGCATGATGTGCAAAATATTCCTATGGGCTAGAAATGCTTTTTCATGCCATGAAAATCTTTTAAGTTAATGCAAGGCAAATAGGTTGGTCCAAAAGGACTAAGGGCTAAGGTCATAAGTTGAATAAAATATTTTGTTTTATATCATCTTGAATAAGCACTCTAATGGCTTAGTCTTGATGTGCAAAATACTTAGAGAAAATTACTAGCTCTATTCTTCGAGGTGATCAACAATTATTATCAACTCTTTGAAAATTGGATATTCACTAAAGTGAGAGAGACAGACACCCGGCCAGCCACTTAAATTGTGGAACATGTCTCATGTACGTGGACATGTAAGGTTTGTTTCCAGGCCGCTTCATCTCACTATGCCGCTAGGATCCAACAACTTCAAGATGATAATATCATGATCAAAATTGTTGAAGTCAAATGTGAAAGACAAGATTAGGAAAGAGGGAAAAGGTAGAAGAAAGATGTAGTTGTCCTCCAGGCTTCATCTCCAGACTTGTAATATTCTCCTTGATGATGTCTTGATTAAAGTTTTGATAGGCTTGATAAATCTTCAGACTTGGTGGTTCTTGTATCCTCGAGGCTGGTCTTTGATTTACTTAGTCATCAAGAAGTCTAACAGAAGAAGGAGGGAGAAAGAAGAAATAGGGAGAAAGACTTAGAAAATATTTCTGGTTGGTCTTCAAGAACTTCTTCTTGATCTTTCTTCTAAGTGCTTCCACTCCTTGGAGATTCTTCTGGAGTCTTGTTTGGCTAAGTCCTTCATTGGTCTTCCAGCTCCATGTTGAAAATTACTAAGTGTCTAAGTGTAGCACTTCACAAAAATGCTAAGTTGAAATTATTTCTAACTTAGAGAAAACTAATGAAGAGGGGTTTTCCTATGAGAATTATATCTACAAAATAAATATGCTATGCATGAAATGCAATTTTAAATCATAATACTAATTTTTGTGATATTTATAAAGTATGCATTTGGCTATAAATGCAATCTAATTAATTTCTATTTTTGGAAAATATAATAAAAGGAATAATTATAATATTAAAGTTTTCTATGATTAAAATTTTATAATATAATTTTATAAATAGTGTTAATAGACAGGGGCATCTTAATTAAATTTATAGCAATTCACTTTAATCAACATTAATATTTTTATTAATAGTTATGTTGAAAATACTCAAACTATTCAAATTAAATATATAACTATGAATTCATTCAAAAATTACTCAAAAATATTTTATAGCAGTGGCATCAATTTACAAATATTCCAAAGTTTCTAAAACAATTTTATTTGCAATTTTTGAATTTATAGATTTAAAGTTATAACAAAAATATCCAAATTCACCATTTGAAATTTGAATATTTTAAACTAAGTCAAATTTGAATTTTGGCAGATCCAAAATATTCTACATGTCGAGGGCTTTCCAAAAATATAAAGTTTGTTAAATTTGGATAAGTGTTTAAAAAGTTATGAAAGATCTAAGTGGTAGGGGCTTTTCTGCAAAACTGCCATTTAATTTTATTCGGAAAAATAAAATAGAAAAGGCTGGCTGACGTGGCATGCTCTGATTGGCTCGGATCTAGGGTTAACATGGACCGTAGGATTTTATGAAGATCAGACGGATTGGATCTGAAGATACCTTTTCGAGGCGATCTGATCTGGGCCGTTGATCGGAGATCGAACGGTCTCGGTCGCTTTGACCAGGACGTGGCGGCGCTGAGGTGGCCGGAGACGGGACCGACGGCGGCGGTGGCCGGTCGTGGACGCCGGCGACGCTGCGTGGGCTCCCCGAGTGCGCGGACGACGGGCCTGGGCGCGGCGCAACACGGCGGATCTTATGGTGGCGGTGGCGACGCGGGATTCATCCAAGCGCGACGTGGAGGAGCGGTTGAGGCGGCTCGGGCGTCGGCGGACTTCAGTCGAGCTCGTCCTCGACGTTCTTCTGCAGGAAATAAGGGAGGAGGGGGTTCAAGAGTTGCGCAAGAGCACGGGGAAGGGAGAGGAGAGGTTCTTGGGCTCGGGGTTACATTTACCTCGCCGGAAACGATGGAGAGAGGCGGCGGCGGCAGTGCGGCTCCGGCGAGCTATTGCAGCGGCCTGGCGGCGTGTTTTTGAGAGGGGGAAGAGGGTAAAGGTGCGGCAGGGCCTGGGGTTTATATGGGGGGGGGGGGGGAAAGGGAGATCAAATCCCGCAAAGGACGCCGCGAATTTGAGCTCGGATCGGTGGAGGGATCGGAGGCGAAATTTTTGGACGGAGGTTGAAGAAGGCTTGACATCATCGCTGACGTCAGCAGGTATTTCTTTTTCTTTTCTGATTTTTCTATTTTATTTATATCTTTTGATTTATAACTCCAAATGATGTCAAATAAATTTCTAAAAATTTGTAAAATTATTATCTTTCTGTTCAACCAGTTGTGGGAGTGTTTTGAACACTTTTCAAAAATAATAATTTCGAAATATTGATTAAATGTAAAATTGACACTTTATGTTGAATTTAAAACTAGGGTTTAAATAATTTTAATTTTGGCTAAATAAATTATATGAAATACCCATATTCAATTATGTTTGAATTTAAGTTATTTAAACTTGTTTTGCTGAAATCATTATTCTTTATTTTGGCATAATATTAAAGAACAAAATATAACTAATTTGAAGGAAATGGGAAATATAAGGTATTCATTTTTAATTGATAATAATTTGTGCACCATCATATTTTATACCAAGATAAATCAACTGAAGCTTCATAAAAACTTTAGAAAGGATTTTAGTTTTAATTCATTTCTTATATAGAAATATATTCATGAAAATCATTTTTATGTTTTGAAAATAAATGAAAATCATTTAAGCTAATGAAATGTTTATTTGGATAATCCATTTATAAACTATATGAATTTATTAGAGTTATAAACTATAGGGTGTAATTTCAACACTAAGTTTTGAACTAGTTGAAAGAATGAAAAACTATTTGACAAATAGATCATGTTTTAAATAGTTTAAAAAGAACACTTGTAAATATTATTTAAATTTATGAATAGCTATGGCTATGTGGTTGGAATCATATACTTATGAGGAAACTATTTATTTCATGAAATTGGTTTGAAGGTTTTTCAACATTCATCAATTTACATATTAAGGGTTTTGAAATACAATGGATAATGTAATGTTTAAAGTGAGACATTTGAATTATTAAACTCTTTCCAATAAGTTTGAAGTCTTTCATAGTTGGTTTCCTTATGCATTTAATATTTTATTTTAATAAAACGAAAAGTTTTAAATTTTAGTGATTTTTGAATATTATAAAATGTTGGGATGTTACAGACTACCACCCTTAAAAGGAATCTCGTCCCCGAGATTCGGAGAGGCTAGAAAGACAAAGCAATTGCTTGATTGATTCTGATAACTCGGGATGTTTTGGGAAATGAAATTTCTGACATGGAAACTTGAAAACTTGGCAGTGAATGGTTTTTCTGATTAGGAGGATGGAAAGAAAGATAGTTTGAGATATCTGGGTTTAAGCGACTGTGTTTGAATTATCTAGGTGGCTACCACCCTTAAAAGAAATTTTTGTGGTCAGTCTAGAAACTTTGTTTAATCTTGTTTATTTCTCTGATGTAGAGCGTACAAGTATTCCAAACACAATGACATGTGGTGGATACAGAAAGTTTTTAGCACTCACGTTTTCCACTCGGTCCTTGGAGAGATTTATTCTTCTTCCACTCAGGGCAGCCACTGACATAGTGTCCTGTTGCTCCGCATCTGCGACATGTCACGGGACTGATGATTTTCTTATGTGAGCGGGTAAGGCATTTCTCCTTCATCTTTACTGGGCACTTATCAGCATAATGTCCTTTGCCTTTACATTTGTAGCAAATTACGTCACTTAAGTTCCTCTTCTTCTTTGGTGTTTCCAGGGCTAACAGTTCTTTCAAATCTTGTTTCCTATATTCTATCTCAATTAAAGAAGTCCAGTCTCGTTTGATGTGACAATTTCGAGCTAGGTGATCTCCTTCACATTTATAGCAACACTTGGAGGTACTTTTGGATATCTTCGGAAGTGACCTTTCTCTTATTTCATTCTTCACCTTAGTATGACCCACAGTCTCATTTTGATGAAGATTTGGTTCAGTATCCTGACCAGTCCTTTTCTCTTTGCAGTCCCATGAATAATGTCCTAGTTCTCCACAGGTAAAACATGTTATATGGCTAGTATCTCTTTTGTGTTCCTCCTTGTTTTCTTGTACTTCCACATACTTCATGAGATTTTGTTGCATCCCCTTTTTAGCTTGCTGACTGACTTCTTGCACCACGGGGTAGAGTTGATATTGCGTTGGAACGTGATTTGTTGCTTCACACAAACAGCAAGAAATCTGACTTGTGGGGCATTCCCTAACTGGATGTCCGGTATGACCATGGGGCCACTCATCAGTGCATTCTTGGGACGTATGTCCTATCTCTCCACAAGTTTTGCATGCCTTTAGTTTGGTCATAAGGTTCTTTTCAAAATCACTATGGTTTTGATCAATCTTAGGCAGTTGCTCATTGATCATCTTCAACAGCTGACTCTGGTTCTCTAATAGTAGTCGCATAGTTGTATGCAAATCACTGGTGTTGGTATTGGGGTGAGACATCTGTTTGGTTTAGAAAGCAATGAGTTGAATTATTTGTACTATGGAGGAATCCTAGTTCAAGAAAACAAAACAAGGCAACCAATCTATAACATAATCAATCAACATCTAACAAACATCAAGCAACAAGGTTCACAACAAACAAACAATCTTGTATTGTCATATAGCCAAGTTGATATGATCAATACACTAACACGATATCGTCATTCTATTTTTGGTGGTGGTCAAATCTACCTCCTTCATGACTGCTTCAAGTTCTTGTTCAACTTTCTTGGATATCTTAGAAGTGTTGGTCGAAACCTGGTTCTTCAGTGGTCTTCCATGCATGCAGAACTTCATGATTAATCGTAGCTTTTCCATATGAGGCAGCAGAATCAGACTTAGACTATAAGAACATGGTCATCTAGAAAAAGATAAGAGGTTTTCAGAAGGTTGATAGTAGATGAGAATACGAGGAAGACATAGTGAAAAGATTTGTTTTTAGAAAAGTGAAAAAAATAGATTTTCAATCCTATGGTCAAACCTATTTCTATCCCAAACCTAGGGTTTCGAACCTACAGGCAACACAGTGCTCTGATACCATATGTAGCGTACCTGCTCTTTAAATAAGGCAGATACCTGTGTATAGTGCAAATCCCTGGATCGATTCATTTGCACACACAGTTTACGATGTAATATCACAACAAAGCGTCAATTTTATTACATCGATGATCCAGAATTACAAAACATTCGATACAAGTTGCATAGCATAAAGCTAGCATTGAAAAAGTACACAGCGGAAATACAATAGCAGTGGGTCTCCAACAACTTCATGTTGCCACAGGCGAAAACATGTTGGTTGCAGACTCGAAATCCCTTAACGAAACCTCACTCGTCATTTGAATAACCTGTAACAAATAAAATTTTGCAACAGAGTGGGTCAGATTCCATAAAAAATGGAGTCTGGCAAGTGACACTATGGTGGACACTAAGTGGAATAACTCTAAAGCCTATATGCATATTTGGCTGGTGGAGTTCAAGGCTAATTTGCATAAAGCCAATTTTTCCTACTCTTTTGAAAACACTTTTCTTGAAATCAAGACGAGTATGACTTGAAAACCATAAATCTCATCTTCCCTTGTTCACCCATCAAGTTTTATTTCTGAAGTTGGAATGGTGGAATCCTCCGTTGACGTCCGTGATCAGCTGCTCAAATTGTCCGTACCGGGGACACGGCTAAGTACTTAGTTTTACACTCTGCAGAGGTTGTGCACGTTCACCATTGTACCCATTCAACCCAGATTATCCTTTACACACCATTTGTGATAAGGAAAGGAGAAGAATGAGACGAGATCTTTCAGAAGCATTTTCCCTCCCACTCTGCCTTGACCCGTTCCACCTAACATCCCCCTACATCTGCTTGTCAAGACGGAGAGAGTCCACGCAACATAATTCATCAAGCCAGAGCCCATATGACAATGGCTGCACTGGAAGCAATCGTCACTCGGAGTTCTTCAGATTCCTCTGTTCCTGGGTGGCCATTCACAAGTGTACATACTCCAGGGAACCATAGACATGGACCTGAGTAGCCACTCAACATAAACCATACAACCACTTACCACCCAGGTGTTTCATTCTTAACTTAGTAGAATTTAGATTTTCACAAAACAACATTTGCATAGCATCAATAATTCTACTAGGTATTGCATAGGAACCTAGACACAGGAATAAGGTATTCTACACAGGTTTAGCATAGCAATACTATCCTACTCATGCATATATAAAATACACTAAGTCATGCATATAGAAATAATAGGAAGTTTATGAGGTGTGCCACTTGCCTTTGAATGTTGTCGTTGTTCACAAC
Organism: Poa annua; assembly: GCA_026929855.1. Classification (NCBI taxonomy): domain Eukaryota; kingdom Viridiplantae; phylum Streptophyta; class Magnoliopsida; order Poales; family Poaceae; genus Poa; species Poa annua. Next base: position 34,982,923 of record CM049431.1, read on the forward strand.
TCTTTTCAACGATATTCGGGACTCTCCGTTCAATCTAACAGTATAGACAAGCAACAATACAACAATCAACAGCAAGCACAACTTCACAATGCATGCAAACACATACTAGATGAATAAATAAGTTTTATAAAACTTTCTAAGGAAAATATGTTTATGCATGATGTGCATAATATTCCTATGGGCTAGAAATGCTTTTTCATGCCATGAAAATCTTTTAAGTTAATGCAAGGCAAATAGGTTGGTCCAAAAGGACTAAGGGCTAAGGTCATAAGTTGAATAAAATATTTTGTTTTATATCATCTTGAATAAGCACTCTAATGGCTTAGTCTTGATGTGCAAATACCTTAGAGAAAATTACTAGCTCTATTCTTCGAGGCGATCAACAATTATTATCAACTCTTTGTAAATTGGATATTCACTAAAGTGAGAGAGACAGACACCCGGCCAGCCACTTAAATTGTGGAACAGGTCTCATGTACGTGGACATGTAAGGTTTGTTTCCAAGCCGCTTCATCTCACTATGCCGCTAGGATCCAACAACTTCAAGATGATAATATCATGATCAAAATTGTTGAAGTCAAATGTGAAAGACAAGATTAGGAAAGAGGGAAAAGGTAGAAGAAAGATGTAGTTGTCCTCCAGGCTTCATCTCCAGACTTGTAATATTCTCCTTGATGATGTCTTGATTGAAGTTTTGATAGGCTTGATAAATCTTCAGACTTGGTGGTTCTTGTATCCTCGAGGCTGGTCTTTGATTTACTTAGTCATCAAGAAGTCTAACAGAAGAAGGAGGGAGAAAGAAGAAAGAGGGAGAAAGACTTAGAAAATATTTCTGGTTGGTGTTCATGAACTTCTTCTTGATCTTTCTTCGAAGTGCTTCCACTCCTTGGAGATTCTTCTGGAGTCTTGTTTGGCTAAGTCCTTCATTGGTCTTCCAGCTCCATGTTGAAAATTACCAAGTGTCTAAGTGTAGCACTTCACAAAAATGCTAAGTTGAAATTATTTCTAACTTAGAGAAAACTAATGAAGAGGGGTTTTCCTATGAGAATTATATCTACAAAATAAATATGCTATGCATGAAATGCAATTCTAAATCATAATACTAATTTTTGTGATATTTATAAAGTATGCATTTGGCTATAAATGCAATCTAATTAATTTCTATTTTTGGAAAATATAATAAAAGGAATAATTATAATATTAAGTTTTCTATGATTAAAATATTATAATATAATTTTATAAATAGTGTTAATAGACAGGGGCATCTTAATTAAATTTATAGCAATTCACTTTAATCAACATTAATATTTTTATTAATAGTTATGTTGAAAATACTCAAACTATTCAAATTAAATATATAACTATGAATTCATTCAAAAATTACTCAAAAATATTTTATAGCAGTGGCATCAATTTACAAATATTCCAAAGTTTCTAAAACAATTTTATTTGCAATTTTTGAATTTATAGATTTAAAGTTATGACAAAAATATCCAAATTCACCATTTGAAATTTGAATATTTTAAACTAAGTCAAATTTTAATTTTGGAAGATCCAAAATAATCTACATGTCGAGGGCTTTCCAAAAATATAAAGTTTGTTAAATTTGGATAAGTGGTTAAAAAGTTATGACGGATCTAAGTGGCAGGGGCTTTTCTGCAAAACTGCCATTTAATTTTATTCGGAAAAATAAAATAGAAAAGGCTGGCTGACGTGGCATGCTCTGATTGGCTCGGATCTAGGGTTAACATGGACCGTAGGATTTTATGAAGATCGGACGGATTGGATCTGAAGATACCTTTTCGAGGCAATCTGATCTGGGCCGTTGATCGGAGATCGAACGGTCTCGGTCGCTTTGACCAGGACGTGGCGGCGCTGAGGTGGCCGGAGACGGGACCGACGGCGGCGGTGGCCGGTCGTGGACGCCGGCGACGCTGCGTGGGCTCCCCGAGTGCGCGGACGACGGGCCCGGGCGCGGCGCGACACGGCGGATCTTATGGTGGCGGTGGCGACGCGGGATTCATCCAAGCGCGACGTGGAGGAGCGGTTGAGGCGGCTCGGGCGTCGGCGGACTTCCGTCGAGCTCGTCCTCGACGTTATTCTGCAGGAAATAAGGGAGGAGGGGGTTCAAGAGTTGCGCAAGAGCACGGGGAAGGGAGAGGAGAGGTTCTCGGGCTCGGGGTTACATTTACCTCGCCGGAAACGATGGAGAGAGGCGGCGGCGGCAGTGCGGCTCCGGCGAGCTATTGCAGCAGCCTGGCGGCGTGTTTTCGAGAGGGGGAAGAGGGTAAAGGTGCGGTAGGGCCTGGGGTTTATATGGGGGGGGGGGGGGGGAAAGGGAGCTCAAATCCCGCAAAGGACGCCGCAAATTTGAGCTCGGATCGGTGGAGGGATCGGAGGCGAAATTTTCGGACGGAGGTTGAAGAAGGCGTGACGTCATCGCTGACGTCACCAGGTATTTTCTTTTTCTTTTCTGATTTTTCTATTTTATTTATATCTTTTGATTTATAACTCCAAATGATGTCAAATAAATTTCTAAAAATTTGTAAAATTACTATCTTTCTGTTAAACCAGTTGTGGGAGTGTTTTGAACACTTTTCAAAAATAATAATTTCGAAATATTGATTAAATGTAAAATTGACACTTTATGTTGAATTTAAAACTAGGGTTTAAATAATTTTAATTTTGGCTAAATAAATTATATGAAATACCCATATTCAATTATGTTTGAATTTAAGTTATTTAAACTTGTTTTGCTGAAATCATTATTCTTTATTTTGGCATAATATTAAAGAGCAAAATATAACTAATTTGAAGGAAATGGGAAATATAAGGTATTCATTTTTAATTGATAATAATTTGTGCACCATCATATTTTATACCAAGATAAATCAATTGAAGCTTCATAAAAACTTTAGAAAGAATTTTAGTTTTAATTCATTTCTTATATAGAAATATATTCATGAAAATCATTTTTATGTTTTGAAAATAAATGAAAATCATGTAAGCTAATGAAATGTTTATTTGGATAATCCATTTATAAACTATATGAATTTATTAGAGTTATAAACTATAGGGTGTAATTTCAACACTAAGTTTTGAACTAGTTGAAAGAATGAAAAACTATTTGACAAATAGATCATGTTTTAAATAGTTTAAAAAGAACACTTATAAATATTATTTAAATTTATGAATAGCTATGGCTATGTGGTTGGAATCATATACTTATGAGGAAAATATTTATTTCATGAAATTGGTTTGAAGGTTTTTCAACATTCATCAATTTACATATTAAGGGTTTTGAAATACAATGGATAATGTAATGTTTAAAGTGAGACATTTGAATTATTAAACTCTTTCCAATAAGTTTGAAGTCTTTCATAGTTGGTTTCCTTATGCATTTAATATTTTATTTTAATAAAACGAAAAGTTTTAAATTTTAGTGATTTTTGAATATTATAAAATGTTGGGATGTTACAGAAGGAAACCTTTCTATATTTGGAAGTCTTCTGTTTATAATCAATAGAAAATAATTTTTGGGTAACTAGAACTATAAGTGAATATATTTACGAATGCTAAACCCCAAACACACCAATTGGGGGTCTGTACTACTTTATCATATTCAAGAACATCACATAATTACCAGCAGCATGTTTAGCCTCCTTGTTAGTTCTGAATAAAAATGACAAGAAAGGAACAGGCGGCCACCATATGCGTTCTGTGCAGTGAGGAAGTAATTATACAAATTACTTTCTTCAAAATATCATTTGCAAATTTTCACCAACGTAATTCCTCTAAGAAATATGTGCAGTCAAAAAATAATTAGTCCTTTAGTGGTGCCGGAGATAAATTATGTCATAGATAAATTACTAACCATCTTAGCTTTTAGGTCTAAAATCAAATTTACCTATAGAGAACATGGTCGCTAACAAATCTGCATTTCAAATAATGTGAAGTAATTTCAGAATTTAGCTGTCAATGGGCCATGTTGGCAGCTTGCCAGCTACATGAACAATACGAGTAATCTTCTGTGTGTTATCTGGAGGGAGATCTAATAAGTTTTGCAGTTGCACATAATTACTAACCTAATTAGTCCGTAGCCTATGCACACCAATTCCAAAAGAATTCACACAAGACAGTAGGAGAAAGCCTAAGAACCCAGCGCACCCAGACACCCATTGATGCATAAAACGGGAATGACAATAATTAACTCACCACCAGATCGGAGAGGATGGATAGACGAAGCAATTCCAGTTCTTATATAGGATGCTCAGTACTGCATACATCGAGGAGAGCTCGGATCTCGAGCTGGCGAAGGGAGTTTTTTGCTGGAGACAAAAGATGCTTCTTGGCCACCTGCAAGCTTGCTGATGGTGGAAGCAAATGTGCAACAAGCAGAACCGCTGCCACCAAGCACGTTGCAGCCACCAACAGCGTCACACGCCACCAAGGCCATCGGCTGCTTGAAGGTCTGTGGAAGCCAAGATCGGTCAGTCTGCTGCTCGGATACGGGATCTGGAGGTTGGGGCAACTCGCCACAGTTCTCAACGGCGACGAGGCTAGGCGCCACGGTCCAGACCACCCACCACGGTGCGAACCCTCCTGCTTCAGTGGGGAAGATACAAACCTGGTCACTGACGGCCGCCGACAGCAAGAAGAATCGCCGCCGTAATCGGAAGCTGAGGACGACCGGCGTCCCTATACGCCGCCTGCCGACTGCCGAGAAGCCCATCCGATGTCGGCCGACCGGGAAACCACCCAGTGCCGCTGGCCGACGAGGCTAGGCAGCACGCCGGAAGCCACGGAACCAGCCGCTCACGCCGCCACTGGGTCCAGCAGCCGACCACGATGGAGCAGAGGCCGCCGCCGCCCGCAAGGATTAAGCCGGCAACACCGAAGACGACACACGATGCTCGTGCCGGCCTCCGGCTGCTCACCGCCTCATCGCAGCCGCCCCCAATTCCAACTGCGCCTCACCCACGATTGGAAACTATGAAGTTCGTGGAAGCTCCCAAATCAACTGCACGGTCAAATAAAAAAACGATGGGATAAAAGTAATATTACGACGGTGGTGACGCTTTGAGTACAGGGTTCGGTGGAACCATGTCTGTACGGCTCGGTCAATCGACCTGGGTGCATAATTACTATTCTGCACCCAGGGTGTGAAACTTTTCTCGCTATCACCGTGATATTGCTTTCCCCATATGCTTGCTTGATATTCTTGTCGTGGAAACATTTTTTGGAAAGATCTGATTAAATATGACTAAGAACTTAATCACCTCCATTGACTAGATTGAGTATGCGGTGCCACCCGCCAAACACCTTAGCTCAGTCATGCGTCGTTTGTATGGGTGGACCTATCTTAGTAGCATTACCAGGATCCCCTTTGATGTCACCCCTTGGTGAGTCTAGTCGGTTACCTGTGTGGTCGGGCCTAGTCTTGGGATGGTTCCGGAGCTAGGCGTCGCTCGTAGGTTGGGGTCGTGCCGGAATTTTAGTTTAGCCTAAGACGAGCCCCGTAGGGCATGTTGGTGACTATACAGGGGGTGTCTTGATTTTGTGCACCGTTGGGGAGTGTGGAGTTATACTTACTGCCAGAAATGGTTTTGTACTCCGGTACCGGCGGGATTTATTTACACTCCAGCGTGTGTATTGTTGCAACTTCTGGAGAGTGTCAATCTAGATTATAGCCTAGTCCCCAGGTCACGGGACACGTTTGGGTCGAGTCACACTTAGAGTCAGTCTTGTCACGGGTAAAACTTTACAAATGAATTTGAAACAGGTTGTTGAAACAGGTTGTGAGACTCGTCAAATCTAAATGTTGCGCCAGAGTTGGCGAGGGGCCGGAGTGCCCGAAATTGTGAACTTACCCATGCGAACTATGCATGCTATATTCTGAACATATGCCATGCTATATTCTGAACTTATGTCATGCTTGATTGTTAATACCCTGTTGATTGTCCATGCCATGTTTGTTTGCAATGACATGCTACCATTTTTAATGGCATGCTTCACGTAGGCTTTGTCATGTTTTAGAGTGTTAATTAACGAATAACTTGTCACATGATTGTTGGATTGTTTGTAGCAAGGGACTACCTCTTGCTGAGTACATACATAATGTACTCACGGGCCTTGTGATTGTGGCCAGATTTTGGCGAGGATCCGTCTTCCACCTTAGCAAGGAGATGGAGCAAGAGCGTGCGTGCTAGAAATCCGTAGTTCAGCAAGATGCCCGTGGGAACTGAGTCGCTCCAAGCCGTTGCCTCAATTCTTGCCAGTTAAACTCTGACATGTGCCATGCTTGGCTCGATATTTTGTCGTGCCTTGATAGCCATGTAAACCTTTTGTAGCACTTATGTGCATGTTCATATATATTACACCGTCACGATGTGCCGCCAGTTATCTTGGGCTGGCGCACGGGACGACCTTTCTCGCTGGCAAGTTGTGCCAGGGAGGGGTGTTAGATTGATCAAATGTCAAACTTGTTTAGCTAACATAGCCAAATTAAAAGAGTGGAAATCTCTAAAGCCCATACCACCCTCTCCTTTTGGATAACAAAGTTTCCACCATGCAAACCAATGCATCCGCTTACTTTTCTCGTCATCACCCCACCAGAATTGTGAGATAGCATCGGTCATTTTTTTACATACTCCTATCGGAATTTGGAAAATCGACATTGCATACACCGGAATGGCTTGTGCAACCGCCTTTAGCAGTATCTCTACCCCCCGATAGATATTTTTTCCTTCCATCCATTTATCCGCTGAATAATCCTCTCCACAAAGTGCAAGAAACAATCACTTCTATCCGCCCCCAAAATAGCAGGAAGGCCAAGATACTTATCTGAGAGAGCTTTTGTGTCAATATGATCGCTTCACAAATTTCTACTTTTAAAATCACATGAGCGTTGGGGGAGAAAAAAATACTTGATTTAGCCAAACTCACCAGTTGACCCAAATTAGCACAATAGGTATCCAATATTTGTTGTAGAGAAGTTGCATTATTCATATCCGCCTTCATGAGAAATAAGGGAATCATCAGCAAATAAAAGATGTGAAACTGACAGTGCATTCTTGCACACCCTTATCCCATCGATGTCACCAACTTGTACTTCATACATCAATAAACTGGATAAACCTTCTACAAAGTGAAGGAACAAATACGGAGAGCGAGGATCCCTGTCTCAAACCCCTCGTAGGAACAAACATCTTAGTATCTGCAGAATTAAATCTAACATGATACCTTACTAAACTAACACATGCCATCATTAGGGAAATCCAGCTCTCGTGGAACGTCAACTTTCTCATCATGTTCTCCAAGAAAATCCACTCCACGCGATCATAAGCTTTGTGCATGTCTAATTTAACAGCACATGCACATGAATTCCATGCTCTTTTATTTTTTTATTGAATGAACACATTCATATGCCACGAGAACATTATCTGTAATAAGACGTCTAAGGACGAAGGCACTTTGCATAGGATAAATAATATCATGAAGAATAATCTTCAAATGATGTGCCAACATTTTTCATATGATCTTGTAAATAACATTGCACAGACTTATGGGCCGAAATTGTGTAATTAGTTATCAACCTTTGGAATAAGCACAATAGTAGTATCGTTCATGAAGGGAATATGCCCTAGAGGCACTTAATAAAGATACTTTATTAGTCATATCCCAATTGTTCATTATATGTTTTATACCATGCTATAACTGCATTAAGCGGAAACATTATTACACGTGTGGTAGATAAACAACCAGGTCCCCAGTAGCCTCTATTAAGACTAGTTGATTGTGCGATTGATGATCGAGGTTTCCCGATCATGTGACATGGCGTCAGTTGGCAATGGAGACACATCGTTAGGTAGAACGATGTGATGGACTTACCCATAATTTGTAGGACGTAGTCATTACGCCTTCGACCGTGAGATCGACTCTTAGTGTTATTCCCGGAAGATATTTTGATTGCATCAAACGTCATATCTTATAAAGTGTGACGATAAAGGTGTCCCTCTCGGGAATAGGAAGGGAGTAGTTGAGACGAGGGGTCAAGAGCGGGATTTGTCAGCCCGTATAGCCGGATAGATACTCTAGGGCCCACTCGGTGAGATTATGTCAAAAGAGTTTGCAAACATGTGACTATGTCACTAAGACATAATATCACAGATGAGTAGAAGATAGTGTTGTCGGTAACGAGATCATGCTAGGTATGGAGATATCTATGAACGATGCTCGGACACGCTAAGTATCGCTATGACAAAAGGTTTAAGACTCGACGTCTAGGTTTGATAGATGAAAGTCATTTGTTATATCACAGGGTCCAGGCCTACGAGTTAATCATTGATCGGAGAGGGGTCTCGATCATGTCTGTTATTATATCGAACCGCTAGAGTAACACACTTAAGGGGTTTCGACAAGACAACCGAAAAGGAAAGAGAACACCGGGAACATCCCGGGAATGGTCCGATGGAGATCGGGCAGCGACGAAATAGTTTTCAGAGTCGGAATAAATTATATAATATGTAATTAATATTAATTAGTATAATTAATAACTAAATATATTATTATTATTATGTCTTTTTAAAATTTTAAAGGCTGATTTCCCTAAATGGGCCTTCTAGTGGAAAGAAGGCCCATGAGGGGGGGGGGGGGGGGGGGGGGGAAGTCCCCCTCGGGGTTCGGTTTGGGGGAGGGTCGGCCTAGGTGGGCTAAATGGGGCCTACCTAGGGCCGGCGGCTGTGGTTTGGCCGAACCAGGCATGTGGGATAGTCCCACATTGCCTGGCTGGCTCCCCCTGGGAGCCTTTATATAGAGGTGCACCCCTGACCTTTTAATTCATCCAATTAATTCTCTATTTTCTCCTCGATAACGTGATTTCCTTGTCGGAGTTGCGCCGAGGAGAGAGAGTTCTCTCCAAAATACGCACGCCGCTGCGCTGCTGATGTTCCGGTCCAAGTCTTCCGCTGCTCGTCCTGGACTGGAGATTCGGAGTCCGTCGTCTCCACCGTATGTGTGTTACGCCCTGCGAGGTGCTGCGCTATCGGTGCACGGAGGCCTACTTCCTCCACCCAACCTCGAGGTCATCTTCGTCGGTTTCGTCGCGCCAAGTTCTTCACAGGAAGAAAACAAAAAATTTCCTAGCAACGATATCCTTAAACTAGCCAAGATCTATACTATGTAGATATAGAAGTACGACGGAGATCGGAATACATACCCTCGTAGACCGAATAGCGGGGATTACGCTCCCGCACAAGCATTGACGAAGAAGATGACGTAGCCGACCTCTGGGTCGCGAAGAACTTGGCGCGACGAAGCCGACGAAGATGACCTCGAGGTCGGGTGGACGAAGTAGGCCTTCGAGCACTGCTAGCGTAGCACCTCGCAGGGCGTTACACACATATAGTGGAAACGACGACCTCCGAAGCTCCAACCCAGGACGAGCAGCGAAAGATTTGGACCGGAACACCAGCAGAGCGGTAGCGGGCTATGTTGGAGAGACCCCCTCTCTTCTCGGCGCAACTCCGACAAAGGGAATCACGAAATCGAGAGAGAAAGGTGAAATTAATTGGTGAATTAAAAGACCAGGGATGCCCTTCTTTATATAGGCTCCCGGGGGGAGCCAACCTTGCCAGGCAGGCAATGTGGGACTATCCCACATGCCTGGTTCGGCCAAGGACAGCCGCCGGCCCTAGGTGGGCCCCATTTGGCCCACCTAGGCCTGCCCTCAACCAATCCGAAGCCCTGGGGGGACTTTCCCCCCCTTATGGGCCTTCTTTCCACTAGAAGGCCCATTTAGGGAAATCAGCCTTTAAAAATTCGAAAATAAATATATAAATCATATGTAATCATTAATTACACTAATTAATATCAAACGTATTATATATAATTTATTCTAGCTCCGAAAACTATTTCGTCGTTACCCGATCTCCATCGGACCATTCGCGGGACGTTCCCGGTAATCTCATTCCTTTCCGGTTGTCTTGTCGAAACCCCTTAAGTGTGTTACCCTAGCGATTCGATATAATAACAGACATGATTGAGACCTCTCTCCGATCAATGATTAACTCGTAGGCCTAGACCCCATGAATCAATCCCTGTGATATAACGAATGACTCTCATCTATCAAACCTGAACGTTAAGTCTTAAACCTTTAGCCATAGCGATACTTACTGTGTCTGAGCATTGTTCATAGATATCTCCATACCTAGCGTGATCCCGTTACCGACAACACTATCTTCTACTCGTCTATGATATTATGTCAGCTGGTGACCCAGTCACATGTTTGCAAACTCATTTGACATAATCTCACCGACTGGGCCCTAGAGCATCTATCCGGCTATACGGACTGACAAATCCCGCTCTTGACCCCTCGTCTCAACTACTCCCTTCTGATACGCAAAAGTATCACCGTTATTGTCACACTATATAAGATATGACGTTTGCTGCGATCAAAGTATCTTCCAGGAATAACAATAAGAGTTGATCTCACGGTCGAAGGCGTAATAAATACGTCCTACAAATATGGGTAAGTCCATCACATCGTTCTACCTAACGATATGACTCCATTGCCAACAGACGGCATGTCTCATGATCGGGAAACCTCGATCATCAATCGCACAATGAACTAGTCTTAGGAGAGGCTACTAGGGACCTGGTTGTTTATCTACCGCACGTGTATTAATGTTTCCGCTTAATACAGTTATAGCATGGTATAAAACATATAATGAACAATTGATATATGCCTAATAAACTATCTTTATTAAGTGCCTCTAGGGCATATTCCCTTCAGTCTCCCACTTGCACTAGCGTAACACTTAATCTAGTTTACAACTTGGTAAAAGCTCAACACCCATAACATCTTGGTGCATGCTTGTCTCGTGGAAGAGGAATACAGTCAACAGACCTCACACATTGATACCTATATGTGCTTTCCAATATTTCTATGTTACCTAGTTTGACATCATCCTGTATCTTACGATGACGGTGAAATATATCCTAGTGGATGGAGTGAAACTCGAACCTATGCTCGAAAACTGTTCAGTCCAATCACACTTGCTACTTCTGAAGTTGCCATATATTTCTATACCTACATAGATTATGCGACAATGCATTCATATGCGACTTCGCAAACTAACCATGTCTTTCTTCAAAACAAACGACATCTCCTATATGAGATATCTAGTCGTATGGGTCAGTGTCACAACTTGCATCATCGTAACCATTTTACGGCAAGTTGTCTTTCTCACTCTTACCCTTTTACTAGAAAACATATCTTCAGTTCTCATAGACATTGAAGAATATACTTAACGTTTGTTCATTGATCGACACAAGTATCACTCTAGAATCCGTTCTTCAACCAAGAACTCGGATCACACCAAGTCGAGCTTTCAGTCTGATAGAATCTATGTCTGATACATAGAGAATGTCGAACATCATTTTCTATTACTGAAAATGCCAAGATAAACTTAATATTTTACCTAGTCATACAAGCAAGAACAATCTTCTTAACACTTCAGAATCTTAACTTAGGAAATATTCCGACCTAATGTTATTAAGCCCCTTACGATCTATACAATTATAGATTGGATGCCTAATACTCCTAACTTTATTCATAGAAAATTTAATCACTTAAATAATCCTTTACACTCTACTAGAGAATCTGTGTCATTCAATATGCCGTTACATACAAAACCATGAACGACACCTAGCTCCCACTCAAATACGCCTTCCGCATATAAGATCAAGGAAAGCTACTTAGCTCCCACTCAAATATGCCTTCCGCATATAAGATCAAGAAAAGCTACTTTGCTCCCACTCACTTCTTTGCAAATGCAAGTTTCTTCAACTATTTTGGACAACTCCAAAATCCTTTGATCATATCATCAAAGTGAAGATTCCAACTCCGATATACTTGCTTCAGCCCATGAATGGACAATTGAAGTTTGCATACATGTTTAGCATCCTCAGGATCACCAAACCATTATTGTACTAATTACAACTCTTTCTTAATGATACCATAAAGAAACATGGTTTCCTTATCCATCTATCAATTTCTCATTCAAAATTATAGTAATTGCTAAACGACCGAGAATAGATTTAGTCTTCGCCACTTGAGACAAAATATCGTTGTGGTCAACTTTTGAACCTGTCGGAACTGTTTTACGACAAATCGATCGTTATCAGTATCTACTCTCTCATAAAATTCCATATTCTATTAACAGCCTAGATGCCATCAAGAAGATCTCCCAAGTCATTACATGGTAATCGTACATGGATTTTATCTCGGATCATATATGACTCATAGACATTTCTCGGACTTAGGTCTACCATCTCTTCTTCGTAGTTTGTAGGTCTATCATATTCCATTAACATGACCTTCATAACAAGATTGTCGTAACACATAGTGTGGAACTCAACCTCGTATGCCTACGTTCTTAGTATGAGCTCAGAGCATCATGATCTTGTATCATCAGATTCTTTCAAGCAGTGGAGCATGACACCGAAAACACTTTCGGTTGCGCCACTCTGATGTCTGGAGAGAAAGTTCATCAACTTTTCCTTGCTCTACTTTCTTTCCCACTTATACCCTTGGACAAGAAACTATTTCTTTCACAAGGTGTATTCTGGCAACGATTTTGCCTATGTCGTGAGACATGTACCCGACTAACTCTTTAGGTACGGTACACTACAAAGATTAATCCATTTCAGGTTTGATCACATCGAAACACTAAATTGCTAAAACGACAATCTAGGCTAAAAGCCATGCCATCACTCATATGGTATTGTCTCCATGGATTTAAATGGTTTCCCTATTATCTAACGTGAATGTTACGTTTCTACCATATGACTCTAATGATCACAATAATTCGATAAGAGATTTATTTAGCACACACTATCCGATAGGGTGCGATTACGACGTCCTAACATACCATAACAGTATGATGTTCCATGCGACATAATTTGTGGAACTCTTCTCCCAAGTATTCCAATGGTGTGCCAACATTATAACTCAAATCTTTATTTCCTCGATCTGTATCGCAAGAATTTGATTTTCATGTTAAATTTATTTCCTAATTCATTCTGAACTTGTTTGATCGAATCAAAATTTCCAGACTAACATTCCCCGAGTGGATATCCATATATCTACTCGGAATATTCATGAAGTCTATGAAATAAAGACTTTCACTACACGTTAAAGTACTTCGTTGATTCACATACACACATATGCACGATTCTCAACAAGTTATACTCAAAACGTTCAGTGAAGTTCACGAAATAAAGGTCTCCACTACGCGTCAATTACTTCATTGATCCATATACATCTATATGCATGACTATCCATAAGTTATATGCCCGTTTTCCAAAAACGGTGTCTTAGTTATCTTGCAAGTGTCAAAAGATTAAATCTAAGGACTTTTAGATCCATCCGTTATGGAGCTAATTCATTGACTATAACATTGCCATGAATTAAACGGCAGTGCCACACATATGTGTTGTCTTTATTAAGTTTGTATCCTTTGGCATTAATATTATGAATGTTGGAGCTTCGACCATCTAAATTCAAATCGGCATATGATCATTACTTCATAAATATAGGACAACGAATTTGTCACTAACATATATGAACAATTGTCTCGCTAGAAGAGACACACTTATAACGATCATACTAACAGGCGATCATAAAAAAATTATTCAAATGGTAGATATAGAGGAAGATGTCTATGGCCATCACAACAATTTGTCTGCCATTATAAACAAGCAATGTCACCTCTTCTTTCCAAGCTACTCAAGTAGTAAATCTGGTTTTCATAAAACATGGCTAGTATCAAAAACTTAGTCACTACTGCGAGTACTTGTTTAGGTAAAACATTCATAACGTGTATATCATATATACAAAATCATCATTGATGACTTCCGGCGATCTGTTTCATCTTCTAGATACTTCCAGTAATCAAGAACCATGAAGGTGAACGATTCCCCTTGCATGACATAGTCTATGGCAAAGCATTTGCACTTGGCAACGACGTCTGTCATCCAGTGATCGAGCTGAGCGAGGTGTCTCAATGTTCATCAAGTATGACCATAGGTCATCAAGTATGACCAATGTCAGCAAGTATGACTAGTGTCATCAACTATGACTGCCACGTGCTCCTTCAATGTGTGTATTCTCTTCCATCTTGTTTGAGAAGAAGAACATTCAACGTACTTGTAATCTTCATCAACCCAACTTTAGGCGTATCCCGAGTTCAGCGATCATCTCATATGTTCGCGATCTAATAACTCGTACCCACCGTTGATTCTCTAAGGCAGAGATCATAGCATTGGACTATGATGATATCATCCGCACAAAACCTGATAATCCAAATTATCCTTTTGTTAGCGGAATCTCCGGGTTTATCTCCTAGCGGGTATTGTTGTAATGTACCCGCACTTAAAAATATGGCAGGTACCTGTGTATAGTGCAAACCCCTGGATCGATTCATTTGCACACACAGTTTACGATGAATATCACAACATTGTATCAATATTACACGAATAATCCAGACTTGGTAAAATAAATAGTTCGATACATCTTTGCATAGCTTAAAGCTAGCTCAAAATAATAAAGCAGCGGAAATAAATCTTCAATGACCCTCCAACTTCACGATACGCACCAGGCAAAAACATGTTGGTAAAGACTCGAAACCCAAACGTAGTCCTTACTCCTCGTCATAAATTTCTGCAAGAAATAATAATTTGCAACAGAGTGGGTCAGATTCCATTAAAATGAACTCTGGCAAGTGACACAATGGTGGACACTTAATGGAATAACTCTATAACCTGTATGCATATTTGGTTGGTGGAGTTCAAGGCTATTTTGTGTAAAGCTAGTTTTGCCTAACTCTTTATAAAACAAACTTAACATCATAATTGACAACACTGGTTAACCCAAGTGGGCCAAAAGATATCCCGTACTTTAGGTGCACCGTCAAGTGAAAACCACCACATCCAATGGTCCTAAGTATAGAAGAAACTATATTAGGTGAAAACCCCAATGAACATGGTCCTGAGTAGTTCACTATTGTTCACCTATCAAAATTTTATTAACAAATTAGAATGTTGGGATTCCTTTGCTGTCCTTGATCAGCTGTAGTCTTCACTTGGAAATCTTCTCCTTGAGTTCTTCACTTTCTTCTCCATATATTCTTCACATCCCCTTGTTCCTGGGTGGCCATCCACAAGTGTTCTCTCAGGTAAAAACCCCCACGTTCATGATCCTAAGTATAGTAGAAACTATCTTAGGTGAAAACCTTCATGGACATGGTCCTGAGTAGCCACACAACATAAACCAAACAACCATTCCACCTAGATGATTCATTAACTTAGTGGATGTGTACTCTCCGGTGAAAACCCCCACATACTATGATCCTAAGTATAGTATAAACTATCTCAGGTGAAAACCCTCATAGACATGGTCCTGAGTAGCCACAATTAACATTTTGTAAAATCTGTCATCAATTGCATAGCATCAGAATTCTACTAAGTCATTTCCTAGGTACCTAGACACAATGGAATAGGGGATTCTAAACATGTCTTGCATAGCAATACTACTAAGTTCTACACATGCATAGGAAAATAACTAAGTTATGCATAGAAAATACTTAGGAATTTTATGGGGGTGTGCCACTTGCCTTGACAACAGGGAGAGCAGGTGTAGCAGTTGCAACAGCCTTCGTTTCTCTCCGGAATTTCTAACAAGTCAAACAAGACACAAATAAACATACAAGTCTAAATTCAACACTTAGAAAATATGACATGCATGAGATGCAACAAAACACACACAAAAATTCCAAGTTAAAAGAATACTAAAAACAATTCCCTAAAGGGATTAAACACTAACGACTTAGTCATAATCACTAAGGACTTGGTTTATGTCCAAAGTGAAAGAATAGGAAGACATAAAGGAGAAAGGAAAAGGATGTGGTAGGTCTTCCAAGGTTCCTTCTATCTTCTCCTTGGTTTCGTGTCTTAATTGAGATTTTGTAGACTTTATGGTTCTTCATACTTTGGTTCTCTAAACTTGATTGTTCTTTGGACTTGATGATTCTTTTGTCTTGACGGTTTTAGTGTCACCAGGGCTGGTCTTGAATATAACTTAGCCACCATGAAGTCTAAGAGAAATATAAGAAGAGAGAAAGACTTAGAGGAATAAAGGGGGATGGTCTTCTTGCAGTTCCTCTTGATTTTCTTCTAAGTGTTTTTGCTTCTTGGAGATGCCTTCGGAGTTTTGTTTTTCTTGGCTAAGTCTTCATTGGCCTTCTAGTCTTCATGTTGAGAATCTCAACTGTCTAAGTGCATAGCACTTTACCAAATAACTATGTTGAAAAATGTTCCTAACTTAGGGAAAATAAGGAAGAAGTTTTCCTATAAGGAGTATAACTATTCCATAGATATGCCATGCATGCAATGCAATTTATTTCTAAGGACAACACTCAACAAAATAAAACAACTAAGTTTCTAGATGCTAAAATTTCCTAAGGAAAAGATTTAGCATCTTTAAGATGTTAAAAAAATTCTAAGGAAGAGTGTTGTCGAAAAATAGTTGTCAAATATTTTCTAAGGAAGAATTTACTTTGTTTAAAGAGGGAAAATATTTCTAAGTAATACCAAAGTGGTCATAATATGACTAAGTACTTTATAATTCGAATAGATGATAAAAATAATTTTTAATAAATTTTCAATCAATTTTAATCATTAAAAGAACACTTAAAAATTATTTAATCAATTTTAATTACATAATCATAGGAAATTATTCTACAAAAATTAGTAGAAAAATACTACTGTCAATAGTTAAGCATTCAAACTTATAGCAAAAGAGTTTGATCAATTATCAATTCTTAATTTGAAATTATGTTCAAAAATACTTTTAAAGCCACTTTTAAGTAATTTAACAATAACAAGTTTATAAACGAACTAAAACTGGAAACTTCTAATTTTAATAAATTCTACATATTATTCTGATTTCAAGGATGTGACGCCCGAAAATCGGTACTATGTAGATTTAAGCGATCCCGCCGAAATCCACATAATACCGATTTTTGGTCGCCCACCAGACATAATGTGCACGTCGAAACATGCGCATTATGTGGGTGGAATTGTGATAACATTACAACAGTTTCGATGCATCCACAAATACAACAAATATAAAATTACAACAACGACTCTAACGAGTCAAGATACAAATGATACAATACAAAGATTCAAATGACAGCGGAAGCAAAATAGTATCCGACTACGGATAAGATGCAAGTTGGACTAAGAGTCCTGAAGATAAGCAATGGCGCCATATCCCTGCCCAGTCAAGCCGGAGGGATTCCCAAGCTAACGTCGTCAGACTTCAAACCTGTTAACTGCACATAAAGCACATCCCAAAGGAGGGTCAGGGCACTCCCTGGCAAGCAAAACCGACTTGCCTACTTTCTACACTATCTCCCAAAATATAGGGGAGGTGGACTTAGCGGCAGCAGCACTAGCAACCTAAAGAGACACGCTACAACTTCCGTCTAATCAGAGAGGGATGAGAGAGCGCATAAAGTAACCAACTACTACTAACACCAAACATAACCCATTCTCGGATTAACCCCCTCAACCAAGTATGAGGAACAATTCGGGAATACTCACACATTGAACAAATTTTAGTTACCAGTTATTGTGAAAGTAATTCTATTTTACTAGTCAGGTTAATTAACAATGATTAGGTGTAAGTTGTCTATGATCTTGTTAGCCAGCATCATCACCAAGTCGTCCATAACCGTGGACACGGCTCGTCGATAAGATTATACCCTGCAGGGGTGCACTACTGGACCCGTACTCGTTCGATCAACCCCAAAAGCAAAGCCAGAAGCTAGGGCATCTCAACACGGCAAATCTCTTCTCTACGACCCATCCAGGGAACCGCATGATTGTGTGCACGGCTAATCAGATCCAGTGCCCGCGGGATACGACCTTCATAGCACTCTAAGAACGTGCCACCCTATATGAGAATCGACTACTCCATTATCATGAGATCGTTAGGTAACCATATGCATGCATCAAATGGAAAGCCCGAACTACTTGCGGCGCCCTGGATAAGAGGCGGATTAGATCGAAGCCGCGGGGGGCTCCATAGGGCCTCCCACAAGCGGTTAGTGCGCTCAAAATTGGATCCGAGGACAAGCACTGAGTTCCTAGGTCGACACTTAGCAGAACAAAGCACCTCGCAAGGCCTTCCGCCGGTGCCTTATCTTTTAATTATAATAACCCAACAAAGATAGCATTTTATTAGAGTAGACAATCTATCATGCTAAGTATAAAAGACATAGGACAAACAGACTCGCAGAACCAACCTTAAGCATGCACTACGACTCGCAAGGCTAACAGATAAACATACAACAGGTGATGGGATGTGGGGATAAAGCTGTATGGGCTGCAGGATAAACATGTGATGGGATCGCGATAAAGAATCGAATACTAGGGTAGCAGAGATCAACGGCAGGAATGAAAGACAATGTATAGGTAAACAAGCAAATTTTGCTTGCCTGGAATCCCGCATGGAAGTAGATCTTGTCGTTGCTCACACACCTCAACATCGTATCCGCGAAGAAGCAACAAACACTGAAAAGCGTAAAAGATGCATTTTACAACTACGGCAAAGATCCAGCATGATCATGCGAGAATGATGCATGGCATGGCAAGATGCAATACAGTGCAGGTAATCCAAATTAAGCGGGAAAACAACCCGGCAATTAATATCTAGGTGCAAGTTATTTATTTACCAGCAGTATTAAATGTTGGTTAACATGGCAACACATGGCATGGATGATCTAGTAAAATTAAATGGAATAGGGCATTATATATTAATTGCCCCACACATTCCATATTTAATTAATTAGTTGCATTTGTTAATTTACACTATACAATAAAATAAAATGATGCAAAATGGCATAAAAATGGCATATTAATGTTCATTGCATTTTTCTGATCAAAATAGATATAAACTTTGTATTTTTTGGAGCAGCAAAATAAAAAATATATTATATTGAAAATTACATATTTTCTGTAAAAACAGAAATAAGTAGAGAGATAAAATATGGCAGGGCAGGATTTGAACTTGGATTGCCAAGGAGGAGCAACAGAGACGCAGCCATCGGACTGGGCTGCTGCTTGTGATGTACTCAGGGATCGATGGTATATATCAGACCACACCGCGATGTTAACTGAACCCTCCCTGAACATGCACAGAAAAACGAGGGGAATTGGGCAGGGTAGGATTCGAACTCGGGATCCTCTGAAGGCCCCGACGCAACGCAGCCACTGAGCTGGGGCTCGGTTTGGTGATAAGCAAGGAACCCGACGCTATGTAAACGGGCACGGCGAGGTTAACTGAATTTAACTGAAAGTTTCAGACTTTCGAACGAAGCAGCGACGGGAACGATGGTCGACGGCGCCGACCACGAATTTGACGGTTTCGGGGATCGTTTAGGAGGGGAAGAGGTAGCATGAGATGTGGCTCACCTAGGGGATGTTGAAGGAGGTCTCGGAGGCTCAGGGAAGACCGGGGACGGCGTGGGAAGAAGAGGAAACAGAGGGGGAGCTCATGACGTAGATGTCGACGGGGAGGAAGATGTGCTCGGAGGAGGCGCTCCGGGCGGCTTCAGCTCCGGTGCTCCAGCGCGGAGGGAGAGGGTGCTTCGGCGGATCCGTTCCCGGACGGAGAAGCTCCTGGAGATGGCCATGCCGTCGGTTTGGTGGAGCTCAAGGTGCAGTTCCGAAAATCATCCATGGAGGCTTCGAGAGAGGTGGAAGAACAGAGGAGAAGAGGATTTGGCGGCGCAGCGAGGGGGACAAGGAGGAGTCGTGGCTAGGGTTAGGGTTTGGGGGAGGGGGTCGGGCTTAGTAGAGGGGAAAGGGGAGCAGGGAGCAGGGGCACATGGTGGGGGAGGCTCTGCTCGCTTTCTCCTCTGGGTCTGTTGACCGTACGGAGGTAGGGGAAAGTAGAAGTGGGCCTGGGTTGGAGGAGAGGAGATGGGCCAGGTAAGTGGGTTGGGGCCCAAGAAGGCTTTCTCCCTCTGAAAAAAAAATGTTATTTCTCTTTTAAATCTTTTTCTGTTTTTGTATTCTAAAACAAAATAGAAAATAATTTGTATAAAGAAACTTTATAAAAGGCCTTAATGTTTAAAAAGGCAAATTAATAAATTAGTTTTTATAATATTTGCAAAAGATTTAAAATACACATTTTTAATTAATTTGAAATGCATTTGAATTCAAATTGTGTGATTTGAATTTAAAGGAAGTTTAAATTTAAATGTAATAAATTAAATGAAGTGACCAATGCATGATGACATGATGATGCACAAAAAGAAAAACAACAAAAACTAATTGGGGATAAATCCCGGGGCGTTACAACCGACACCACTAACAAGGGATCGCGTCCCGCGATCCACGCCGAGACCACAAGAAGAGAGGGTTAACTATCGAGTCTTCACGCTCCGGGATGAATTTCTCGACACCACTAACAAGGGATTGTTGCTCCACCTTGAAATTTTCGACACCACTAACAAGAGGAGTGGATCACGTCGATGAAGATTCGCGAAGATCGAACCCTAATAGGATAAAAGGCAAGAATCGTTCACCCACGTAGAATCCTAAAACTTTGAAAGTTTGGATAAGATAAGAGACTCCAAAACAAGTAAGGTAAGAGGAGAAATAGAATTGACGTAAGGAATAAAAGAATCCTGTTGAGATCTTTTCAAAATAATTTTAGTCAAATAGTTTTCGACACTCTAGAAACAACGACCGTTAGCGAGGTTATCCTATAGGCTTTTGCGGACCCGCTGCTTCGATAACCATTCGTATCGAAACAACAAGGAGATCGAAACCAAGGCTCTGATACCACTTTGTGACGCCCGAAAATCGGTACTATGTAGATTTAAGCGATCCCGTCGAAATCCGCATAATAACGATTTTTGGTCGCCCACCAGACATAATGTGCACGTCGAAACATGCGCATTATGTGGGTGGAATTGTGATAACATTACAACAGTTTCGATGCATCCACAAATACAACAAATATAAAATTACAACAACGACTCTAACGAGTCAAGATACAATACAAAGATTCAAATGACAGCGGAAGCAAAATAGTATCCGACTACGGATAAGATGCAAGTTGGACTAAGAGTCCTGAAGATAAGCAATGGCGCCATATCCCTGCCCAGTCAAGCCGGAGGGATTCCCAAGCTAATGTCGTCAGACTTCAAACCTGTTAACTGCACATAAAGCACATCCCAAAGGAGGGTCAGGGCACTCCCTGGCAAGCAAAACCGACTTGCCTACTTTCTACACTATCTCCCAAAATATAGGGGAGGTGGACTTAGCGGCAGCAACACTAGCAACCTAAAGAGACACGCTACAACTTCCGTCTAATCAGAGAGGGATGAGAGAGCGCATAAAGTAACCAACTACTACTAACACCAAACATAACCCATTCTCGGATTAACCCCCTCAACCAAGTATGAGGAAGCAATTCGGGAATACTCACACATTGAACAAATTTTAGTTACCAGTTATTGTGAAAGTAATTCTATTTTACTAGTCAGGTTAATTAACAATGATTAGGTGTAAGTTGTCTATGATCTTGTTAGCCAGCATCATCACCAAGTCGTCCATAACCGTGGACACGGCTCGTCGATAAGATTATACCCTGCAGGGGTGCACTACTGGACCCGTACTCGTTCGATCAACCCCAAAAGCAAAGCCAGAAGCTAGGGCATCTCAACACGGCAAATCTCTTCTCTACGACCCATCCAGGGAACCGCATGATTGTGTGCACGGCTAATCATGTCCAGTGCCCGCGGGATACGACCTTCATAGCACTCTAAGAACGTGCCACCCTATATGAGAATCGACTACTCCATCATCATGAGATCGTTAGGTAACCATATGCATGCATCAAATGGAAAGCCCGAACTACTTGCGGCGCCCTGTATAAGAGGCGGATTAGATCGAAGCCGCGGGGGGCTCCATAGGGCCTCCCACAAGCGGTTAGTGCGCTCAAAATTGGATCCGAGGACAAGAACTGAGTTCCTAGGTCGACACTTAGCAGAACAAAGCACCTCGCAAGGCCTTCCGCCGGTGCCTTATCTTTTAATTATAATACCCCAACAAAGATAGCATTTTATTAGAGTAGACAATCTATCATGCTAAGTATAAAAGACATAGGACAAACAGACTCGCAGAACCAACCTTAAGCATGCACTACGACTCGCAAGGCTAACAGATAAACATACAACAGGTGATGGGATGTGGGGATAAAGCTGTATGGGCTGCAGGATAAACATGTGATGGGATCGCGATAAAGAATCGAATACTAGGGTAGCAGAGATCAACGGCAGGAATGAAAGACAATGTATAGGTAAACAAGCAAATTTTGCTTGCCTGGAATCCCGCATGGAAGTAAATCTTGTCGTTGCTCACACACCTCAACGTCGTATCCGCGAAGAAGTAACAAACACTGGAAAGCGTAAAAGATGCATTTTACAACTACGGCAAAGATCCAGCATGATCATGCGAGAATGATGCATGGCATGGCAAGATGCAATACAGTGCAGGTAATCCAAATTAAGCGAGAAAACAACCCGGCAATTAATATCTAGGTGCAAGTTATTTATTTACCAGCAGTATTAAATGTTGGTTAACATGGCAACACATGGCATGGATGATCTAGTAAAATTAAATGGAATAGGGCATTATATATTAATTGCCCCACACATTCCATATTTAATTAATTAGTTGCATTTGTTAATTTAAACTATACAATAAAATAAAATGATGCAAAATGGCATAAAAATGGCATATTAATGTTCATTGCATTTTTCTGATCAAAATAGATATAAACTTTGTATTTTTTGGAGCAGCAAAATAAAAGATATATTATATTGAAAATTACATATTTTCTGTAAAAACAGAAATAAGTAGAGAGTTAAAATATGGCCGGGCAGGATTTGAACTTGGATCGGCCAAGGAGGAGCAACAGAGACGCAGCCATCGGACTGGGCTGCTGCTTGTGATGTACTCAGGGATCGATGGTATATATCAGACCACACCGCGATGTTAACTGAACCCTCCCTGAAACATGCACAGAAAAAGGAGGGGAATTGGGCAGGGTAGGATTCGAACTCGGGATCCTCTGAAGGCCCCGACGCAACGCAGCCACTGAGCTGGGGCTCGGTTTGGTGATAAGCAAGGAACCCGACGCTATGTAAACGGGCACGGCGAGGTTAACTGAATTTAACTGAAAGTTTCAGACTTTCGAACGAAGCAGCGACGGGAACGATGGTCGACGGCGCCGACCACGAATTTGACGGTTCCGGGGATCGTTTAGGAGGGGAAGAGGTAGCATGAGATGTGGCTCACCTAGGGGATGTTGAAGGAGGTCTCGGAGGCTCAGGGAAGACCGGGGACGGCGTGGGAAGAAGAGGAAACAGAGGGGGAGCTCATGACGTAGATGTCGACGGGGAGGAAGATGTGCTCGGAGGAGGCGCTCCGGGCGGCTTCAGCTCCGGTGCTCCAGCGCGGAGGGAGAGGGTGCTTCGGCGGATCCGTTCCCGGACGGAGAAGCTCCTGGAGATGGCCATGCCGTCGGTTTGGTGGAGCTCAAGGTGCAGTTCCGAAAATCATCCATGGAGGCTTCGAGAGAGGTGGAAGAACAGAGGAGAAGAGGATTTGGCGGCGCAGCGAGGGGGACGAGGAGGAGTCGTGGCTAGGGTTAGGGTTTGGGGGAGGGGGTCGGGCTTAGTAGAGGGGAAAGGGGAGCAGGGAGCAGGGGCACATGGTGGGGGAGGCTCTGCTCGCTTTCTCCTCTGGGTCTGTTGACCGTACGGAGGTAGGGGAAAGGAGAAGTGGGCCTGGGTTGGAGGAGAGGAGATGGGCCAGGTAAGTGGGTTGGGGCCCAAGAAGGCTTTCTCCCTCTGAAAAAAAAATGTTATTTCTCTTTTAAATGTTTTTCTGTTTTTGTATTCTAAAACAAAATAGAAAATAATTTGTATAAAGAAACTTTATAAAAGGCCTTAGTGTTTAAAAAGGCAAATTAATAAATTAGTTTTTATAATATTTGCAAAATATTTAAAATACACATTTTTAATTAATTTGAAATGCATTTGAATTCAAATTGTGTGATTTGAATTTAAAGGAAGTTTAAAGTTAAATGTAATAAATTAAATGAAGTGACCAATGCATGATGACATGATGATGCACAAAAAAAAAAACAACAAAAACTAATTGGGGATAAATCCCGGGGCGTTACAACCGACACCACTAACAAGGGATCGCGTCCCGCGATCCACGCCGAGACCACAAGAAGAGAGGGTTAACTATCGAGTCTTCACGCTCCGGGATGAATTTCTCGACACCACTAACAAGGGATTGTTGCTCCACCTTGAAATTTTCGACACCACTAACAAGAGGAGTGGATCACGTCGATGAAGATTCGCGAAGATCGAACCCTAATAGGATAAAAGGCAAGAATCGTCCACCCACGTAGAATCCTAAAACTTTGAAAGTTTGGATAAGATAAGAGACTCCAAAACAAGTAAGGTAAGAGGAGAAATAGAATTGACGTAAGGAATAAAAGAATCCTATTGAGATATTTTCAAAATAATTTTAGTCAAATAGTTTTCGACACTCTAGAAACAACGACCGTTAGCGAGGTTATCCTATAGGCTTTTGCGGACCCGCTGCTTCGATAACCATTCGTATCGAAACAACAAGGAGATCGAAACCAAGGCTCTGATACCACTTTGTGACGCCCGAAAATCGGTACTATGTAGATTTAAGCGATCCCGCCGAAATCCGCATAATAACGATTTTTGGTCGCCCACCAGACATAATGTGCACGTCGAAACATGCGCATTATGTGGGTGGAATTGTGATAACATTACAACAGTTTCGATGCATCCACAAATACAACAAATATAAAATTACAACAACGACTCTAACGAGTCAAGATACAAATGATACAATACAAAGATTCAAATGACAGCGGAAGCAAAATAGTATCCGACTACGGATAAGATGCAAGTTGGACTAAGAGTCCTGAAGATAAGCAATGGCGCCATATCCCTGCCCAGTCAAGCCGGAGGGATTCCCAAGCTAACGTCGTCAGACTTCAAACCTGTTAACTGCACATAAAGCACATCCCAAAGGAGGGTCAGGGCACTCCCTGGCAAGCAAAACCGACTTGCCTACTTTCTACACTATCTCCCAAAATATAGGGGAGGTGGACTTAGCGGCAGCAGCACTAGCAACCTAAAGAGACACGCTACAACTTCCGTCTAATCAGAGAGGGATGAGAGAGCGCATAAAGTAACCAACTACTACTAACACCAAACATAACCCATTCTCGGATTAACCCCCTCAACCAAGTATGAGGAAGCAATTCGGGAATACTCACACATTGAACAAATTTTAGTTACCAGTTATTGTGAAAGTAATTCTATTTTACTAGTCAGGTTAATTAACAATGATTAGGTGTAAGTTGTCTATGATCTTGTTAGCCAGCATCATCACCAAGTCGTCCATAACCGTGGACACGGCTCGTCGATAAGATTATACCCTGCAGGGGTGCACTACTGGACCCGTACTCGTTCGATCAACCCCAAAAGCAAAGCCAGAAGCTAGGACATCTCAACACGGCAAATCTCTTCTCTACGACCCATCCAGGGAACCGCATGATTGTGTGCACGGCTAATCAGGTCCAGTGCCCACGGGATACGACCTTCATAGCACTCTAAGAACGTGCCACCCTATATGAGAATCGACTACTCCATCATCATGAGATCGTTAGGTAACCATATGCATGCATCAAATGGAAAGCCCGAACTACTTGCGGCGCCCTGGATAAGAGGCGGATTAGATCGAAGCCGCGGGGGGCTCCATAGGGCCTCCCACAAGCGGTTAGTGCGCTCAAAATTGGATCCGAGGACAAGAACTGAGTTCCTAGGTCGACACTTAGCAGAACAAAGCACCTCGCAAGGCCTTCCGCCGGTGCCTTATCTTTTAATTATAATACCCCAACAAAGATAGCATTTTATTAGAGTAGACAATCTATCATGCTAAGTATAAAAGACATAGGACAAACAGACTCGCAGAACCAACCTTAAGCATGCACTACGACTCGCAAGGCTAACAGATAAACATACAACAGGTGATGGGATGTGGGGATAAAGCTGTATGGGCTGCAGCATAAACATGTGATGGGATCGCGATAAAGAATCGAATACTAGGGTAGCAGAGATCAACGGCAGGAATGAAAGACAATGTATAGGTAAACAAGCAAA
Source organism: Poa annua (assembly GCA_026929855.1). Taxonomy (NCBI): domain Eukaryota; kingdom Viridiplantae; phylum Streptophyta; class Magnoliopsida; order Poales; family Poaceae; genus Poa; species Poa annua. The sequence continues at coordinate 35,009,280 of CM049431.1, forward strand.
TTTTGCTTGCCTGGAATCCCGCATGGAAGTAGATCTTGTCGTTGCTCACACACCTCAACGTCATATCCGCGAAGAAGCAACAAACACTGGAAAGCGTAAAAGATGCATTTTACAACTACGGCAAAGATCCAGCATGATCATTCGAGAATGATGCATGGCATGGCAAGATGCAATATAGTGCAGGTAATCCAAATTAAGCGGGAAAACAACCCGGCAATTAATATCTAGGTGCAAGTTATTTATTTACCAGCAGTATTAAATGTTGGTTAACATGGCAACACATGGCATGGATGATCTAGTAAAATTAAATGGAATAGGGCATTATATATTAATTGCCCCACACATTCCATATTTAATTAATTAGTTGCATTTGTTAATTTAAACTATACAATAAAATTAAATGATGCAAAATGGCATAAAAATGGCATATTAATGTTCATTGCATTTTTCTGATCAAAATAGATATAAACTTTGTATTTTTTGGAGCAGCAAAATAAAAGATATATTATATTGAAAATTACATATTTTCTGTAAAAACAGAAATAAGTAGAGAGATAAAATATGGCCGGGCAGGATTTGAACTTGGATCGGCCAAGGAGGAGCAACAGAGACGCAGCCATCGGACTGGGCTGCTGCTTGTGATGTACTCAGGGATCGATGGTATATATCAGACCACACCGCGATGTTAACTGAACCCTCCCTGAACATGCACAGAAAAAGAAGGGGAATTGGGCAGGGTAGGATTCGAACTCGGGATCCTCTGAAGGCCCCGACGCAACGCAGCCACTGAGCTGGGGCTCGGTTTGGTGATAAGCAAGGAACCCGACGCTATGTAAACGGGCACGGCGAGGTTAACTGAATTTAACTGAAAGTTTCAGACTTTCGAACGAAGCAGCGACGGGAATGATGGTCGACGGCGCCGACCACGAATTTGACGGTTCTGGGGATCATTTAGGAGGGGAAGAGGTAGCATGAGATGTGGCTCACCTAGGGGATGTTGAAGGAGGTCTCGGAGGCTCAGGGAAGACCGGGGACGGCGTGGGAAGAAGAGGAAACAGAGGGGGAGCTCATGACGTAGATGTCGACGGGGAGGAAGATGTGCTCGGAAGAGGCGCTCCGGGCGGCTTCAGCTCCGGTGCTCCAGCGCGGAGGGAGAGGGTGCTTCGGCGGATCCGTTCCCGGACGGAGAAGCTCCTGGAGATGGTCATGCCGTCGGTTTGGTGGAGCTCAAGGTGCAGTTCCAAAAATCATCCATGGAGGCTTCGAGAGAGGTGGAAGAACAGAGGAGAAGAGGATTTGGCGGCGCAGCGAGGGGGACGAGGAGAAGTTGTGGCTAGGGTTAGGGTTTGGGGGAGGGGGTCGGGCTTAGTAGAGGGGAAAGGGGAGCAGGGAGCAGGGGCACATGGTGGGGGAGGCTCTGCTCGCTTTCTCCTCTGGGTCTGTTGACCGTACGGAGGTAGGGGAAAGGAGAAGTGGGCCTGGGTTGGAGGAGAGGAGATGGGCCAGGTAAGTGGGTTGGGGCCCAAGAAGGCTTTCTCCCTCTGAAAAAAAATGTTATTTCTCTTTTAAATGTTTTTCTGTTTTTTGTATTCTAAAACAAAATAGAAAATAATTTGTATAAAGAAACTTTATAAAAGGCCTTAGTGTTTAAAAAGGCAAATTAATAAATTAGTTTTTATAATATTTGCAAAAGATTTAAAATACACATTTTTAATTAATTTGAAATGCATTTGAATTCAAATTGTGTGATTTGAATTTAAAGGAAGTTTAAATTTAAATGTAATAAATTAAATGAAGTGACCAATGCATGATGACATGATGACATGATGATGCAGAAAAAGAAAAACAACAAAAACTAATTGGGGATAAATCCCGGGGCGTTACAAAGGATATAAAGTTTGCTGAAACTGGAGTTACGGTTTGAAAGTTATGAATTTTCAAAGTTTGACAATTGTTTTGTAAATTAAAACAACTAAGGCGACGTGGCGTCTTCTGATTGGCTGCCTCCGCTGACTGTGCTGCTGACTGGACGCTGAGCGGGGGGTTGACTACAAATTTGACCGAAAATAAAGTTGTTCTGATCGAAAAACAATCTATACGAAAGTTGTAGAGAATTACGCGATCTATCTAACTAACATAATTATATCAAGAGTAGATGAATAGATTAGTCTCAAATCGCATTATACCTTTCTGCTTCAAAACTTCAAACACGAATATCTCTCAGCTCGCTGAACCAAATAAGATGAATCTTGGGGCAAAAGAAAGGTCTCGATCAGGGGAACAACTTTCGTCTTATCGTCCCAAAGTTTTGAGATGGTTTGGTTTCTCGAATAACATCATACACGATTCGTGTTAAACAGAAAATTACGTACGTTAAAAAAAATGTTGTCAACAGGAAAGTTATAGATATAGACTTCGGAGGAATTTCGATTCGGCGCAACGAGCGCGAAGAGATCTGAGAAATACGACTTCAGATCTGATGGATGACGATTCAAAATTCTTCCTCCACGCTTGATAAAAAGAGTTGAGCCTTCTTGGGATGGAAAGGTATCGACGAGATCTACAACAATGATTAAGCCTCCGTCACGATTGGAGATGGTTTTGTTCATCAAACGAACAAAATACAATTTCGCTGATTAGGGTTTCGGTAGAACGAAAAGAGGAAAAGAGATGTCGGCTGCTACAGGGGTTTAAATAGGCGAAGGGACGGTGGAATAGATAGGCCTCGAAGTTGTCAACGCGTAGGATCAAGCGGATTCAGATTTGGAGTTATATTTTTCGAGATAAACATGTTTGAATAAAAAGTGGTTAGAAAAGGGAATTTTCAAAACTAATACGAGTCGTGTTTGAGTTGGTTCAGTTCGCCCTGGTTGGGCCGAAGGCAGCTGGCCCAATTCTTTTTTTTCTCGTTTCATATCTTTTGTTTTAGAACTCCGAATTAAGTGAAATTAATTTCTAAAAATTTCTAAAAATCATATCTTTATTTTAAAACATTTGTGGACATGTTTTGACCACTTTTCAAAAATATTATTTTGAATATTTGATTTAATGCAAATTTGACACTTTTGTCAAATTTGAAAATAGGGATTTAATTAATTTATTTGTGACTAAATAAAATTTGGTACCACAATTGTGAACATATGAAAATAATTATTTCTAATAAATACAATCAAATCATTAAAGTAAAAATAAGATAAATAACATAATCGCTATTTTGTTTTTAATATTTTCTTTAATAGATTTTGAAGTGGAAATAATATTTCAACCATTGTAATTTCAAATATAAACAATGCAAGAAAATGATGAATGCATGCGTGAATTTTGTTTTCAAATGGAGATTCAAATAGTTTTCAAAAAGTTTTTAATTTTTATGATTTTTCAGAATTTGAAAAATCCTAGGATGTTACAGACTACCACCATTAAAAGGAATCTCGTCCTCGAGATTCGAGAAAGCTAGCAAAAGGTTGTGACTGGATATCTGGGTGCACTACCACCCTTAAAAGGAATCTTTGTTGGTCGTGAAAACTTCGATATGAAAACTTGATTCAGAAAGTACCGTTCACTTCTTCTACGGTGATGTGGTTTACATATCCTTTATCAAAAGGATTTGACTTAGCAGCTTCTTCGGCCTTCTTCTTTGTTGGGAACTCATTGGCGTAATGACCCTTGTTCTTGCATTTGTAGCAGAGCACCTAGCTGATATCTCTGTGTTCAGGATTTGGACGGTGGTGTCCATTGTTATGGTTATGGCCAACAAGTCCATTTACCTTATGATCTCCATTGCTTCCCTTGGATCCACCATTGTGATCATGATGCTTGTGGTGACTTCCTCCATTATGGTGATTCCCATTTTTGTGACCATTGTTCACATCAGGAACAAGGTGCTTCTTGAATGAGGGTTCAGAGGAGTGCTTGTCCATCTTCCTCTTCCTATTTTAAGCTTTCTTTATGCTATCTTCAAGGGTGATTGCTTGATCAAGAAGTATCTGATAGTTTGGCGCATAAGCAACCGTCAGAGGTATCTTCAACTCATCACATAGTCCCTTGAGGAATTTAGCCTTCCTCTTTGCATTTGTGTCAATGTCGTCAGGAGCATATCTAGACAGGGCATGAAAGTCATCCATGTACTCCTTAAGACTTATGTTCCCCAGACGCAGATTGCGAAACTCTTCCTGTTTCAGATTCATAATCCCCGTGGAGACATGAGTATTACGAAATCCTTCCTTGAACTCCTCCCAGGTCAAGGTGTCAAATGGGTGAGTAATCTGATAAGTTTCCCACCATTGGGCAGCAGGTCCTTCAAGAAGATGTGCGGTAAACCTAACTTTCTCAGCATCATCACATTCAGTTGTCACCAGATCCTTTTGCACAGAGCGCAGCCAGTCATCAGCCACCATTAGCTCAGTTGCGTTCGAGAACTTGTTTGGCCTAAGCCTCAGAAATCTGGTAAGCCTGTCCACTTGGGGAGGTGGTGGTGGTGGAGGATTGTTGTTGTTGTTGTTGTTGTTGTTGTTGTTGTTGTTGTTGTTGTTGTTGTTGTTGTTGTTGTTGTTGTTGTTGTTGTTGTTGTTGTTGTTGTTGTTGTTGTTGTTGTTGTTGTTGTTGTTGTTGTTGTTGTTGTTGTTGTTGTTGTTGTTGTTGTTGTTGTTGTTGTTGTTGTTGTTGTTGTTGTTGTTGTTGTTGTTGTTGTTGTTGTTGTTGTTGTTGTTGTTGTTGTTGTTGTTGTTGTTGTTGTTGTTGTTGTTATTGTCGTTGTTGCTTGCTGCGATAAACTGAGTCATCATAGTCATCAACTGGTCTTGGGCAGCCATCAACTGATGCATAGCATCATTGTTGTTGTTGTTCTCAGGAGCACGGCGGGGAGGCATCTGTGGGTTTTAGCATAGATGAGTAAAAGATAGACAGATCTAGGAGAAATATTCCTACCCATACAAGCAGTTGCACAATCAACCACAATCATTAAATTTCCAAACTTGTTTTTGAAAAGCCTAACTAATCATCTTCGAACGAAGTACACCGATATTATGGAGAACACATACGATGATACTGCCATACCACAATTGATAGGTCAATACATCATTAGGATCTTGTTACTCTAATAGATAGGTGGTCTAGTCTATCTCCTTCCTGAGTGCATCAAGTTCCTCTTCTATTTCCTTGAGTTCATAAAGGTACTACTGGGTGTTATAAAGTCTAAATCGAAGTCTTCTTCCAAGGTTCTCGACGTCTTCGCATGCTTCACTTCTTGCTGAGTCAAAGAATGATGTGTGAAGTATTGGGTTGGTGAACATGCAGTAGTCCTTGGTCTTGTGGTCATCTTGTTAGCTCTTGTATATACGGAGTTGCAACCAGCAGTACTCTTGACCTTCACCCATGAAAGGGAACCCTTTATATATTGCTTCTCCTTCAAATCCCAAACTCTTCATTTTATCCTTAAGCGCTCTTGGAAAATCAGTCTCACATTGTAGGGTCATGGTCATCACTGGTCCCTTCCTGAGTGATTCAAGGAGGTTGGTCATCTAAAAAAATTAAGATAAGGTATTTAGAAAGCAAATAGATAAGATAGTTACAAGAAGGAAAATTAGAAAAGTTTTATTTTAGCAAACTGAATAAAAATAGATTTTCAATCCTATGGTCAAACCTATTTCTATCCAGCCTTAGGGGTTTCGAACCTACAGGCAACACGGTGCTCTGATACCATCTGTAATGTACCTGCACTTAAAAATATGGCAGGTACCTGTGTATAGTGCAAACCCCTGGATCGATTCATTTGCACACACAGTTTACGATGAATATCACAACATTGTATCAATATTACACGAATAATCCAGACTTGGTAAAACAAATAGTTCGATACATCTTTGCATAGCTTAAAGCTAGCTCAAAACAATAAAGCAGCGGAAATAAATCTTCAGTGAGCCTCCAACTTCATGATACGCCATAGGCGAAAACATGTTGGTGCATACTCGAAACCCAAACGTAGTCCTTACTCCTCGTCATAAATTTCTGCAACAAATAATAATTTGCAACAGAGTGGGTCAGATTCCATTAAAAATGGAGTCTGGCAAGTGACACTATGGTGGACACTTAATGGAATAACTCTATAACCTATATGCATATTTGGCTGGTGGAGTTCAAAGTTATTTTGTGTAAAGCCAGTTTTGCCTAACTCTTTATAAAACCAACTTAACATCATAATTGACAACACTGGTTAACCCAAGTGAGCCAAAAGATATCCTGTACTCTAGGTGCACCTGAAGGGGATCGTGTGCAGAAAACAAAAAATTTCCTACCAACGATATCCTAAAAGCATGCCAAGATCTATTCTAAGCAGATATAGTAGTACGAACGGAGATCGGAATACGTACCCTTGTAGACCGAAAGCGGGGATTATGTTCCCGCACAAACGTTGTCGATGAAGACCGACGAAAGCGACCTCAAGGTCGTGTAGAGGAAGCAGACCTCCGAGCACCGCTAGCGCAGCACCTCGGAGGGAGTCGCACACGTACGGTGGAGACGACGGCCTCCGAAGCTCCAGTCCAGGACGAGCAGCGGAAGACTTGGACCGGAACACCAGCAGCGCGGCAGCGGGCTATGGTGGAAGAGATCCCCCTCCTCAGCTCGGCGCGGCTCCGACTTGGGAACCACGAGATCGAGAGAGAAATCGGGAATTAATTGGTAAATTAAAAGGCCAGGGGTGCCCTTTCTTATATAGGCTCCCAGGGGGAGCCAACCTTGCCAGCCAGGCAATGTGGGACTATCCCCACATGCCTGGTGCGGCTAACCTTGGTGCGCCGGCCCCCCTGGTGGGCCCCTTGGCCCATCCAGGCCGGCCACCTTGGCCCCCACCGAATCCCCTAGGGATTTTTCCCCCTCTTGGGCCTTCTTTTGACCAGAAGGCCCATTTAGTGAAATCAGCCTAAATAAATTCGAAAATAAATATAAAATCATATTTGCATATTAATTACACTAATTAATATCAAACATAATATATATAATTTTTCCTAGCTCCGAAAACTCTTTCGTCGCTGCCCGATCTCCATCGGACCCCTCCCGGGACGCTCCCGGTGATCTCTTTCCTTTCCGGTTGTCTTGTCGAAACCCCTTAAGTGTGTTACCCTAGCGGTTCGACATAATAAAAGGTATGACCAAGACTCCTCTATGATAAACGACTAACTCGTAGGCCTGGACCCCATGAATTAATCCCTGTGATATATCGAATGACTTTCATCTATCAAACCTGAACGCAAAGTCTTAAACCTTTTGCCATAGCGATACTTAGCATGTCCGAGCGTCGTTCCATAGATATCTCCATACCTAATCCCGACCTCGTTACCGACGACGCTATCTTCTACTCGTTCATGATCTCATGTCTCCGTGACCTAGTCACATGCTTGCAAGCTCATTAGACATGATCTCACCGAGTGGGCCCGAGAGTATCTATCCTTCTATGCGGACTGGCAAATCCCGCTCTTGACTCCTCGTCTCAACTACTCCTTTCCGATACCCAAAAGTATCACCGTTATTGTCATACTAAATAAGATACGACGTTTGATGCAATCAAAGTATCTTCCAGGAATAACAATAAGAGTTGATCTCACGGTCAAAGGCGTAACGACTATGTTCTCCAAATCTGGGTATGTCCATCACATCGTTCTCCAGCGATATGACTCCCATTGCCGACCGGCGCCATGCCCCATGACCGGGAAACCTCGATCATCAATCGCGCAACAAAACTAGTCTTAGTAGAGGCTACTAGGGACCTGGTTGTTTACGTATCACACCCGTATTAATGTTTCCGCTTAATACGGTTCTAGCATGACACAAAAACCTATTATGAACAAACGAGATATGATAAAGAATACACTTTATTAATCGCCTCTAGGGCATATCTCCTTCAGTCTCCCACTTGCACTAGAGTACAACTTAATCTAGATTACAACTTGGTAAAAGCTTAACACCCATAGCTAACTGGTGCTTTTAATGCTTATCAAGCGGAAGAGGCTTCGTCAGCGGATATGCCACATTCAGATCCGTATGCACTTTGCAAATCTTCACATCGCCTCCTTGTACGTACTGACGTATCACATGGAAGCGTCGGAGAATGTGTTTGGCGGTGGAGTGAGACCTTGGCTCCTTGGCGTTCGCAATGGCACCCGTATTGTCGCAGAAGAGGATCACGGGGTCTTGCACGCTCGGGAACACTCCAAGTTCGATGACGAACTTCCTCAGCCACACAGCTTCATTCACGGCTTCGCAAGCAGCGATATACTCCGACTCCATTGTAGATTGTGCGACTATGGGTTGCTTCTCACTTCTCCAGCACACGGCGCCTCCATTCACCTTGTACACGTAACCTGTCTGTGACTTACAGTCATCGGGGTCTGAGCAAAAACTTGCATCTACGTAACCTGTTACGCCAAGTTCTTCATCGCAGCCAACATACACAAGGAACATTTCCTTTGTCTTATTGAGATACTTAAGAATGCTCTTAACGGCTACCCAATGCGGCATTCCAGGATTACTCTGGAACCGGCTTGTCAAACTTAGAGCTAATGCCACATCCGGTCTAGTACTCAACATTGCATACATGATCGATCCTATGGCTGAAGCATAAGGATGTTTCGTCATTTCGGCCTTACCCAGTTCCGTCACCAGACACTGTGCCTTCCACAATATCTTATTCTTGATAACCGGCAGAGAACCCTTCTTTGCCTTCTCCATACGGAAACGCTTCAGTATTTTATCAAGATAAGTACTCTGACTTAGTGCTAAAAGGCGCCTTGATCTATCACGATAGATTTTTATGCCTAAAACATACGCAGCTTCTCCTAATTCCTTCATGGAAAATTTACTGTTTAAATATTCCTTCACGCTATTCAGAAGTTTCACATCATTCCCAATCAGCAATATGTCGTCAACATACAGTGCTAAGAACACAACCGAGCTCCAACTCATTTTCTTGTAAATACAGGTCTCTTCCACATTTTGGGCAAATCCAAAACCTTTGATTACCTCATCAAAGCGAAGATTCCAGCTCCGATATGCCTGCTTCAATCCATAGATGGATCGTTGAAGCTTGCACACCTTGATAGCATTTCCTGGATCGACAAAACCTTCCGGCTGTACCATGTACAACTCTTCCTCAATGTTTCCATTTAGGAAGGCCGTTTTGACGTCCATCTGTCAGATTTCATAATCATAATAGGCAGCTACCACTAACAAAATCCGAATAGACTTTAGCATCGCTACCGGTGAAAAAGTTTCATCGTAGTCAATTCCATGAACTTGCCGGAAACCCTTTGCGACAAGCCGAGCTTTATAGACGGTCACATTACCATCAGCATCAGTCTTCTTCTTAAAGATCCACTTATTCTCGACGGCCTTGCGCCCTTCGGGAATATCCATCAAAGTCCACACTTTGTTATCATACATGGATCCTATTTCGGATTTCATGGCTTCAAGCCATTTCTTGGACTCTAGACTCGCCATCGCCTCCTTGTAGTTCGTAGTTTCGTCTTGCTCGACTAGCATGACGGTGCAAACCATGTTGCCATACCATTCTGGTGCGATCCGAGATCTACCAGACCTACGAGGTAGAACATCTTCCTCGACAGTTTCTCCCACTCCTTCCACGGAGGACGTTTCCGGAATTGCTTCCGTTGCGCCACTCGGAATCTCGAGTTCAGGATCAACAATTTCATCGAGGTCTACCTTCCTCCCACTTACTCCTTTCGCGAGAAACTCCTTCTCTAGAAAGGTACCGGTCTTCGTGACAAAAGTTTTGCCCTCAGCTTGGTTGTAGAAGGTGTACCCAACGGTTTCCCGCGGATATCCTACAAAGACGACTTTCTCCGACTTCGGTTCGAGTTTGTCGGGCTATAGTTTCTTAACGTACGCCTCACTACCCCAAACCTTCAGAAACGATAACTTAGGCTTTTGGCCATACCATAGTTCATACGGTGTCGTTTCAACGGACTTGGACGGAGCCCTATTTGAAATGAATGCGACTGTTTCTAACGCATAACCCCAGAAGGGCACTGGCAGATCGGTAAGAGACATGATAGATCAAACACTATCTAGTAGAGTACGATTACGTCGCTCGGACACGCCGTTACGCTGCGGTGTTCCGGCTGGCGTAAGTTGGGGTACTATGCCACAACTCTTCAGATGTGTGCCAAACTCAAAACTCAAGTATTCTCCACCGCGATCGGATCGGAGATGCTTGATTTTCCTATTAAGCTGATTCTCAACTTCACTCTGGAATTCATTGAACTTTTCAAACGTTTCAGACTTGTGTTTCATCAAATAGATATAACCGTATCTACTCAAGTCATCAGCGAAGGTGACGAAGTAACGATAACCATTGCGTGTCGAAACGCTCATCGGTCCACACACATCTGTATGTATGATCCCCAACAAATCCGACGCCCGTTCAACGAAACCTTTGAACGGTGTCCTGGTCATTTTGCCCATAAGGCATGGTTTGCATGTATCGAGGGATCCGAAATCCAACGAGTCCAAAAGTCCATCGGAGTGGAGTTGCTTCATGCGCTTTACACCAATATGACCAAGACGGCAATGCCACAAAAACATGGCGGTATCGTCACTACACTTAATCCGTTTGGCTTCTATGTTATGGATGTGAGTACTACGATCGAGATTCAACAAGAATAAACCGTTATTCTCGGGAGCATCAACATAAAAGATATCATTCATATAAATAGCACAATTGCTTGACACTGATTTAAATGAATAACCGTCTTGTAACAGGCAAGACCCACTTATAATGTTTACACTCAAGGATGGCACAAAATAACATTTATTTAAAACCAAAACTAATCCCGATGGTAGATGCAGAGGGAGCGTGCCGACAGCCAGCACGTCGACTCTCGATCCGTTGCCGACGCGCATCGTCACCTCATCCTTCACCAGCCGCCGTCTATTCTGTAACTCCTCCTGAGAGTTACATATATGAGCAACAGAACCAGTATCAAATACCCACGTATTGCTCCGGGCGGATGTAAGGTACACATCTATAACATGTATATTAAATATACCTTACTCTTTGTCGACCGTCTTGCCAGACTTCCTATCCTCCAGGTACTTGGGGCAGTTGCACTCAGGTGATCCGATGGTCACCACCATCTTCTTCAGCTTGATTTCTAATTCGGCCACTTCGAGCATCTTCAGGATTTCCGACAGGGGTTTTGACGTCCCTTTCATGCCGTAGTCCACGATGGCGTTCTTATAGCTAGGGGGCAGAGAAATCAGCGCCCTATCAATAACCACCTCCTCTGGGATCACACTTCCCAGATCACTCAGAAGTCGAGCGCAGCCAAACAACTTGGCCAAGTGCTCACTAATATTGCCGTGCTCTTCCATCTGGGCTGAGAAAAAAAGCACAGATGCCTCGTACCTCTCAGCCTTGACTTGTCGTGCAAAAACAGCCATGAGTTCAGTGATTATATCATAAGCACCCTTGTTCATGAAGCGGTTTTGCAGGTCAGCCTCCATGGCAAAGAGCATGTCACTCTGGACATAAGAAAAATCTTCGCCTTTACCCCATGGACAATCCTTTCGATTTCCGGGGCGGTGTTTGGGAGATCACCTAAGGGGGCATCAAGGATGTAGGCTACCTTGTTGGTTTCAAGGATGGACTTCAGATCGTGGAACCAGGACACGAAGTTAGACCCATCGGTCTTAAGCTTCTCTTTCTCAATGAACAGGTTTAGGTTAAAGGAGGGGTGAGACATCTACAATGGAATTTGCAACAACATAAGACTTTGTTTATAATAATTTTGAGTTATAGTATTTTAGAAAATAACTAACATAACTCCCACTCAAACGAACATCCCTCTTGGTCGTTTAAGCGATTACACGACCCCCATCCATTGCACCACCCCTCATCATCAGAGCCGGCGGCACAACTTCAAGAGTAGACAAAATCGTCCGCCACACCAATTTTGTGACTCGTGCTCGACCTTTCGGTCTTCCTGTTCTGAGGCCATATTTCTGAATATGCTAGGCTCGCCACCAAAGACCTCCACGCTGACGCTTGTGCAACATGGCTTACACCCACTGTATGTGAACGACGAGATGTCTGACACCCGATCATGACGGCCTGCCTCATAACGTAAAACTTTCTTGGTGGTGCGCGTTGGAGGGAGAACACTAGTGGTATTTTGAAGGGATCATCTTATTCAGCTACCGCCGTGTAACTAATGTATACTATACACACAATCACACAATATAAGATGCACACAAAACATCAAATGTAATGCAATGTGATATAGTCCATCGCGCCATGGTCTTCTTGGCGCCCGTAGTTTATGAACAATTTAATAAACCTACCTTGACCATATGACATAGCCCCTGCAAAATAAAGTTAGACGCTTCTACTTTATCTTTTGCATATTTTACGTGGCTTGGGGCTTTCGTAAATAGAACCGCTTCATACCTACGAATCTTATGACCACAACAACGATCCAATAATTGCATGTTTAAGCATCCCTTTCGGGCCCTCCATTGAAAATGCGAAGACCAACTAAAGAGAGAGAAACTGACACCCGCCGCCACATATACGGTACAAGCCGTATGTCAGTAGTGGAACCAGTCTCGCGTAAGCGTACGCGTAAAGTCGGTCCGGGCCGCTTCATCAACTCAATGCCGCTGGAATACACAAGTGCACGCTAGAGGGTAGCAAATAACAGGAACGGTGCCCCCGTGCAGAGCACGGGTTCTAACAGCGTACACCTATATCTACGATAGATCGGCTCTGATATCACTGAAGGGGATCGTGTGCAGAAAACAAAAAATTTCCTACCAACGATATCCTAAAAGCATGCCAAGATCTATTCTAAGCAGATATAGTAGTACGAACGGAGATCGGAATACGTACCCTTGTAGACCGAAAGCGGGGATTACGTTCCCGCCCAAACGTTGTCGATGAAGACCGACGAAGCCGACCTCAAGGTCGTGTAGAGGAAGCAGACCTCCGAGCACCGCTAGCGCAGCACCTCGCAGGGAGTCGCACACGTACGGTGGAGACGATGGCCTCCGAAGCTCCAGTCCAGGACGAGCAGCGGAAGACTTGGACCGGAACACCAGCAGCGCGGCAGCGGGCTATGGTGGAAGAGATCCCCCTCCTCGGCTCGGCTCCTACTTGGGAACCACGAGATCGAGAGAGAAATCAGGAATTAATTGGTAAATTAAAAGGCCAGGGGTGCCCTTTCTTATATAGGCTCGCAGGGGGAGCCAACCTTGCCAGCCAGGCAATGTGGGACTATCCCCACATGCCTGGTGCGGCTAGCCTTGGTGCGCCGGAACCCTGGTGGGCCCCTTGGCCCATCCAGGCCGGCCACCTTGGCCCCCACCGAATCCCCTAGGGATTTTCCCCCTCTTGGGCCTTCTTTTGACCAGAAGGCCCATTTAGGGAAATCAGCCTAAATAAATTCGAAAATAAATATATAAAATCATATTTGCATATTAATTACACTAATTAATATCAAACATAATATATATAATTTTTCCTAGCTTCGAAAACTCTTTCGGCGCTGCCCGATCTCCATCGGACCCCTCCCGGGACGCTCCCGGTGATCTCTTTCCTTTCCGGTTGTCTTGTCGAAACGCCTTAAGTGTGTTACCCTAGCGGTTCGATATAATAACAGGTATGACCAAGACTCCTCTATTATCAACGACTAACTCGTAGGCGTGGACCCCATAAATTAATCCCTGTGATATAACGAATGACTTTCATCTATCAAACCTGAACGCAAAGTCTTAAACCTTTTGCCATAGCGATACTTAGCATGTCCGAGCGTCGTTCCATAGATATCTCCATACCTAATCCCAACCTCGTTACCGACGACGCTATCTTCTACTCGTTCATGATCTCATGTCTCCGTGACCTAGTCACATGCTTGCAAGCTCATTAGACATGATCTCACCGAGTGGGCCCGAGAGTATCTATCCTTCTATGCGGACTGGCAAATCACTCTCTTGACCCCTCGTCTCAACTACTCCTTTCCGATACCCAAAAGTATCACCGTTATTGTCATACTAAATAAGATACGATGTTTGGTGCAATCAAAGTATCTTCCAGGAATAACAATAAGAGTTGCTCTCACGGTCAAAGGCGTAACGATTATGTTCTCCAAATCTGGGTATGTCCATCACATCGTTCTCCAGCGATATGACTCCCATTGCCGACCGGCGCCATGCCCCATGACCGGGAAACCTCGATCATCAATCACGCAACGAAACTAGTCTTAGAAGAGGCTACTAGGGACCTGGTTGTTTACGTATCACACTCGTATTAATGTTTCCGCTTAATACGGTTCTAGCATGACACAAAAACCTATTATGAACAAACGAGATATGATAAAGAATAGACTTTATTAATTGCCTCTAGGGCATATCTCCTTCAACACCCTCAAGTGAAAACCCCTACATCCAATGGTCCTAAGTATAGTAGAAACTATATTAGGTGAAAACCCCCATGAACATGGTCCTTAGTAGTTCACTATTGTTTACCTATCAAAATTTTATTAAGAAATTAGAATGTTGGGATTCCTCCGCTGTCCTTGATCAGCTGCAGTCTTCACTTGGAAATCTTCTCCTTGAGTTCTTCACTTTCTTCTCCATATATTCTTCACATCACTTTGTTCCTGGGTGGCCATCCACAAGTGTTCTCTCGGGTAAAAACCGCCCACGTTCATGATCCTAAGTATAGTAGAAACTATCTTAGGTGAAAACCTTCATGGACATGGTCCTGAGTAGCCACTCAACATAAACCAAACAACCATTCCACCCAGATGATTCTTTAACTTAGTGGATGTGTACTCTCCGGTGAAAACCCCCACATACTATGATCCTAAGTATAGTATAAACTATCTCAGGTGAAAACCCTCATAGCCATGGTCCTGAGTAGCCACAATTAACATTTTGTAAAATCTTTCATCAATTGTATAGCATCAGAATTCTACTAAGTCATTTCATAGGTACCTAGACACAATGGAATAGGGGATTCTAAACATGTCTTGCATAGCAATACTACTAAATTCTACACATGCATAGGAAAATAATTAAGTTATGCATAGAAAATACTTAGGAATTTTATGGGGGTGTGCCACTTGCCTTGGCAACAGGGAGAGCAGGTGTTGCAGTTGCAACAGGCTTTGTTTCTCTCCGGAATTTCTAACAAGTCAAACAAGCCACAAATAAACATACGTGTATAAATGCAACACTTAAAAAATATGACATGCATGAGATGCAACAAAACACACACAAAAATTCCAAGTTAAAAGAATACTAAAAACAATTCCCTAAAGGGATTAAACACTAAGGACTTAGTCATAGTCACTAAGGACTTGGTTTATGTCCAAAGTGAAAGAATAGGAAGACATAAAGCTGAAAGGAAAAGGATGTGGTTGGTCTTCCAAGCTTCCTTCTATCTTCTCATTGGTTTCGTGTCTTAATTGAGATTTTGTAGACTTGATGGTTCTTCATACTTTGGTTCTCTAAACTTGATTGTTCTTTGGACTTGATGATTCTTTTGTCTTGACAGTTTTAGTGTCACCAGGGCTGGTCTTGAATATAACTTAGCCACCATGAAGTCGAAGAGAAATATAAGAAGAGAGAAAGAAGCAAAAACACTTGGAGATGGTCTTCTTGCAGTTCCTCTTGATTTTCTTCTAAGTGTTTTTGCTTCTTGGAGATGCCTTCGAAGTTTTGTTTTTCTTGGCTAAGTCTTCGTTGGCCTTCTAGTCTTCATGTTGAGAATCTCAATTGTCTAAGTGCATAGCACTTTACCAAAACACTATGTTGAAAAATATTCCTAACTTAGGGAAAATAAGGAAGAAGTTTTCCTATAAGGAGTATAACTATACAATAGATATGCCATGCATCCAATGCAATTTTTTCTAAGGACAACACTTAACAAAATAAAACGACTAAGTTTTCTAGATGCTAAAATTTCCTAAGGAAAAGATTTAGCATCTTTAAGATGTTGAAATTTTTCTTAGGAAGAGTGTTGTCGAAAAATAGTTGTCAAATATTTTCTAAGGAAGAATTTAGTTTGTCTAAAGAGGCAAAATATTTCTAAGTAACTTTTAATACCAAAGTGGTCATAATATGACTAAGTACTTTATAATTCGAATAGATGATGAAAATAAATTTTAATAAATTTTCAATCAATTTTAATCATTAAAACAACACTTAAAATGTATTTAATCAATATTACAGAATCATAGGAAATTATTATACAAAAATTAGTAGAAAAATACAACTGTCAATAGTTAGTCATTCAAACTTATAGCAAAAGAGTTTGATCAATTATCAATTATCAATTTTTAATTTAAAATTATGTTCAAAAATACTTTTAAAGCCACTTTTAAGTAATTTAACAATAACAAGTTTAGGAACAAACTAAAACTGGAAACTTATAATTTTAATAAATTCTAAATATTATTCTGATTTCATGGATATAAAGTTTGCTGAAATTAGAGTTACAGTTTGCAAGTTATGAATTTTCAAAGTTTGACAAATTTTATGTAAATTAAAACAACTAAGACGACATGGCGTGTTCTGATTGGCTGTCTCCGCTGACTGTGCAGGTGACTGGATGCTGACCGTGCGGTTGACTACAAATTTGACCGAAAATAAACTTGTTCGGATGGAAAATCAATCTATACGAAAGTTGAAAAGAATTACGCGATCTATCTAACTAACATAATTATATCATGAGTAGATGAATAGATTAGTCTCAAATCGCATTATACCTTTCTGCTCCAAAACTTCAAACGCAAATATCTCTCAGCGAGCTGAACCAAATAAGATGATTCCCTGGGCAATAGAAAGATCTCGATCAGGGGAACAACTTTCGTCTTATCGTCCCAAAGTTTTGAGATGGTTTGGTTTCTCGAATAACATCAAACACGATTTGTTTTAAAGAAAAAATTATGTACGTTAACATAAAAAGTTGTGAACGGGAAAGTTATAGATATAGACTAGATCTACCTTTTCACCGGAGGAATTTCGATTTGGTGCAACTAGCACGAAGAGATCTGAGAAATACGACTTCAGATCTGATGGATGACGATTCGAAATTCTTTCTCCACGCTTGATAAAAAGAGTTGATACTTCTTGGGACGGAAAGGTATCGACGAGATCTACAACAATGATTAAGCCTCCGTCACGATTGGAGATGGTTTTGTTCGTCAAACGAACGAAATACAATTTCGCTCATTAGGGTTTCGGTAGAACGAAAAGAGGAAAAGAGATGCCGGCGGCTAGAATAGATAGGCCTCGAAGTTGTCAACACGTAGGATCAAGCGGATGCAGATTTGGAATTATATTTCTCCAAATAAACGTGTTTGAATGAAAAGTGGTTAGAAAAGGGAATTTTCAAAACTAATACGAGTCGTGTTTGAGTTGGTTCGGTTCGCCCTGGTTGGGACGAAGGCAGCTGGCCCGATACCCTTTTTTCTCGTTTTATATCTTTTGTTTTAGAACTCCGAATTAAGTGAAATTAATTTCTAAAAAAATTTAAAAATCATATCTTTATTTTAAAACATTTTTGGACATTTTTGACCATTTTCAAAAATATTAATTTTGAATATTTGATTTAATGCAAATTTGAATCTTTTGTCAAATTTGAAAATAGGGATTTAATCAATTTATTTGTGACTAAAAAAATTTGGTAGCACAATTGTGAACATATGAAAATAATTATTTCTAATAAATACAATCAAATCATTAAAGAAAAAATAATATAAATAACATAATCGCTATTTTGTTTTTAATATTTTCTTTAATAGATTTTCAAGTGGAAATAATATTTCCACCATTGTAATTTCAAATATAAACAATGCAATAAAATGATGAATGCATGCATGAATTTTGTTTTCAAATCGACATACAAATAGTTTTCAAAAAGTTTTAAATTTTTTTGATTTTTTAGAATTTGAAAAATCCTAGGATGTTACAATTGTATCACAAAGAGCTAACGGTTCAAACAAGGAGTATCCTCAAGCTAAAGTATAAAACTATGAAGTTTGGACCCAACCTTTTAAGTTTCTCAATCGTAAGATTGCGCCTAATTTTAAAGAAGCTATCACAATGGTCAATATCTACAAAGGTTTTGCAAAACATGACTTTGTTCATTATATTTTGAGTTCTAGTATTTTAGAAAATAACTATCAGAACTACTACTCAAAACGAAGATCCCTCATGGTCGTTTCAGCGATTACATGACCCCCATCCATTGCGTAACCCCTCATCGTCAGAGCCGGCAACACAACTTCAAGGGTGGACAACGAATTGTCGATCACAACAACTCTGTGACTCATGCTCGACCTTTCGGCCTCCGTGTTCCGAGGCCCTATCTGCATATGCTAGGATCGCCACAATAACCTTCAACGAACGTGCGTGCAACATGGCTTACACCCACTGTATGCGAACGACGATATGTCTTACACCCGATCGGCACGGCCTGCCTCACAACGTAGAACTTTCTTGCTGGTGCACGTCCAAGGAAGAATACTAGTGGTATTTTGAAGGGATCATCTTATATTTCTATCGCCGTGTAACTAATATATTCTAATATAATCACACAATATAAGATGCACACAATAACATCAAATGTAATGCGACGTGATATGGTCCATGCGCCATGGTCTTCTTGGCGCACACAGTTCATAAACGATTGAATAAACCTACCTTGACCATATCACATTGCCCCTGCAAAATAAAGTTAGACGCGTTCTACTTTATCTTTTGCATATTTACGTGGCTTGGGGCTGTCGTAAATAGAACCGCTTCATACCTACGAACCTTATGACCAAAACAACGATCCAATAATTGCATGTTTAAGCATCCCTTTTGGGCCTGTCGTAGTATCGGCATAATTGATAGGAGATGGGGGTCCTCTAGCTTGCGTATGGATTGTGGGGAAGAAGGTTGGTGTCGTCGAGGACGGGATTGAACACGGCGAGTTTATCCAGCTTCGGATCCCACAGCGGTGGCGAGATCCTACGTGCTGCTATAATTCACTATGAGGCAATAGCCGTGAACAGGTTACAATGTGTATGATGCGTATTGAAGCGTCTGCCCTAAAGGCTCCCTGGTGGCCGGCTTATATAGGCGGCCAGACCCCAGGGTACAAGGCAAGTACTTGTCCGGCAAGTAAACAGAGTCCTAGACCTAGCCGGCTTAGTTTCCGCCTTCCGTCTTTGGCTTGGTGGCTTGATGGGCTTCGGCCTTCCGCCTTCCTTGGACCGTCCGCCTACTTCCTTGTACGTCAGCTATCTGGGCCGCCCGGCAGGCTTCGGCCTTACCACCCTTGGGCCACCCTGGACTAGCCGGATTGATCCATGTTGGTTATACCCCTAGTTGATATATCCCCAACATTAGCCCCCAGAAAGGTTGGAGTTCTCCAGGCGCCGGCTTCTTCTTGATTCTTCATCTGCCAAAGTTGGCGGCTGCAGGACTTGAACCATTCTGAAAATCAACGAGGCATGCGTGTCTTCATATTGACACGCGGCCGCCTTTATCCAACATGGGAAAAGACGGCTACTCTGCAATCTTTGCCGAGCATTCTTCTTGACGGATTCCACCTAGCCGGCTCACGACAGTTTGAAAACGGCCTAGGAGGGAATCTCGTCATGATCACAAATTGCGGGAAAAGGGGAGGCGTGGAGATCGTGCAATAATGCGCTGCAACGGATGTTGGACACGTGTCCGACTAAAAGCGCCGTTGCACAGGGAGCAACGCCTGGCCCTATAAATAGGTAACCGAACGGTCCATTTTTGCTACCCTGCCTTTTCTTGCCCTTCCACTTCTCCGCTTCTTGCTTCCGAGCGAACTCCGGCGAGCTCATCTCCTCCGACGACCTCCGCGCGCGGCGATGTCCACCCGCCAGAACCTCTCCACGGCGTCGAGCGGTCCGGCGACCGAAACCGCGCCCGCGACGGCGGCGACGGGCAATGTCGCCACCGTCGCCCCTTGGATTTCTACCGCGCGCGCGCCAGCGGCGGGCCCCTCGGCTCCTCCACCGACCATCGCGGCGACGACAACGACAGGCGCTCCCGTCGACGAGGAAGAGGAAGCGGCGGACCTCGGGTCCCGCTACTGGCTTCCTTCCATAGTCTACGAAGACGCCCTCCAAGACTTGGAGGCCGTCGGCTACCTCCCCACTCGGGAAGATTGCCGGTGGAGGGCCGCGTACGGAGACATCATCCCGGCTCCGAGAGCCGGGGAGCGGGTAATCCTCACCTCCCATTTAGTTAGGGGAATGGCGCTTCCGCTTTCCGCCTTCTTTAGCGAGGTTCTAGATCACTATGGGCTCCAGCCCCACAACATAGCACCCAATAGCATCTTAGTTCTAGCCGGCTTCACAGCTCTGTTCGAAGGCTACCTAGGTATTAGGCCTAGTTTAGACTTCTTCAGATATTGCTTCCGTTGCCGGTGTAAGACTGTGCCGGACGGCGGGCTGGCAACCTGCGACAGCGTCACCTTCAACTGCCGCCAGGGCCGCCAATGGTATCCCAAGATACCATACCTTGAATCCGTCAAGGGCTGAACCTCCACATTCTTCTACTGCCAAGGCATGGCAGCTCCGGGCCGCCAATTCGGCATCCCGGAGTTCGTCAACGCGCCACCTATGCCCCGGCCATGCTGGGACGAGGCGGTGCCCATGCTGACGGAGGAACACCGCCTTTTTCAAAGGCGGATTGAATTCCTCACACGGACGATGGCTCCCTGTGACGCCCTAAAATCGGTACTATGTAGATTTAAGCGATCCCGCCGAAATCCGCATAATAACGATTTTAGGTCGCCCACCAGACATAATGTGCACGCCGAAACATGCGCATTATGTGGGTGGAATTGTGATAACATCACAACAGTTCCGATACATCCACAAATACAACAAAGATAAAATTACAACAACGACTCGAACGAGTCAAGATACAAATGATACAATACAAAGATTCAAATGACAGCGTAAGCAAGAAAGTATCTGGCTACGGATAAGATGCAAATTGGACTAAGAGTCCTGAAGATAAGCAATGCCGCCATATCCCTGCCCAGCCAAGCCGGAGGGATTCCCAAGCTAACGTCGTCAGACTTCAAACCTATTGACTGCACATAAAGCACATCCCAAAAGAGGGTCAGGGCACTCCCTGGCAAGCAAAACCGACTTGCCTACTTTCTACACCATCTCCCAAAATATAGGGGAGGTGGACTTAGCGGCAGCAGCACTAGCAACGTAAAGAGACACGCTACAACTTCCGTCAAATCAGAGAGGGATAAGAGAGCGCATAAGATAAACATCTAGTACTAACACCAATCATAACCAATTCTCGAATTAACCCCCTCAACCAAGTATGAGGAAGAAATTCGGAAAACTCACACGTTGAACAATTTTAGTTACCAGTTATTGTGAAAGTAATTCTATATTACTAGTCAGGTTAATTAACAATGATTAGGTGTAAGTTGTCTATGATCTTGTTAGCCAGCATCATCACCAAGTCGTCCATAACCGTGGACACGGCTCATCGATAAGATTATACCCTGCAGGGGTGCACTACTGGACCCGTACTCGTTCGATCAACCCCAAAAGCAAAGCCAGAAGCTAGGGCATCTCAACACGGCAAATCTCTTCTCTGCGACCCATCCAGGGAACCGCATGATTGTGTGCACGGCTAATCAGGTCCAGTGCCCGCGGGATACGACCTTCATAGCACTCTAAGAACGTGCCACCCTATATGAGAATCGACTACTCCATCATCATGAGATCGTTAGGTAACATATGCATGCATCAAATGGAAAGCCCGAACTACTTGCGGCGCCCTGGATAAGAAGCGGATTAGATCGAAGCCGCGGGGGGCTCCATAGGGCCTCCCACAAGCGGTTAGTGCGCTCAAAATTGGATCCGAGGACAAGAACTGAGTTCCTAGGTCGACACTTAGCAGAACAAAGCGCCTCACAAGGCCTTCCGCCGGTGCCTTATCTTTAATTATAATACCCCAATATAAGACAACATTTTATTAAGGTAGAATAACCTATCATGCTAAGCAGGTGAAAATAAATAAGACATACGGACGACTCGCACAAACAACTCTAAGCATGCGCTACGACTCGCAAGGCCAACAGATAAACATGCAACATGTATTAGGATGTGGGGATAAAGCTGTATGGGCTGCAGGATAAACATGTGATGGGATCGCGATAAGAATCGAATACTAGGGTAGCAGAGATCAACGGCAGGAATGAAAGACAATGTATAGGTAAACAAGCAAACTTTGCTTGCCTGGAATCCCGCATGGAAGAAGATCTTGTCGTTGCTCACACATCTCAACGTCTTATCC
The DNA here is from genome assembly GCA_026929855.1 of Poa annua. NCBI lineage: Eukaryota > Viridiplantae > Streptophyta > Magnoliopsida > Poales > Poaceae > Poa > Poa annua. Next base: position 35,031,651 of record CM049431.1, read on the forward strand.
ACGAAGAAGCAACAAACACTGGAAAGCGTAAAAGATGCATTTTATAACTACGGAAAAAGATTCAGCATGATCATACGAGAATGATGCATGGCATGGCAAGATGCAATACAATGCAGGTAATTCCAAATTAAGCGGGAAAGCAACCCCGACAATTAATATTTAGGTGCAAGTTATTTATTTACCAGCAATATTAAATGTTGGATAACATGGCAACACATGGCATGGGTGATCTAATTAAATTAAATGGAATAGGGCATTATATATTTATTACCCCTAACATTCCATATTTAATTATTTAGTTGCAATTATCAAATTATACTAAGAAATTAAAATAACAGATGCAAAATGGCATACAAATGGCATATTAATATTCCTTGCATTTTTCTGATATTAAAACATATAAAGATTATTTTATTTGGAGTTATAGATTAAAAGTTATTAGCATATTAAGTTTTTGGACTAAACTGCAAAAGGCAGGGACCTATTCGTGATGGGAGAAGTTCCTGTGAGGGCTAAAACGCTAAACAGGAAGTGCAGGGGGCTCTGTACAAAAGTTCCAGTCCCTCAGGACTTTTCTCACCTGAGAAGAACTCGCCCGTGAGGCTGACCAGCGGGACCCATGCGCCACGCGGCGGGTACGCGCTGCGCTGGCCTCCGCTGTCGATGACATGCGGCGCCCACATGTCAGTGGCGAAGGAAAAAAGGGGGTTTAATTCTCACAACGCGTCGGGCGGGTTTCGAACCAGCGACCTCATGCAGGCCAAAGGATCGCTGGGCTAGCCACTAGGCCAACGATGTGTTTGTGATACAAACTGAGCCGAACCCTATAAACACAGATCGGGCAGTGTTGACTGAACAAGAACAGCAAGGTTCAGGCTTTTCTGAATCCGCTTGATGGGAGAGTACAGAGGGGCGGCGACTTCAGTGCGATGCGGGGGGGCGCATCGGGGGCGTGGTGCTGTGGGGTGGTTAGACGCTTGCGGTCCGTGTGTGGGGGGGTGGTGTGCGTGCAGGGCGAGAAACCGAGCCAATCTTGAAGCTTGGAGCTTCGGTCGGCCATGGCTATGGCGGAGCATGTCGAGGACGGGTTCGACGATTCCGACGGCTAATCGAGGAGGGGAAGGTGGGGATGGAAAGAAAAGCTCACGGTGAGGGGGCTCGGGGTAGTGGTGCAGCGTGGGGAGGTGCGAGGCCGTCAAATTCCGGCGGCGGAGGGGGCCGGCCGTGGCGGAGACGGAGATGAGGACGACGGCTCGGTCGCTCCCGGAGGGATTTCCTTGCACTGAGAGGAAATCGTCGTCGATGGGGTGCGCCTGGGCTCCTCTGAGGGCCTTCGTCGGCCACCAAGCAGCGGCGCCATGGCGCGGTGGCCTCCGGTGTAGTTTCTTCGAGGGGAGAAATCAGAGGAGGAAGAGGGGAGGCGGCGGCGCACTGAGGAAGGAGAGGAAGGAGGCTAGGGTTCGGGAGGGGCGCTGGGTGCGGCTATAAAGAGGGGGAAAAGGTGGGAGGAGGGCACATGGTGGGGGCACCATGGCTCCTTTTCTCCCTGCGTGTCTCTCTGGTACGGACGAAGGAGAAGGAGGAGAAGGGCTGGGCCATAAGAGAAAAAAAGGGAGTTGGGCCAGAGTGGGGGGTTTTGGCCCAGCTAAAGTTTTTCTTCTGGTTTTAATTCTTTTACTTATTTATTTTTCTGTTTTAGTGTTTTTAAGAAAAATAGAAACAGAAGAGAGATAGAAACATTTAGCAAAAATAAATAGTTTCAAAAATATACAATTTAATATATTAATTTGAATAGTTGAAAAGAATTTAAATACCACATTAATTTGATTTGCATTTAGATTTAAAACTGGAAAAGAATTTAAATGGAGTTATATTAAATTTAAATGCAATTAAACAAATGAATTGACAATTGCATGATGATATGATGATATGATGATGCAAAAGAAAAACAAACAAAAACTAAAAATTGGGATAATCCCGGGGCGTTACACTCCCCCTCTGCTGGATGGGGTCGACACCGTCATCTGCTGGCTCGGCCGGCAGATCCTCCCCCTGCGGTACAGCCCGCACAAAATGTGTCAGTATTCGCCTACTGCCACGGCCTCTCTCCGCGTAAGCGAAGAGAGGTTGCAGGTTGCCGACCTGGCGTTCCGGCTTCGCAGCCTCGTCAAGGCGGGGCTGGTGAAGGCGGTGGAGGGCGTGCCCATGCACACCCACGATAACCCTCCCCTCGAGGTAGATATCTTGTTCCTTGCCCCTTGTTGACAGCTTCGCCGGCTAAAATTGAGCTCCATTAAACTTGTCTTCTTTTTCAGCTCTCCGACTTGGGGGAGGATAACCTGGCTCCCGACTTCTACGAGTCGGAAGCCGGGAAGACGAAGAACCGCAAGGCATCCGGCACCGCTTCCTCTACGGTGATTGCCGAGAGGAAGAAACGGATCGCATCGGCTACCGAGCCGGCTCTCGCCAACCTTGGCGAGAACGCGGGGATTAACATCCCCCGAAGGTACTCAATTCTGCCTTTAATAGACGACAAACTTCTTCAATACTGGCACCAAATTGACTGTGCTTGCTTTTTATTGACAGGGAAAGGGTCGCAACTTCCCGGTTGACGACCAGGCTTCTTGGCAAGGGTAAGCGGCCTCAAGGCAGCTCGCCGTCTACCGTGCCGCCAACTCCTCAGCTCCAAGCCGGCAGCTTTATGGGCGACGCTCGTCGTCAGCCCCCGGCTCCGGCTTCTGGCGCTCCGCCAAGGGCCTCCTCCACCGACCGCACGCCCAAGACTCCACTACTTTTGGCTGAGGCTACGGCCGATGAAACCGCTCAATCGCGCGCCGCCAAGGAAGGGTTGCTGGAGGCGACTGCCGGCGTGTCCCAGAGGGCAGCCCCGACTGCGGGAGGCGGCAAAGTCAGGGACCCTTGGTCCACCTTTAAGGAGGCCAAGGAGTCAACTTTGTCTTTTGCCAACTTCGCCTCCCAGGCTTTCGCCGACTTGGAGGGCGACCTGTCTGTAAGTTTTTACCACTCCGGCATATACATAGTCTTCCCCCGAGCACTTAGATGGCAGGTCAAAGATAAAAGAAATTTGACTGCCGGCTTAGTGGTTATTCGACAATATGTTTTATGCCTTTGTTTTGTCCTGCAGGGCCTTGTGTCCGCCAACGTCGAGCTTGTATCCTCCCGAGTCGAGATAAACCGGCGCTGCCGCGACTTGAAGAAGGAGTGCGAGGCTAAGGACCTGCGTATTGCCGAGTTGGAGGTGGCCCGCAAAAAAGATGAAGGTAGGGGTTGATCCTCTTTGCCTTCAGCTATATTTTCGACTTATGTTGCCGTCAATCATTTAGTTGGAAAATCCACATTTGTAGAACTGCTAGACCACGCCCAGGATATACTGAAGGCGTCCACTGATATGCAAGCTCTTATGAATGAAGCTTCTGATTTGGCGGCCGCCAACTTGGAGTTGAAGGAGGCTCACCAGAAGGAGATGGAGGCCCAGCAGCTCAAATTTGCGTAGGAATCTAGCCAGCTCACTGGTGAGCTGGAAAGCCTGCGCAAGAAGTTGGCGGAGGCGGAGAAGACGGCTGCCGAGAAAATCTCCAAGCAGACTTCTCGCGCCCAAACTGCTGAGGATGCGCTGGCAACTCATATGATTGAGTTGTCCGCTTTCCATAACTCGGCCCTTGGTAATTTCTCACTCCTTATTTGACGTTGCCATCTTGCTTAGCCTGAACCAAACTGATGGCTTCATTTTTGATACAGTTCCCGCCGGTTTAGGTGACGACAAGGTTGTCAGCCCCCGCCTGGATCGCCTTGCGCGTCTAGGCGAACTGATCACCGAGACTTTGGCGGCGTCCAAGCGGTTTGCCGCCAAGTTCTTCACCTCCTCCGGCAGCCAGTTACCGACCGAGTTCAGCGACGTGCCCGCTATCTTGGAGCAGGCGACCAAACTGCATAAGAGCTCGCTGAAGTCGGCGGCGCGGGGTGGTGCCAAGACCGCCCTTGGGTTATTCATGGCGCACTACCCCGAGGCGGAGATAGAAGCCGTCACCGAAGGCATGCCGTCTACATATGAAGACGGCAGCGAGGTTGAGCCGGCCGCTGTTCTGGACAGCGTTGCCGGCTACGCCACGTGTGTTGCCGACATGGTGGACACTTCAATCTTCTACCGGCGTCATCCTGTGCCTGGCGGAGAGGAAGCTGGAGCTGCCGGCGCGGCCGAGGCGGAGGGGAGTGATAGTTCCGGGGCTGAAGTTCTCAGCCCCCAAGCCTGATGTAGACGCTCCCCCGAGCCATATCTTTCTGTCCTTGCCTCATTTTAGCCTTATTTGTCGGCCCCTGAAACAATGCAACATTGACTTGTAATATTTGTATATACTTTTGTTGCTGCTTTGCTAGGCGGAAACTAGTTGACAAGTTTTATTTTGTCTTTATTTATATGGCCCGCCTTAATTTTACCCTGACTTATATGTTTGACTTTTTGTATGTTGACGAAATCTCAGCCGGTAACTTTAGCTGAAACAACAAGGGCTAAACCATGCGTTTAGAATCAGAGACCAAAGCCAACATGTTGGTGTCAAAGACATACTACTAGGAGAACCACATATAAGTAATCAGAGGTAAAGGAATTAGGCGGCGCAAAAAAGTTTATTTTTGCTTTGGGTTGGCTCGAAAGCTGCAAGTATCTACCAGTTTGAACCTTTGCACGGAGCTAGAAAAATAGGTAACTTAGATACATAGGGGAAATATGATTGCAAGAAAAGACAAAAGATGGCATGCTTCTCAACACAGATGAGGAACCATAGACTTTTATTTCATAATCATATTTAACTTATTACAATTATAAATTGCTAAGTGTAGAAAGGACGTAGCTGCTCAATATTCCAAGGCCGTCTTGTTTGTTCGAACGGATCGTCAATGCCTTTTTTGCGCTTGGTTCCCCTTTTTCCTGCCGCCTTCTTGCGCATTTTCTTTTCGTCTTCGTCACGGATGTCGGCCAGGTAGTAGGAACCATTGAGCAGCGCCTTTGTGACTATAAACGGTCCTTCCCATGGCGGGGATAACTTGTGCAAGCCTTTTCTGTCTTGAATTAGGCGGAGAACCAGGTCACCTGTTCTGAAGCTTCGCTTCCGCACTCTCCGGCTATGATAGCGGCGAAGTTGTTGCTGGTACAAGGCGGAGCGATGTAGAGCAACGTCTCTTTCTTCGTCTAGCAGGTCTAGGCTATCCTGTCTTGCACCTTCTACGTCTTTCTCGATGTAGGCTTGAACTCTTGGGGAATCGTATTTCATGTCGGTAGGTAGCACCGCCTCAGCGCCATATACTAAGAAGAAAGGAGTGTAGCCGGTAGACCTGTTTGGCGTTGTGCGCAAACTCCATAGTACCGACGGTAACTCATCTGCCCAAGCGCCGGCTGCCCTGTGTAATGGAGCTTCGAGACGAGGCTTAAGTCATGATAAGACTAGGCCATTTGTACGCTCTACTTGTCCATTTGATTGAGGGTGTGACACGGATTTCAAATCAAGCCGGATACCCAGATCGCTGCTGTATTCTTCTATGTCGCCTTGAGACAGGTTGCTGCCATTATCAGTGATAATGCTGTGTGGAACTCCAAACCGAGAGATAATTCCCTAGAGGAAATTGGTGGCTGTTCGTGCGTCAAGCTTGCTGATCGGTTTAGCCTCGACCCATTTGGTGAACTTGTCGACAGCGACCAATAGGTGGGTGTACCCACCACGCGCCTTCTTGAAGGGACCTACCATGTCTAAGCCCCAGACCGCGAACGGCCAGGTGATTGGAATCGTCCTCAGTTCCTGTGCCGGCAAGTGAGGTTGACGAGCGTACAACTGGCAGCCTTTGCATGTCTTTACGATGTTCTCGGCGTCTTCTTTGGCGGTAAGCCAGTAGAAACCTTGGCGGAAAGCTTTGGATACGATGGACCTGGCGGAAGCATGATGCCCGCAGGTGCCAATATGTATGTCCTTCAGGATTTCCCGGCCTTCTTCCGGCTGTATGCACCGCTGATAGATGCCGCACGTGCTTCGCTTATATAGCTCGCCTTTTATTATCGTGAATGCCTTGGCTCGCCTTATGATCTGCCTTTTTAGCACCTCATCGTCCCCCGGCAACTTTCTGTCCATTAGAAAATCGAGATATGGGACTGTCCAATCCGGTTGTGTCAGGTAGACAGCGAGACTTGCCGCTTCTACCGGTTCTTCTGCATCGGGGTCCATCAAATCAGCGCCTTTAATGGATGGCTTGTGCAAATGTTCCAGGAAAATATCTTTTGGTACCTTTTTGCGTTCCGACCCTAATCTTGCAAGTGTGTCTACCGCCTCGTTCTCAGCTCTGGGAACATGCCGGACTTCGTAGCCCGCGAAGTTTTTTGCGAATTGTCAACTTTGGCTCTGTAAGCCGCCATTGTTGCGCTTTTCGCATCCCATGTTCCGCTTACTTGCTGCGCGACCAAATCTGAGTCGCCATAACAGAGGATTCTTTTAACGCCGAGGTCGTTTGCCACGTGTAACCCATGGAGCAAAGCTTCGTACTCGGCAACATTGTTGGTTGCCGTGAAGTGGATTTGCAACACATAGCTAAGCTTGTCACCTTTAGGCGTGCGTAGAACGACTCCAGCCCCCGAGCCTTTGAGTATTTTTGATCCGTCAAAGTGCATGACCCAATATTCTGATTCGGGGAGTGTCGTTTCCTCCATGGCTTCTGTCCAGTCGGCGACAAAATCTGCAAGCGCTTGAGACTTAATGGCGGTCCATGGTTTATAGACTATATCAAAGGCGGCAAGCTCGATGCCCCATTTGGCAACTCGACCTGTTGCCTCTGTATTGTTGATTATGTCACCCAACGGTGCCTTGCTGACCACTGTCACTGTGTGTTCCTGGAAGTAAAGCCTAAGCTTTCTGGCGGCGAAGAATACACCATAAGCCAGCTTTTGGTAATGCGGATACCTCTGCTTGGAAGCGGAGAATACTTCACTGATGAAGTAGACCGGTCGTTGCTCACACGTCGCGGCTTCGTTCTCCTTTCTTTCCACAGCCAAGACAACGCTGACAACAACTCCTGTTGCCGCGATGTACAGCAGCATTGGTTCCTGTGATCGAGGTGCTGCCAAAATCGGAGCGGATATGAGGGCCTCCTTAAGTTGTTGTAAGGCGGCATCTGCCTCTACTGTCCACTCAAAATTGTCGGATTTCTTCAATAGCCGGTAGAGAGGCATTGCCTTTTCCCCTAGGCGGCTTATGAAACGACTGACGGCTGCCGCCGATCCGGCTAGGCGTTGCACGTCCTTCAGACAAGTGGGTCTGGATATGTTTTGGATGGCCTTGATCTTCTCCGGATTAACCTCGATCCCTCGTTCTGAGACGATAAACCCGAGCAGTTTGCCGGCTGGAACGCCGAAAACGCACTTGGCGGGATTGAGTTTCATCTGATACCTCCGGAGATTCTGAAACTTTTATTCCAAATCCTCTAGGAGATCTGCCTTCTTTTTTGACATTACCACGATGTCGTCTACATAGACGGGAACATTGCGGCCGATCTGTTTGTGCAGGAAATTTTGCATGCAGCGCTGGTATGTTGCGCCTGCATTGTTCAGGCCGAAAGGCATTGTAATGTAGCAGAAAGTCCCGTATGGAGTGGTGAAAGATGTTTTCAGCTGATCTGACTCTCTCATCTTGATTTGGTGGTATCCTGAGTAGGCGTCCAGAAAACAAAGCAGCTCGGAGCCTGCTGTGGAGTCTACGACTTGGTCAATTCTAGGCAGCGCAAAGGGATCCTTTGGGCAGCACTTGTTAACACCGGTATAGTCAATACACATCCTCAACTCTTTATTCTTCTTTGGAACAAGTACAGGATTTGCCACCCAATCGATGTGTACAACTTCTTTTATGATATTGGCGGCCTTCAGCCTATTTATCTCCTTTCTTATAGCCTTGCGTCTCTCATCTCCAAAGCGTCTTGTTGCTTGCTTCACCGGCTTGGATCCTTTTATGACGTTGAGTGAGTGCTCGGCAAGTTCCCTCGGTACACCAGGCATGTCGGAAGGCGACCATGCAAAGATGTCACGATTCTCACGGAGGAACTCGACGAGCGCGCCTTCCTATTTGCTGTCAAGGTTGGAGCCGATGACAACTTGCTTAGACTTGTCACCTGGGATGAGGTCCGCCTTTTTGGTGTCTTCTGAAGCTTCGAAGGTCTTCTTGACATCAATCTTTGGCTTTGGCATGGAGTTGTCTAAATCCGCCCCGAGCAGCGCGAGTTCTTCCTTGTGGATGACGGCTTCTGCGAAGGCGGCCATGCCACGCTCGCACTCCTTGGCTTTCTTGAAGTTGCCGGAAATTGTTATGGTTCCGTTCTCCCCCGGCATTTTGAGCTTGCTGTATATGTAGCACGGCCTTGCCATGAACTTGGCGAAAGCCGGTCGTCCGAAGATTGCATGATAGGCGCTTTTTAAGGGGACAACTTCGAACCGGAGGAACTCTGAGCGGTAGTTCTCTTTTGGTCCGAAAGTTACCGTCAGCCTAATGCTCCCCATTGACTTTGCTTGCCTGTCGGGCACTATGCCGTGAAAAGTGAGGTTGCTGTGGTCCAGCTGATCCTCTGATAGGTTCATGCGGCTTAGTGTGTCATAGTACAGGATGTTGAGGCTGTTGCCGCCATCCATAAGTACCTTTGTGAGTCTGAAGTTGTCGACAATGGGATCGACGACAAGGGCGTACTTGCCTGGGTGGGGAACGTGATCAGGGTGATCGGACCGGTCCCAAGTGATCGTCGCTTCCGACCAGTTCAAATACTGAGGGACGTCCGGCATTGTCGCGTTGAATTTGCGCATTTCCGCCTTATCCGCCTTAGCCGAAGGTGTGCCGACAAAGCACACAAGAGATTCTTTGACCTTCGGATATGGCTTCTTTTTCTTGGCGGTTGCGTCATCCTCGCTTGAGATAGACATGTCGTCGTCATCCTCATCCTCCTTGTTGTCTTTCTTATCGTTCTTCTTTGACTTCTTTGACTTCCAGCCGACTGTGGGGTCCTTTTTGAAGTCGTCCATGAAACGGCACTCGCCAAGCATATGGTTGACCTTGCCCAGTGAGGCGTGGATGGGACATGGCAAAAGTTTTGCCTATTCATAAGTGATTCGCGCCGCCTTAGGCCCTGAGCCGGGGTCGCGACCATCTTTCTTATTTTCCACTTCTTTTTGCCGGCATTCCCTTGGAATGCTACGGCCACCTCGTTGGAAGGTCCGGCTTTGTCATCTGCCGCCTGCTTGCGCTTGTTGTTCCGTTTTGGTATGATGTTGACGTCTGGGTCATCTTCCCGGGCGTCGTCATCCGCCGCCGCGTATTGGGCGGCTAGGTTGAGCATCTCACCAAGGTCCGTGATTTGCTGGCGGACGAGCCTATGACGGAGCAAGGACTTCTTCTGTAGGCCCGTGTAGAAGGCATGGATAGCCTGTGCGTCCGAAACACCATGACAGTTGGCTTTTTCGGATATCCAACGGTTGACAAAATATGTCATGGTTTCGTCCGGCTTTTGGATTCAGCGTTGCAAATTCGTGTAGGTATTTGGACGCTTGTATGTTCCTTGGAAGTGCTGGGAGAAAACCTTTTCCATGTCGTACCAGCTATGGATGGACTTTTCAGGAAGGTTGTCGATCCAAGCTCTTGCCGTGCCTTCCAACATGAGAGGTAGGTAGCGGACGGCAATATAGCTGCTCCCGCCGGAAATTTCTATGGCCATGGCGTAATGGGATAGCCATGTGTCCGGCTTAACGAGGCCGTTGTACCTAGAACATTTTTTTGACACTGATGGCATGTCCTTAGGGAACGGCTCTCTGCGGATGGCGTCACCGAAGCACTTTGGTCCAGAGTATAGCGGCTCCTTTCCTCTTGCTATGTCTTGTAGGCGGTGTCGTGCGTCTTTTGGATCGAGCTGTCGTGCGCCTCTGTTTGCGTTCGGCTCGTCCCTGCGCTGCCCGGCTTATGCTGCGCCTGGGTCCTTCTGCCTCCTCCCTCTTCTTGCTGCCGGTGCTACGCTGCGGAGACCGGCTTCGACCTCTCCTGGGTGGGTCGTTGCCGACATCTTTCCTAGGCGGCGGCCTGTTGTTCCGGCTACCGCCGTTGTCGCGTCTTGGCTGGGATGGAGGTGGCAGGTCTCCTCTGCTTCCTGTCCTTGAATTCTCGTCCCGCCTTGGCTTTGGCGGTGGCGTCTTCTTTGGAGGTGGCGTTGTCTTCCTTTTGTCGCCATGGCTACTGGAGCCATACGGGCCTTCGGGGTCGGCGCCAGGTGTAGCTTTGCACTTTCCTGACTTAGACTCTAGGTCTCCCTCGCGAGCATCCGCCATGTGGCCGTAGGAATCAGCGCAGCTTGTTGTTCTAGGGCTTTCCTCATGAAGTGTCTTGCATTGGCCAGCTTTTCTTCCGCTGTGTAAGTGTTGTCGTCTAGGGTATCTAGCGCGGCGGCCGCGTTGAGGACGGGGGTGCAGAAGACAACATCTCCCCTTCTGTCCACGCGCCGTGGTGCCGTGCGCCAGTCGAACCCGAGATCTTGAGCCGCTGTCGTTGCTTGCGTTGGCGGCTCTTTGCCACGGCGGTTTTTTGATGACCTTTTCTCCTCGAAGAGTTGCCAGCTTGTCTTGGCCGACATCTTCTCCTGTTCTTTCTCGATCTTCTTCGCAAGGCTCTCAACGTGCTCGTCTCGTTTTCGCAGGAAGTCAGAGTGCTTAAGCATGTTAAGCCTAAGCTCTTCCACTTCGTCAAGTGGGGTGTCTTTATTCACCGGAGTATTCATGATCTCGTCTACTTCTTTGATGACGGAGATCAAATCCGTGGGTTTGCTGCTGCCGCCTTTCTCGAGGCCAGTTTTCTTCTTTGCGCGCACCTTGTCGGAACTTTCAATGAGTTGACCGGCAGTGGTGTCGCCGGCATCTTCCTCCGGCTTGTTTTTCGCTTCCGAAGTAACTGGGGTTGTCTCGTGACCGACAACAACCATCATAGCCAGCTTGTCAGGCATGTCAGTATCCGCTGTGCCCTCTGAAGGAGCCGGATTACCACTGGAAAAGCGGGTTTTGATCTTCTCTTCGAAGAGACTAGAATCATCATCAGAGTCGGAGTCTACGTTGACTTGAACTGTAGATCTGGATCCGGCATCTGACATCGCATCCTCCTGTAGAGCAGGGAGGATTGATTCATGATCGTTGTTTTCCGTCTGGGAGTCTGATCCCAGTCCGACAACTCCAACGAAGTGGAAATCAGATTCGGCCGACTCCTGGGAGAAGGCGGGTTCAGATCCATCTTGTCGGTCGACTGCTTGGTCTAAGGGTTGGTGGATGGGGTTGTAGAAACGCGGTAGGCCGTACGCCTCTGGCGTATTCCCGATGAAGACGTCGATCCCTCCGATCGGCACGATTGCGCATCCGATAAGGTAGTCGTCTGCCGGGAGCCAGGACTCATCCGAGTTGACGTAGTTGTGGCCGCCATATCTTGTGACACGACCGACGGCGATCTGCTTGCCCACGCCGCCAAGTGTTCCCGCCTGGAACGTGACGCCAGGAACCTTAAGCCCCACGGTGGGCGCCAACTGTCGTAGTATCGGCATAATTGATAGGAGACGGGGGTCCTCTAGACCGCGTATGGATTGTGGGGAAGAAGGTTGGTGTCGTCGAGGACGGGATTGAACACGGCGAGTTTATCCAGCTTCGGATCCCACAGCGGTGGCAAGATCCTACGTGCTGCTATAATTCACTATGAGGCAATAGCCGTGAACATGTTACAATGTGTATGATGCGTATTGAAGCGTCTGCCCTAAAGGCTCCCTGGTGGCCGGCTTATATAGGCGGCCAGACCCCAGGGTACAAGGCAAGTACTTGTCCGGCAAGTAAACAGAGTCCTAGACCTAGCCGGCTTAGTTGCCGCCTTCCGTCTTGGGCTTGGTGGCTTGATGGGCTTCGGCCTTCCGCCTTCCTTGGACCGTCCGCCTACTTCCATGTACGTCAGCTATCTGGGCCGCCCGGCAGGCTTCGGCCTTACCACCCTTGGGCCACCCTGGACTAGCCGGATTGATCCATGTTGGTTATACCCCTAGTTGATATATCCCCAACAGGGCCCTCCATTGAAAATGCAAAGCCAGCTAAGGAGAGAGAGATAGACACCCGCCAGCCACAGATACAGTACAAGCCGTATGTCAGTAGTGGAACCAGTCTCGCGTAAGCGTACGCGTACAGTCGGTCCGGGCCGCTTCATCAACTCAATACTGCCGAAATCACAAGTGCACGCTAGAGGGTAGAAAAACACAGGAACGGTGCCCCCGTGCAGAACACGGGTTCTAACAGCGTACAGCTATATCTACGCATAGATCGGCTCTGAAACCATTTAAGGGGATCACAGGCAGAAAACAAAAAAATTCTAGCAACGATATCCTTAAACTAGCCAAGATCTATACTATGCAGATATATTAGTACGGCGGAGATCGGAATACATACCCTCGTAGACCGAATAACGGGGATTACGCACCCGCACAAGCGTTGAAGACGAAGATGACGTAGCCGACCTCCGGGTCGCGAAGAACTTGGCGCGACAAAGCCGACGAAGATGACCTCGAGGTCAGGTGGAGGAAGTAGGCCTCCGAGCATCGCTAGCGCAGCACCTCACAGGGCGTTACACACATACGGTGGAGACGATGACCTCCGAAGCTCCAGTCCAGGACGAGCAGCGGAAGATTTGGACCGGAATACCAGCAGCGCGGCAGCAGGCTATGGTGGAGAGACACCCTCTCTTCTCGGCGTAACTCCGACAAAGGTAATCCCAAAATCGAGAGAGAAAGGAGAAATTAATTGGTGAATTAAAATGTCAGGGGTGCCCTTCTTTATATAGGCTCCCGGGGGGATCCAACCTTGCCAGCCAGGCAATGTGGGACTATCCCACATGCCTGGTTTGGCCAAGGACAGCCGCCGGCCTTAGGTGGGCCCCATTTGGCCCACCTAGGCCAGTCTTCCCCCAATCCGAAGCCCTGGGGGGACTTCCCCCCCTTATGGGCCTTCTTTCCACTAGAAGGCCCATTTAAGGAAATCAGCTTTTAAAAATTCAAAAATAAATATATAAGTGATATTTAATCATTAATTACACTAATTAATATCAAACATATTTTATATAATTTATTCTAGCTCCAAAAACTATTTCGTCGCTGCCCGATCTCCATCAGACCATTCCCGGGACGTTCCCGATGATCTCTTTCCTTTCCAGTTGTCTTGTCGAAACCCCTTAAGTGTGTTACCCTAGCGGTTCGATATAATAACAGACATGATCGAGACCCTCTCCGATCAATGATTAACTCGTAGGCCTGGACCCCATGAATCAATCCCTGTGATATAACAAATGACTCTCATCTATCAAACCTGAACGTTAAGTCTTAAACCTTTTGTCATATCGATACTTAGTGTGTCCGAGCATCGTTCATAGATATCTCCATACCTAGCATGATTTTGTTACCGAAAACACTATCTTCTACTCGTCTATGATATTGTGTCAGCTGGTGACCCAGTCACATGTTTGCAAACTCATTTGACATAATCTCACCGAGTGGGCCCTAGAGTATCTATCCGGCTATACGGACTGACAAATCCCACTCTTGACCCCTCGTCTGAACTACTCCCTTCCGATACCCAAAAGTACCACCATTATTGTCACACTATATAAGATATGACATTTGGTGCGATCATAGTATCTTTCAGGAATAACAATAAGAGTTGATCTCACGGTCGAAGGCGTAATGTCTACGTCCTACAAATATGGGTAAGTCCATCACATCGTTCTACCTAACGACATGACTTCATTGCCAACAGACGCCATGTCTCATGATCGGGAAACCTCGATCATCAGTCACACAATGAACTAGTCTTAGTAGAGGCTACTAGGGACCTGGTTGTTTATCTACCACACGTGTATTAATGTTTCCGCTTAATACAGTTATAGCATGGTATAAAACATATAATGAATAATTGATATATGCCTAATAAACTATCTTTATTAAGTGCCTCTAGGGCTTATTCCCTTCACGATCCACCTCCTCCGGCGTCAATTTTGCTCCCACGCTTGCACAATCCGTTTCGAGGATAACCCTTATTACTCCCCGCTCCTTTGCTAACTGAACCGCCAAAAGAAAAGCCTTCAGTTCCGTTCCTTCTGCATCCATGAAAGCCGGGAAAAAACAGCTTCTTCCCGCCAGGAAGTCGCCATAGTGGTCGTGAAGAACGACCCCTGCCGCTCCATCATGTCTGGCAGCAGAGAACGCCCCATCTGTGTTTGCCTTAACCCATCCTACCTCCGGTTTCACCCACTTCTCCTTTTGACGTGTTGCTTTGGGAGGTGTAGGATGTATGCACATTATTCCATTCCTCCACTCTCGCAAGAACCTTCATCGCAATGCTTCTCGGATCACCAATCTGTATCGACTCCGGAGCATCATTCCTTGCTAACCAAATCGAGTAAAGGGTCATTAGCAGGATAGCCATATTATCCTGCGAGCAGTCACTCAAGAACTCCAACATCCACCACTTCAGCGCCGGGGGAGTACGTAGATCATCAGGCGGACCTCGAATACTCCCACGCTTACTTTCTAGTTCGAACCATACTCCAGCTGAGTGAGGACACATCCAGAACCTATGGTACAGGTCTTCATCCCTTTCACAGGCTACACACTTCACACCCAGTTTAATCTTCCTTCTTTCCAGCTCCTCGCCAACAGCAAGACCGTTATGCATTAGGCGCCACGCATGAATCTTCATTTTATGTGGAGCCGGAGCATCCCAGAGGGCTAGACAACCTTTGTGAGAGGAGGAAGACGACGATGAACCCATCGTGCCGCTTTTCTGGTCTCTCAGCCGCACCCCCAAGTGATATGCAGATCTAACAGAGTATCCATTTTTCGTGTGGTTCCATGCAAGCAGGTCTGTTGATCCAGGAGGCCCAATCGGCAGAGTCAAAATATCGCTGACATAATTCTGCGTGAACTGTTGCTCCAAGACGCTCAAGTCCCAGCCGCTGCCCATCCGATCGAATCAACTCCGACACAGACTGTATAGGAGTTTGCTACCAGTGGATGCATAGCTCCGGCTCTCGGAATCCAGTTATCAGACCAGACATCAACACTAGCACCGTCTCCAATCCGCCAAATCAGCCCAGCTTTCAACAGCTCTCGCCCATAAATGATACTCCTTCAAGTAAAAGAGGCTCTCTTGGGGCAGCTTGCATTAATAAAATCTCCATTACGGAAATACCTGGCCTTCAGCTCCCTGGCACACAAAGAGTTTGGTGTCGTTAAGATACGCCATCCTTACTTAGCAAGTAGTGCCTAATTAAACACCTCAGAATCTTTAAACCCCAGGCCACCGACCTCCTTGCATTTGCACATCCTCTCCCAGCTGATCCAATGTACTTTACGTTGTCCATTTGTTGCTCCGCACCAAAATTGTGAAGAATTTGAGCTCAGTTGCTTACAAAGCGTTTTCGGAAAATGAAAGCAACTCATAGGATACGTAGACACTGCTTGGAGCACCGAGACCACCATCACACCTCTACCGGCCTTCGACAAGCCCTGCCCTTTTATTCCTGCGACCTTCCCCTGTGCTCTCTCCCAGACATGTTTGAAAGCACCATCTTTGGATCTGCCAACAACAGTCAGCAGCCCCAAATATTTTTCAGAAAGGGCCTCACACTAAATATTGATCACGTTTTTCAACACAGCCTTCATATCCTCCTGGCAGCCGTCCCCAAAGAAGATACTCGATTTATCCAAATTCACCTTTTGACCAGAACTCACCTCATACGCTGCCAGCACCTCCTTTAGAACCTGGATACTTCGCTCACTCGCCTCTAAGAACACGATGATGTCATCGGCAAAGAGCAAATGAGTCACATGCGGACCATCTGGCCCGAAGATAACTCCTGAAGGGGATCGGGTGCAGAAAACAAAAAAATTCCTAGCAACGATATCCCTAAAACATGCCAAGATCTATTCTATGCAGATATAGTAGTACAAACGGAGATGGGAATACATACCCTTGTAGACCGAAAGCGGGGATTACGTTCCCGCACAAACGTTGTCGATGAAGACCGACGAAGCCGACCTCAAGGTCATGTAGAGGAAGCAGACCTCCGAGTACCGCTAGCGCAGCACCTCACAGGGCGATACACACGTACGGTGGAAACAACGGCCTCCGAAGCTCCAGTCCAGGACGAGCAGCGGAAGACTTGGACCGGAACACCAGCAACACGGCAGCAGGCTATGGTGGATGAGATCCCCCTCTCAACTCGGCGCACCTCCAACAAAGGGAATCACGAAATCGAGAGAGAATTGGGGAATTAATTGGTGAATTAAAAGGCCAGGGGTGCCCCCCTATATAAAGGCTCCTGGGGGAGCCAACCTTGCCAGCCAGGCAATCTGGGACTATCCTCCATTGCCTGGTGCGGCTGCACATAGTGCGCCGGCCCCTGGTGGGCCCTTTTGGCCTACCTGGGTCGACCCCATGGCTCCCACCGAATTCCCTACGGAATTTTCCCCCTCTTGGGCCTTCTTTCGACCAGAAGGCCCATTTAGAGAAATCAGCCTAAATAAATTCGAAAATAAATATATAAATCATATTTGCACATTAATTACACTA
Source organism: Poa annua (assembly GCA_026929855.1). Taxonomy (NCBI): domain Eukaryota; kingdom Viridiplantae; phylum Streptophyta; class Magnoliopsida; order Poales; family Poaceae; genus Poa; species Poa annua. The sequence goes on from CM049431.1 coordinate 35,048,314, forward strand.
ATTAATATCAAACATATTATATATAATTTATTCTAGCTCCGAAAACTCTTTCGTCGCCGCCCGAACTCAGTCGGACCTCTCCTGGGACGTTCCCTGTGATCTCTTTCCTTTCCGCTTGTCTTGTCGAAACCCCTTAAGTGTGTTACCCTAGCGGTTTGATATAATCACAGGTATGATCAAGACACATCTATGATCAACGACTAACTCGTAGGCCTGGACCCCATGAATTAATCCCTGTGATATAACGAATGACTTTCATCTATCAAACGTGAACGCAAAGTCTTAAACCTTTTGCCATAGCGATACTTAGCGTGTCCGAGAGTCCTTCCATAGATATCTCCAAACCTAGCTTGACCTCGTTACCGACAACGCTATCTTCTACTCGTCTATGATTTCATGTCTCCGTGACCTAGTCACATGCTTGCAAGCTCATTAGACATGATCTCACCGTGTGGACCCTAGAGTATCTATCCTGCTATGCGGACTGGCAAATCCCGCTCTTGACCCCTCGTCTCAACTAGTCCTTTCCAATACCCAAAAGTATCACCGTTATTGTCATACTAAATAAGATACGACGTTTGGTGTGATCAAAGTATCTTCTAGGAATAACAATAAGAGTTGATCTCACGGTCAAAGGCGTAACGACTACGTTCTCCAAATCTGGGTATGTCCACCACATCGTTCTCCAACGATATGACTTCCATTGCCGACCGACGCCATGCCCTATGATCGGGAAACCTCGATCATCAATCGCGCAACGAGACTACTCTTAGTAGAGGCTACTAGGAACCTGGTTGTTTACGCATCACACCAGTATTAATGTTTCCGCTTAATACAGTTATAGCATGACACAAAAACCTATTATGAACAAACGAGATATGATAAAGAATACACTTTATTAATTGCCTCTAGGGCATATCTCCTTCAGTCTCCCACTTGCACTAGAGTACTAATTAATCTAGATTACAACTTGGTAAAAGCTTAATTCCCATAGCTAACTGGTGTTTTTCATGCTTGTCAAGCGGGAGAGGCTTCGTCAGCGGATCTGCCACATTCAGATCCGTATGCACTTTGCAAATCTTCACATCGCCTCCTTGTACGTACTGACGTATCAAATGGAAGCGTCGGAGAATGTGTTTAGCGGTGGGGTGAGACCTTGGCTCCTTGGCGTTCGCAATGGCACCCGTATTGTCACAGAAGAGGATCACGGGGTCTTGCACGCTCGGGAACACTCCAAGTTCAATGACGAACTTCCTCAGCCACACAGCTTCATTCGCGGTTTCGCAAGCAGCAATGTACTCCGACTCCATTGTAGATTGTGCAACAATGGGTTGCTTCCCACTTCTCCAGCACACGTCGCCCCCATTAACCTTGAACACATAAACATGTCTGTGACTTAGAGTCATCGGGGTCTGAGCAGAAACTTGCATCCACGTAACCTGTTACGCCAACTTCTTCATCGCAGACACCATAGACAAGGAACATTTCCTTTGTCTTATTGAGATACTTAAGAATGCTCTTAACAGCAATCCAATGCGCCATTCCAGGATTACTCTGGAACCGGCTTGTCAAACTTAGAGCCAATGCCACATCAGGTCTAGTACTCAACATTGCATACATAATCGATCCTATGGCTGAAGCATAAGGATGTTTAGTCATATCGGCCTTATCTAGTTCCGTTACCGGACACTGTGCCTTCCGCAATGTTTTATTCTTGATAACCGGCAGAGAACCCTTCTTTGCCTTCTCCATACCGAAACGCTTCAGTATTTTGTCAAGATAAGTACTCTGACTCAACGCTAATAGGCGCCTTGATCTATCATGATAGATTTTTATGCCTAAGACGTATGCAGCTTCTCCTAAGTCCTTCATGGAAAATTTACTGTTTAAATATTCCTTCACGCTATTCAGAAGTTCCACATCATTTCCAATCAGCAATATGTCATCTACATATAGTGCTAAGAACACAACCGAGCTCCCACTCATTTTCTTGTAAATGCAGGTCTCTTCCAAATTTTGGACAAATCCAAAACCTTTGATTACCTCATCAAAGCAAAGATTCCAGCTCCGAGATGCTTGCTTCAATCCATAGATGGATCGCTGAAGCTTGCATACCTTGTTAGCATTTCCTGGATCGACAAAACCTTCCGTTTGTACCATGTACAACTCTTCCTCAAGGTTTCCATTTAGGAAGGATGTTTTGACGTCCATCTGCCAAATTTCATAATCGTAGTAGGCAGCAACTGCTAACAAAATCCGAATAGACTTAAGCATCGCTACCGGTGAGAAAGTTTCATCATAGTCAATCCCATGAACTTGTCAGAAACCTTTTGCGACAAGACGAGCTTTATAGACGGTCACATTACCGTCAGCATCAGTCTTCTTCTTAAAGATCCATTTATTCTTGACGGCCTTGCGCCCTTCGGGAATATACATCAAAGTCCACACTTTGTTATCATACATGGATCCTATTTTGGATTTCATTGCTTAAAGCCATTTCTCGAACTCTAGACTCGCTATCGCCTCCTTGTAGTTCGTAGGTTCGTCTTGTTCAATTAACATGATGGTGCAAACCATATTGCCATACCATTCTGGTGCGATCCGAGATCTACCAGACCTACGAGGTAGAATACTTTCCTCGTCAGTTTCTCCCACTCCATCCACGGAGGACGTTTCCGGAATTGCTTCCGTTGCGCCACTCGGAATCTCGAGTTCAGGATCAACGATCTCATCGAGGTCTACCTTCCTCCCACTTACTCCTTTCGCGAGAAACTCCTTCTCTAGAAAGGTACCGGTCTTCACGACAAAAGTTTTGCCCTCAGCTTGGTTGTAGAAGGTGTATCCAACGGTTTCCCGTGGATATCCTACAAAGACGACTTTCTCCGACTTTGGTTCGAGTTTGTCGGGCTGTAGTTTCTTAACATACGCCCCACAACCCCAAACGTTCAGAAACGATAACTTAGGTTTCTGGCCACACCATATTTCATACGGTGTCGTTTCAACGGATTCGGACGGAGCCCTATTTAAAATGAATGCGGCTGTTTCTAACGCATAACCTAAGAAGGACACGGCCTAATCGGTAAGAGACATCATAGATCGGACACTATCCAACAGAGTACGATTACGTCGCTCGGACACGACGTTACGCTGCGGTGTTTCGGCTGGCGTAAGCTGGGGTACTATGCCAAAACTCTTCAGATGTGTGTCAAACTCAATCCTCAAATACTCGCCACCATGATCGGATCGGAGGTGCTTGATTTTCTTGTTAAGCTGATTCTCAACTTCACTTTGAAATTCTTTGAACTTTTCAAAACTTGTGTTTCATCAAGTAGATATAAACGTATCTACTCAAGTCATCAGTGAAGGTGACGAAGTAACGATAACCATTGCGTGTCGAAACGCTCATCGGTCCACACACATATGTATGTATGATCCCAAATAAATCCGACGCCCGTTCAACGAAACCTTTGAACGGTCTCTTGATCATTTTGCCTATAAGGCATGGTTCGCATGTATCGAGGGATCCGAAATCCAACGAGTCCAAAAGTCCATCGGAGTGGAGTTTCTTCATGCGCTTTATATCAGTATGACCAAGACAGCAATGCCACATATACATGGCGGTATCATCACTACACTTAATCCGTTTGGCTTCTATGCTATGGATGTGAGTACTACGATCGAGATTCAACAAGAATAAACCATTATTCTCGGGAGCATAAACATAAAAGATATCATTCATATAAATAGCACAACTGCTTGATACTGATTTAAATGAATAACTGTCTTGTAACATGCAAGACCCACTTATAATGTTTACACTCAAGTATGGTACAAAATAACACTTATTTAAAACCAAAACTAATCCCGATGGTAGATGTAGAGGGAGCGTGCCGACAGCCACCACGTCGACTCTCGATCTGTTGCCGACGCGCATCGTCAGCTCATCCTTAGCCAGCCACCGTCTATTCCGTAACTCCTCCTGAGAGTTACATATATGAGCAACAGATTCAGTATCAAATAACCACGTGTTGCTCCGTGCGGATGTAAGGTACACATCTATAACATGTATATCAAATATATCTTGCTCTTAGTCGACTGTCTTGCCAGACTTCCTATCCTCTAGTACTTGGGGCAGTTGCGCTTAGGTGATCCGATGGTCACCACCATCTTCTCTAGCTTGATTTCTAATTCGGCCATTTCGAGCATCTTTAGGATTATTTCCGACAGGGGTTTTGACGTCCCTTTCATGTTGTAGTCCACGATGTTCTTATAGCTAGGGGGCGGAGAAATCAGCACCCTATCAATAACCAACTCTTCTGGGATCACACTTCCCAGATCATTCAGGAGCTGAACGCAGCCAAATAACTTGGCTAAGTGCTCACCAATATTGTCGTGCTCTTCCATCTGGGCTGAGAAGAAAAGCACGTGTAGCATACCTGCACTTAAAATAAGGCAGATACATGTGTATAGTGCAAATCCCTGGATCGAATCGTTTGCACACACAGTTTACGATGTAATATCACAACAAAGTATCAATTTTATTACATCGATGATCCAGAATTATAAAATATTCAATACAAGTTGCATAGCATAAAGCTAGCTTTGAAAGAGTAAACAGCGGAAATACAATAGCAGTGAGTCTCCATCACATTCATGTTGCCACAGGCGAAAACATGTTTGTTGCAGACTCGAAACATTTAAATGAAACCTCACTCGTCATCTAAACAATTTGCAATAAGAAAAATATTGCAACAACGTGGGTCAGATTCCATTAAAAATGGAGTTTGGCAAGTGACACTATGGTGGACACTTAGAGGAATAACTCTAATAACCTATATGCTTATTTGGCTGGTGGAGTTCAAGGCTATTTTGCATAAAGCCATTTTTTCCTAACTCTTTGGAAAACACTTTTCTTTTATTCGAGACATTCGTGGTATGACAACCACGATCTCATTGTACCCTTGTTCACCCATCAAGTTTTATTTCTGAACTTGGAATGGTGGAATCCTCCGTTGACGTCCGTGATCAGCTGCTCAAATTGTCCGTACCGGGGACACGGCTAAGTACTTAGTTTTACACTCTACAGAGGTTGTGCACGTTCACCATTGTACCCATTCAACCCAAACTATCCTTTACACACTTATGGTGATAAGGAAAAGGAGAAGAATGAGACGAGATCTTTCAGAAGCATTTTCCCTCCCACCTGGCTTGACCAGTTCAACCTATCACCCTCTACATCTGCTTATCAAGCCGGAGAGAGTCCACGCAACATAATTGATCAAGCCAGAGCCCATTGCAATGGCTGCACTGGAAGCAACCGTCACTCGGAGTTCTTCAGATTCCTCTGTTCATGGGTGGCCATCCACAAGTGCACTCTCAGGTTGACAACTCCCATGCTCATGGCCCCAAGTATAGTAGAAACTAACTTAGGCAAAGACAACCACAAGCACAGTCCTGAGTAGCCACTCAACATAAACCAGTCAACCAATCCACCCAGGTGTTTCATTAACATCGTCGATGTGTACTCCCAGGTTGACAACCACCATGCTCACGGCCCTAAGTAGAATAAAAATTCATCCTAGGCGACGACAACCATGAGCACAGCCCTGAGTAGTCACTTAACATTTTGTAAAACTTTTCATCAATTGCATAGCATCAACATTTATACTAAGGATTATATAGGTACCTAAACACAGGAATAGGGGATTCTAAACATGGCTTTCATAGCAATACTATCCTACACATGCTTATAGAAAAATACTCTACTAATGCATAGAAAAATAGTAGGAAGTTTATGAGGTGTGCCACTTGCCTTTGGATGAAGTCTTTACTCACAAACTCTTTTAAACGTTATTCGGAGCTCTCCGTTCAATCTAAGAAATATAGAAAAACACAATACACAATCAACATAACACAAATCATACAAACACATACAAATGAACATACAAGTTTTATAAAACTTTTTAAGGAAAATGTGTCATTCATAATGTGTAAAATATTTCTAAGGACTAAAAGGGTATGTTATGCAATGAAACTCGTGCAAGGCAAACAGGTTGGTCAAAGTGGCTAAGGACTAAGGTCATAGGTTGGAAAAAAATACTTTGCTATAATTGAAGGGGATCGGGTGCAGAAAACAAAAAAATTCCAAGCAACGATAACCCTAAAACATGCCAAGATCTATTCTATGCAGATATAGTAGTTCGAACGAAGATCGGAATACATACCCTTGTAGACCGAAAGCGGGGATTACGTTCCTGCACAAACGTTGTCGATGAAGACCGACGAAGCCGACCTCAAGGTCGTGTAGAGGAAGCAGACCTCCGAGTACCGCTAGCGCAGCACCTCGCAGGGCGTTACACACGTACGGTGGAAACGACGACCTCCGAAGCTCCAGTCCAGGACGAGCAGCGGAAGACTTGGACCGGAACACCAGCAGCGCAGCAGCGGGCTATGGTGGAAGAGCTCCCCCTCTCAACTCGGCGCAACTCTGACAAAGGGAATCACGAAATCGAGAGAGAATGGGGAATTAATTGGTGAATTAAAAGGCCAGGGGTGCCCCTTCTTATATAGGCTCCCAGGGGGAGCCAACCTCCTCACCAGGCAATGTGGGACTAATCCCACATGCCTGGTGTAGCATGGCTGGGTGCGTCGGCACCCTAGTGGGCCTCTTGGCCCACCTGGGTCGGCCGCCAAGCCCCCCACCGAATTCCCCTAGGGAATTTTCCCCTCTTGGGCCTTCTTTCAACCAGAAGGCCCATTTAGGGAAATCAGCCTAAATAAATTCGAAAATACATATATAAATCATATTTGCACATTAATTAAACTAATTAATATCAAACATATTATATATAACTTATTCTAGCTCCGAAAACTCTTTCGTCGCTGCCCGATCTCCATCGGACCCCTCCCGGGACATTCCCGGTGATCTCTTTCATTTCCGGTTGTCTTGTCGAAACCCCTTAAGTGTGTTACCCTAGCGGTTCGATATAATAACAAGTATGATCAAGACTCCTCTATGATCAACGACTAACTCGTAGGCCTGGACCCCATGAATTAATCCCTGTGATATAACGAATGACTTTCATCTATCAAACCTGAACGCAAATTCTTAAACCTTTTCCCATAGCGATACATAGCGTGTCCGAGTGTCGTTCCATAGATATCTCCATACCTATCTTGACCTCGTTACCGACAACGTTATCTTCTACTCGTCTATGATCTCATGTCTCTGTGACCTAGTCACATGCTTGCAAGCTCATTAGACATGATCTCACCGAGTGGGCCCTAGAGTATCTATCCTGCTATGCGGACTGGCAAATCCCGCTCTTGACCCCTCGTCTCAACTACTCCTTTCTCAAACCCAAAAGTATCACCGTTATTGTCATACTATATAAGATACGACGTTTGGTGTGATCAAAGTATCTTCCAGGAATAACAATAAGAGTTGATCTCACGGTCAAAGGCATAACGACTACATCCTCCAAATCTGGGTATGTCCATCACATCGTTCTCCAATGATATGACTCCCATTGCCGAACGGCGCCATGCCCTATGATCGGGAAACCTCGATCATCAATCGCGCAACGAAACTAGTCTTAGTAGAGGCTACTAGGGACCTGGTTGTTTACGCATCACACCCGTATTAATGTTTCTGCTTAATACGGTTATAGGATGATACAAAAACCTATTATGAACAAACGAGATATGATAAAGAATACACTTTATTAATTGCCTCTAGGGCATATATCCTTCAGTCTCCCACTTGCACTAGAGTACAAATAAATCTCGATTACAACTTGGTAAAAGCTTAACACCCATATCTAACTGGTGTTTTTCATGCTTGTCAAGCGGGAGAGGCTTCGTTAGCGGATCTGCCACATTCAGATCCGTATGCACTTTGCAAATCTTCACATCGCCTCCTTGTACGTACTGCCGTATCACATGGAACTGTCGGAGAATGTGTTTGGCGGTGGAGTGCGACCTTGTCTCCTTGGCGTTGGCAATGGCACCCGTATTGTCGCAGAAGAGGATCACGGGGTCTTGCACGCTCGGTAACACTCCAAGTTCAATGACGAACTTCCTCAACCACACAGCTTCATTTGCGGCTTCGCAAGCAGCAATGTACTCCGACTCCATTGTAGATTGTGCGACAATGGGTTGCTTCCCACTTCTCCAGCACACGACGCCCCCAATCACCTTGAACACATAACATGTCTGTGACTTAGAGTCATCGGGGTCTGAGCAGAAACTTGCATCCACGTAACCTGTTACGCCAAGTTCTTTATCGAAGCCACCATACACAAGGAACATTTCCTTTGTCTTATTGAGATACTTAAGAATGCTCTTAACAGCAATCCAATGCGCCATTCCAGGATTACTCTGGAACCGCCTTGTCAAACTTAGAGCTAATGCCACATCAGGTCTAGTACTCAACATTGCATACATGATCGATCCTATGGCTGAAGCATAAGGATGTTTAGTCATATCGGCCTTATCCAGTTCCGTTAACGGACTATGTGCCTTCCGCAATATTTTACTCTTGATAACCGGCAGAGAACCCTTCTTTGCCTTCTCCATACCGAAACGATTCAGTATTTTATCAAGATAAGTACTCTGACTCAACGCTAAAAGGCGCCTTGATCTATCACGATATATATTTATGCCTAAGACGTATGCAGCTTCTCCTAAGTCCTTCATGGAAAATTTACTGTTTAATTATTCCTTCACGTTATTCAGAAGTTCCACATTATTCCCAATCAGCAATATGTCATCTACATATAGTGCTAAGAACACAACCGAGCTCCCACTCATTTTCTTGTAAATGTAGGTTTCTTCCAAATTTTGGACAAATCCAAAACCTTTGATTACCTCATAAAAGTGAAGATTCCAAATCTGAGATGCTTGCTTCAATCCATAGATGGATCGCTGAAGCTTGCATACCTTGTTAGCACTTCCTAGATCGACAAAACCTTCCGGTTGTACCATGTACAACTCTTCCTCAATGTTTCCATTTAGGAAGGCTGTTTTGACGTCCATCTGCCAGATTTCATAATCGTAATAGGCAGCAACTGCTAACAAAATCCGAATAGACTTAAGCATCGCTACCGGTGAAAAAGTTTCATCGTAGTCAATCCCATGAACTTGTCGGAAACCTTTTGCGACAAGCCGAGCTTTATATACGGTCACATTACCCTGAGCATCAGTCTTCTTCTTAAAGATCCATTTATTCTCGACGGCCTTGCGCCCTTCGGGAATATCCATCAAAATCCACACTTTGATATCATACATGGATCCTATTTCGGATTTCATGGCTTCAAGCCATTTCTCGGACTCTAGACTCGCCATCGCCTCCTTGTAGTTCATAGGTTTGTCTTGTTCAACTAACATGACGGTGCAAACCATGTTGCCATACACTTCTGGTGCGATTCGAGATCTACCAGACCTACGAGGTAGAATACTTTCCTCGATAGTTTCTCCCACTCCATCCATGGAGGGCGTTTCCGGAATTGCTTCCGTTGCGCCACTCGGAATCTCGAGTTCAGGATCAACGAGCTCATCGAGGTCTACCTTCCTCCCACTTACTCCTTTCGCGAGAAACTCCTTCTCTAAAAAGGTACCAGTCTTCGCGACAAAAGTTTTGCCCTCAGCTTGGTTGTAGAAGGTGTACCCAACGGTTTCCCGCGGATATCCTACAAACACGACTTTCTCCGACTTTGGTTCGAGTTTGTCGGGCTGTAGTTTCTTAACATACTCCTCACAACCCCAAACCTTCAGAAATGATAACTTAGGATTCTGGCCATAGCATAATTCATACGGTGTCGTTTCAACGGATTTGGACTGAGCCCTATTTAAAATGAATGTGGCTATTTCTAACGCATAACCCCAGAAGAACACGGGAAAATCGTAAGAGACATCATAGATCTGACACTATCTAGTAGAGTACGATTACGTCGCTCGGACACGTCGTTACGCTGCGGTGTTCCGGCCGGCGTAAGTTGGGGTACTATGCCACAACTCTTCAGATGTGTGCCAAACTCAAAACTCAAATACTCGCCACCACGATCGGATCGGAGGTGCTTGATTTTCTTGTTGAGCTGATTCTCAACTTCACTTTGAAATTCTTTGAACTTTTCAAAAGTTTCAGACTTGTGTTTCATCAAGTAGATATAACCGTATCTACTGAAGTCATCAGTGAAGGTGACGAAGTAACGATAACCATTGCGTGTCGAAACGCTCATCGGTCCACACACATCTTTATGTATGATCCCCAATAAATCTGACGCCGTTCAACGAAACCTTTGAACGGTGTCTTGGTCATTTTGCCCATAAGGCATGGTTTGCATGTATCGAGGGATCCGAAATCCAACGAGTCCAAAAGTACATCGGAGTGGAGTTTCTTCATGCACTTTACACCAATATGACCAAGACAGCAATGCCGCATATACATGGTTGTATCATCACTACACTTAATCCGTTTGGATTCTATGTTATGGATGTGATTACTGCGATCGAGATTCAACAAGAATAAACCATTATTCTCGGGAGAATCAACATAAAAGATATCATTCATATAAATAGCACAACTGCTTGATACTGATTTAAATGAATAACCGTCTTGTAACAGGCAAGACCCACTTATAATGTTTACACTCAAGGATGGTACAAAATAACACTTATTTAAAACCAAAACTACTCCCGATGGTAGATGTAGAGGGAGCGTGCCGATAGCCACCACGTCGACTCTCGATCCGTTGCCGACGCGCATCGTCACCTCATCCTTAGCCAGCCGTCGTCTATTCCGTAACTCCTCCTGAGAGTTACATATATGAGCAACAGAACCAGTATCAAATACCCACGTGTTGCTCCGGGCGGATGTAAGGTACACATATATAACATGTATATCAAATATAACTTGCTCTTTGTCGACTGTCTTGCCATACTTCCTATCCTCCAGGTAGTTGGGGCAGTTGCGCTTCCAGTGACCTTTTCCCTTGCAGTAGAAGCACTCCACGCTAGCTCTGGGACCAGATCTGTTAGTCTTGGGCTTGGCACTCATCTTGCCCTCCCTCCTGGACCTCCAGCTCTGCTTTCCCTTGCCACCGGATTTCTTAAAATCGACGGTCTTGTTGACCATCAACAGTGTGTGCTCCTTCTTAATCTCCACCTCAGCAGTCTTGAGCATCACGAACACTTCACCCAGGGACTTAGCCATGCCCTGCATGTTGTAGTTCATGATGAAGCCTTTATAGCTAGGGGGCAACGATTGCAACACCCTGTCAATCGCCAGCTCATCGGGAATCTTGCATTCCAGAGCATTCGGGTGTTGAATGTAGCCAGACATCTTGACCACATGCTCGCTCGCACTGCTATGCTCCTCCATCTTGTCCGAGAAGAAAAGCTCAGAAGCCTCATATCTCTCAGCCTTAGCCTGCGGCGCGAAGACAGCCTTGAGATCAGAATTAATCTCGAAGGCGCTCATCTTCTCGAAGCGCTTCTGCAGGTCGGCTTCCATGGCGTAGAGCATGCCACTCTGGGCAAAGGCAGAATCCTCCGATCTGGTATGGAAGACCTTCTTCTCATCCTCAGAGGCTTCATCTGCGGGAGGGTCACCTATGGCGGCCTCAATGACGTAGGCCACCCTATGGGGAGTGAGGAGGATCCTCAGGTTGCGGAACCAGGCCATGAAGTTTGACCCATTGGTCTTAAGTTTTTCTTTCTCAAGGAACAGACCTAGGTTAAACGAGGGGCGAGACATCTACAATGGAATTTGCAACAACATAATACGTTGTTCATAATAATTTTGAGTTATAGTATTTTTAGAAAATAACTAACATAACTCCCACTCAAACGAACATCCCTCCTGGTCGTTTAAGCGATTACACGACCCCCATCCATTGCACCACCCCTCATCATCAGAGCCGGCGGCACAACTTCAAGAGTAGACAAATGTCCGCCACACCAATTTTGTGACTCGTGCTCGACATTTCGGTCTCCCTGTTCCGTGGCCATATCTGCATATGCTAGGCTCGCCACCATAACCTCCACGCTGACGCTTGTGCAACATGGCTTACACCCACTGTATGTGAATGACGATATGTCTGACACCCGATCATCATGGCCTGCCTCATAACGTAGAACTTTCTTGGTGGTGCGCGTTGGAGGGAGAAAACTAGTGGTATTTTGAAGGGATCATCTTACATAACTACCGCCGCGTAACTAATATATACTATATATATATAATCACACAATATAAGATGCACACAAAACATCAAATGTAATGCAATGTGATATAGTCCATTGTGCCATGGTCTTCTTGGCGCCTGCAGCTTATAAACAATTTAATAAACCTACCTTGACCATATCACATAGCCCCTGCAAAATAAAGTTAGACGCTTCTACTTTATGTTTTGCGTATTTTACGTTGCTTGGGGCTTTCATAAATAGAATCGCTTCATACCTACGAATCTTATGACCACAACAACGATCCAATAATTGCATGTTTAAGCATCCCTTTCGGGCCCTCCATTGAAAATGTGAAGACCAACTAAAGAGAGAGAAACTGACACCCGCCAGCCACAGATGCGGTACAAGCCGTATGTCAGTAGTGGAACTAGTCCCGCGTAAGCGTACACGTAAAGTCGGTCCGGGCCGCTTCATCAACTCGATGCCGCTGGAATCACAAGTGCACGCTAGAGGGTTGCACATAACAGGAATGGTGCCCCCGTGCAGAACACGGGTTCTAACAGCGTACAACTATATCTACGATAGATCGGCTCTGATACCACTGAAGGGGATCGGGTGCATAAAATAAAAAAATTCCTAGCAACGATAACCCTAAAATATGCCAAGATCTATTCTATGCAGATATAGTAGTACGAACGAAGATCGGAATAATTACCCTTGTAGACTGAAAGCGGGGATTACGTTCCCGCACAAACGTTGTCGATGAAGACCGACGAAGCCGACCTCAAGGTCGTGTAGAGGAAGCAGACCTCCGAGTACCGCTAGCGCCGCACCTCGCAGAGCGTTACACACGTACGGTGGAAACAACGACCTCCGAAGCTCCAGTCCAGTACGAGCAGCGAAAAACTTGGACCGGAACACCAGCAGAGCGGCAGCGGGCTATTGTGGAAGAGATCCCCCTCTCAACTCGGCGCAACTCCGATAAAGGGAATCACGAAATCGAGAGAGAATTGGGTAATTGATTGGTGAATTAAACGGCCAGGGGTGCCCCTTCTTATATAGGCTCCCAAGGGGGAGCCTACCTCCTCACCAGGCAATATGGGACTAATCCCACATGCATGGTGCGGCATGGCTGGGTGCGCCGGCCCCCTAGTGGTCCTCTTGGCCCACTTGGGTCGGCCCCCAAGCCCCCCACCAAATTCCCCTAGGGAATTTTCCCCTCTTGGGCCTTCTTTCGACCAGAAGGCCCATTTAGGGAAATCAGTCTAAATAAATTCGAAAATAAATATATAAAATCATATTTGCACATTAATTACACTAATTAATATCAAACATATTATATATAATTTATTCTAGCTCCGAAAACTCTTTCGTCGCTGCCCCATCTCCATCGGACCCCTCCCGGGACATTCCCAGTGATCTCTTTCCTTTCCGGTTGTCTTGTCGAAACCCATTAAGTGTGTTACCCTAGCAGTTCGATATAATAACAGGTATGATCAAGACTCCTCTATGATCAACGACTAACTCGTAGGCCTGGACCCCTTGAATTAATCCTTGTGATATAACGAATGATTTTCATCTATCAAACCTGAACGCAAATTCTTAAACCTTTTGCCATAGCGATACTTAGCGTGTCCGAGTGTCGTTCCATAGATATCTCCATACCTAGCTTGACCTCGTTACCGACAACGATATCTTCTACTCGTCTATGATCTCATGTCTCCGTGACCTAGTCACATGCTTGCAAGCTCATTAGACATGATCTCACCGAGTGGGCCCTAGAGTATCTATCCTGTTATGCGGACTGAAAAATCCCGCTCTTGACCCCTCGTCTCAACTACTCCTTTCCAATACCCAAAAGTATCACCGTTATTGTCATACTATATAAGATACGACGTTTGGTGCGATCAAAGTATCTTCTAGGAATAACAATAAGAGTTGATCTCACGGTCAAAGGCGTAACGACTACATCCTCCAAATCTGGGTATGTCCATCACATCGTTCTCCAACGATATGACTCCCATTGCCGACCGGCGCCGTGCCCTATGATCGGGAAACCTCGATCATCAATCGTGCAACGAAACTAGTCTTAGTAGAGGCTACTAGGGACCTGGTTGTTTACGCATCACACCCGTATTAATGTTTCCGCTTAATACGGTTATAGCTTGATACAAAAACCTATTATGAACAAACAAGATATGATAAAGAATACACTTTATTAATTGCCTCTAGGGCATATCTCCTTCAAAAGTTCATCTTGAATAAGCACTCAAATGGCTTAGCCATGATGTGCAAAATACTTAGAGAAAATACTAAGTCTAATTTTCAAGGTGATCAATAATTATTAACAACTCTTTGTAAATTGGATATTCACTATAGTGAGAGAGACAGACATCCGGCCAGCCACTTAAGTTGTGGAACAGGTCTCATGTACGTGGACATGTAAGGTTAGTCTCCAGGCCGCTTCATCTCACTATGCCGCTAGGATCCAATAAACTTAAAGATGGTAATAACATGATCAAAAAAATTAAGTCTAAAGTGAAAGACAAGATTAGGAAAGAGGGAAAAGATAGAAAGAAGGATGTAGTTGGTCTTCTAGGCTTCATCTCCAGACTTGTAACTTTCTCCTTGGTGATGTCTTGATAGAATTTTTGGTCGACTTGATAAATCTTCAGACTTGATGATTCTTGTATCACCGAGGCTGGTCTTGTATTAACTTAGTCATCATGAAGTCTAAGAGAAGAAGGGAGAAAAGAGAGAGGGAACCAAGACTTAGAAAATATTTCTGGTTGGTCTTCATGAACTCCTTCTCGATTTTCTTCTAAGTGCTTCTACTCCTTGAAGATACTTCTGAAGTCCTGTTTTGGCTAAGTCCCTTATTGGCCTTCTAGCTCCATGTTGAAAATTCTAAGTGTCTAAGTGCATAGCACTTTACCAGAATACTAAGTTGAAAATAATCCTAACTTAGAGAAAATAAGTGAGAAGTTTTCCTATGAGGAGTATAACTATATAATAAAATAAGTTATGCATGAAATTCACTTTTTAATCACAAGAAAGCATCTTACTCATTTTTGTGATATTTATAAAATATGCATGAGGCTACAAATGCAATTTAATTAATTTCTATTTTTGCAAAACATAATAAAAGGAAAACATGTACATTAAAGTTTTATGTGAATTAATTTTCATAACACAATTTTCTTATAAATGGTGTTAATAGATAGAAGGGATTTAATTAAATTTATAGCAACTGGATTTACTCAAAAATGATTTTTATACCAATAGTTATGTCAAAATTATTCAAACTATTCAAATTAAACATACAACTATTAAATCATGAAAATAATACTCAAAAAATATTTTAAAATAGAGGCATCATATTACAAATATTCCGAAGTTTCTAAAACAATTTTATTTCCAATTTTTGGATTTATAGATTTAAAGTTATGCCAAAAATACTCAAATTTACCATTTTAAATTTGAATATTTTAAACTAAGTCAAATTTGAATTTTGGCAGATCTAAATATTCTACAAGTCAAGGGCTTTCCAAAAATATAAAATTTATCAAATTTGTATAAGTGGTTAAAAAGATATGATAGTTTGAATAGGCAAGGGCTTTTCTGCAAAAGTGCCAGATAAATTTAAATTAGAAATTCATTTTCTGACGTGGCAGCTGACTGGGCTGCTAACGTGGTTAAGTCATCAGATATGGATCGTCAGATCTAGATCTGACAGTCCATATCAAATCGTACCATTTCGTTTCAAGATCTAATCGTGGCTGTAGAATCAAGATCAGACGGCGCAGGAGGAGAGGCTCACCGGGCGGCGCCTTTAGTCGCCAGAGACGGAGGAGACGGCGGCGCGGCCTCGGGCGTGGACGGAGCAGACGTTGGGGTGGCTCCCTGGATGAATGGAGGCGACGGTGGCGTGCAACTCGTCGCGGCGGTCTCGATGGGCTCGGTGGCGAAGCCTTCCTCTTCCCGGAGCGGTGAGGGGCGATGGGAAATTTCCTTTTGACTGTGATTTTCGGAGCGAGAAGGAATACGATGATGTCATCGGTGACGTCAGCGGGGAATTTCTTTTCTGATTTTTCTATTTTATTAATATCTTTTAATTTTTGTGTCCAAGTGATGTCAAATTAATTTCTATAAATTTGTAAAATTCATATCTATGCTTTAAAACATTAGTAGGTATGTTTTGAAAACTTTTTAAAATTAATATTTTTGAAATATTGGTTTAATACAAATTTGGTGAGGGGCGATGGGCGGAGCGGCCACGATCTCCGACTGGTTCGGTGAGCTCGGTCCGCTCGATTTCCTGAGAAGGAGAGGTCGGGGAAGGGGTTAGAAGGTGCGCGTCGGCGAGTTAAAGAGGAGGAGGGGGTCTCGGGCGCGAGGGGGTGGCTTACCTCGCCGGGGATAGAGGAAAACGGCGGCGGCTTGCACAAACTCCGGCGAGCGATTTTCGCAGCCTCGGGGCGTAAAATAGAGAGGGGGGAGAGGGGAAACGGAGGCGGGGACGTGGGGTATAAATATGGCAGGAGAGGAGAAACAGACCGCGACGAATTCCCGGAATTCTGGAAGGAATCAGAGGAGGATTCGGGGGCAAAATTTTCGGAGCGAGGAGGAAGACGATGACGTCATCGGTGACGTCAGCGGGGAATTACTTTTTTTTATTTTTCTATTTTATTAATATCTTTTGATTTAGTGTCCAAATGATGTCAAATTAATTTCTATAAATTTGTAAAATTCATATCTATGCTTTAAAACATTAGTTGGTATGTTTTGAAAACATTTTAAAATTAATATTTTTGAAATATTGGTTTAATACAAATTTGACCCTTAATGTCAAATTTGAACTTAAAGCTTAATCAAATTTCCTTTTGACTAAATAAAATTTGTAAAATACCCTCATTCAAATATGTTTAACTTTAAGTTATTTAAACTCATTTTCCAATATTAACTTCATTTTTGGCTTTAGTATAATATTAAATAACATAACTCAACTATTTGAATTGAAGAGGAAATTATAATGTATTTATTTTTAATTCCTATTATTTTGGGCACCATTGGATTTTATATTATTATAAATCATTTGTAACTCCATAAAACAACTTTGGAAAATACTCTAGTTTAATTCATTTCTTGTATTGAATATATTCTTGAAATCATTTTATGTATTGCAAATTGATAAAAAATATTTTAAGTTTTTTGAAATACCTATTTGGATAATTCATTAATTATATAATCTATGAAGTTTTAAAGTTATAAACTATAGACTTGAAATTAAGAAAACTATGTTTTGAGCTCTCGTAAAAGAATGAAAACCATTTGGCAAATAGATCATGTTTTAAATAGTTTACAAGAGCACTTGTAAAAATTATTTTAATTTATGAATAGCTATGGTTTATGTAAAAATAATGATAGATTGAGTTATTTGAAATATTAAACTTTTTGAAGATGCTTGAAGTCTTTCATAGTTGGTTTTCTTATGCATTTTTATGTTTTATATTAATCAAACAAAAAGTTTTAAATTTTAGTGATTTTTAAACATTACAAAATGTTGGGATGGTACACACTACCACCCTTAAAAGGAATCTCGTCCCCGAGATTCGGAGAGGCTAGAAAGACAAAGAAAATGCCTGGAATGATTCTGATAACTCGAGAGGTTTTGAGAAATGAAATATTTTGATATGGAACTTGAAAACTTGGCAGGGGATGATTTTTCTTATTGGGGAGGCCAGAAAGAAAGATAGACTTGGATCTCCGGGATTAGGCAACTGGTTTGAATTATCTGGGTAGCTACCACCCTTAAAAGAAAAGTTTTGTTGATACTCAAAATATTCTAACTTATATAAGAAGATCAATACAAATCATTGCAAACAACATCTAACAAGCATCAAGCAACAAAGTTCAAACACAAGCAAACACATACGTGAAAATTTCAAACTTTATTTGAGAAATCGAACTAATCGTTTCTCGAACGAAACACACGAATGTCATGGAAAGACAAAATTGATAGTACCTGCCATACCACAATTTGATAGGTCAATACATCAACGTATCTCGTTATTCTAATGGGTAGGTGGTCTAATCTATTTTTTTCTTGAGTGTTTCGAGTTCCTCTTCTACTTCCTTGAGTTCTTCAAGATGCCTCTGGGTGTTCTGAAGTCTAAAACGAAGTCTTTCTGCAGGGTACTCGATGGCTCTCCATGCTGCATTTCTTGCTGAATCAAATAATGATGCATGAAGTATTGGGTTGGTGAACATGCAGTCACCCTCAGTCTTGTGATCATCTTCTTTGCTTCTGTATAGATGGACTTGTACCCACCAGTACTCTTGGCCTTCATCCATGAAAGGAAAACCTTTGATACTGCTTCTCCTTCAAAACCTAAACTCTTCATGTTATTCTTAAGTGCTCTTGGAAATTCTGTCTCACATTCCAAGGTCATCGTCATCACTGGTCCTTTCTTGAGTGATTCAATGAGGGCGTTCATCTAAGAAACAAGAGAAGAAACTTAGAAATGAAATAGTTAAGATAGTTACAAGAATGATGTTTGAAAAGTTCTTATTTTTAGCAAACTGAATGAAATAGATTTTCAATCCTATGGACAAATCCTATTTCTATCCAAACCTAGGGTTTCGAACCTACAGGCAACACAGTGCTCTGATACCATCTGTAGCGTACCTGCACTTAAAATAAGACAGATACATGTGTATAGTGCAAATCCCTGGATCGAATCGTTTGCACACACAGTTTACGATGTAATATCACAACAAAGTATCAATTTTATTACATCGATGATCCAGAATTATAAAATATTCAATACAAGTTGCATAGGATAAAGCTAGCTTTGAAAGAGTAAACAGCGGAAATACAATAGCAGTGAGTCTCCATCACATTCATGTTGCCACAGGCGAAAACATGTTTGTTGCAGACTCGAAACATTTAAATGAAACCTCACTCGTCATCTAAACAATTTGCAATAAGAAAAATATTGCAACAACGTGGGTCAGATTCCATTAAAAATGGAGTCTGGCAAGTGACACTATGGTGGACACTTAGAGGAATAACTCTAATAACCTATATGCTTATTTGACTGGTGGAGTTCAAGGCTATTTTGCATAAAGCCAATTTTTCATAACTCTTTGGAAAACACTTTTCTTCAATTCGAGATATTCGTGGTATGACAACCACGATCTCATTCTACCCTTATTCACTCATCAAGTTTTATTTCTGAAGTTGGAATGGTGGAATCCTTCGTTGACGTCCGTGATCAGATGCTCAAATTGTCCGTACCGGGGACACGGCTAAGTACTTTGTTTTACACTCTGCAGAGGTTGTGCACGTTCACCATTGTACCCTTTGAACCCAATCTATCTTTTACACACTTATAGTGATAAGGAAAAGGAGAAGAATGAGACAAGATCTTTCAGAAGCATTTTCCCTCCCACCTGTCTTGACCCATTCCACCTATCACCCTCTACATCTGCTTGTCAAGCCAGAGAGAGTCCACGCAACATAATTGATCAAGCCAGAGCCCATTGGCAATGGCTGCACTGGAAGCAATCGTCACTCGGAGTTCTTCAGATTCCTCTGTTCCTGGGTGGCCATCCACAAGTGCACTCTCAGGTTGACAACCCCCATGCTCATGGCCCCAAGTATAGTAGAAACTACCTTAGGCGAAGACAACCACAAGCACAGTCCTGAGTAGCCACTCAACAAAAACCATTCAACCAATCCACCCAGGTGTTTCATTAACTTAGTGGATGTGTACTCCCAGGTTGACAACCACCATGCTCACGGCCCTAAGTAGAATAAAAATTCATCCTCGGCGACGACAACCATGAGCACAGCCCTGAGTAGTCACTTAACATTTTGTAAAACTTTTCATCAGTTGCATAGCATCAACATTTATACTAAGGATTATATAGGTACCTAGACATAGGAATAGGGGATTCTAAACATGGCTTGCATAGCAATACTATCTGTCAGACCCTGAGTTCAGGCTACACAAACAAAGCGTATCGGTTGGGCCACACAACCAAGAGAATACTGGGGAATACCAATCCCAGGAAAACATGCAGGCCAGGCTCGGAATGGATCATCGGCCGACAGCTCTTGGCGATCCCAACGTCACATACGTTTCCAGATTGTGCACGCAAGAACCCAAAAAAGTCTTCCAACTCGTATATTTCAACCATACAAACATGGTATACGAGTCGGATTTTTAACAAGTTGAAACCATAGAATAAACCTAAGACACAAAGAATGGAAATAATTATCCAAAAGCTCTCACTGAGCAAAATATAGCGAATGGCACCAATCAGAGGACACATGTCCCAACATTACATCATGCAACGGAAAACAAACCGGACTGAGTACAGACAAGAAGCAAAGGGCTCAAGACCGAAATGGAAAAAAGAAGGCCCATCCACGTAGTCCACCAGGATGTAGCCCAGGGGAACTCTAACTACTCGTCGTAGATCTCGTCGTCGAACTCCACGTAGTATCCACCCACCTGGTCGTACGGAGAATCCTCAACTGTAGAAGCCCGCGAACGGGTCAATACACCGAAGCGTATCAAACAAGTTTAAGCTAACAGGTTACAAAACAGTAAGATTCCCAAAGTATGGGGGAAGGTGTACTTAGCGGCAGCAGCACTAGCAGCCTAAAGAGACGTGCTAAAACTTCCGTCTAATTAGAGAGGGATAAGAGAGCGTTTAAGTAGCCATCTACAACTAACACCAGTCATAGCCCATTCTCGAATTAACCCCCTCAACCAAGTATGAGGAAGCAATCCGGGAATCCTCACACATTAACCATTTTAGTTACCATTTAGGGTGTAAGTAATTCTATATTACTAGTCAAATTAATTAATCAAAGATTAGGTGTAAGTTGTCTAGATCTTGTTACCCAGCATCGTCACCAAAGTTGTCCATAACCGGGGACACGGCTCATCGATAAGATTATACCCTGCAGGGGTGCACTACTGTACCCATACACGCATGATGAACCCAGTCAAAACATTAGGGCCTCTCAACACGACTCATTCCTTCACTACAGCAAGTCCAAGTGCCACCCATATGAGTTGTTACCCGCGTCAGGAGTCCGGCCGAATCTCAATTGCGGACTCATTAGTTTGCGACTACGCCGCCGTGCGGCTCAAACCACAGTAGGAACTGTCCGCTTCGTGACGTACCGCCCCTGTATGACCCCCCGTAACAAGTAACCTCTCATCAAACATCATCATCATGCACATGCATATGAGCGAATAGAAAACCCGAACTACTTGCGGCACATGGACGAGTTGTGGATCCGTTCAAAGTCGAGGGGGGCTCCATTGGGCCACCCGCAAGTGGTTAGTGCGCTCAAAGTTGGATCCGAGGACAAAATCTCAGTTCCTAGGTCGACACTGAGCAGAACAAAACACCTCGCAAGGCCTTCTGACTGGTGTCGTATCTTTTAATTATAGTATCCCAAAATAAGACAGCAGTTTATTATAATAGAACAATCTATCATGCTAAGCATATGAGATAAAAGACAAAGGAACGACTCGCTCAACCAATTCTAAGCATGCACTACGACTCGCAAAGGCCAACAGATAAACATGCAAGGGGTTATAGGTTGTGGGGATATAGCTGTATAGGCTGTCGGATAAACATGTGGTGGGATCACAGTTCAAGAATCGATAACTAGGATAACATAGATCAAAAGGCAAGAATGAAAACCAAACAATCGTGTAACCGGTTAGCAGAAGCTTGCCTGGCAGCTCGTGGCCTGGCACGAAAGCTGGAACCTCAGTATCGTAGGTACTCGCAGCAGGCACGTCGCCGTCTACCCAGAGAAAGCCAAACACAGACAATAGGAAGCAATAATCAATACAGTGAAATGGGCAAACAAATGATGGTGCATTATGGTATGAGATGATTAGGTCATATTTAAAGCGGGGATGAAATCCCGGCAAAAGATTAGGTTGCAAGTTATTTGTGTATCCAACAAATTAAATGTTGCTTAACATATATAGCAGGTATGGTGATCTAATTAATTTAAATGGAATAGACCTTAATTAATTATTTGCCCAACACATTACATATTTAGTAATTCATTGCAAATTATTTATCTACAACTCAAATTAAATTGCTTATTAGCATGGCAAGACATGGTGTAAAAGATATGAGCATATTAAATAGAATTAGGGCATTATATATTTATTACCCCACACATTCCATATTTAGTTATTTAGTTACATTTGTTAAATTAAACTAAGCATTTAAAATAAATGATGCAAATGACATAAGAATGTTATATTAATGTTTATTGCATTTTTCTGATATAAAAACATATAAATTTTATTTAATTTGGAGTTATAAATTAAAAGTTATTGCACATTAAAGTCTAGGGGTGTTTCTACAAACCCAGGGTTTTATTCGTGATGGAAAACGTTCTGGCAATGGCTTCTGCGCAAAACCCAGAGAGCCAGGGGGCTCTGTGCAATTGAACGCGCAGAAAACTCTACCGTGACTTTTGTCACCGAAAGCCACGCACACATACGACTGCCAGGCGGGCCCAACTGGCCTTGCTGGCGCGCGAGGTGTTCTCCCCCCCCCCCCCCCCCCGTGGTCACTGACCCACGGGGTCCACCTGTCACCGAGCATAGAAGAAGGAAAAGAATAAAAGGCTGGCTTTGTTGCAACGCGCCAGGGGGTTTCGAACTCACGATCGAGCGCGTGGAGTGGATCGGAGCTGCGGGCTAGTTGGACTGAGTCGTGATGTTGTCAGTACAAGCAAAGATGTGGTTTTAACACATAAACTGACCCCGAACACTGACGAAACTGGCAGTTCCAAAACAGTGCGGCGCGGCGGCAAGAATCGGACGCCGGCGACCTCATCTCGGCGGCGCCGCTGCCTTTGTGTGGGCGTGCGGCTGCAGTGGGTGTGGGCGGTTCCATTTTTTGGTCTCGGATCGACGAAAAACTAAAGCTTTTCTCCCGTCCGTGCTCGACCGGGAAGCCCCGTGCGCGTGTCCGTGGTGGTCTGCTCCGACACCGTCGAATCGCGCCCAACGAGGAGGAACAAGAAGGGGAGAGAGAGGGACTAGTGAGGGCTCACCGAGGGGAGCTCGTGGCGGGGTGGGACGTTGCGGGGGCGACGGAGTGGAGGAAGGACCCCGGCGACGCGGCGGCGGCCGCTCTAGTGGGTTCGGGTGGAGGAGGCAAAGAAAGAGGTCCTGCGGTGGCCAGATGGGGCTAGGGTTAGGGTTTTCCTCTCCGGGTGTGCGCGATTTAAAGAGAGAGGAGAGGAGGTTGCAGTGGGGGCGCCGGTGGGGCGAGCTTGGCAGTGGGGAGGCGCCATAGCCACCTGGAAAGCGAGCTCGTGCTCTCTGTCGTACGAAGAAGGAGAAGATGGGGAGTGGGCCGGCCCAGGAGTGGATGGTCCGGAGGTGGGCTAGACTCGGCCCGTTTCGACAGGGAACCCCTCTCCTCTGGTTTTTTCTTTCTTCAAGGTTTTCTTTTATTTCTTTTCTGGTTTTTGTATTTTATAACAAAATAGAAGTAGAAAAGAGATACAAACTTTTAGACAATTTTATTAGTTTCAAAAATAGTCATAGTAATTACTGGTTTGATTATTTATAAAATAATTTGAAACTTCATTTGAATTAATTTGTAAAGGCCTTTGAATTTAAAATAAGAAACTCAAATTTGGGAAAAAGAATTGAATCAACATATTTACTTAAATGCAACCACATATGTAAATGATGAAATGATTAAACATTTTATTGCACAAGCAAGCACATGTTTATGGAAAGTTACAAACGGGCTGTTACACTATCCTACACATGCTTATAGAAAAATACCCTACTAATGCATAGAAAAATAGTAGGAAGTTTATGAGGTGTGTCACTTGCCTTTGGATGAAGTCTTTACTCACAAACTCTTTTCAATGTTATTCGGAGCTCTCCGTTCAATCTAAGCAATATAGAAAAACACAATACACAATCAACATAACACAACAACACAAATCATACAAACACATACAAATGAACATACAAGTTTTATAAAACTTTTTAAGGAAAATGTGTCATTCATGATGTTTAAAATATTTGTAAGGACTAAAAGGGTATGTTATGAAATGAAAATCATGCAAGGCAAATAGGTTGGTCAAAGTGGCTTAGGACTAGGGTCATAGGTTGGACAAAAATATTTTGCTATAATTTATCTTGAATAAGCACTCAAATGGCTTAGCCATGATGTGCAAAATACTTAGAGAAAACACTAAGTCTAATTTTCAAGGTGATCAATAATTATTAATAACCCTTTGTAAATTGGATATTCACTATAGTGAGAGAGACAGACACCCGGCCAGCCACTTAAGTTGTGGAACAGGTCTCATGTACGTGGACATGTAAGGTTAGTCTCCAGGCCGCTTCATCTCACTATGCCGCTAGGATCCAACAAACTTCAAGATGGTAATAACATGATCAAAAAATTTAAGTCTAAAGTGAAAGACAAGATTAGGAAAGAGGGAAAAGATAGAAAGAAGGATGTAGTTGGTCTTCTAGGCTTCAGCTCCAGACTTGTAACTTTCTCCTTGGTGATGTCTTGATAGAATTTTTGGTAGACTTGATAAATCTTCATACTTGATGATTCTTGTATCACCGAGGCTGGTCTTGTATTAACTTAGTCATCATGAAGTCTAAGAGAAGAAGGGAGAAAAAAGAGAGGGAAGCAAGACTTAGAAAATATTTCTGGTTGGTCTTCATGAACTCCTTCTCGATTTTCTTCTAAGTGCTTCTACTCCTTGAAGATACTTATGAAGTCTTGTTTTGCCTAAGTCCTTCATTGGCCTTCTAGCTCCATGTTGAAAATTTTAAGTGTCTAAATGCATAGCACTTTACCAGAATACTAAGTTGAAAATAATACTAACTTAGAGAAAACAAGTGAGAAGTTTTCCTATGAGGAGTATAACTATATAATAAAATAAGTTATGCATGAAATGCACTTTTTAATCACAAGAAAGCATCTTACTAATTTTTGTGATATTTATAAAATATGCATGAGGCCATAAATGCAATTTCATTAATTTATATTTTTACAAAACATAATAAAGGAAAACATATACATTAAAGTTTTATGTGAATTAATTTTCATAACACAATTTTCTTATAAATGTTGTTAAAAGATAGAAGGGATTTAATTAAATTTATAACAATTGGATTTACTCAAAAATGATTTTTCTATCAATAGTTATGTCAAAATTATTCAAACTATTCAAATTAAACATACGACTTTTATATTTATCATCCCAACGGGGCTCGCCATAGATTTCTGTCAATCTCCATATCTTATCTGGCGCTTCCATCACCCTAACAGTGGAGTTTATGGAGACCACATTGTCTCGACGCCCCACTTTCCTACTCTTGTAAGTTGTAACGCGTGGGGCAATCGTGGTGTGTGTTAATTGAACTAGTGGAGTCAAGCGCGGCCAAGCCGCGCCCAGGGAGTAATGGATTATGGATTAGATAATGTACAAATTTAATTGTTTTAAGGTTTCAAGATTAGTGAAATTTAGAGGAGTGCGTGTTTGGAAATTGTTTAGATTCCAAAAATTATTAAAGTTGGGGAGCACTGATTTATATGAGTTTCTGTATTTATTACTTTTAACAGTATTCGAATTTGCTGATTTCTATTTACCCGAATAGTGCTTTCTGTTTACCCGGATTGTGAACAAATATTTGGTAGTGATGACCTTTGTTTGGAAAGCGTGTAAGTTTTAAATATGTTAGAAAATTTGAAGCACGTAAACTTGAAATTATCACGTAAAATTGAAAATTGGATGACGTTTTAAACTTTGTTATTCTTATTTGTTTTTTTTTTTGTGATGATATTTGTAGAATTGTTTTCCAATTAATATAGAAGATATATAGTTTGCTGTAAAAAAATAATTTTTTTTATTTAAACATGTATGTAGGTGTTTTAGGTGTAAAGATTTTTTTTCCCTGTAAATTTTGATATTTTGCTTATATTTTTCCGATTTACGGTTTGGAAGTTATGGGTTTATAAATTTTTAAGGATTTCCGCTTGTTGTAACGTTTTTAAAAAAAGTTGTTTAAACATGTATGGAGATGTTTTAGGTGTAAAGATTTTTTTTCCCCTGTAATTTTTGATATTTTGCTGATATTTTTTAGATTTACGATTTTGAAGTTATGTTTTTTTTTGTATTTTAATGGTTTTTTGTAATTCCGTCTCGCTGACAGAGTGGCCCACACGTCAGGTTTTTTTGGGGGGAAGAACGTTGTGAAAATTTGTGCCGCTAACAGGTGGGCCCTGCGCTGGTGTCGGCTGACGTCAGCCCTGCTGGGGACGTCGGAGCGCCGCCAGAGCTCGCGCCCGCGCGGCGGCACACGCACGCGGGGCTGGGACGGCGTGGAGAAGATAGAGGAGGCCGAGGCGCACCAGACGTCGCCGGCAGCCGGAACCGAGGCGGCGAACCCGGAGGACCGGGGCGGGAAAATCCCGGGCGATTCCGGCCACCCTAGGATGTGTCCGTCGGCCAGGAGGTGAAGGTTGCAGCGGCGCAGATCCCTGCGACCATGGATTTGGGCGGGGACGGTCCAGCGGCGGCATTGGCCGGCGGCGGCGGTGGCAAACTCGCGTTCGCGAGAGAGAGAGGAGGAGGATGGTCTGCGCGTGGCGATTTGCAGCGGGGTCCTCGCATTCTTGGATTTTCACGGATAGGTCCTCCGCAATGTTATTCCGTGGGGCGCGAAGCGAATTCCCGCTCTTCCAGATGATTTTGTGCAAAAGTACCGCGGTGACCGACGGGACAGGGTGGAACCGGGTGGCGGCCTGGACGCCTGACGGCCTCCGATTGGAAGATATTCCGAAATGAACAGTACCACTGTTTTGGGAAGGACGTGGTTCGATCTTGAGCGTTCGTTTCGCGGATCGGACGGCGCGCGAAAAGCGGGTTCGTTTCGCGGATCGGACGGCGCGCGAAAAGCGGGCGACGTGACCACAGGACTGGAGGCAAATGTTGGTGCCTATTATATATTAGGTATATATATATACGAGTGTTCCATGTCAAAAAGAATGGACACTCCCGCTTCAGAATCTCTCATAACATAGAGAATCGACTCTACCTTTAGATATCCTCCGACCTCTCTAGTTCAATCACAGAAATAATTTTTTCAGAGTGATGTATTTTTTTAAAATTCAGT
This sequence comes from Poa annua, assembly GCA_026929855.1. Lineage (NCBI taxonomy): Eukaryota > Viridiplantae > Streptophyta > Magnoliopsida > Poales > Poaceae > Poa > Poa annua. The sequence continues at coordinate 35,075,718 of CM049431.1, forward strand.
TTATTTATTGAACTAAAGAGAGTGAAAGGGTAACCTAGGAGTCGCCAATTTGCAGTTTTGCACCTTAAGCGACTTGCCTTACCTGCAGATCCATTCAGTGACATAATTCAACACGCTAAAAGCATAGTTTAATCACAAGTTCCTATTACATTGTTGGTTGAAATAGATTCTGGAAATGAGTGGACTTATAAATTTGAACTAACAAAATAAATTTGGAAACTGAACTTTGCATTATTAAAAACCAACATGGATGAGGGGAAAGGCAAAAAACTGTGATTTTGTGAACAGTATGTTGATCCAATTGCACTGCAATTATCTAGCACAAGGGGCTCGTTTTAAAACACAATTCTGTCAGTAACAACATTGTAATCTGCCCTTCATTGTCCTAAGCAGAGCACACAACAGCAGCACCCACACAAGGTGGTACCATACATGTGATCACAAAATTCATGCATTTTGAAGCGAAACACAAACAAGTGTCAAATCTCAGAGCGCCTGTATCACTGCCGCTAATTCTCTCACTTCCCCTAGTGTTGCAACTTGCAAGTTACATGGCAATATATGAAAATTAACATCCTTGGTCTACAGTTACTGTGTACCAGATTGAACCAATAGAACCACCCGCATTCTTTTTAACCAGAGGGTGGTGGCGGCGGAGGTGGCATGGACATTGGTGGTGGCGGCATTCCACCACTTTGTTGTGGGGGTGGAGGTGGCCTCCACATAGGTGGAGCTTGCATATTGGGAGGTGGCGGCGGCGGCCTGGCCATGTGATGAGGCGGCGGCATCATGTTTTGTGGCGGGGGCATCATGTTTTGAGGCGGGGGCATCCCTGGAAGCCTGTATTGAAGCTGTTGTTGCATCGGCAGTGGTACTTGCATATTCGGTGGAGGACCAGGCCAAGCAGGCTGCCCGTGCATCTGCATGGGAGGGTATTGACCAACAGGTGGCGGCGGCGGCCTAAGGTGTTGCATCTGTCCTGAGATATTTCCATTGGCAAAAGGCCGTGGCACAGGTGCACCAACACCACCGTTTTGAACCCCGTGGGTCGGTGGAGCAGTTGCAAACATTGTGTGTGGCCTATGCTTCTGAGATCCTGGGTTGTTCGCTGCCAGCAGCCTCTCTGCAAACAGACAACAATGGATTTAATAAAAATGTGTATGGAAAAACTTCAGGAAGTAAAGCACATATTTTAGCAAAATAATAAAATCAGATTGATAGATCAAGACAGCCTTAAACAGCATATAGGTTGCAATAGTGATAGATAAGAGCAAACATAACTTATGTGTGATACAGATAATGGATGAGCATATACAGTAGTTCAAATGCCTATAGTGGTGATTTGAATGCCTAAGATCAAGATCCATCATGTTCACTATATGTAAAATACAAAGAAATAATTTTGAATAAAGTTGAAACCCTAAATGTCAAAGCGCAAATGTGGGAGAAGTATAGCAATCTAGAGTCAATAACAGAACAGAATTTGACTTGGGATACATGTAACAACATAATGGAGACTAAATAGTTGCCTTCAATATTGCTTTCAAGAAGTTCAATAATCAACATATGAGTGATTGCCGTGTGAGTGTACAAGAAGCCAACCAAATAGCTTGACAGATAGTTTGAAAACCAATACCTGCTGGTGTACCATGACGCTCTCCTTTTGTGTCTTTCTTGTAAGCATAAGAGACAGTGATTGGCCGATTACATAAATGCTGGTTGTTCATGGCCTGGGAAATTATAGCAAAGGTAAAACTTAAATCATATGACTGAATCGCAATAAGTCAAAATATAGAGAAGTATTGTGAGAATGGCATTACCTCTATTGCTTGATCAGATGATTCAAAGGAGTCATAGCTCACAAAGCCGAAACCTCGAGAATTTCCAGTTTCAGGGTCCCGCATTATCTTGAAAAGAAGCAAATGAAATTTAATATGCTTACAATATCTGACCACTAGAATTCAGAAATGGAAGTCAACTGAGATAATGGTGGTGCCTTGAGTTTATAAATGGATATGGAAATCAGCTGCGGTTATGAAAAAAATGTTTGCTTGGCTTCTCATGAATGACAGGCTTGATACGAAAGATATGATGTTGAGGAGGCATTGGAATGTGACTGAAGATCAGAATTGTGTGCTGTGTTGTGCAAGAATCTATGAAGAAAGATTTCATCTGTTTTTCAATTTTCAGTTTAGCCAAAGAATATGGAACTATTTGCAGATTAGTTGGAATGCCAGCACCGATATGTTTGAGTCTATAATAAGTTCAACATGGAGAAACTTTGGGAAACCCTTTTTCATGGAGGTGGTGATTACGGCCTGTTGGAATATTTGGTTGCAATGCAATATGGCAAGATCTTTAAGCAGGAGACATTCTTTTTCGAGCTGGAAGTGCAAGTTTATTCATGATATCTCCCTCCTGAATCATAGGATTAAGAGTAAATACCATGATGGCTTGTCTTGGACAGCCAGTTTGGCTTAGATTCCTTGCTTTTGTTCTGTAAGTATTTTCTTTCAGCTTGTAAATATTTTGTACAGTTGTTTTGGAGAGGAATAAATTTTGCTGTGGGGCCATTGCCTCACAGTTCCAGGGTCAAAAGAAAACTGAGTTAATATGTAACATGGATTGATCTTAAGATGGCACATGCATTTGCACCAAATATGAAAAGGGAAGGAATGTTTAACTCATTTGATCTATATCATGGTACACATGAAAGGAACCGTGCCAGGAGGTCATATGTTATTATTAATTTCAAATCAATTGGATGCTATCAGCTAAGAGTTCCACTGAAGTAGGGAAGACTATAAAGTATAGAGTAGCTATGCTATGGCAAGAAAATCTAATAATATTAGGTTAAGTTAAGCATAAGTGCATAACGATTGCTTTTCGTTGAATCTGGAGATCAGAATAACAGACTAATGCTGATAAAATCAGATAGCAATGTACTGTGATATCATTAGTAGAAAGATCTAAATTCTATGAGTAGCTAGCCATATGGAGAGTAAAGATTTCATGCGTCACCTTAGGATTGGTTACAATCACTCCAAACGCACTAAAGGTATCGTAGAGGAGCTTCTCATCGACTTCCTGTTTGAGATTAAAAAAACATAACCATTAGCACCTGCTTCCTATGAATATATTAAACTAACTGCACAAAATGGGGGCTTTAGGTTTTTACCGTATCAAGATTGCCAATAAAAAGATTTGCTCCCACATCCAAGCTCTTCTTGTCTTGGGAAGCCTGGTATATCATGTTAGTCAGTGTGATTAAAATCCTAATTGTTCAATTACCCAAATTCACAAGGACTAAAAACAGAATAGAACCTTAAAGTGACCAGGAACCAATGGTTTTGTAAATCAATATGAGAATTCAAATTACTGATCCGCGTCGATCAGAACGTTTACCACAGAATGATGAACCACACTAATTTAGTTGTACAAACAGTAACATTAACATCAGAGAAAAGAAGTAATATCAATATCTGAAGACATTTATATTACTCAGTGTCTCCTATCCCTGAAAAAATGATCAGGGATTGGTGTCCAGTCTGCTGATGTTGTGAAATATAATCAGACAGAGCTTCCAATATTATATCGCCCATTATCATGAAGTCTAAATTTATGGGATCTGAGTGCCTTTTCAATTACTATATTACGTACCTACTGCAATAAAAAATAGAAGACAAAAAGTACTGAAGTGGCAGGGAGGGTCAAGAGAAGTTCTTACCTTGTTTACTCTTATTGGCTTTCCATATAGTTTTAGCATGTTTAAAATCTTAATAGCCTACAAAAAGCAGGCAGTTTACATCAGGAGGTAAATAAGAAAAAAAGTTGGCCTTGATACAAATAAGAACTTACATAATCTGCATCTTCCTCACTCCTGAATTCTACAAATCCATAGCCCTGGTGTAGATTTGTAACTCTGTCTTTCGGGACATAGACATTAACTACAATCAAACAAGGAATCATTTATTAATCATCAAACTAGAAGGAACGATTCATTATCATTTTATGATAGTAATATAAATGATAGTTCAAAACAGAACATCCGCAGTTCAGCGCCAAATATAAAAATCAAATAAAGCAACATGGTGGAAGAATCAACCATACCGATATAGGGCAAGAAACCCATTTCCAGGAAAGAGAAAAACAATCTACTTACCAACAGGGCCAGCTTGGACAAACAACTCCCATAATAATTCCTCGGAAACCTATACAATATGAGGGGAACTATCAGCATGGATGCCTGGATATAAATTATATAATGATATCAAAGGAAGAAATATGCAGAACTGTACAAAATACAAGAGGGCACGTGTTCCTTAACTGCATTTAATTTCTAAATGGAAGCCACTGGATTGAGTTGTTACAACTTACATAAGCTGATAAGCGCATGCAGAACTTCATGTGTTTTTTGCTTCCTACTGGAGGAGGGAAACATAATCCCAGCTACTCCCTCAGTTCCAAATTAGATGACTTCAATTTGTACAAAAGTGGATGTATCTAGACATATTACAAGTCTAGGTACATCCACTTTTAGACAAATGGAAGTCATGTAATATGGAACGGAGGGAGTACAAATTATCAAAATAGCAATCTATCCATCTGAACATTCAACAACTAAAACGAACGAACGTATATTGCCATCACAATTTCATACCCCACATACACTATATAATGAGGAGCTATTTTCCTTCAGATTCTACTAGAAACAGAATACCTAGGAAAACCTGCCAATTACACCAACCACAAAACTACCAGGCATGATTAGCGACTAATGCGGAGACACTAGGCGTGAGTTTCCCAATCGGCCTGCACACTAGCAGCGACTAGCTATTTTTAACGCGCAGGACAAATCCATTTTCATCAAGCATGAATTCTACGTCATCTTCAGTAACAGTGACCATGGAGACAGGATACACGAATCCCGCTCCGCCAGCACTATCGGGGGGATCTACAGGGAGACAGATAGGAAGGGAGGGGAGCCTCGGGAACCCTAACCTGCGGGTCGAGGTTGCCGACGTAGGTGGTGGCGTCCTGGTTGCGCTCCGCCGAGTGCTGCCCGAGGAGGTTCGCGCCCACGCCCGGCGCGATGCGCGTCGTCATGCCTGGCTCCCGGCGGCGGCGAGAGAGCTATGGTGGTGGGGTTTATTCGATACTCCGGGACGACGGAGCGTGGTAAACGACTGGGCCAGATTGGGATGCAACGGCCATATAAAATTCGGTCCAGTAGACCGGCCCACGCACTGGGACTGAAAATAGAGTACGTAGTACTAAGTTTTTAGAATCCGAGTATCAACCAGTGGCCTGATTTACCTCTTCGTTCTCGTCCGGCTCTCGCGACAAGGGCGATTAGGGTTTCTCTACCTTCCGACGTCCACCGGCGGCAGGTTTCCTTCCCCACGGCCTCGAACTTGATCACCTCGCCACTGAAGGGTTGCTCGGGCTGACAAAGGGGTCGACTCGCTCGACTTCCCGGCCTTGGCTCCTCTCGGAGGGTAGGTAGATCGGATCGGGTCATGGCGGCGGCAAAGGAGAAAGATGAGGTCTGAGGAATCTGACCATGGCGGTGCGGAGCCGTCCCTGGAGGAGCTGCTGAAAACCCTTAACATCAAGGGAGAAGACATATGCGGGATCCATGTGGCAAAGGAGGAGATGGACTCGTTGAAGGCGGGTACCAGATGGATGGCGGTCATGAGGCTGCTATCATCAAAACCGTTCAGTCCCACTTCGTTGAAGAAACGATGAGGTTTGCATGGGCACCAGCGCATGATGTATCTTTCCGCGATCTGAAAGAGCGACGATTTGTTGTCCAGGCAAACTGCAGAGGATAACTGAACAGGGGGCTTGGATCTTTAGGGACCATGGCTTACTAATTGAGAAGTACTCCCTCCATTCTAAATTAATTGATTCAGATTTAGTTTAAGTTGAACTAAATCTGAGTCAATTAATTCAGAATGGAGGGAGTATGACGGAAGCTGCAAAGCAAATGATGTTGAAGAACTGAACCGCATACATGCATAGGTTCAGATCCACGACGTCCCAGAGCTATATCGCAAGAAGCCCATTATCACAAATTTGGCTGCGAGCATCGGTGAAGTCATCATGGTTGATATGAACACATCCCGGGGTGACTTTGACGATTGCATGCGTGTGAGGGTTTGGCTTGATGTGAGGAAGGAGCTGACCCGCTTCGTGACAATCACGCCAGAAGGATAGCCACCAGTCATCATGAGGGTGAAGTATGAGAAAGTTCCTCGGTATTGTGCCGTGTGTGGTCATCTTGGCCACGTCCAGAAAGAATGCGGGTCAGGTGAGCACTCCAACGCTGCTGTTGGCTTCGGTCGCTGGATGCTAGCCGACACACCTTGGAACCGAGCACAGCTTCAGGCAGAGGAGGACGCTAGACGCCAGGCCAGCCGCCCACACAAGAAGGATGACAGCCAAACAAATCATCCAGGTGCTGCTGCAGGTCGGGGCAGAGGATGGACTGGAGGCGGTCGAGGAGCAGGTCGATGTGGTGCTGGCTGTGGTGCTGCCGTGCAGATCATTGATAACCGCAAGAGGAGCTCAGTTCAAGCTAGTCTGGAGAGTAGCCCAGCAAAAGAGGTGCAGTCGCCTCAACAAGCTCCGTTGTTACTGCAGTGGAAGGGGTCGGGTGTGATCGAGGCTCTGGACACTACAGGTGCAAGGCAGAAGCTAGATTTTGAGGAGAGTGGTAACACACAGATCTATGTCCCACGCTCGGCACCCCACCACCTCCCCCATCATCTAGAGAGAAAAAGCGTCCCAAGAAGCATATACCACCGAAGAAATATAATAACCTTGAAGGATCGGCGGGCTCCGAGCAGGAGCACCGCCGGGATCAATGAGTACTTATTTCTGGAACGGTCATAGTCTTGGCAACGACGCGACAGTTCAGGAGCTTCGTGAGTTCGCGAGGAAGTTTGCCCCTTCTATTCTTTGTGTTGTGGAGACCCAAATTCATAAATCTAGAGTGGAGGTTTAGCGAGTACGCTAGGATTTGACAATGCTTTCGCTGTGAGCAGCTCTGGCCGCAGTGGTGGTCTTGGTATCTTCTGGAATAATGAAATAAAGATGGATGTTTTACCTTACTCTCAGTATCATATTGATGTCGTTGTGACCCCTTCTGATTCAGAACCATGGCGACTAACGTGTGTGTACGGAGAGGCTCAAGTCAGCGAGCGCCATAAGACGTGGGATATGTTAAAGTTCATCAAGGCATCATCTCACCTCCCTTGGCTTTGCATCGGTGACTTCAATGAAGTACTCCTTCGGGAGGAGCATATGGGTGTCAATGAGCGGAGTAATTCTCAGATTCAGGCATTCAGAGATACAGTGGATATTTGTGGATTGATGGACCTTGGTTTCGTGGGTAACCCATGGACCTTTGAGAAGAAGGTTTCGGGTGGTTCTTAATGTGGGGTCCGGTTGGACAGGGCTTTAGCCTCACCGAGCTGGTGTGAGTGTTTCCCTATGGCCACGCTACATCATCTTACAGCGGCGGCATCGGATCACTCACCCATTCTTCTCCGTCATGAACTAGCTCGGGAGAATGTGCGTACGCCTCGCATGTTCAGATATGAAGCTATGTGGGAGTCCCACGAAGATTTCAGTACTATGATGGGCGATGCATGGTCTTCTAATACCTGCATGTCAATGCATGGGCTTGAGAGAAAGCTGAAAGGCCTCTTTGAGTCGTTGTCCACATGGGGGACAAATACCTTCGGCAATGTGCGGAGAGAAATCAAACAGCTACGACGTGATCTAGAGCATCACCGAGGGTTACTAGACCGGGTGGGTCCTTCCTATGAGGAGACAAAGATCGTTGAGCGCCTGTTGGAGTTGCAATCCCGTGAGGAAACGATGTGGCGCCATCGCCTGCGCATCCAATGGCTAGCAGAAGGTGATCGTAATACCCGTTTCTTTCATTTATGGGCTAGCAAGAGGAAGAAGAGAAACCTTATTGGACGGCTGGCTCGTGCGGATGGGACGGTCACTGAGAATCCTACCAAGATGAGTTCAATGGTGACTGATTTCTATCAACACTTGTACACTACCGAGGGCACGACGGGCATGGATGAGGTTCTCAACTCGGTCCCGGATACAGTCACGGCGGAGATGAATGGGAAGCTGATTGCTCCGTTCATGGAGGAGGAGGTGAAGCTTGCCTTATTTCAGATGTTTCCGCTGAAGGCCCCGGGGGCTGATGGCTTTCCCACACACTTCTTCCAGAAGCACTGGGATTTATGTGGGGAAGAAGTCACAAGAGCTGTTCTACGCATCTTGCGGGCAGAGGATAGACCAGACAGGATCAACAAAACGTTTGAAGTTTTGATACCGAAGGTGGCAAGCCCTGAAGAACTAGGGAAATTTCGGCCCATCAGTCTATGCAACGTGATCTACAAGATAGCCTCAAAGGTTCTCGCGAACCGGCTGAAGATTATCCTCCCGAAAATCATCTCGGAGGAGCAGTCCGCCTTTGTGCCGGGTAGATTGATCACAGATAACATTATTGCAGCGTACGAGTGTTTACACTTCATGAAGAAGAATGGGGCAAAGAAACACCAGCACTGTGCCCTAAAGTTGGACATGCGGAATGCATATGATCGTGTGGAGTGGGACTAACTCCGGGCTATTATGCTTCGCATGGGTTTTCATATACATTGGGTGGACCTTATCATGAAACTAGTCTCCTCGGTTTCTTTCTCGGTCTTATTCAATGGAGTTCCTCTGGATGAGTTCCGCCCCATCTAGATGTCTACGTCAAGGTGATCCGATATCCCCTTACTTATTTCTACTAGCAGCAGAGGGCCTTTCAGGCCTCCTAAAAAAGAGTCGTCAGTCATCCAATCTTCAAAGTCTTCAGGTGGCACCCACAGCCCCACAGTGAACCACCTCCTTTTTACGGATGATGGCCTGCTGTTTGTGAAAGCAAGTGAAGAGGGAGCAATGGAAGTAAATGTGTTGTTGCAGAAATACTGTAATGCTTCAGGCCAACGAGTGAACCTGGATAAATCCTCAATCTATTTCAGCAAAGGTTGTCCAGAGAACACAAGGCAGCGTGTGAAGGAGATTATAAATGTTCCCAATGAAACGCTGAACGAAAAAAATCTCGGCATGCCTTCGGATATAGGCAGGTCAAAGAGTGGAGCTTTCAAATATCTCAAGGAGAGGATGTGGAAGAAGGTACAGGGCTGGTAGGAACAGATTCTTGCATCTGCTGGCAAGGGAGTTCTAATCAAATCTGTTGCACAATCCATTCATACTTTCTCAATGTCTTGCTTCAAGTTGCCCATAGGTTTGTGCAAATCCATAAATTCCATGCTTGGAGGCTTTTGGTGGGGCAACAAGAATGGCAAGAGGAAGAAAGCATGGGTATCATGGGAAGTTATGTGCTCTCCCAAGTATGCTGGCGGTATGCGCTTCCGTGACATCGAATTATTCAACCTGGCGATGCTCGCACGTCGAGCCTGGCGCATCCTAACAAGCCCGGAGACGTTGAGCGCGAGAATTCTTAAGGCAGTCTATTATACAACTGCAGACTTCCTCGATGCTACACTTGGATCGTCCCCATCCCGGGTATGGCGAGCCCTTGTGGACGGCCGTGACGTGATGAAACAGGGCCTGATCCGGCGAATTTGAATCGGAGAAGCAACTCACTCGTGGAATCAGAATTGGCTGCCCCGAGACTTCATGCTTCGGCCGCTTGCTTGCTGCAAAGCAGACCCACCGGAACGTGTCTCATCATTCATCGACAGCAGTTCATGTACCTGGAGGGTTGACAAGCTTCAGGAATATTTCTTGCCAATGGACAGGGAGATTATCAGGTCCATTCCCCTTAGCACTTGGCGTATGGAGGATTCATGGGCATGGCACTATAAACGGAATGGGATCCTTACTGTCTGATCAGTTTACCGCCTTTTGGTTCAGACGAAAAAGAGGAGGGAAGATTGGTTATATGAGCGGCCGACTGGCTCTAATGAAGAAGGCGAAGGCAAGTTGTGGAAGAAGCTGTGGAAGGCGCAGGTCACACCCAAGATTCGGGTGTTCCTGTGGCGTCTTTCCCATCAGTCTTTGCCCACAGGTGATATCCACCATCATCGCAACATGGTTGACTCAAACACTTGCTCGGTATGTGGTGAAGCAGATAACTGGAGGCACTCTCTAATTAACTGCACAGTGGCGCGCTGCGTGTGGGCGCTGACAGACGAACTTGTTCTGGAACACATGTGCCGATCGGAGGAACCCTCAGCCAAGAACTGATTGTTCTTGATGCTGGAGACCTTGTCTACTGCGGAATTTGCGACGATGGCGGTGACTCTTTGGGCCATCTGGTACGCCCGCAGCAAAATCATACATGAAGACGAGTATCAAAGTCCGCTCTCTACACATCTGTTCATCGAGCGGCTTTTACAAGAAATATCCGTCTCCAGTGATAGGAAGGGGTCGGAAATTAAGGGTGCTCAACAGCCCCATCCGAGGTGGATCCCTCCACCGACGGGGTGCGTGAAGATAAACGTCGACGCAGCAGTTTCTCCGACTGGCAACAGAGGTGCCCTTGGGGCAGTGTGTCGCTCTGAGGATGGCTCCTTCATGGGAGCATCATCACTTGTTGTGGAGGGTGTCTCTGATCCGGCTACGCTGGAAGCACTTGCGTGCAGGGAGGCATTGGCTTTGGCGGAAGATCTTAATCTCCACCGTATCGCCGTAGCAACCGACTGCCTCTCCGTGATCAACAACTTGAGGCAGGACTATGAAGGAAGCTATAGCATGGTTATCCAGGAAATCAAAGCAAGAGCAGCCAGGTTCCTGGAGGTCTCTTTCAAGCATGAAACAGGCGATCCAACTCTGAACCTCATTCAGTAGCTCGCAGTATCATTTCATGTGGTGTTGGCCGTCAGGTGTGGCTTATCCAGCCTCCGGATGGTCTTTGTATCCCCTTTAATATTCTAGACTAATAAAGTAGCTAGAATCTAAAAAAAAAGTTCTAAGTTTTTAGAAGAGCGAATATAGTGAACTATTTGAAATGACAGAAAAATGTTTAAAACATGTCACAAATAATGGAAACGAACTTCCATACATAGGTCTCGCAAAACATGTGCATTGCACATGAGTTTTGCACCCGTAATAAATATAAAGTTTCAATGCTATGTAGCAGCAATGACATATCTTTATTCCTCTTATATAGGCTAACTAAAAGTCATTTCTGAACCAGGAGCATATGCACTCGTGTTCACGTACTACTTTCCAAGTTTTAGTCTCTTTTGTTTGTTTGAATTAGAAAAGGACTTTTGTTAAGCTGGAGGATTCCATGCTCCGCGTCCTCCTTCTTGAGAGGGCGTCACGCTTCCTTCCTGGCAGGGCAACGCTTGTGCCCCCACCCCCTCTCCTCCGAGTCTTTTCAATTCAAGAATCCTTATCCTCCACCCAGTCTCTCTCACAAGTTCCTCTTTTCTATCCTAACTTCTCATGGCCGCTGACGAGGGATGTCCCCATCAATACCCATGGTTATTAGCCTAGGGTAAGAGTTTATGAGGAAGAGAACGTGTGGTATTGGTAGATTCGTCGGCTGACAAGCGGGAATTACCCAGGTTCGGGGCCCTCGAGTGAGGTAAAACCCTTACTCCTGCTTATTTGTTATTGATTGTGTATATGCTGTCAGTACAGGGCTCTAGCAAGATGTCGATCTTGCTAGGGTTTTGTGATTCTGGTTGGGCGTGTCCCTGGTCGGTCTCCCTCATGTCCTTTATATAGGGGTACAGGTCTTGGGTCTAACCGACTAGGATGACATATATGGAAAGTATTACCGACTATGCTATCTATAGTAAGAGATATTCGACTTGGGTTTCGCTTGATGGGCTTCCTCAGTAGATTGTCAATTGGGCTTTAGTCAATACGTGCACCAGGTACCCATACGAAGGGGTACCCGTTTGCTATAACCTTGTCATTAGCCCCCGAATGCTTGGCTAATTCAGAGAATAAGTCATGGACTCACTACATAGTGCACGTCTCATGTTTTATGCTTTTGATATGATAATTTTTGATTTTATGAGTTTTGGCAAAGGATTTTGACTAAGTAGGCCTGAATTATTCGACGTAGTCGAAACCAGTTAACTGCACTTGGGCAAAACCTTACTAGCCTTCAGTCGGATTTCGAGTCCTTGGCTCGAACCCGGAACATACTGGACAGACATTCCTCAGGCCAGTCGATGGTCTTACTGATATTGTTCTGCAGTTTTCATTTGCTACCCAGCGCGTCCGCCAGGATTTTCATCGTATCAGTTGACACGTAAACATCCAGGATTTTAACACTGCTGGAGTGATCCTCGGCCCTTTCGACTGATCGATGGGTCTTACCTTTGTATTAATCGTATACAGCATCCGAGGTACTCTATCGACTGATTTTCGCTCGGGAATTTTTATGTTTTGAATGTCTTTTGATTCTATCAGGTGCACGACAGTGCTCCCGATGGGAGTAGCCCCCGAGATTGTGCTTTATTGCTTGCAATAGAGGATAATCTCAATTTTATGCTTTTACCAGTCGAATTATTATTTTTTACCTTCTCCCGATGGGAGTTTCCCACTCGACTCTTTTTTCATTCTTGCCCTTTTGCTTTTGAGTTTGTAAAGAGCTTTTCCTTTTTGTCAGTCGCGGTACAACACCCGTTTTCTATTCGTCTAAAATGATGTCATGCGTGACATCCTTGGCGTGCGAATAGCACTCTGATGGGACGTCGCACAGTGGGCCCCTCTCTTTGACTGTTGTGGACGCCGGTTCAGTTCTGATTTGACTTGATGTGGCGAGCCTTCCGCAAACATGATGATGGTCTCCTCGTTTTGCGCGCGTAGTGGGCCGCGTAGTCTGTGACGGTTCCCCTCCGATTATGCCACGTGTCGTCGTGTTTTTGTTTGGACGGCCGTGATGAGCCTCTGATTTTTATCATAAGTACGGGTTTCTCCGTTATTAATTTTTATCCTACCATTTGCCTCTTGCCTTCCTCTGTTTCATCTTCTTCCTTGCGCCCGCTGTCGCTCTGCTTTTGCGATTTCCTCCGTTTTTGCGCCCTCCTCGCTCTTGCATTCCCATAGCCTACCATGGCTCCAAAGAAGAGCTCAGCGTCCTCTACTGCCGCCAGCAAGAAGAGGAAGGAAGCGACTACCACCACTGTCCCTGCCGCTCTGAAGAAGGAGTCGGGCGGTTGGACTTCGTCCGTCGTAACGAAGAAACGGCTAGCGGTTCTCCGCAAGGAGGGTCTTCTGCCTCCGCCATCGGAGCTCACCGTGCGGGCTCCTGGCAAGGACAACTTCCCCGCGCCTCTTCTCGGAGAACGGGTATGTTTTGCCGAGTTCCTCCCTAGCGGTTTTGGATTTCCGTTGCACGACTTCATGCGTGGCCTCCTTTTTGCTTACGGGATACAGATCCTTGATCTGGTCCCGAATGGAGTTTTGCACATTGCCTGTTTTATGGTAAAGTGTGAATGCTTCTTGGGAATATCCCCTAGCTGGGCATTATGGAAGTCGATCTTCCTAGTGCGCCCCATGGCTCGCCACGGCCGTGTCAACCCAGTCGGAGGCGTCGGGTTCCAAGTCAAGGTCGGCTGCAAGTAATTCACCTTGAAGGCAGTTGAGTCCGCTCAGGGATGGAGGACCAAATGGTTCTACGTCCAACTGGGCCAAGACGTCCGCCCCGCCTTCTCGACCAACGTTGCTGAGAAGACGAAGGCCTGGGAGCATTCCCTCTCTCCAGCCGAAGAGCTCGAGGCTGCCCCGCTGCTGGAGAGAGTCGCTGGATTACTGAACACCGGCGTTTCCGGTGTTCAGTTGATCCATACATTTCTAAAGGCTCGGGTGTGTACTCTTCAGCAGCGCGCGCACCCGATGTGGGCATATGCGCGCGCACCCCACCAGGATCAGTGCAGTGGAGCTGTCGGCGAATGAGCTTGGCACACTCGTGAAGTCGGTGACTAGCTACAAAGCTGAGGACACCATTAACTATGACTTCAAGATAGCTCCTTTCAGCTCGGAAAATCCCCTTCCCGAAGTAAGTTACTTGCTCCATTGCTGTCGACTGGACTTTTGCCATCGTCTTCTCCCTTCATCTTGATTGTGCTTTTTGCTTTGCTCTGTGTAGGGGCATTCGACAAAGTCTTCGCTCCCTCCCCTTCCCGAAGCTGGTCCTGTTGAGGAGACAGATGTGCTGAAGGAGCGAGAGAAATCGACAGACTCTCTGCATGGTGCCGAATCCTCTTCTTCGGAGAAGTTTGAAGTTGATGAAAAAGGTGCAGAGCTACCCGACACCGAGGCGAGTGACAAGCCCGCTCCTAAGCATCTCCGCCAAGTGCGCTCAGGTGAAGACGAGGAGGCCGCAGACTCTAGTGCTTCTTCAGCTGTGCGGGACGTGTCACCCTTGGCTCAGCGCTCGCTTCGCCTTCTTTCGGCCACTCTGGCTTTGGTGGGCCTCGCTTCGACCTCGATCTCACTTCCGAAGAAGATGAGCGAAGGTAACTCTTTTGTTGTGTGAATATGTTCACCCTCTTTTGGTTTTTCGCTATGCTTTTAATTTTCGACTTCCTTTTCTTTGCCTTTTTAGTGATGATCAGGGCACTAGTCCTTTAGCTGCCCACGCCACGACTGCCACCTCCTCTCCAGCCGCGGAGGCGGTAGTTGCTCCTTCGCCGCCTGCTGCTCTTACGTCGACGGTCGCAGCGCCTATCATGGCTGCTCCAACTGCTACACCTTCGACTTCTTTGCTGCCTTCCTGGCTAAACCATGTAAACCTTCTTTCCTCTGTCAGCACGGTGTCTTTTTCTTTGGCATGTGTCTATTTGATGCATGCATTATGATTGTAGCCGGCCGCAAGTGGCCTTGTTTCTTTCGGCGAGGCTCTTGCGCACTTGGAAGATGAGCGAGTTGCTCTTCGCTCCCAGCTGGATCAGCTGAGCCGTAAGCTTTTTTCTTTGCTCTGCATACGCTGCATTTCTTTCATTATGTGACTGGACTGCTTTCTCTCTTTTATTTCAGAGGAGAAAGAAATTTTGAACTCCCGACTGGCTGATATGGAGAAGACCCTCTCCCAGCAGTCGGCCGCCTAGGAAGAGTTGGATGCTCTTCGTGCTTTTGAGGGGACGCGGGTCAAGCGACTGCTTGGCTATGCACACTCTCTTGCATGTGAGTATAATATGTGTTCCGTTCAAGGATTTGTTTTTGCTACTCAGGTCCTTTTTCGATCTTCTTGATGTGAACATCCTTCTTTTGCTGTTCAGGTCCTTCATCCAGTTCCGGCGACGCGGCGAGTGATGACTTATCACTCGATCAAGCCATTGACCAGGTTGGGGTGACGATGAAGCACGCCAAGAAGTCTCTGGAGACATCCGTCCAGACTCTTGGTGCTGCCTTCAAGGAGGTGCTGCCTAAAGATGAGGTCCCGTCGACCATCGCGAGGTTTGCTGCGCGTCTGGCCCCTAAGTCCAAGACTTTAAAGTCGTGCGCGCAGGAGCTGATGGTACGCGGCTCAGACTCCACCTCAAGATTCTTCATAGTCGTGGCGCGGATGCTGATTATGAGTCCTTCGTGTCTGACTTCCCTAAGAAGTCAGATGGGAGGCCTTCCAACTTGGGGAAATATAGCGCCCGTGCCTCCAGCCTTGCTAAATCTAGCATGACGACTATGGAGCGTCGCTCGGCAGCCATTGCTGCTGCCCGTAATCCTGATTCTGAGTCTGCTGTCTCGTCGTAGGCCACTTTTTAGTTTTTTAGCCCTTTTGCATTGTGTTGTAATGTGTGATGTACATTATGCCACCTAATGCTGATATTTTGGAATGCATATCTTTTGCTGACCCTTGTATGCTTGTCTTGTGTCTCCTTTTGCTTCGACTTGTTTCTTGTCTGAAGTGTTTATGATTATGTCTCAGTGGAACTGCTCGACTACTCCGGGGGATGCTCGAGTGGAAGGGCATCGACGCTCGGCTGCGCAACTTGCGAATGATGCTCGCGTACTTGAGTACGTGAAGAAGAAGGTTGTTCAGCACGAGCAGCAACTCAAGTCCGCCTTAACTGACCTTGAAATTCTTCGCGGGAAACCTTCTCTTTCCACTAAGAGAGAGAGAGGTTTGTTCTTTCTGAAGTGGAGGACTCGAATAGGCAACTCGAAGGTATCTGTTATGTACAGATCTTGCTTCTTGCGTGTGTGCTTTGCGCCTAAAATCTTGTCTTTTTGCTTTTGTCTGTAGTTTTTGTCGACAATTCCCAGCTGAAGTTGCTCGATTGGCAGAACGTCTAGCAGAGGCTACTCAGAATCCTGTCACCGGTCCTCAACATTTTTGGCTTGACGCATATCATGCCAACATTCTTGCCACTTTGAAGGATCGCGTCTGGCTTGACGCCATTCTGTTGGAGCGTTGTGGGGTTGCTCTTATGCGGGTAAACCACTACTTGTTTCCTGAGGGTCCCCAACCGCGAAGGATTCATACCTTAGTGAAGATATTTCGCGCTCATGAGCCCATTCGCGAGGCTGTCACTCGCCGGGTTGTGCTTGGAGCCAACGCTGCATTCGCCTTCATCAAGCGTCAAGATTCTTCACATCCGTCGTCATCTTCCTCCCGGTCAAAGATTCAACTGTCTAATGAAGAAATCGAAAAAAACTCTTGCTCTTGCTGAGAGGCTGGTAAGCCGAGCGTGGGAGCAGTTGATTGATTCCAATCTGCCGCTGAAGGATGAAGATGCTTAGTTTTTGCACTAACAGATTTTTCCACTTGTAAATGTAACCCATAGATCTAGCCCCCGAGTATAGCAAGTGGGGTTTTATTGTTTATGCCAAGGGAATCCCTTTTGTCTGCTCTCAAGTGTTTTTTTGTTGAGTTTGTCTGTGTTTTCGTTTTTTGACACAGATTTAACCCACCAGCTCGTTTGGTGGCTACTTTATGCGCAGCCCCCTAGCACGTCGAGTAGCTGTGTTATGCAATACTTCGGGCCCATCGAGTGTTTGCTTTATGCGTAGCCTCCGAGTTCATCGAGTGGCTACCTTATGCGCAGCCCCCGAGCACGTTGAGTGGCTGTTTTATGCGTAGCCCTCGAGCTCGTCGAGTGGTTACTTTATGCGCAGCCCCCGAGCACGCTGAGTGGCTGTTTTATGCGTAGCACCTGAGTTCGTCGAGTGGCTACTTTATGCGCAGCCTCCGAGCACGCCGGGTTGTTGTTTTATGCGTAGCCCCCGAGTTCGTCAAGTGGCTACTTTATGCGCAGCCCCCGAGCCCATCGAGTGGTTGCTTTATACGCGTCCTTTGGGGGTCTTTGAGAGGGCGATCCTGGGCCCAGTTTCTCGAAGATGTCTTTAGGGTTGATTCCGAAGACATCTTCAAGAAACTCGTTCGCAGGAGAACTCTCTGTACTTGCTTTTGTTTCTCCTGAGAATCCGATGTGTTTTTAGAGAGTCGCCCTAGGCCCAGCCGCTCGAAGATGTCTTAGCCTATGCCGCCGAAGACATCTTCGAGAAGCTGGTGGTTAGGGGAATTCCCTTATTGTGCTTGAGTGAGAGCGAAGGGCTGGGGGTCTTTTTATAGCACTTACCCCTGCCCCTTGCTTTCTTCAAAGGGTAGTTCCAATCAGTATTCCAAAGGCCGCCTTTTGTTCTGCCCCAAAGGACAATTTGCAGTCTCCTGAAGGGTTAGGTGGCTCTTGACGCTAGTCAAAAGGGGTCAATCTGACAGCCATGAGGGCCCACCTGTCCAGGCTTTTATTCTATCTGGCGTTAGTTCGCCGATTTATGTGCAGCCCCCGAGCCTGTCGAGTGGCTGTTTTTTTTATTTCTGTTGTACGTGCAGCCCCCGAGCATATCGAGCGACTGTTCTTTATAATGAAAAATTATGCCGGGAAGATATGGATAATATCTTTTCTTTATAAATGTTGACCAGCAAGCCGCCTCATTAAAAACCTTCAGTTCCTTTAGGTACCCTGGTAAGGAAAAGAGCGTATGAAACCTGCTGGCCTTTTGATACATGATTCTTTTGCTACATCGACTGGGTGTTTTTGCTATGTGATGACGACCCTAAATGGCCGTACATTCCGAGTTGTGTGCATCCTCTTGGTGTTGTACCATCTGGAGCTTGTATCTCCTTTCGTATGACCTTCCTGGCCCGTGCAGTCGCACTATTAGGGGTTCTCCCTTGACTGCGTCTTCCTCTGGCAATGTGATGTGCACAGACTGAAAAGCTTCGAGTAGCGTGCTCTTGATGCGCCTTGCTTTTTCATTTTGCGACTGTCACTTACGATGACACAGTTTGGCACTCCTTGACTGAAGATTGTGATGATGTGACTAGAGCTCGTCATTCTGTTTGTACCGGACTGTGACTGGTCAGTAATGACCTGCCTTTTTACTGCTTGGGATGTCCTCTTGATCTGGCTTTTGCCTATAGACTTGTATTTCACGAGCGGCCTGTGGATGCCACCTTCTGTTTGATCTGTGGTTTATGTGCTTGAAGAGGACACCTGGTGGTACCTGCGTCTTTGCTGCTCCAATCTTTGCTAGCATGTTGGCTTGTTTGTTGCGTGTGCGCGATATGTGCTGTAGTTCGCAGCTGCGAAATCTTCTTTGCCACATATCGAAGTAGTCTTGATATCTGGCCAGCTTGTCCCTATTCATTCTGCTTGCGCCTGCCACGTTTTACGTGATTGTACACGAGTTCCCTTGGATGATTATGTCTTGTGCCCCTGAGGCTTTGGCTAGTCGCATGCCTTGGAACAGACCTTCGTAGTCGATTTCGACTTTTCATGGTACCGGGAAGTTTATTTGCAGTATATACTGCACTCGCTCTTTTTTGGGGTTTATGAGTATCATACCTGCGCCTGTGCCTCTGCCGTTTTTGGTCCATTCGAAGTGTATTGTCCACCGTGCGGCTGAATGCGTTCTTCTTCTTCCTCGGGCTCGACTGTCCATATGGCATTTACTTCATGTACCGCGACTACGGCTGCTCTCCTCTTGCGTTCTGGTTCTACCGTTTCCTCCTTTGTGCCTTGCGCCTCGTCTGGGGTTTTTTCAATTCCGTATTGCTCTGAGATCCTGCAAAAGTCTTTGTCACAGTCGTCTGACTTTTGGAAGTTTCCGTTGACTGTGATGACTCCTTTTGGACTTGGCATTTTGAGTTTAAGGTATGTGTAGTGGGGTACTGCCATAAACCTTGCGAATGCTGGTCGTCCCAATGTGGCATGGTATTGTGATTTCCAGTCGACGACGTCGAAGTCGATGAGCTCGCTTTTGAAGTGGATTGCATCTCCGAATGTGACGTCGAGTTGGATTTTCCTTCTGGCCACACAGCTTTGCCCGGCACAATCCCGTGGAAAGTGTTTGTGGATTTTGGGAGGTTCTCGACTGACTTGTTCATCCTCCGAAGTGTGTATGTGAATATTATGTTGACGCCACTGCCTCCGTCCATGAATATTTTGGTCATAGTGTAGCCT
Organism: Poa annua; assembly: GCA_026929855.1. Lineage (NCBI taxonomy): Eukaryota > Viridiplantae > Streptophyta > Magnoliopsida > Poales > Poaceae > Poa > Poa annua. Next base: position 35,095,193 of record CM049431.1, read on the forward strand.
CCGATCTGCCCTTCGAGTACTAGGGTGGCGTGTCCTGGCCGATAGATGGCTGGCGGGTGATCCTCCTGATCGAAAGCGATTTTTACGTGTGATCCTTGCAAAAATTCTGTTACCGGGGGTGGAGCTAATACCGCCATATCGACGTTTCTGGAGTGGCGTTTTTGCCTTTTGTTGGAGGTGTATCCTTTCTTTATCATGTACATTTGTCCTTTTGGTTGCGGATATTGGACGTCCATGTTATGCGGTATGTGATGTATGGCGCCTGCCATCTGGCTTTCCGCATTGTGTTGTGGTGGGGGCGGTAGTGCTGCCACGATTTATAGGGGTGCTATGTATGTTGTTTGTACAGTTTGTGGTTGTTCTCTCTTCATCCGGTTTATGTAATCCATCGCCATTTGTCCGAATTCGCGACAGCTTCCCATTGTGTGATGCGATGTTAACCGTCCATTTTTTCCTGAAATGATTTCTCGACCCTTGGTTCCGAGCGTTTCTGCTAGTCCTGTCTTCTATAGCTTCCGCGCTGGTCTCGACCTCGGTCGTCGCGTCTGTCGACTGGCCTATCTCGTCTGTCGTTATCGCTTTGTGTTCCTCTGCGATCATCTTCCTGGCTACTTCGCCGGTCCTCTTGTTTTCTATCATCTTGGTTCCGGTCATCATTCGACAATCCGGCAGCGACAAATTTGACTTTATCTTTGCCGCGATGGTCGTAGTCGCGCATTCTTTGTTTGTCATCTCTGTCTTGTCGATCTCTACTATCATGGTAGTCGCGGCTCTCTCGTCTGTCACGATGTCGTTGCGGCGAGTGTGGGGTTTTTCTCTGGACTGCATCTTCGCCATCTACCCACTCGGTTGCTAGCTTCATAAGTTATGCCTTGCTTTTTGGCTTTTGTCGTCCAAGCGCTTCCCGGAAATCTTTCCTAAGGACTCTGTTTGTGAAGGAGTCCATGGCCATGTCCTCTGATATTGCGCCTACCGAGTTTCGAATGGAGGTCCACCTTCTGATGTAAAATCTGAGCGTCTCGTCTGACCTCTGTCGACATGCTCTCAGTTCTTCAAATATTTTCGACCTTTCGCAGAGGGGGTCAAAATATTTTATGAAGTCCACTTTGAAGTGATCCCAGGAGTCCTAGGCTCCTGCTGGTAATGATTTGAGCCAGTCGCGGGTTGTGCCTTCAAGCATTAGCTGTATGTATTGCAGTGATGTCGTCGTTGTTCCTCGTTGGCATATGACTGCCAATTTGTAATCTTCTAGCCATCCCGAAGGTTCTTGTTGAGTTGAATTTCGGCATGGTTGGTAGGCCGAACTTCTTTGGGAGTTTCGTTTCCTGAATCCGTCGAGTGAAGCATTGTGCTCCGCATGGTCCTGCACTGCGGTTGTTAGGTGATTCCCGACCGCCTGATCCTCTGGATCTGCTTCTTGATCTGCGGCGGCTTGAACATCTCCAGTCGCTGCTACGCTGAGGACTACGACTGGCGCGTTCCCTTGAGAGGCTTCTGCTACGCATTCTCCTTCCTCCATCGACTAGTTCTATTGCTGCGATCTCCAGGGTCTTTCATTTGTTTTAGGTATCTTGCCTCAGCTGGGTCGCTGACGAGGTGTTAACTCGACAAGTCCCAGGGTTGTGCACCCCGGGTTGATTGATGGGGAGAGAGATCAGTGCAGGTGGTCATGACGGCTGACAAGCAAGGATTTACGCAGGTTCGGGCTCCCGGAGGATAACACCCTACTCCTGCTTGTCTGGTTATTGATGCGAGTTGTGGTTACAATGGCGAGATTGCGATCTCGCTAGGGTTTGTGCCGTAGCTATGAGCGTGTCTTCTGGGACGAGCAACCCTCCTGGCCTTATAGGCAGCCAGGTCTCGGGTGGTTGGTGCCGATGGCAACTACAGATATGGCAGGTTATGCTTCCTAACCGACTTGGACTAGGTTACATGGTACCCCGCGTGGGCCTTCTGTGGGCCTTCCTGTCCTTGGCGCGGCCCAGGTAGCCTTATCGTGGGCTACCTGAAAGGCAGCCCCACGTCAGTAGCCCCCGAGTGCTTGGTCGAAGCGTAGAGTCGAGCAAAGGACTCCTTCCTCATGGACGCGCCATTGGATTGCTTGATCTTGAGCTTGAACTCGATTTCTTCAGTCGAACCGGCCACTCCCGATGGGAGTAACGTTTGCAGTCGAATTACTTTGCCTTCATCTTTTCGCGAAGCTTGCTTCTACTCAGCCTGTTTGGCTTACTTGTGGACGGGTTCGGCTGCTCGAGCTTACTCTGTTGCCACCCGAATGGTTTCTTCGGGTTCTCGGATCATCTGCCGATCCTACCTTGTTGATTTCGGCTTTGAAGCTTACTACTCGAATTACTCTGTCGAGTTGCTTCAATTGATTTTGGAGCCGTTGGCTTGATGACGTCACTGGTGACGATCTGCGGCACGCCTCTGCGCTCGATGGGACGTGACTTGGCGGGCCCCGCTGTCAGAGCTGACCGCGGTCAACAGTTGTCACGTCTCCGAAGTGGGCGCGAAATTTGCGCGGCATGATGACGACGCCTCGGTTTTCGTGCGTAGTGGACGAAGTGGGCGGTGACGGTTGGTTTTCTCGTGCGACACGTGGACGGCCGGATGTGTCTGCTCGGAGCCCTTGTTCTGTGGACGGTTGAGATGAGACTTTTCGAGGCATAAGTACTGTGTTTTGACGCTTGGGATTTCATCTTCTCCAATCGCTCTATGCTCCCTTTCCTCTACGCTCTACCATTTTCGCCGCCATCCAGAGCTCCGTGCAATCTGTCCGTACACCTTGCGCTGCCCCATGGGCAAGCCAAAGAGCGCCGCTGGCTCCTCCGCCGCCGCCGACGAAGCCGGGCTGATGAAGAAGCCCGACGACGACTGGCAGAGATCGTCGGTGAAGAAGGCCGAGGTGGAGCTCTTCCGCGCGCAGGTTCTGCTTCCACCTGCTGACCAAGTCCAGGTACGCGTTCCTGGCAAGGAAGTTTTCCCCACTCCCCGCGATGGGGAACGTGTTTGCTTCGCGGATTTCCTTCCGCGGGGCTTCGGGTTCACCATGCACGATTTCGTGCGCGGTCTCCTGTATGCTTATGGGGTTCAGATCCACGATCTGACCCCCAATGGCGTCTTGAGCATCGCGGGCTTCATCGTGCTCTGCGAGTGCTTCCTGGGTGTCGCGCCCCATTGGGCGTTGTGGAAGTCGCTCTTCCTCGTTCGCAAGAACGTTGGGAAGAGCGGGTTGACCTTCCCCGTGGGCGGCTTCGGAATCCAAGTGCGCGGTGACACCGCGTACTTCCAGATGAAGAAGTGCGACTCTGTCCAGGGATGGCGCAGGAGATGGTTCTACGTCCAGTCGAACCAGGACGGCCTGGATGCATTCGACAGCGGACGTGGACTGCGGAAGACGCACCCGCTGACTGCCGTGGAGAAGGAAGCCGTGCGGCCCTTGCTGAGCCTGTTGCGCAATCTGACCAAGACCCTTGATCGCGAGGCGGGTGGCGTCTTCCTGATGGCCACCTTCTTCCGTGTTCGGGTGCAGCCGCTCAGCGCTCGGCCTCACCCGATGTGTGCCGCCGAGGGCGTCGACACCGAGCCGCTTGACGATGAGGAGGTGGAAACCAAAGTAAGATCCATCACCAACCTCCATGTCACGGACACGTGCAACGTCAAGTGCCCGATTGCTGCTTACGGGGCCTCGAACCCCGTTCCTGAGGTAAGTCTTGGCTTGTTTTCCTTTTGTCTTTGCTCGACTTGCGTCTACTTTCTTTTTGATTCGACTTGTGTCTACTTGCTTTCAGGGTCGGTCTCTGTTGATCAGCCTTCCTCCTCTTCCCGAGAACGGACCCGACGACGAGTCGAAGTTTGTCGAGGAGGAAGACGACGACGAAGAGATTCCCTCCGCACACTCTCCCCACGAAGAGGTGGAGGAAGAGGATGAAGTGGAGGAACCCGTGCGGAAGAAGCGGAAGCTCCCGAGTCGTGGCGACTCTGCCACTGCGTCGTCACCTGCTAAGGATGACGACGTTACCCTGGAGGAGGTCGTTGCGACGTCGTCGGGTGCGTGGTCCTCGGGTGGCTGGGATGAACCCCTGAATGTTCCTCCAGTCAGCTCCGCAGCTCGTCGTTCTTTTGCGCGGATGCCTTCGCCCTCCCTGGAGAGTTACGATGACCTTGGTACCCCCAGGTGAGCTTCTTTATGATGTATGTCCTTCGAGTTGTGTTTTGTAGTTGCAACGTTTAAGTTGACAGGTGTGCTCGTTTTCGCTGCAGCCACCGTTCTGGCGATGTTAGCTCCCCCCTTCGGGACGTGGAGCATACATCCGCCCCTTCGACTGGACTGGGGACTCAGGCGGTAGTGGAGAAGGTGCTTGTTGAGCCTGCTGGCGTTGCTTCGTCTAGCCGCGTTCCTCCTTCGGCTTCAGAGGACCTTGACCTCCTGGACCACGTAAGTCCTTTATGCTTGTGCTTGCATTCTTGATTTTTCATCTGGTGCGCGATCAACGCTCCCGATGGGAGTAGCCCTCGAAGGTGTGGGTGACTAGTATAGTCGCCCGCAACTTTATTAACATCTTGCTTTTGTTTCAGCCGTACTACCGTCAGCAGCTTGACGCAGCCGCGGCTTACGTTCGCCTGGAGAAGGAGAGGGACCAGCTGCGTGCTTCTCTGGACCAGGTTACTGGGCAGGTTAATGAGCTTGAGAAGGCTCTACATGAGTCTCGAGAGCGGGAGCTGGCGCGGGTTGCCCAGGAAAAGACTCAAGTCGGTCGTCTCCTTTCACTCGCCGGTGTTCTTGGGCGTAAGTTTCGGCTTGATGCCTACTGCGTCTTGATCTTTTTATTTGCCTGACATTGAATCTTTTGCGCAGAGACTTGCGACGGAGCTCCTCCGGAAGACGCGTCGAGTGACACGGTTGATTTGGCGACTGCTGTCGGCTTCCTCGATCGGGTCTGCGCCTATGCATCCGATGCGCTGAAGAAGTCTGCAACCTCGTTGAAGAAATCGACTGGAGCCCTCGCTGTGGCACCAGAGTATCTTACCGGGCGACCAGCCGCCGGCGGCCGTGGACGCCCTTGCTGCGCCGTTTGAGGACGCGACCACCATCGCCGATTTTACGCGGTCGCAGACGGTACGCGGCTCCGAGCTCACCTTCCAGCTCCTCTTAGGGCATCAGGTTCCAGGTGATTTTGAGAAGGTCGTCAGCGGCTTTTCCCGGAAACCTGATGGCCGAACCGCGTCGCTGAGTGGCGTGAAGGAGCGTGCTTCGCAGCTGGCCGTGCAGCTTGTGGCACTCTTCGAGAGGGCCCTTGCTAAGGCGACTGAGGCGGCTGCCGCTCGGAAGGGTCGTTCCCGGTCGCAGTCCACAGCCTTAGAGTAGGCGTAGCTTTAGGAATTCGGCAGTCGCCGTGGTCTGTATTTTTAACTTCTTGCTCTGTAATGAATATTGTCCTTCCAAGTCTTTTTGCCTTCAATATTTCTTTTGCTCACTTTCTTTCTGCCGAGTTTAACTGTGCTTCGCAGTCGTATGATTGTATTGACTCTGCGTATTCATGGCAGAATGTTGTGCGTGGTGATGCTTCGCCTTCTCCTGTGGCCGAGCCGAGTGGCGCGGCTTCTTCTTCGGGTGCTCGCCGTCGTCGGGCGGCGCCGGCTCCTCCACGTAGTGTAAATGATCAGCGGATAATCACATACCTGAAGAACAAGGTGGTTGAGCTTGAGGCGACCCTGAAGAATACTGAGCGGCTGCTGCACCGCTCCCAGTCGCATCCTACGGCGGAGTTCTCGCGACGTGAGGATTTTTTGCTTGGGGAGATCGATCTGATCAGTCGACAGTTGCAAGGTTTGTATCCTTTTGGCGGCTGCTGTCTTTGCTGGCTTTCTTTCTTGTTCTGACTTGCATTTTATGCGTGCAGATGTTAATCCTGATTGGGAGGCCGAGCGGGCTCGCGTTGAGGAGCGAGTTACCCGAGAGGCGTCCGGCGACTCCTACGAAGCTCGGCAGTTCTGGGTGAACAAGTCGAGAGGGCGCGTCCTTGCCACCATGCTTGATCGTACGTGGCGCGCTGCTTTTCTTCTGGAGAACTGCCGGAAGACACTCTGGCACATCAATCGTGTGTACTTCCCGCATAACGCGCAGCCGAACGGGCTGTCCGCCTTGTTGGAGAGGTTTCGCGATGGTGAAGGGCTGAAGGAGGTTGTCGACGCCCAACTTGTGGCTGGGGCGAACGCGGCGTTGGCATACCTCTTGATGCACCGGCCGCATCTTCCGCTCGATAGGGTGCTTACGGGCCTGCCTGGTGATGACGACTTCGATGAGACCTTAGCGGCTGCGCGCCGAATTATCAGGCAGGTTCAGGACCTGAGTGAGCGCCTTGTAGGTCCCCTCGATGCGCCGAAGGCCGAGCCTGCAGTTTAGAGTAGCTGTCGTCTGATGTACAGGGTTAGCTATAGAGGGCAAATGTGCCTGTGCAAGTCGTAATGTAATAGATTAAGATACTTGCGAGTCATGAGAATTGATCTGCTTGCTCAAAAGTGAAAATGCATGTTTTGATTTGCGACCTGTTTGGCGCAGTCGCCTAGTATGTTAGGCAGCGGCCTAGGTTTTTTCAAGTGTGACCTGTATGTCGCAGTCTCTGCCTTTAACAGGTGGCGACTTAGGATTTTTGTAACTTGACCTGTATGGCGCAACCCCCGAGTTGTTCGAGTGGTGGCCTAGGATTTTGGCTAAGACCTGTGTGGCGCAGCCCCCGAGTAGGTCGAGTGGCGGCCTAGGATTACAAGTGTTACCTGTTTGGCGCAGCCCCCGAGTATGTCGGGTGGCGACCTAGGATTTTGAACTTGACCTGTACAGCGCAGCCCCCGAGTGAGTTCGAGTGGCGGTTGAGGATTTTTCTGAGAAGGCCTGTTTGGCGTAGCCCCCGAGTAGGTCGAGTGGTAGCCTAGGATTACAAGTGTTACCTGTGTGGCGCAGCCCCCGAGTGTGTCGGGTGGCGACCTAGGATTTTGAACTTGACCTGTATGGCGCAGCCCCCGAGTCGGTCGGGTGACGGCCTAGGATTTTTTGACTTATGCTTGTATGGCGCAGCCCCCGAGTAGTTCGGGTAGCGGCCTAAGCTTTTCTTTCAACCTGTGTGGCGCAGCCTCCGAGTAGTTCGAGTGGCGGCCTAGGATTTTAGCTTCCTCTGTGTGACAGGTAAAGGAGACCGATTTTCATCAAATCACTTTATTGATTCTTGCGAACAGGCCGCCTCGTTAAAACCCTTCCAGTCCCCTCAGGTACCCTGGTAAGGGAAAGAGTGCGTCTGAAACCTGCCACGCTGATTTTCTTGTACAATGATTGGGTTGAACTAGGCGTAGAACCGGCGGAGTTGTGCCACGTTCCACGGGTTGCTGCAGTCTGCTCCCGTCTTCGAGTCTTTCAGGCGGTAAGCTCCGTTGCCGATTGCTTCTGTCACGATGTACGGGCCCTCCCATGGGGAAGCGAGCTTGTGCACCTTCTTTTGCTTGAGTCGAAGAACCAGGTCGCCTGCAACGAACGCTCTTGGTCGTAGCCTCCGAGTGTGATAGTTGCGCAGGTCCTGTTGATACACGGCTGATCGTGCCAGGGCGATGTCGCGTGCTTCATCCAGTGTGTCCCTGCTGTCTTCGAGTGCCTCCTCTGCATCCGACTCGTCGTAGGCGACTACTCTCGGTGCGTCGAACTTGATGTCGCAGGGGAGGACCGCTTCTGCACCATACACCATAAAGAATGGAGTGTACTGGGTGGATCTGTTTGGAGTTGTTCGCAGACTCCAAAGGACCGACGGTAGTTCCTCCACCCATGCGCCCGCTGCGCGTTTTAGGGGCACGCGCAATCGCTTCTTGATGCCGTTGCAGACGAGGCCATTGGCTTTCTCCACTTGCCCATTGGATTGCGGGTGCGAGACAGACGCATAGCTGAGCTTGATCCCCTGCTCTGAGCAGAAGTCCTTGAATTCTTCGGCTGTGAAGTTCGAGCCGTTGTCGGTGATGATCCCATTCGGTACTCCAAATCTGAAGATGATTGACCTGATGAAGTTAACTGCTGTGGATGCAGTCGAACTTGTGATGGGCACGGCTTCGATCCACTTTGTGAACTTATCGACTGCAACCAGGAGGTGAGTGTGACCTCCGGGTGAGGATTTCTTCAGCGGGCCCACCATGTCCAGACCCCATTGGGCGAAGGGCCAGGCTAATGGTATTGTCTTGAGTTCCGATGCGGGCGCGTGTGGCTTGTTGGCAAATTCCTGGCACCCTGTGCATTTCTTTACTAGTTCCTCGGCGTCCTGCATGGCTGTCAGCCAGTAGAACCCGGCTCGTAGTGCTTTGGCCACCAGTGCCCGACTGCTGGCGTGATGCCCGCAGACACCCGCGTGGATGTCGAGTAAGATGGCTTGGCCGTCGACTGGATCTATGCACCTTTGCAGGATTCCTGAGATGCTTCTTTTATATAGTTCTCCGTTAATGACGGTGAAACTTTTGGAGCGCCTGATGATGCGCTTCGCTTCGACTGGATCAGCTGGCAGCTTCTGATGTAGTATGTACGCCAGGTACGGTCCTGTCCATGTGGCTTCGACTAGCATGACCTCCATGGGGACCTTGTCTTGGCTTGGCGGGTTAGCATCGCCTTTTGTTGTTGCAGTGCTTGTTGTATTCTGAGTCTTGATGGATCTCTGCGTGATGCACTCGAGGAAGACGCCGGGTGGGACTAGCACCCTGTCTGAGCCCATGTTAGCAAGGACGTCGGCTTCCTCGTTGCTTTCACGGCCAATGTGGCGCAGCTCGCAGCCGTCGAAGTTGCCTTCCAATTGATTGTAGAGGTCTCTGTAGGCGATCATGTTGTCGACGACGGCGTTGCAGGACTTCATGGTTTGCTGTACCACCAGGTAGGAGTCGCCGTATATCATGAGGTGCGTGGCGCCGCAGTTCTTGGCCATCCGCATGCCGTGGATCAGGGCCTCGTACTCGGCTTCGTTGTTTGACGGCGTCGAAAAGTCCATCTGCAGGACATACTTGAGCTTGTCGCCTTTGGGGGAGATGAGCACGACTCCTGCCCCGGCTGACTTGAATTTCTTGGAGCCATCAAAGTACATTGTCCATGCGTTGGACAAGTCGGGGATATTTGGTAGCTGGGCTTCTATCCACTCGGTAGTGAATTCCGGGAGGACTTGGGCCTTGATGGACTTCGGGTGAGCATACTTCAGCCCCCATGGTCCTAGCTCGACAACCCACTTGGCGACTCATCCTGTCGCGCGTTGGTTTGTGAGAATGTCTGCTAGTCCAGAGGAGCTTACCACCGTGATCGGGTGCTCGGAGAAGTAGTGGAAGACCTTTCTGGAGGTCATGAAGACTCCGTATGCCCGCTTCTGGTAATGAGGGTAGTTCTGCTTGGACAAGGTGAGTACTTCGCTAAGGTAGTAGACGGGCCTCTGCACCGGGTGACTGTGCCCTTCTTCTTCGCGTTCGACTACGAGCACCGTGCTCACCACCCTGTTTGTTGCTGAGACGTATAAGTACAGCGGCTCGTTTTCCAGTGGTGCCACGAGGACTGGAGAGGTTGTCAGGGTTTTCTTGAGATGGTCGAATGCGTCCTGCGCCTCTTGTGTCCACTCGAACTTGTCCGTCTTCTTCATCAGTTGGTAGAAAGGTAAGGCTTTCTCTCCCAACTTACTAATGAACCGGCTGAGAGCTGCGACTCGGCCGGCTAATCATTGCACCTCCCGGAGCTTGGTTGGTGCTGGCATTGTGAGTATGTTCTGCACCTTCTCGGGGTTTGCTTCGATTCCTCTTGCGGATACGAGGTATCCTAGTAACTCGCCGGCTAGCACGCCGAACACGCACTTCTCTGGGTTGAGCTTGATCTGGTACACATCGAGTGCGGCGAAGACCTTGCGGAGGTCGTCGACTAGGGTATCCTCCTTTCGGGTCGTGACAACGATGTCATCGACGTAGACTTGGACGATCTGCCCGATTAGCCCCTTGAGACATGCTTGCATTGTCCGCTGGTACGTGGCACCTACGTTTTTTAACCCGAACGGCATCGTCTGGTAGCAAAAGACGCCGTCGGGTGTGATGAGGCCGTTTTTTCTTCGTCCTCGACTTTCAGCCTGATCTGCTGGTAACCTGAGTAGGCGTCCAGGAAGGACAGGCGCTCGCAACCTGCTGTCGAGTCGATGATCTGGTCTATCCGCGGGAGCGGGAAGTGGTCCTTGGGGCAGCACTTGTTGACTGCTGTGAAGTCAACGCACATACGTAGTTTCTTCGTCTTCTTTTTCTCCACTAGAACCGGGTTGGCGACCCAGTCCGAATCCTTGATCTCTCGGATGAATTTGGCGAGCAGTAGTCTGTCGACTTCCATGGTGACCGCGTCTCTTTTGGGTCTTGAGAAGCGTCGCATGGATTGTTTGACTGGTCTTGCGTCCTTGTGGACTTTCAGAGAGTGCTCGGCGAGTTCCCTGGGTATCCCTGGCATGTCAGAAGGTTGCCATGCAAAGATCTTCCAGTTCTCACGTAGGAACTCGACGAGCGCGCTTTCCCATGCGGGGGTCAGACTCGATGAGACCTTGACCGTCTTTCTGCTGTCAGTCGGATGGACTTGGTGGGTGACGGTGTCGTCGTTCGTGTTGAACGCTGCGTCCTTGGCGGGCTTCTTGCGAGCCGGGAAGACGGTCTTGTCTTTGTCGGCTGATATGGCCTTGAAGTGCTCTTCGACTCCGAAGAACTCAGAAATCTTGGCGAACTCGCGGTCGCAGCTGTTGGAGAGCCCGAAGTCGCCGCGGACGGTGATTACTCCTTTCGGCCCGGGCAACTTTATCATCAGGTAGGCGTAGTGGGGTACTGCCATGAACCTGGGCGTCCGAGGATGGCGTGGTATTGTGACTTCCACTCGACGACCTCAAAGTCTATCGAATCCTTCCTGAAGTGCTCGGGTGTACCGAGGATGACGTCGAGTGTGATTGTTCCCATGGGCGTGATTGCTTGCCCTGTTACTATGCCGTGGAAGGTGGTTTCCGATTCCGGCAATTTCTCCGTCGACCTGTTCATTCTTCTCAGGGTGTCGGCGAATATGATGTTGATGCCGCTGCCTCCGTCCAGGAACACCTTCTTCAGGCTGTAGTCGCCGATCAAGGCCTCAATCACGAGTGCGGCGTGCCCGGGTCGGGTTACCTCTGATGGGTGATCTGCCCTGGAGAATGTGATTGGCGTCTCCGACCCACGCAGGTTGTCTGGTACCGCGCGCGGGCTGTTGATGGCTTGAAGTACTTGGCGTGTGATAATTTTCTGGCGCCTGTTCGACGGGGGTCCCCTCTGGATCATGTTCAGTTGTCCCCGTGCGGCTGGGTACGTGTCGGCTGCTGCCGACTGACCTTGTTGATGTTGCTGTTGCTACGGCTGGGGGAACGCTCCTGCCGCCTGCACCTGGTTGTTGTTTGCGGGTGCTGCCTGGATGGCTAGCTGCGGTGCCGCCTGTATGGCCTGTACCGGGGCGATGATTTGCTGCATGGCATGGTATATCTTTCTTGCTTTGCAACAATCCTTCAACAGGTGGTTGGAACTCCATTTGCCTGTTTCCGGGTTGCGGAACGAGTGATGCTTACAGGGTTGCATCAGCTCCTCTGCTGGGGTCAACGGGCGCTTCCACTCGCGTTTCTGACTTCCATCATTGTGGCCGATGCTGCTGCTGCCACGGTTGTACTGACTCGAGCTGGGCTGCCGACTTTGGTCGTACTGTCGGCTGCTGTCACGTTTGTCCTCACGGGGGGTTTCATAGCCCGCCGCTACTAATTCGATTGAATCGTGGGTGTAACGTGGCTTCTTCTTTTGACGTGCCTCGCGCCAGTTGCTTGTTTCGCCCTCTTTTTTGGGAGAAGTTTCACGGACGTAGTCCTCTCCTTCGGCCCATTGGTTGGATGTCTTCATGAGTTCTATTGTGGTCTTTGGCTGGAGCCTACCGAATTCCTCCCGGAGGTCGCGGCGAGCGACGCCGTGCATGAAGGCGTCCATCACTCGATCTTCTGATACGGGTTCCATGGTAGAGTGTCCACCGCTGGATGTAAGAGCGGAGCGACTCATCCTTTCCTTGCCTGCAGGCCTGCAACTCGATGTAGGTCGTTGGCCTTGCGAATGTTCCCGAGAAACTCTGGATGAAGTTATCCTGGAATTCTTCCCATGTTCGGAAAGAGTCTTTGGGTTGGCTTGTGAGCCACCCGCGTGCCGAGTCTGTCAACATGAGCTGGATGTACTGCATTGCCGTAGTCGACGTTCCGCCTTGGCAGGTGCAAGCGATGAGGTAGTCTTCGAGCCACAGTTTTGGGTCTTGCTTCCCCTCATACTTTGGTGTGCCAGCCATCAACTTGAAGCCTTTAGGCATGCGGGTGTCGCGGATGTTGAAGCTAAAGCATGCCGCACCACACGCCTCGAAGTCGCGGTCAGCATGGTCATCCGCGTTTGCCGCACTAGCCGAGCGCTCCTTGCGGTTGCGGTCCACCGTCTTCTGTGTCAGGACGTCGCGAAGGTCCTTGACTGGTTGTCGCTGCGCCGCTAGGATGCCCGAGGTCGTTGGTTCGTGCGCTCGGTTGCTTGGCCCCTTGGCCGCCAGAGCTTCTTCGATTGCCCTTATGGAGGCAATTTGTTGCTTGTGGAGAAGGGAGCGTGCGTCTCCCTCCGGTGGCTGCGTGAGCCGGAGGTATGTCTCGACTGAGATCAGGGCGGCATTCGCCGTCTTTGGGACGGGTATCCCGTTCTCATCTTCGGTGACGAAGGACGAGTCGAGGTTGCGGGTGAGCCTTGTTCGATCGGCTTCTTCCATGTGGGGAACGCGGGCTCTGGTTCTCCGTGCTCCTTGGTTAACCTCTGTAGAGGATGTGAAGGAGAGGGCGGCTCGCCTGGCACTCGATGCACCCGCGTCCCTTTTGCGCCTGAGCATGTCGGCTTTTTCGGCGCGAATTTGTTCGCCTTCCTTGCGTAGCAAGTACTGGACCGCCAGGTGGTCTTCTCTAGGTGCGTTGGGTGGGGGGAACGTGCCCTCGTCCACATGTTTCATAGCTTGGATCGCCATGTCCCGCGTGATGACAAGTTTAGTCTGGTCCGGCATGTCCACCTCTAGCGGATATGCGGGTTCTTCTTCGTCGTCATGCGGTGCTGTGCCGGCCATGAAGACTTGCTTGGGGTAGACTTGAGTCGGAGAGTTGGTGCTGCCGCTGCTGCTTCTGTCGCCCGCTTCTTGCTCGGGGTCGAAAATTGCTGCAACGTGGCGCGCGGCGCAGTCGCTGTCGCGTCTTCTCGCGATTGTCCATGTGCTCACGCTCGCCGGGGCGAGTGCGATTGGCTTGGGGTAGACTTTGGATTTCCACGAAGATGAGGGCGCGCGCGACATGGCTGTCGGGCGCGGGCTCCTGGTTGCCCGTGCGGGTGCGACAGTCGAGGTGGATCTTGACTTGGTCGACCGCACGACCGAGGTTGGGGTAGTAGACTCGATTCGCGCGGCCGTTGCCGGAATTGTCGATGTAGATGCCCTCTTCGCGGGTGCAGCGGGCGCGGCCCCCGCGGGTGCGGCAGATGCGATCTTTGCGGGTTCGGCGGGCGCAGCCTCCGCGGGTGCGGTAGATGCGATCTTCGCGGGTTCGGCGGGCGTGGCCTCCGCGGGTGCGGCAGATGCGATCTTCGCGGGTTCGGCGGGCGCAGCCTCCGCGGGTGCGGTAGATGCGATCTTCGCGGGTTCGGCGGGCGCGGCCTCCGCGGGTGCGGCAGATGCGATCTTCACGGGTTCGGCGGGCGCGACCTCCGCGGGTGCGGTAGATGCGATCTTCGCGGGTTCGGCGGGCGCGATGGTTGCCGATTTAGGTGACGTCGTCGCGCGTAGCGCGGTAGTCGTAGACCTGAGTATACCACGACTATCGATGCAGCAAAATATGGAGCCGAAGGTGATGTGTATACCTTTGTCCAGATCGGCGTACACTGACTGGTGGGCTGGCGGGTGGATGACGTACTCGAAGGAGCCGAATCGGATCGACTCCCTGACGGCGGACACGCCGATCTTCATTGCGGATGGAGCCGGAGCGACCATGATCCTAGCACTTGTTTGACCTTCCCACAGACGGCGCCAATTGACGAGGTGTTAACTCGACAAGTCCCAGGGTTGTGCACCCCGGGTTGATTGATGGGGAGAGAGATGAGTGCAGGTGGTCACGACGGCTGCCAAGCAAGGATTTACCCAGGTTCAGGCTCCCGAAGGATAACACCCTACTCCTGCTTGTCTGGTTATTGATGCGAGTTGTGGTTACAATGGCGAGATTGCGATCTCGCTAGGGTTTGTGCCGTAACTATGAGCGTGTCTTCTGGGACGAGCAACCCTCCTGGCTTTATAGGCAGCCAGGTCTCGGGTGGTTGGTGCCGATGGCAACTACAGATATGGCAGGTTATGCTTCCTAACCGACTTGGACTAGGTTACATGGTACCCCGCGTGAGCCTTCTGTGGGCCTTCCTGTCCTTGGCGCGGCCCAGGTAGCCTTATCGTGGGCTACCCGAAAGGCAGCCCCACGTCAGTCGCCTGCCGGTGGTTTTCCTGCTTGGAGGTATGCTCCTATGGATATGAGGGCCCCTTCTGCTGTTTTCGGCTGGATTATGCCATCAGAGTCGACGGTTAGGAACGAGTTGTTCAGGTTTCGAGTGACGTCTGCCCTTTCGTGTTCAGGGATTCCGTCGAATCTGGATCTACGTCGTGCCTCAGTTGCTGCTGTAGAACTCATTGATAACTATCATCTGCGAGCACTTGATATGCTTGCTTGTCTTTTTCGCTCTTCGAGTGTTGCCCTGTATTGCTTTAAGCGTTGTGCCTCCTGCCAGTTGAAGTAGTTGTATGTTGCCAACTCATTTGCAGGTGCATCTGCTGGCATCATTATGCTCTCTTCGATGAATTTTGTTATTTTTGCCGCTGTCTCTGCTGTGATGTCTAGGGTGGTTATGCCGTCTGGCAAGGTAACTGCGCACGGGTACTCGATCGGTTGTCGATTGGGCGCGTTTTCTGATGTTTCTGCCGCCGTTGCTATGTAAACTTGTTGTGGTATGCGATATGTGTAGTCGGACAGTTCTTCATATGCTGTTCCGTCGTTACTGCTCTGCTCTATGTTTTTGCTGCCTTCGTCGTCTTCTGTATGTTGCATATGTTTATCATAGTCGACTACAGTATGTTTTGGTGACTGGACCTTTGTGCCGGTGAAGTCGGCTAGATTTATGTTGTCTTCTGTAGGCTCATCATACTCTGGTAGGTGAAAGCTTTCTTCTGGAGCGTCGATCTGCATATGATCTTCGGTTGGGTTGATATGGAAGGTCGACTGCACTTCTTCTTCCATCTCGTTTTGTCTTATGAATTCGTTGAATTCCTTTGTGGACATGGACCCAGCTATGGATGAGATCGGATCGATCTGTGATGTTGGCGCTCCAGTGCTTGCAGCCGAAGCTGTCGATATGATCATGTCGTCGACTGAGGTAGTCGATAGTTCCTCCTCTTGAGGGAACTCGTCTGCCATGAATTTGTTGAATTCTTCGGGTGTCATTGACTCTGTTGGGGATTGTGGCGGCGGGATCAGATCGACCTGCGACGAGGTATTTTCTTTGTCTGCTGCAGATGCGATCTCAGTCGATTTCTTCTGAGGTGGCTGAGTTGCGATCTGTTCGACTAAATCCTGCACACCAAGCTGATCAATAAAGAAATTATGCTCTCCAACAGTTAGATTAAAACCTGAATCGAGATTGGAGTAGGTCTCCTGAGCTTCGGGTGAGTATGGCCTGATCCTTGTTGGCGATGCTGCCTTTGGCGGGTGGTCGCCTGTGATCTGGATTTGAACTGCTGTTGCTGATGTGCATCCTTTTGAAGTAGCTGGCGGATCGCCATTTGAAATTTGGACCGAAAAATCCGTGGATCCAACACCACCTATTCCCACAGACGGCGCCAATTGACGAGGGATGTCCCCATCAATACCCATGGTTACTATCCTAGGGTAAGAGTTTATGAGGTAGAGAACGTGTGGTATTGGTAAATTCGTTGGCTGACAAGCGGGAATTACCCAGGTTCGGGGCCCTCGAGTGAGGTAAAACCCTCACTCCTGCTTGTTTGTTATTGATTGTGTATATGCTGTGAGTACAGGGCTCTAGCAAGATGCCAATCTTGCTAGGGTTTTGTGATTCTGGTTGGGCGTGTCCCTGGTCGGTCTCCCTCCTGTCCTTTATATAGGGGTACAGGTCTCGGGTCTAACCGACTAGGATGACATATATGGAAAGTATTACCGATATGCTATCTATAGTAAGAGATCTTCGACTTGGGCTTCGCTTGATGGGCTTCCTCGGCAGATTGCCAATTGGGGTTTAGTCAATACGTGCACCAGGTACCCATACGAAGGGGTACCCATTTGGTTCAACCTTGTCAGCCGTCGGTGCCCTGCACCTCCCTTTCTTACCGCGAATCCTTGACCATCCCCTCTGATGTGGATATGCCCTTCGGGTATCCCTAAACAAGTACGATGAAGTTCAAAGCACAAGAAGGCCTACCGGCGGTCCAGTAACAACCTACAAGGAAGGCGCAGTAGAACCCGACGTATACCATGATATGTAATCCTTGTCGGACATGAACTTCCAAGACCTAGCCTCCTATATAAAGGTTGGGAGGGATGCAGGCTAGAGGACACACAATCCTACCACGAGAAACCATAGCGAGATCTCATTTCGCTGGGAAGCCATTGTAGCTCGGTTGTCCACCTCGAGATCAATAATCAGACAAGCAGGAGTAGGGTGTTACCCTCTGGGGACCTGAACGGTTGAACCTGAGTAAACCCTTGCATGTCAGCCCCAAGAGGAAGGTGTGGAGAGTACAGCAGGAATTTTTCACTCACTTATGAAACCAAGGTTATCGAACCAGTAGGAAATGAATGCTCTTCTGAAGGTGTCAACGGAGCCAGAAAGTCTTGGTGGCGTGTAGTTGGTTTGGAACCTGCACACAACACAATCAAACTACTTTGTCCCAACTTAACGGTGAGGTTGTCAATCTCACCTGTTTGCTGTAAACAAAGGGTTAAACATATGGTGTGGAAAATGATGTTTGTTTGCAGAGAATAAAAGTAACAATTTGCAGTAGGTTGTATTATCAGATTTAAGAGAAAGGACCGGGGTCCACAGTTTACTAGTGGTGTCTCTCCATAAATAATAATAACATACCTGAGGGTAAACAAATTACAGCTGGGCAATTGACAAAATAAAGAACTGCATAATGATGTATATACTATAGTCATGATATCTAGTTTGAGATTCATTTGGGCATTACAACAATATACATAGACTGTATCAACCGCATCTATGACTAATAGTCCACCTTCCGGTTAGCGTCCGCACCCCTTTCAGTATTAAGTTGCAAGCAACATATTATTACATTATGCAAAGTGTGTAATGTAAGTAATACAAATATCTTTAGACAAAGTACTACTGTTTTATCCCTATTAGCAACAGTACATCCACAATCTTAGAGGTTGCTGTCACTCTCCAAGATTAAATGAATACATAAACCCACTATCGAACATAAATACTCCCTCATGGAGTCACAAGCATCTACTTGGCCAGATCATCTACTAGCAACGGAGAGCATGCAAGATCATAAATAACACACACATGATATATTATGAAGCACATGACATAGTATTCAATATTCATCAGATCCCACCAAACACAACATGAAGCATTACATAAAGATGATCTTGATCATGATAGGCAGCTCACAAGATCTAAACATGATGGCACAAAAAGAGAAAACAACCATCTAGCTACTGCTATGAACCCATAGTCCAAGGATGAACTACTCACACATCAGTCCGGAGGCGGGGATGGTGATGTAGAGCCCTCCCGTGATGATTACCCTCTCCAGCAAGGTGCCGGGAAGAGGTTCTGAACCCTACCAAACTAGGGTTGATGACGGCGGCGGCTCTGGAACTTTTGGAGGATTTCTGATCGGGTACTAAGGGTTTTCGCGTCGGGGGGAATAAATAGGCGAAGGGGCGACGTCGTTGGGCGCATGTGGGTCCTACACCACGTCACGAAGCCACTAAGGGGGAGCCACGCCGCCACATGGTGTGTCTGCCCCGTGGCCCCTCTTCGTTTCCTCTTCGGTGTTCTGAATCCTTCCCAGAAAAATAGGAGTTTTGACTTTTGTTTCATCCAATTCCGAGAATATTTCCTTAACAACTTTTCTGAAACAAAAAATAGCGGAAGGGAACTGGCACTGTGGCATCTTGTTAATAGGTTAGTCCTAGAAAATGCATAAAATGATATAAAGTGTATACAAAACATGTAGCAATTGGTATAATATAAGCATGGAACATAAGAAATTATAGATACATTTGAGATATCGGTACCTAACCATGAGATTTGACGTGATCACACCACGTCACCCTCCTCATCGTCGGTGTCCTACATCTCGTCTCCCTCACCTCTCCTCTAGTTTGTGACTTCCTTTTTCAGTGATGCTCCGATTTGCTCGTTGTTGCTGCAAAGCAGCATCAATTTCATTCAAAGACGGAAACATGGTAGTCGGCGATGCAGCCAGCAAACCTCGTGTTGCTACATTCGGTGAGAGTTACTGAAGCGTGCGTGGGCGGCGAGGCTATGAGGTCAGGTTCGCGATGCTCGAGGGGGTGATGTTGTCGGCGCCAATGGTGGTGCGACAAGACGATGTTGCCAACGATGTTGCGACGGCGAGGTGGTGATGTTGCATGAGGAGGTTGTTTATGCTGCCAACGAGGGAAGGTCGGTGCTGCTAGCGCTGGTTGTGGTCATGTTCGTGGGGAGTGTAGGGTGATTTTAGAGGAGAGGTAAAGGATACGAGGAAACGTGTCGACCATTCCATGCCGAGGATCTAGGGTTCTGATCCCGTAGGGATGCTCATCACGACCTAAATTATGTGTAATACACGAAGTAAGTGAAGAGGGTGGCGGTCACAAAGTTGATGATGTCGTGGTCTGGACAAGAAGCAGGTAAAAATATAATGCAACTACGTCATATTCAGTTCGGTTGTATGAAGAATTATTTTGCCATATCATGTATTTTAAGATAAAGGAAAAGATCAGTGTCATCCATACGATACACCTTTCATTTTTGTTCTATGTTCAAGTTATAAATATTAAATATATATGATATGTAATCAACCATACTGTAGCGTACCTGCTCTTAAAATAAGGCAGATACCTGTGTATAGTGCAAATCCCTGGATCGATTCATTTGCACACACAGTTTACGATGTAATATCACAACAAAGCATCAATTATATTATATCGATGATCCAGAATTACAAAATATTTTATACAAGTTGCATAGCGTAAAGCTAGCATTGAAAAAGTACACATCGGAATACAATAGCAGTGAGCCTCTATAACTTTCATGCTGCCACAGGCGAAAACATGTTGGTTGTAGACTCGAAACCTTTACGAAACCTCACTCGTCATCTGATCAAATCTGCAATAAGAAAAATATTGCAACAACGTGGGTCAGATTCCATTAAAAATGGAGTCTGGCAAGTGACACTATGGTGGACACTTATGGAATAACTCTAAAGCCTATATGAATATTTGGCTGGTGGAGTTCAAGGCTAATTTGCATAAAGCCAATTTTTCCTACTCTTTTGAAAACACTTTTCTTGAAATCGACGAGTATGGCATGAAAACCATAAATCTCATCTTCCCTTGTTCACCCATCAAGTTTTATTTCTGAAGTTGGAATGGTGGAATCCTCCGTTGACGTCCTTGATCAGCTGCTCATAATTGTCCGTAACCGGGGACACGGCTAAGTACTTAGTTTTACACTCTGCAGAGGTTGTGCACTTTTACCATTGTACCCATTCAACCCAAGGTATCCTTTACACACCATTTGTGATAAGGTAAGGAGAGAATGAGACGAGATCTTTCAGAAGCATTTTCCCTCCCACCTGGCTTGACCCGTTCCACCTAACATCCCCCTACATCTGCTTGTCAAGCCGGAGAGAGTCCATGCAACATAATTGATCAAGCCAGAGCCCATATGGCAATGGCTGCACTGGAAGCAATCGTCACTCGGAGTTCTTCAGATTCCTCTGTTCCTGGGTGGCCATTCTCAAGTGTACATACTCTAGGAACCATAGAAATGGACCTGAGTAGCCACTCAACATAAACCATCCGACCAATTACCACCCAGGTGTTTCATTCTTAACTTAGTAGAATTTAGATTTTCACAAAACAACATTTGCATAGCAACAATAATTCTACTAAGTATTGCATAGGAACCTAGACACAGGTATAAGGGATTCTACACAGGTTTAGCATAGCAACACATGCATATAAAAATACACTAAGTAATGCATATAAAAATAGGAAATTTTTAAGGTGTGCCACTTTCCTTGGCAATAGGGAGAGCAGGAGTAACAGTTGCAAAAGCCTTCGTTTCTCTCCGAAATTTCTAACAAGTCAAACAAGCCCCAAATAAACATACAAGCATAAATGCAACACTTAGAAAAATATGACATGCATGATATGAAAAAATATTCTTAAGGACTAGAGATGCATGTCATGCCATGAAATTATTCTAAGTTAATGCAGGGCAAGTGTGTTAGTCCAAAAGGACTAAGGGCTAAAGTCATAAGTTGAATAAAATATTTTGTTTTATATCATCTTGAAACAAGCACTCTAACGGCTTAGCCATGATGTGCAAAATACTTAGAGAAAAATACTAAGTCTATAAGGTGATCAACAATTACTATCAACTCTTTGTAAATTGGATATTCACTAAAGTGAGAGAGACAGACACCCAGCCAGCCACTTAAGTTGTGGGACAGGTCTCATGTACGTGGACATGTAAGGTTTGTCTCCAGGCCGCTTCATCTCACTATGCCGTTAGGATCCAACAAACTTCAAGTGGGTAATAACATGATCAAAAATTGTTTTAAGTCTTAAGTGAAAGACAAGATTAGGAAAGAGGGAAAAGATAGAGAGAAAGATGTAGTTGTCCTCCAGGCTTCATCTCCAGACTTGTAACTTTCTCCTTCGTGATGTATTCATTGAATCATGTAGACTTGATGGTTCTTCAGACTTGATGATTTGTATATCACCAGGGCTGGTCTTGGATATAACTTAGCCACCACGAGGTCTAAGAGAGAAGAAAAGAAAAGAGAGAAAAGACTTAGAGAAATAAAGGGGTTTGTCTTCTTGAAGTTCCTCTTGATTTTCTTCAAAGTGTATTTTGTTTCTTGGAGATGCCTTCGGAGTCTGTTTTCTTCTAAGTCTTCGTTGGCCTTCTAGTCTTCATATTGAGAATCTCAAGTGTCTAAGTGCATAGCACTTTACCAAAACACTATGCTCAAAATAATCCTAACTTAGAGAAAATAAGGAAGAAGTTTTCCTCAGAGGAGTATAACTAAACAATACAATATGCTATGCATGCAATGCAATTTATTTCTAAGGACAACAATTAACAAAATAAAACAACTAAGTCTTCTAGATGCTAAAATTTTCTAAGGAAAATATTTAGCATCTTTAAGATGTTGAAATTTTTCTAAGGAAGAGTGTTATCGAAAAATAGTTATCAAATATTTTCTAAGGAAGAATTTATTTTGTTTAAAGAGGAAAAATATTTCTAAGTACCTTTTAATACCAAAGTGGTCATAATATGACTAAGTACTTTATAATTCGAATAGATGATGAAAATAAATTTTAATAAATTTTTAATCAATTTTAATCATTAAAACAACACTTAAAAGTATTTAATAAATATTAATTATAAAATCATAGAAAATTATTCTACAAAATTAGTATAAAAATACTACTGCCAATACTTAGACATTCAAATTTATAGCAAAAGAGTTTGATAAATTTTAAATTTCAAATTTGAAGTTATGTTCAAATTACCATTAATGCCACTTTTGAATTTTAACAAATTTAATTTGACAAAACATAAAAGTAATGATGCCAAAAGTTTCTACGTGTCATAAGCTTTCCAAAAATATTTTATTTGTAAAATTTGACCAAACCAATAAAAAGTAGTGATAGATTTAAAATTTAGGATTTTTCTACAAAACTGCCGATCTTCGGTTGACTGTTGACTTTGACTGCTGACGTGGGAATTGACTTACTGACGTGGCAAGCTGACTGGGATTTGACTACGAATTTGACCAAAAATAAAGTTGTTCGGATGGAAAAACACTCTTAACGAAAATTGTAGAGAATTTCGTGCTCTTTCTAATTATCAGAATTATAACATAAATGGATTAATAGATTGGTCACAAATCGCAAAATACCTGTCTGATCCGAAACTTCAAACGCGAATATCTCTCAGCTCGCTGAACCAAAAGAGGTGAGGCTTGGGGCAAAAGAAAGGTCTTGATCAGGGGAACAACTTTCGTATTTTTGTCCCAAACTTTTGAGATGGTTTGGTTACTCGAAAAACATCAAACACGATCTGTATTATACAGAAAATTACGTACGTTAAAATAAAAAGTTGTCAACAGGAAAGTTGTAGATATAGAGTAGATCTACCTTTTCACCAAAGGAATTTCGATTTGGCGCAACGAGCGCGAAGAGATCTGAGAAATACGACTTCAGATCTGATGGATGACGATTCGAAATTCTTCCTCCACGC
Organism: Poa annua; assembly: GCA_026929855.1. Classification (NCBI taxonomy): domain Eukaryota; kingdom Viridiplantae; phylum Streptophyta; class Magnoliopsida; order Poales; family Poaceae; genus Poa; species Poa annua. Next base: position 35,117,843 of record CM049431.1, read on the forward strand.
TTGATGAAAAGAGTTGAGGCTTATTGGGATGGAAAGGTATCGACGAGATCTATAACAATGATTAAGGCCCCGTCACGATTGTAGATGGTTTTGTTCGTCGAACGAACGAAATACTATTTCGCTGATTAGGGTTTCGGTGTAACGAAAAGAGTTATATTTCTCGAGATGCCGGCGGCTACAGGGGTTTATATAGGCGGAGGGATGGTGGAATAGATAGGGCTCGGAGTTGTGAACGCGTAGGATCAAGCGGATCCGGATTTGGAGTTATATTTCTCGAGATAAACGTGTTTGAATGAAAGGTGGTTAGAAAAACGAATTTTCAGAATTTGAGTTGGATACAATTGCAACGTTCGGTTCGTTGGTGGGCCGGCCGGCTGGCCCGATTCGTTTATTTTTTTTCCTTAATTCCTTCATAACTTTTGTTTTAGAATTTCGAATTAAGTGAAATTAATTTCTAAAAATTTATAAAAATCATATCTTTATTTTAAAACATTTATGGACATGTTTTGACCACTTTTTAAAAATATTAATTTTGAATATTTGATTTAATGTAAATTTGACACTTTTGTCAAATTTGGAAATAGAAATTTAATTAATTTATTTATGGGTAAATAAAATTTGGTACCACAATTGTGAACATATGAAAATAATTATTTCTAATAATTACAATCAAAATATTAAAGTAAAATAAGATAAATAGCATAATCGTTATTTTATTTTTAATATTTTCTCAAATAGGTTTTCAAGTGGAATTAATATTTCAACCATTGTAATTTCAAATATAACTAATGCAAGAAAATGATGAATGCATGCATGAAGTTTGTTTTCAAATCGACATACAAATAGTGTTCAAAAAGTTTTTAATTTTTCTGATTTTTCAAAATCTTAGAATGTTACAGACTACCACCCTTAAAAGGAATCTCGTCCTCGAGATTCGAGAAGGCTAGCAAAAGGTTGTGACTGGTTTGACTGGGTGGGCTACCACCCTTAAAAGAAATCTTTGTTGGTACTGAAAATTCAATAAGAAACTTGATTTAAAATGTACCGTTCACTTCCTCCACGGTGATGTGGTTCGCATATCCTTTATCAAAAGGATTTGGCTTGACAGCGGCCTCGGCCCCTTTCTTTTCTGGGCAGTCGGTGGAGTAGTGTCCTTGCTTCTTGCAGTTGTAACATGTGATATGATTGATGTTTTTCTTGGGTTCCACATTTGGACGATGATTGTGGTTAGGAGCATCGTGTCCGTTTCCCTTGAATCCACCATTGTGTTCATGATGCTTATGGTTGCTTCCTCCACTATGGTGGTTTCCAAGTTTGTGACCATGGTTCCCATCATGAACAAAATGTTTCTTGAATGAGGGTTCAGAGGAGTGCTTGTTCATCTTCCTCTTCCTGTTTTCAGCTTTCTTCATGCTATCTTCAAGGGTGATTGATTGATCGAGAAGTATCTGATAGTTTGGAGCATAAGCAACAGTCAAAGGTATCTTCAGCTCATCACATAGTCCCTTGAAAATTTTTGCCTTCCTCTTTGCATCTGTATCAATGTCCTCAGGAGCATATCGAGACAAGGCATGAAAGTCATCCATGTACTCCTTAAGACTTCTGTTACCCTGTCGCAGATTGCGAAACTCCTCCTGTTTCAGATTCATAATCCCCGTGGAGACATGAGCATTACGAAATCCTTCCTTGAATTCCTCCCAGGTCAAGGTGTCCAATGGGTGAGTAATCTGATAAGTTTCCCACCATTGGGCAGCAGGTCCTTCGAGAAGATGTGCGGTGAACCTGACTTTCTCAGCATCATCACATTCAGTTGTCACCAAATCCTTTTGCACGGAACGCAGCCAGTCATCAGCTACCATTGGCTCAGTTGAGGTTGAGAACTTGTTTGGCCTAAGCCTCAGAAATCTAGTAAGCCTGTCCACTTGGGGAGGTGGTGACGGTGGAGGATTGTTGTTGTTGTTATTATTGTTGTTGTGGTTTGCTGCAATAAACTGAGTCATCATAGTCATCAACTGGGTTTGGGCGGCCATCAACTGCTGCATAGCATCATTGTTGTCGTTGTTGTTGTTGTTGTTCCCAGGAGCACGTCGGGGAGGCATCTGTGGGTTTTAGCATAGATGAGTAAAAGATAGAAGGGTACTAGGAAAAATTTCTACCCCAAACTCAACAAACCGAGGCAAATCATCTTACAAACAATATCTAACAAACATCGAGCAACAAGTTTCAACACAAACAAGCAATCTAGTATTGTCGTACCACACCGAGTTGGCATGATCAATACACTATCATGGTGTCGTTGTTCTAATTAAATGGTGGTCTCTTGTCTATCTCCTTGTTGAGTGCTTCAAGTTCTTCTTTCTTCAAAATCTTCTAAGTGTTTGATCTATGAATCTGGGTTCTTCAGTGTCCTTCCATGCAGGTAGTTCTTCATGTTGACTTGGAATTGCATATGAAGTATCGAACTCAGACATTACGAACATGGTCAACTAGAAAAAGATAAGATATTTTCAGAAGTTTGATATTTAGACGAGAGTATAAGAGAGGATAAAATGAAAAGTTTTGTTTTTAGATAACTGAATAAAAATAGATTTTCAATCCTATGGCCAAATCCTATTTCTATCCAGACTTAGGGGTTTCGAACCTACAGGCAACACAGTGCTCTGATACCATCTGTAGCGTACCTGCTCTTAAAATAAGGCAGATACATGTGTATAGTGCAAATCCCTGGATCGATTCATTTGCACACACAGTTTACGATGTAATATCACAACAAAGCATCAATTATATTACATCGATGATCCAGAATTACAAAATATTTTATACAAGTTGCATAGCGTAAAGCTAGCATTGAAAAAGTACACAGCGGAATACAATAGCAGTGAGCCTCTATAACTTTCATGCTGCCACAGGCGAAAACATGTTGGTTGTAGACTCGAAACCTTTACGAAACCTCACTCGTCATCTGATCAAATCTGCAATAAGAAAAATATTGCAACAACGTGGGTCAGATTCCATTAAAAATAGAGTCTGGCAAGTGACACTATGGTGGACACTTATGGAATAACTCTAAAGCATATATGAATATTTGGCTGGTGGAGTTCAAGGCTAATTTGCATAAAGCCAATTTTTTCTACTCTTTTGAAAACACTTTTCTTGAAATCGACGAGTATGGCATGAAAACCATAAATCTCATCTTCCCTTGTTCACCCATCAAGTTTTATTTCTGAAGTTGGAATGGTGGAATCCTCCGTTGATGTCCTTGATCAGCTGCTCATAATTGTCCGTAACCGGGGACACGGCTAAGTACTTAGTTTTACACTCTGCAGAGGTTGTGCACTTTCACCATTGTACCCATTCAACCCAAGGTATCCTTTACACACCATTTGTGATAAGGTAAGGAGAGAATGAGACGAGATCTTTCAGAAGCATTTTCCCTCCCACCTGGCTTGACCCGTTCCACCTAACATCCCCCTACATCTGCTTGTCAAGCCGGAGAGAGTCCACGCAACATAATTGATCAAGCCAGACCCCATATGGCAATGGCTGCACTAGAAGCAATCGTCACTCGGAGTTCTTCAGATTCCTCTGTTCCTGGGTGGCCATTCTCAAGTGTACATACTCTAGGAACCATAGAAATGGACCTGAGTAGGCACTCAACATAAACCATCCGACCAATTACCACCCAGGTGTTTCATTCTTAACTTAGTAGAATTTAGATTTTCACAAAACAACATTTGCATAGCAACAATAATTCTACTAAGTATTGCATAGGAACCTAGACACAGGTATAAGGGATTCTACACAGGTTTAGCATAGCAACACATGCATATAAAAATACACTAAGTAATGCATATAAAAATAGGAAGTTTATGAGGTGTGCCACTTGCCTTGGCAATAGGGAGAGCAGGAGTAACAGTTGCAAAAGCCTTCGTTTCTCTCCGAAATTTCTAACAAGTCAAACAAGCCCCAAATAAACATACAAGCATAAATGCAACACTTAGAAAAATATGACATGCATGATATGAAAAAATATTCTTAAGGACTAGAGATGCATGTCATGCCATGAAATTATTCTAAGTTAATGCAGGGCAAGTGTGTTAGTCCAAAAGGATTAAGGGCTAAAGTCATAAGTTGAATAAAATATTTTGTTTTATATCATCTTGAAACAAGCACTCTAACGGCTTAGCCATGATGTGCAAAATACTTAGAGAAAAATACTAAGTCTATAAGGTGATCAACAATTACTATCAACTCTTTGTAAATTGGATATTCACTAAAGTGAGAGAGATAGACACCCAGCCAGCCACTTAAGTTGTGGGACAGGTCTCATGTACGTGGACATGTAAGGTTTGTCTCCAGGCCGCTTCATCTCACTATGCCGTTAGGATCCAACAAACTTCAAGTGGGTAATAACATGATCAAAAATTGTTTTAAGTCTTAAGTGAAAGACAAGATTAGGAAAGAGGGAAAAGATAGAGAGAAAGATGTAGTTGTCCTCCAGGCTTCATCTCCAGACTTGTAACTTTCTCCTTCGTGATGTCTTCATTGAATCATGTAGACTTGATGGTTCTTCAGACTTGATGATTTGTATATCACCAGGGCTGGTCTTGGATATAACTTAGCCACCACGAGATCTAAGAGAGAAGAAAAGAAAAGAGAGAAAAGACTTAGAGAAATAAAGGGGTTTGTCTTCTTGAAGTTCCTCTTGATTTTCTTCAAAGTGTATTTTGTTTCTTGGAGATGCCTTCGGAGTCTGTTTTCTTCTAAGTCTTCGTTGGCCTTCTAGTCTTCCTATTGAGAATCTCAAGTGTCTAAGTGCATAGCACTTTACCAAAACACTATGCTCAAAATAATCCTAACTTAGAGAAAATAAGGAAGAAGTTTTCCTCAGAGGAGTATAACTAAACAATACAATATGCTATGCATGCAATGCAATTTATTTCTAAGGACAACAATTAACAAAATAAAACAACTAAGTCTTCTAGATGCTAAAATTTTCTAAGGAAAAGATTTAGCATCTTTAAGATGTTGAAATTTTTCTAAGGAAGAGTGTTATCGAAAAATAGTTATCAAATATTTTCTAAGGAAGAATTTATTTTGTTTAAAGAGGCAAAATATTTCTAAGTACCTTTTAATACCAAAGTGGTCATAATATGACTAAGTACTTTATAATTCGAATAGATGATGAAAATAAATTTTAATCAATTTTTAATCAATTTTAATCATTAAAACAACACTTAAATGTATTTAATAAATATTAATTATAAAATCATAGAAAATTATTCTACAAAATTAGTATAAAAATACTACTGCCAATACTTAGACATTCAAATTTATAGCAAAAGAGTTTGATAAATTTTAAATTTCAAATTTGAAGTTATGTTCAAATTACCATTAATGCCACTTTTGAATTTTAACAAATTTAATTTGACAAAACATAAAAGTAATGATGCCAAAAGTTTCTACGTGTCATAAGCTTTCCAAAAATATTTTATTTGTAAAATTTGACCAAACCAATAAAAAGAAGTGATAGATTTAAAATTTAGTATTTTTCTGCAAAACTGCCGATCTTCGGTTGACTGTTGACTTTGACTGCTGACGTGGGAATTGACTTGCTGACGTGGCAGGCTGACTGGGATTTGACTACGAATTTGACCAAAAATAAAGTTGCTCGGATGGAAAAACACTCTTAACGAAAGTTGTAGAGAATTTCGTGCTCTTTCTAATTATGAGAATTATAACATAAATGGATTAATAGATTGGTCACAAATCGCAAAATACCTGTCTGATCCGAAACTTCAAACGCGAATATCTCTCAGCTCGCTGAACCAAAAGAGGTGAGGCTTGGGGCAAAAGAAAGGTCTTGATCAGGGGAACAACTTTCGTATTTTTGTCCCAAACTTTTGAGATGGTTTGGTTACTCGAACAACATCAAACACGATCTGTATTATACAGAAAATTACGTACGTTAAAATAAAAAGTTGTCAACAGGAAAGTTGTAGATATAGAGTAGATCTACCTTTTTACCAAAGGAATTTCGATTTGGCGCAACGAGCGCGAAGAAATTTGAGAAATACGAGTTCAGATCTGATAGATGACGATTCGAAATTCTTCCTCCACGCTTGATGAAAAGAGTTGATGCTTATTGGGATAGAAAGGTATCGACGAGATCTATAACAATGATTAAGGCCTCGTCGCGATTGGAGATGGTTTTGTTCGTCGAACGAACGAAATACTATTTCTCTGATTAGGTTTTCGGTGGAACGAAAAGAGTAGAATAGATGCCGGCGGCTACAGGGGTTTATATAGGCGGAGGGATGGTGGAATAGATAGGGCTCGGAGTTGTGAACGCGTAGGATCAAGAGGATCCGGATTTGAAGTTATATTTCTCGAGATAAACGTGTTTGAATGAAACGTGGTTAGAAAAACGAATTTTCAGAATTTGAGTTGGATACGATTGCGACGTTCGGTTCGTTGGTGGGCCGGCCAGCTGGCCCGATTCGTTTATTTTTTTTCCTTAATTCCTTCATAACTTTTGTTTTAGAATTCCGAATTAAGTGAAATTAATTTCTAAAAATTTATAAAAATCATATCTTTATTTTAAAACATTTATGGACATGTTTTGACCACTTTTTAAAAATATTAATTTTGAATATTTGATTTAATGTAAATTTGACACTTTTGTCAAATTTGGAAATAGAAATTTAATTAATTTATTTATGGGTAAATAAAATTTGGTACCACAATTGTGAACATATGAAAATAATTATTTCTAATAATTACAATCAAAATATTAAAGTAAAATAAGATAAATAGCATAATCGTTATTTTATTTTTAATATTTTCTCAAATAGGTTTTCAAGTGGAATTAATATTTCAACCATTGTAATTTCAAATATAACTAATGCAAGAAAATGATGAATGCATGCATGAAGTTTGTTTTCAAATCGACATACAAATAGTTTTCAAAAAGTTTTTAATTTTTCTGATTTTTCAAAATCTTAGGATGTTACACATACCAATTTGTAGATTAATTTCTTTTCATACAAATGGTATATCTATTGTCTGATGTATCTCTACTTTTCTTTTTACACATGTGAAACTATAACTTTTAAGAGTTTAATGAATTTGAGATGGATAAATCCTAAGAAAATGGTTTAGCAAAAAAAATCCAAAACAATGTGCGGATTCATTTAACTCGGTGCTATACGAAATCTCTCTCAAATAGACGTAAGTACTAATGCAGGATTGGCAACTTGTTGTTCACCAGTTCATGTAAAAACTTTGGGCGATTAGTTTGCATCGTCAACTCATAGCAGAATGAGAGGCATCGGCTAAGCTAAGACAAGAGTGTTAGATTGATCTCACGTGCGAGCCCAACGGCCCGCACGATCCCCTTGATTGCGCCCTGATCGGGGGCGCCCGTTCCCTCTTAATGGACGGTGGGCCCCTGTGACCTACGCTATATAAAGAGGTGGGGGCCGGGGCACACGGGACGAGGTTCACCGCGCCGCCAGTCACCCCACCGACACACCCCTCCAATTAGGGTTAGCGCAGTGCTCACGGGAAGCACCACTGCCTCCTCCGTCGCGTCGCCACCGCCACCATCGATCACCATGGCCTCCGACTCGAGCTCCTCGAGCCAGAGCCAAGGTATGCCTCTCTAATCTCTCTCCCTCTCTCCGTTTCTCTCTGTTGACTAGATGAACTCAATGCAAAAGTGTTTCTACCGTATAGGATCTAATCCTAACAGATAAATAGGATCTAACAATGGTATCAGCGCTTTTAGATCTTAGTTTTTGTTTCGGTAGTAGATTCAAAAAGAAAAGAAAATGACACCGGTGATGCCCTCGGGCTCACCGGCAAAGGGTGCCGCCGTTCTGGCCGCGTCACTCCTCTCGATCCGGTCCGCATCGGCAAGCCGAGGGACGGACGAAGAGCACGGGCAGAGGAAGGGGGCTCAACCTTCACCACTGCCGAAAGAAAAGAAAACAAAACCCTAACCCTAATGAACAAAGAAGGGAAGGGGAAAAGCTCACCGGTGCGGACCTCGTTGGCAAAGGACGCCGCCGCTGAGCCGCTTGACGGCCGTGCGCCCACCCGCGGGAGGACGCACACGCCGGCAAGAGGGCCAGAGGGGCGCCGATCTTCTCCATGGCTCGAGTTTTTCCTCTCGGGCTATTTGGATTTTCGGTGGAGAAGAAGGATAGAAAAAGAAAGAGGAAAGGAAAGACGAGGGCGGCGAGCTCGTCGTGGCTAAGCGCGGCGCGGCCGCTCCTCCTCGTCGCCGGCGCGCCGCCGGGAAACGGAAAGGCTCCGCCGCCGTTTTTCGTGAGAGAGAAGCACGGGAACGGGAGAGGGAGAGAGTGGCGCTAGGGTTCACGGGATCGACCGGTTCGGTCGCTTTGATCCAGCGATAAGAGCGTGCGACCGTCGGATCCAATCTGACGGCTGGAGCAAACCCTAGTTTCGCCGCGAGCTGGCTGGGCCGAAAGTCAGTGGGCCGTGGGCCGCGCCCCAGGCCACCGCACCGCACCGAGCGGCAGGGCGCGCAGGAGCAGGCCGAGTCTGGCCATGGGCCGGGCCGCTGCAGAGGCCGTTTTTTTTTCTGTAATTTCTATTTTATTTTACAGAAGCATAGTTTTAGAGTTTTTCGTTCAGTTTTTTGGACAAATTTTATCTAGTTTTTTCTGCTCAAATTATTCCAACGAAAGTTTGTGCAGAAAACAGAAAAAAGTAATAGGAATTTTTTCTGAAAAGTATAAAGTTTGTGAATTTTATTCATAATTTCCGCTGCAAAATAGTTAATTGCTTCAAAGCAATAAAGTGATAATTAATTCTTTAAGGATGTAATAAAGTGATATTAAAGATGATAATGATTTTTTTATAAATGACCAACGTTGTTAATAGCATGATCATGATTGTTTATTATGTGTTAAAATGTGCATTTATTTCTTTTATTGCTCAACAGTGATATAGTTTTAATTGCACAACAGTTGTATGCTTTAATTTATACCAACGTTGGATTAAACGTATGCAATTGTTTTTTGTTCTCTTATATGCTTGTGGTTTCAGGAAGTTTTCACCTGATGAGCTGCCTGAAGGATGTTTCTACGCTCATAGGTGACAACTACTCTGAGTGGTGGAAGAAATTCGAACTGGCCTTTGTCTGTGCTGAGGTCGACTGGGTTGTGACTACTCCACAGCCAGTCAAGCCAGCAAAGCCAGTGAGAGCATCTGATGATGATGATTATGCTTGGCAGAAAAAAGAGCTGGACTATGCTCCAATAGAGATGGGCTACACCCTAGAGAACCAAAAGTGGGTGAACGCCAATAAAAAGTGCATGGCATTCATAAAGAACACAGTTGAGACCGCTATTGTGGGCTCAACTGAAGAGTGTGCCTCTGTAGGAGAGTATCTCCAAAAGATAAAGAGCCAGTTTACTGGTTCTTCAAAGACATATGCTACCCAGTTTCTCAGACAGCTGGTGACAGAAAAGTATCAAGGAGGTACACATGGTATAAGGGAGCACATTCTCAGAATGAGCAACATGGCTGCTAAGCTTAAGTCCATGGAGGCTGATCTGGAGCTCAAGCCTGCACTTATAGTTTCACTTGGTGATGGCTTCACTGCCACCACAATTTGAAAATTTCATCATCAACTACAATGTGTCGCCTGAAAAATGGGACATTGAAAAGACAATTGCGATGCTGTCGCAAGAAGAGGAAAGGCTGAAGTCCCAGAATGGGGGCTCCTTAAACTACGTGAAGGACAACCAGAACAGGAGTTACAATGGTTCTCCTTCAAAGCCGTATGGCAAAGGTCCTTATCAGTATACGTGACGAGGTGTTAACTCGACAAGTCCCAGGGTTGTGCACCCCGGGTTGATTGATGGGGAGAGAGATGAGTGCAGGTGGTCACGACGGCTGACAAGCAAGGATTTACCCAGGTTCAGGCTCCCGGAGGATAACACCCTACTCCTGCTTGTCTGGTTATTGATGCGAGTTGTGGTTACAATGGCGAGATTGCGATCTCGCTAGGGTTTGTGCCGTAGCTATGAGCGTGTCTTCTGGGACGAGCAACCCTCCTGGCTTTATAGGCAGCCAGGTCTCGGGTGGTTGGTGCCGATGGCAACTACAGATATGGCAGGTTATGCTTCCTAACCGACTTGGACTAGGTTACATGGTACCCCGCGTGGGCCTTCTGTGGGCCTTCCTGTCCTTGGCGCGGCCCAGGTAGCCTTATCGTGGGCTACCCGAAAGGCAGCCCCACGTCAGTAGCCCCCGAGTGCTTGGTCGAAGCGTAGAGTCGAGCAAAGGACTCCTTCCTCGTGGACGCGCCATTGGATTGCTTGATCTTGAGCTTGAACTCGATTTCTTCAGCCGAACCGGCCACTCCCGATGGGAGTAACGTTTGCAGTCGAATTACTTTGCCTTCATCTTTTCGCGAAGCTTGCTTCTACTCAGCCTGTTTGGCTTACTTGTGGACGGGTTCGGCTGCTCGAGCTTACTCTGTTGCCACCCGAATGGTTTCTTCGGGTTCTCGGATCATCTGCCGATCCTACCTTGTTGATTTCGGCTTTGAAGCTTACTACTCGAATTACTCTGTCGAGTTGCTTCAATTGATTTTGGAGCCGTTGGCTTGATGACGTCACTTGTGACGATCTGCGGCCCGCCTCTGCGCTCGATGGGACGTGACTTGGCGGGCCCCGCTGTCAGAGCTGACCACGGTCAACAGTTGTCACGTCTCCGAAGTGGGCGCGAAATTTGCGCGGCATGATGACGACGCCTCGGTTTTCATGCGTAGTGGACGTGGGCGGTGACGGTTGGTTTCCTCGTGCGACACGTGGACGGCCGGATGTGTCTGCTCGGAGCCCTTGTTCTGTGGACGGTTGAGATGAGACTTTTCGAGGCATAAGTACTGTGTTTTGACGCTTGGGATTTCATCTTCTCCAATCGCTCTATGCTCCCTTTCCTCTGCGCTCTACCATTTTCGCCGCCATCCAGAGCTCCGTGCAATCTGTCCGTACACCTTGCGCTGCCCCATGGGCAAGTCAAAGAGCGCCGCTGGCTCCTCCGCCGCCGCCGACGAAGCCGGGCTGATGAAGAAGCCCGACGACGACTGGCAGAGATCGTCGGTGAAGAAGGCCGAGGTGGAGCTCTTCCGCGCGCAGGGTCTGCTTCCACCTGCTGACCAAGTCCAGGTACGCGTTCCTGGCAAGGAGGTTTTCCCCACTTCCCGCGATGGGGAACGTGTTTGCTTCGCGGATTTCCTTCCGCGGGGCTTCGGGTTCCCCATGCACGATTTCGTGCGCGGTCTCCTGTATGCCTAAGGGGTTCAGATCCACGATTTGACCCCCAATGGCGTCTTGAGCATCGCGGGCTTCATCGTGCTCTGCGAGTGCTTCCTGGGTGTCGCGCCCCATTGGGCGTTGTGTAATTCGCTCTTCCTCGTTCGCAAGAACGTTGGGAAGAGCGGGTTGACCTTCCCCGTGGGCGGCTTCGAAATCCAAGTGCACGGTGACACCACGTACTTCCAGATGAAGAAGTGCGACTCCGTCCAGGGATGGCGCAGGAGATGATACTACGTCCAGTCGAACCAGGACGGCCTGGATGCATTCGACAGCGGACGTGGACTCCGGAAGACCGGCGCCTGGGCGCACCCGCTGACTGCCGTGGAGAAGGAGGCCGTGCGGCCCTTGCTGAGCCTGCTACGCGATCTGACCAAGACCCTTGGGCGCGAGGCGGGTGGCGTCTTCCTGATGGCCACCTTCTTCCGTCTTCGGGTGCAGCCGCTCAGCGCTCGGCCTCACCCGATGCCGAGGGCGTCAGCACCGAGCCGCTTGACAATGAGGAGGTGGAAACCAAAGTAAGATCCATCACCAACCTCCGAGTCGCGGACACGTGCAACGTCAAGTGCCCGATTGCTACTTACGGGGCCTCGAACCCCGTTCCTGAGGTAAGGCTTGGCTTGTTTTCCTTTTGTCTTTGCTCGACTTGCGTCTACTTTCTTTTTGATTCGACTTGTGTCTACTTGCTTTCAGGGTCGGTCTCTGTTGATCAGCCTTCCTCCTCTTCCCGAGAACGGACCCGACGACGAGTCGAAGTTTGTCGAGGAGGAAGACGACGACGAAGAGATTCCCTCCGCACACTCTCCCCACGAAGAGGTGGAGGAAGAGGATGAAGTGGAGGAACCCGTGCGGAAGAACCGGAAGCTCCCGAGTCGTGGCGACTCTGCCACTGCGTCGTCACCTGCTAAGGATGCCGACGTTACCCTGGAGGAGGTCGTCGCGACGCCGTCGGGTGCGCGGTCCTCGGGTGGCTGGGATGAACCCCTGAATGTTCCTCCAGTCAGCTCCGCAGCTCCTCGTTCTTTTGCGCGGATGCCTTCGCCCTCCCTGGAGAGTTACGATGACCTTGGTACCCCCAGGTGAGCTTCTTTATGATGTGTGTCCTTCGAGTTGTGTTTTGTAGTTGCAACGTTTAAGTTGACATGTGTGCTCGTTTTCGCTGCAGCCACCGTTCTGGCGATGTTAGCTCCCCCCTTCGGGACGTGGAGCATACATCCGCCCCTTCGACTGGACTGGGGACTCAGGCGGTAGTGGAGAAGGTGCTTGTCGAGCCTGCTGGCGTTGCTTCGTCTAGCCGCGTTCCTCCTTCGGCTTCAGAGGACCTTGACCTCCTGGACCACGTAAGTCCTTTATGCTTGTGCTTGCATTCTTGATTTTTCATCGGGTGCGCGATCAGCGCTCCCGATGGGAGTAGCCCCCGAAGGTGTGGGTGACTAGTATAGTCGCCCGCAACTTTATTAACATCTTGCTTTTGTTTCAGCCGTACTACCGTCAGCAGCTTGACGCAGCCGCGGCTTACGTTCGCCTGGAGAAGGAGAGGGACCAGCTGCGTGCTTCTCTAGACCAGGCTACTGGGCGGGTTGATGAGCTTGAGAAGGCTCTACATGAGTCTCGAGAGCGGGAGCTGGCGCGGGTTGCCCAGGAAAAGACTCAAGTCGGTCGTCTCCTTTCACTCGCCAGTGTTCTTGGGGGTAAGTTTCGGCTTGATGCCTACTGCGTCTTGATCTTTTTATTTGCCTGACCTTGAATCTTTTGCGCAGAGACTTGCGGCGGAGCTCCTCCGGAAGACGCGTCGAGTGACACGGTTGATTTGGCGACTGCTGTCGGCTTCCTCGATCGGGTCTGCGCCTATGCATCCGATGCGCTGAAGAAGTCTGCAGCCTCGTTGAAGAAATCGACTGGAGCCCTCGCTGTGGTGCACCAGAGTATCTTCCCGGGCGACCAGCCGCCGGCGGCCGTGGACGCCCTTGCTGCGCCGTTTGAGGACGCGACCACCATCGCCGATTTTACGCGGTCGCAGACGGTACGCGGCTCCGAGCTCACCTTCCAGCTCCTCTTAGGGCATCAGGTTCCAGGTGATTTTGAGAAGGTCGTCAGTGGCTTTCCCCGCAAACCTGATGGCCGAACCGCGTCGCTGAGTGGCGTGAAGGAGCGTGCTTCGCAGCTGGCCGTGCAGCTTGTGGCACTCTTCGAGAGGGCCCTTGCTAAGGCGACTGAGGCGGCTGCCGCTCAGAAGGGTCGTTCCCGGTCGCAGTCCGCAGCCTTAGAGTAGGCGTAGCTTTAGGAATTCGGCAGTCGACGTGGTCTATATTTTTAACTTCTTGCTCTGTAATGAATATTGTCCTTCCAGGTCTTTTGGCCTTCAATATTGCTTTTGCTCACTTTCTTTCTGCCGAGTTTAACTGTGCTTCGCAGTCGTATGATTGTATTGACTCTGCGTATTCATGGCAGAATGTTGTGCGCGGTGATGCTTCGCCTTCTCCTGTGGCCGAGCCGAGTGGCGCGGCTTCTTCTTCGGGTGCTCGCCGTCGTCGGGCGGCGCCGGCTCCTCCACGTAGTGTAAATGATCAGCGGATAATCACATACCTGAAGAACAAGGTGGTTGAGCTTGAGGCGACCCTGAAGAATACTGAGCGGCTGCTGCACCGCTCCTAGTCGCATCCTACGGCGGAGTTCTCGCGACGTGAGGATTTTTTGATTGGGGAGATCGATCTGATCAGTCGGCAGTTGCAAGGTTTGTATCCTTTTGGCGGCTGCTGTCTTTGCTGGCTTTCTTTCTTCTTCTGACTTGCATTTTATGCGTGCAGATGTTAATCCTGATTGGGAGGCCGAGCGGGCTCGCGTTGAGGAGCGAGTTACCCGAGAGGCGTCCGGCGACTCCTACGAAGCTCGGCAGTTCTGGGTGAACAAGTCGAGAGGGCGCGTCCTTGCCACCATGCTTGATCGTACGTGGCGCGCTGCTTTTCTTCTGGAGAACTGCCGGAAGACACTCTGGCACATCAATCGTGTGTACTTCCCGCATAACGCGCAGCCGAACGGGCTGTCCGCCTTGTTGGAGAGGTTTCGCGATGGTGAAGGGCTGAAGGAGGTTGTCGACGCCCAACTTGTGGCTGGGGCGAATGCGGCGTTGGCATACGTACGGATGCACCGGCCGCTTCTTCCGCTCGACAGGGTGCTTGATGGCCTGCCTGGTGATGACGACTTCGATGAGACCTTAGCGGCTGCGCGCCGAATTATCAGGCAGGTTCAGGACCTGAGTGAGCGCCTTGTAGGTCCCCTCGATGCGCCGAAGGCCGAGCCTGCAGTTTAGAGTAGCTGTCGTCTGATGTACAGGGTTAGCTATAGAGGGAAAATGTGCCTGTGCAAGTCGTAATGTAATAGATTAAGATACTTGCGAGTCATGAGAATTGATCTGCTTGCTCGAAAGTGAAAATGCCTGTTTTGATTTGCGACCTGTTTGGCACAGTCGCCTAGTATGTTAGGCAGCAACCTAGGTTTTTTCAAGTGTGACCTGTATGTCGCAGTCTCTGCCTTTAACAGGTGGCGACTTAGGATTTTTGTAACTTGACCTGTATGGCGCAGCCCCCGAGTTGTTCGAGTGGTGGCCTAGGATTTTGGCTAAGACCTGTGTGGCGCAGCCCCCGAGTAGGTCGAGTGGCGGCCTAGGATTACAAGTGTTACCTGTTTGGCGCAGCCCCCGAGTATGTTGGGTGGCGATCTAGGATTTTGAACTTGACCTGTACAGCGCAGCCCCCGAGTGAGTTCGAGTGGCGGCTGAGGATTTTTCTGAGAAGGCCTGTTTGGCGTAGCCCCCGAGTAGGTCGAGTGGTAGCCTAGGATTACAAGTGTTACCTGTGTGGCGCAGCCCCCGAGTGTGTCGGGTGGCGACCTAGGATTTTGAACTTAACCTGTATGGCGCAGCCCCCGAGTCGGTCGGGTGACGGCCTAGGATTTTTTGAGTTATGCTTGTATGGCGCAGCCCCCGAGTAGTTCGGGTAGCGGCCTAAGCTTTTCTTCAACCTATGTGGCGCAGCCCCCGAGTAGTTTGAGTGGCGGCCTAGGATTTTAGCTTCCTCTGTGTGACAGGTAAAGGAGACAGATTTTCGTCAAATCACTTTATTGATTCTTGCGAACAGGCCGCCTCATTAAAACCCTTCCAGTCCCCTCAGGTACCCTGGTAAGGGAAAGAGTGCTTCTGAAACCTGCCGCGCTGATTTTCTTGTACAATGATTGGGTTGAACTAGGCGTAGAACCGGCGGAGTTGTGCCACGTTCCACGGGTTGCTGCAGTCTGCTCCCGTCTTCGAGTCTTTCAGGCGGTAAGCTCCGTTGCCGATTGCTTCTGTCACGATGTACGGGCCCTCCCATGGGGAAGCGAGCTTGTGCACCTTATTTTGCTTGAGTCGAAGAACCAGGTCCCCTGCAACGAACGCTCTTGGTCGTAGCCTCCGAGTGTGATAGTTGCGCAGGTCCTGTTGATACACGGCTGATCGTGCCAGGGCGATGTCGCGTGCTTTATCCAGGGTGTCCCTGCTGTCTTCGAGTGCCTCCTCTGCATCCGACTCGTCGTAGGCGACTACTCTCGGTGCGTCGAACTTGATGTCGCAGGGGAGGACCGCTTCTGCACCATACACCATAAAGAATGGAGTGTACTGGGTGGATTTGTTTGGCGTTGTTCGCAGGCTCCAAAGGACCGACGGCAGTTCCTCCACCCATGCGCCCGATGCGCGTTTTAAAGGCACGCGCAATCGCTTCTTGATGCCGTTGCAGACGAGGCCATTGACTTTCTCCACTTGCCCATTGGATTGCGGGTGCGAGACAGACGCATAGCTGAGCTTGATCCCCTGCTCTGAGCAGAAGTCCTTGAATTCTTCGGCTGTGAAGTTCGAGCCGTTGTCGGTGATGATCCCATTCGGTACTCCAAATCTGAAGATGATTGACCTGATGAAGTTAACTGTTGTGGATGCAGTCGAACTTGTGATGGGCACGGCTTCGATCCACTTTGTGAACTTAATGACTGCAACCAGGAGGTGAGTGTGACCTCCGGGTGAGGATTTCTTCAGCGGGCCCACCATGTCCAGACCCCATTGGGCGAAGGGCCAGGCTAATGGTATTGTCTTGAGTTCCTATGCTGGCGCGTGTGGCTTGTTGGAAAATTCCTGGCACCCTGTGCATTTCTTTACTAGTTCCTCGGCGTCCTGCATGGCTGTCAGCCAGTAGAACCCGGCTCGTAGTGCTTTGGCCACCAGTGCCCGACTGCTGGCGTGATGCCCGCAGACACCCGCGTGGATGTCGATTAAGATGGCTTGGCCGTCGACTGGATCTATGCACCTTTGCAGGATTCCTGAGATGCTTCTTTTGTATAGTTCTCCGTTAATGACAGTGAAACTTTTGGAGCGCCTGATGATGCGCTCCGCTTCGACTGGATCAGCTGGCAGCTTCTGATGTAGTATGTACGCCAGGTACGGTCCTGTCCATGTGGCTTCGACTAGCATGACCTACATGGGGACCTTGTCTTGGCTTGGCGGGTTGGCATCGCCTTTTGTTGTTGCAGTGCTTGTTGTATTCTGAGTCTTGATGGATCTCTGCGTGATGCACTCGAGGAAGACGCCGGGTGGGACTGGCACCCTGTCTGAGCCCATGTTAGCAAGGACGTCGGCTTCCTCGTTGCTTTCACGACCATTGTGGCGCAGCTCGCAGCCGTCAAAGTTGCCTTCCAATTGATTGTAGAGGTCTCTGTAGGCGATCATGTTGTCGGCGACGACGTCGCATGACTTCATGGTTTGCTGTACCACCAGGTAGGAGTCGCCGTATATCATGAGGTGCGTGGCGCCGCAGTTCTTGGCCATCTGCATGCCGTGGATCAGGGCCTCGTACTCGGCTTCGTTGTTGGACGGCGTCGGAAAGTCCATCTCCAGGACATACTTGAGCTTGTCGCCTTTGGGGGAGATGAGCACGACTCCTGCCCCGGCTGACTTGAATTTCTTGGAGCCATCAAAGTACATTGTCCATGCGTTGGACAAGTCGGCGATATTTGGTAGCTGGGCTTCTATCCACTCGGTGGTGAATTCCGGGAGGACTTGGGCCTTGATGGACTTCGGGTGAGCATACTTCAGCCCCCATGGTCCTAGCTCAACAACCCACTTGGCGACTCGTCCTGTCGCGCGTTGGTTTGTGAGAATGTCTGCTAGTCCAGAGGAGCTTACCACCGTGATCGGGTGCTCGGAGAAGTAGTGGACGACCTTTCTGGAGGTCATGAAGATCCGTATGCCAGCTTCTGGTAATGAGGGTAGTTCTTCTTGGACAAGGTGAGTACTTCGCTAAGGTAGTAGACAGGCCTCTGCACCGGGTGACTGTGCCCTTCTTCTTCGCGTTCGACTACGAGCACCGTGCTCACCACCCTGTTTGTTGCTAAGACGTATAAGTACAGCGGCTCGTTTTCCAGTGGTGCCACGAGGACTGGAGAGGTTGTCAGGGTTTTCTTGAGATGGTCGAATGCGTCCTGCGCCTCTTGTGTCCACTCAAACTTGTCCGTCTTCTTCATCAGTTGGTAGAAAGGTAAGGCTTTCTCTCCCAACTTACTAATGAACCGGCTGAGAGCTGCGACTCGGCCGGCTAATCGTTGCACCTCTCGGAGCTTGGTTGGTGCTGGCATTGTGAGTATGTTCTGCACCTTCTCGGGGTTTGCTTCGATTCCTCTTGCGGATACGAGGTATCCTAGTAACTCTCCGGCTGGCACGCCGAACACGCACTTCTCTGGGTTGAGCTTGATCTGGTACACATCGAGTGCGGCGAAGACCTTGCGGAGGTCGTCGACTAGGGTATCCTCCTTTCGGGTCGTGACAACGATGTCATCGACGTAGACTTGGACGATCTGCCCGATTAGCCCCTTGAGACATGCTTGCATTGTCCGCTGGTACGTTGCACCTGCGTTTTTTAACCCGAACGGCATCGTCTGGTAGCAAAAGACGCCGTCGGGTGTGATGAAGGCCGTTTTTTCTTCGTCCTCGACTTTCAGTCTGATCTGCTGGTAACCTGAGTAGGCGTCCAGGAAGGACAGGCGCTCGCAACCTGCTGTCGAGTCGATGATCTGGTCTATCCGCGGGAGCAGGAAGTGGTCCTTGGGGCAGCACTTGTTGACTGCGGTGAAGTCAACGCACATACATAGTTTCTTCGTCTTCTTTTTCTCCACTAGAACCGGGTTGGCGACCGAGTCCGAATCCTTGATCTCTCGGATGAATTTGGCGTGCAGTAGTCTGTCGACTTCCATGGTGATCGCGTCTCTTTTGGGTCCTGAGAAGCGTCGCATGGATTGTTTGACTGGTCTTGCGTCCTTGTGGACTTTCAGAGAGTGCTCGGCGAGTTCCCTGGGTATCCCTGGCATGTCAGAAGGTTGCCATGCAAAGATCTTCAAGTTCTCACGTAGGAACTCGACGAGCGCGCTTTCCTATGCGGGGGTCAGACTCGATGAGACCTTGACCGTCTTTCTGCTGTCAGTCGGATGGACTTGTGGGTGACGGTGTCGTCGTTCGTGTTGAACGCTGCGTCCTTGGCGGGCTTCTTGCGAGCCGGGAAGACGGTCTTGTCGTTGTCGGCTGATATTGCCTTGAAGTGCTCTTCGACTCCGAAGAACTCATAAATCTTGGCGAACTCGCGGTCGCAGCTGTTGGAGAGCCTGAAGTCGCCGCGGACGGTGATTACTCCTTTCGGCCCGGGCAACTTTATCATCAGGTAGGCGTAGTGGGGTACTACCATGAACCTGGCAAAGGTCGGGCGTCCGAGGATAGCGTGGTATTGTGACTTCCAGTCGACGACCTCAAAGTCTATCGGCTCCTTCCTGAAGTGCTCGGGTGTACCGAGGATGACGTCGAGTGTGATTGTTCCCATGGGCGTGATTGCTTGCCCTGGTACTATGCCGTGGAAGGTGGTTTCCGATTCCGGCAATTTCTTCGTCGACCTGTTCATTCTTCTCAGGGTGTCGGCGAATATGATGTTGATGCCGCTGCCTCCGTCCAGGAACACCTTCTTCAGGCTGTAGTCGCCGATCAAGGCCTCAATCACGAGTGCGGCGTGCCCGGGTCGGGTTACCTCTGATGGGTGATCTGCCCTGGAGAATGTGATTGGCGTCTCCGACCCGCGCAGGTAGTCTGGTACTGCGCGCGGGCTGTTGATGGCTTGAAGTACTTGGCGTGTGATAATTTTCTAGCGCCTGTCCGACGGGGGTCCCCTCTGGATCATGTTCAGCTGTCCCCGTGCGTCTAGGTACGTGTCGGCTGCTTCCGACTGACCTTGTTGTTGTTGCTGCGGCTGGGGGAACGCTCCAGCCGCCTGCACCTGGTTGTTGTTTGCGGGTGCTGCCTGGATGGCTAACTGCGGTGCCGCCTGTATGGCCTGTACCGGGGCGATGATTTGCTGCATGGCATGGTATATCTTTCTTGCTTTGCGACAATCCTTCAACAGGTGGTTGGAACTCCATTTGCCTGTTTCCGGGTTGCGGAACGAGTGATGCTTACAGGGTTGCATCAGCTCCTCTGCTGGGGTCAACGGGCGCTTCCACTCGCGTTTCTGACTTCCATCATTGTGGCCGATGCTGCTGCTGCCACGGTTGTACTGACTCGAGCTGGGCTACCGACTTTGGTCGTACTGTCGGCTGCTGTCACGTTTGTCCTCATGGGGGGTTTCATAGCCCGCCGCTACTAATTCGATTGAATCGTGGGTGTAACGTGGCTTCTTCTTTTGACGTGCCTCGCGCCAGTTGCTTGTTTCGCCCTCTTTTTTGGGAGAAGTTTCGCGGACGTAGTCCTCTCCTTCGGCCCATTGGTTGGCTGTCTTCATGAGTTCTATTGTGGTCTTCGGCTGGAGCCTACCGAATTCCTCCCGGAGGTCGCGGCGAGCGACGCTGTGCATGAAGGCGTCCATCACTCGATCTTCTGATACGGGTTCCATGGTAGAGTGTCCACCGCTGGATGTAAGAGCGGAGCGACTCATTCTTTCCTTGCTTGCAGGCCTGCAACTCGATGTAGGTTGTTGGCCTTGCGAATGTTCCCGAGAAACTCTTGATGAAGTTATCCTGGAATTCTTCCCATGTTCGGAAAGAGTCTTTGGGTTGGCTTGTGAGCCACCCGCGTGCCGAGTCTGTCAACATGAGCTGGATGTACTGCATTGCCGTAGTCGACGTTCCACCTTGGCAGGTGCAAGCGATGAGGTAGTCTTCGAGCCACAATTTTGGGTCTTGCTTCCCGTCATACTTTGGTGTGCCAGCCGTCAACTTGAAGCCTTTAGGCATGCGGGTGTCGCGGATGTTGAAGCTAAAGCATGCCGCACCACACGGCTCGAAGTCACGGTCAGCATGGTCATCCGCGTTTGCCGCACTAGCCGAGCGCTCCTTGCGGTTGCGGTCCACCGTCTTCTGTGTCAGGACGTCGCGAAGGACCTTGACTGGCTGTCGCTGCGCCGCTGGGATGCCGAGGTCGTTGGTTCGTGAGCTCGGTTGCTTGGCCCCTTGGCCGCCAGAGCTTCTTCGATTGCCCTTATGGAGGCAATTTGTTGCTTGTGGAGAAGGGAGCGTGCGTCTCCCTCCGGTGGCTGCGTGAGCCGGAGGTATGTCTCGACTGAGATCAGGGCGGCATTCGCCGTCTTTGGGACGGGTATCCCGTTCTCATCTTCGGTGACGAAGGACGAGTCGAGGTTGCGGGTGAGCCTTGTTCGATCGGCTTCTGCCATGTGGGGAACGCGGGCTCTGGTTCGCCGTGCTCCTTGGTTAACCTCTGTAGAGGATGTGAAGGAGAGGGCAGCTCGCCTGGCACTCGATGCATCCGCGTCCCTTTTGCGCCTGAGCATGTCGGCTTTTTCGGCGCGAATTCGTTCGCCTTCCTTGCGTAGCAAGTACTGGACCGCCAGGTGGTCTTCTCTAGGTGCGTTGGGTGGGGGGAACGTGCCCTCGTCCACATGTTTCATGGCTTGGATCGCCATGTCCCGCGTGATGACAAGTTTAGTCTGGTCCGGCATGTCCACCTCTAGCAGATATGCGGGTTCTTCTTCGTCGTCATGCGGTGCTGTGCCGGCCATGAAGACTTGCTTGGGGTAGACTTGAGTCGGAGAGTTGGTGCTGCCGCTGTTGCTTCTGTCGCCCGCTTCTTGCTCGGGATCGAAAATTGCTGCAACGTGGCGCGCGGCGCAGTCGCAGTCGCGTCTTCTCGCGATTGTCCATGTGCTCACGCTCGCCGGGGCGAGTGCGATTGGCTTGGGGTAGACTTCGGATTTCCACGAAGATGAGGGCGCGCGCGACATGGCTGTCGGGCGCGGGCTCCTGGTTGCCCGTGCGGGTGCGACAGTCGAGGTGGATCTTGACTTGGTCGACCGCACGGCCGAGGTTGGGGTAGTAGACTCGATTCGCGCGGCCGTTGCCGGAATTGTCGATGTAGATGCCGTCTTCGCGGGTGCAGCGGGCGCGGCCCACGCGGGTGCGGCAGATGCGATCTTTGCGGGTTCGGCGGGCGCAGCCTCCGCGGGTGCGGTAGATGCGATCTTCGCGGGTTCGGCGGGCGCGGCCTCCGCGGGTGCGGCAGATGCGATCTTCGCGGGTTCGGCGGGCGCAGCCTCCGCGGGTGTGGTACATGCGATCTTCGCGGGTTCGGCGGGCGCGGCTCCGCGGGTGCGGCAGATGCGATCTTCGCGGGTTCGGCGGGCGCAACCTCCGCGGGTGCGGTAGATGCGATCTTCGCGGATTCGGCGGGCGCGATGGTTGCCGATTTAGGTGACGCCGTCGCGCGTAGCGCGGTAGTCGTAGACCTGAGTATACCACGACTATCGATGCAGCAGAACATGGAGCCGAAGGTGATGTGTATACCTTTGTCCAGATCGGCGTACACTAACTGGTGGGCTGGCGGGTGGATGACGTACTCGAAGGAGCCGAATCGGATCGACTCCCTGACGGCGGACACGCCGATCTTCATTGCGGATGGAGCCGGAGCGACCATGATCCTAGCACTTGTTTGACCTTCCCACAGACGGCGCCAATTAACGAGGTGTTAACTCGACAAGTCCCAGGGTTGTGCACCCCGGGTTGATTGATGGGGAGAGAGATGAGTGCAGGTGGTCACGACGGTGACAAGCAAGGATTTACCCAGGTTCAGGCTCCCGGAGGATAACACCCTACTCCTGCTTGTCTGGTTATTGATGCGAGTTGTGGTTACAATGGCGAGATTGCGATCTCGCTAGGGTTTGTGCCGTAGCTATGAGCGTGTCTTCTGGGACGAGCAACCCTCCTGGCTTTATGGGCAGCCAGGTCTCGGGTGGTTGGTGCCGATGGCAACTACAGATATGGCAGGTTATGCTTCCTAACCGACTTGGACTAGGTTACATGGTACCCCGCGTGGGCCTTCTGTGGGCCTTCCTGTCCTTGGCGCGGCCCAGGTAGCCTTATCGTGGGCTACCCGAAAGGCAGCCCCACGTCAATAAGCCACATGGCAAAGGGCATCAGAAGTATGAGAACCAGCTTCCAGTGGACAAAGACACATGCCTCCACTGCAAGAAGAAAGGGCATTACAAGAAAGATTGCCCTGATTGGCTCAAGAGCATAATGGCAAAGAAAGGTATTGATACAGTTTCTTTTGTAAATGAATCACTGTATACACAGTTTTCAAAATCTACTTGGTGGATTGACTCAGGTGCAACTGTTCATGTTGCAAATTCTTTCCAGGGATCCCATTCGACAAGGACTTTGCAAAGAAGCGAAAGACACAATGAAGTCGCGAATGGAGTTCAAGCATAAGTTGAGGCTGTTGGCGACGTCTCCTTGGAGCTAGCTGATGGTTTTAATATTATGCTTAGAGATGTGTTATGTGTTCCTTCCATTCATAGAAATTTAATAAGTGTATCGTGCTTGGATAAAGACAATTTTGAATGTTATTTGGGTCATGGCAAGTGTGCCATATGGATTAAAGATGCTTGTGTGGGTATTGCATTACTTCATGAAAAGCTTTATTTGTTATCCTTGCGTGAAAAAGTGCATTCTGTTTGCAATGTGAATGAACAAATCCCCTTGTCGAACAAAGAACAAAAGAAAAGAAAGCGAACTCATGACTCATCGAAGTTATGGCACTGTCGACTAGGCCATATTTCAAGGGGAAGAATAGAAAGCCTCGTTAAAAATGATATTCTTCCTCCGTTAGAGTTCTCAGATATCGAACAATGCATAGATTGCATAAAAGGAAAATACGTAAAGAAAATTAAAAAGGGTGCAAACCGAAGCACATCGACACTAGAAATTATTCACACCGATATTTGTGGACCATTTCCGATGAAAAGTGTGGATGGCTATGACTCGTTCATAACATTCACAGATGATTATTCCCGATATGGTTATATTTATCCAATTAAAGAAAGATCTGAGGCATTGGATAAATTTAAGATATTCAAAGCTGAAGTTGAAAATCAGCATGATAAAAAAATTAAAATAGTCAGGTCCGACCGTGGGGGGGGGGGGGGGGGGGGGGGAGTACTACGGTCGGCACACTCCATATGGTCAAGTACCTGGACCTTTTGCAAGGTTCTTACAGGAAAATGGAATAGTCGCCCAGTATTCTATGCTGGGCGAACCACAACAAAATGGAGTAGCTGAAAGGCGTAACCGTACTCTTAGGGATATGGTGCGCAGTATGATGAGTTATTCCACACTGCCATTGGGATTATGGATGGAGGCGTTAAAAACCGCCATTGACATTCTCAACAGAGTACCAAGTAAATCGGTGCCCAAAACACCGTACGAGTTGTGGACAGGGAGAGTTCCTTCTCTAAGCCACTTGAAAGTCTGGGGGAGCCCAGCTGAGGCAAAAGTTTTTAATCCACATATTGCAAAGTTAGACAGACACACAAAGTTTGTAGAAACAGTGACTTGCCATTTCATTGGCTATCCTGATAGATCAAAAGGTTATCGTTTCTACTGTTCAGACAGACACACAAAGTTTGTAGAAACGAGACACGCGGTCTTCTTAGAAGACGAAATGATGAGGAGGAGCATGGTAGGCCGGAAAATTGATCTTGAGGAGAAAAGGGTGTGTGCACCTTTTCCGATGATCCATGAGCCATTTTTCGCCCTACATGTTGTACCTGCACCGACAATCCCAGAGGTTGTGATGCAAGCACATGTTGTAACTCCACCAGTGACTTCAACGCGGCAAGATTCGGAACCTGTCCGTCAGGAGCCGACTCAACCCGTTAATGAGCATGAAAGGGAGCGGCGACAGCCACAAATAGAAGAAGAGTCGCAAATTGAGACATATAATGTGCCAGAGAATGAGACTCTTTGTAGTGCCCTTGCTTACGAAAGCAATGGCACATATGAATAGTACGAAGACTTGGATCACATAAGTCTCGCATTCTCCAATAAGATGTAATATCACAGTACAATGTCATAATTTAGTACAGAACGAGACGAATGATCCAAAAACAAATAATCCTTATAACTTAGCATAGCAGAAATGCTAGCTGAATAAATAGTTCACACTTTATTTTTCAGAGTTCAAACGCAATACTAAAGATAGCATGGAGCTACATCTTCTCCATGAAGCCACTGGCAAATCATGTTGGTTGTAGCTCGAAGACGACCCCCTTACTCCTCATTCGGACATTCTGCAAGGTTTAGTTGCAGCCCAGCTATAAAGGGTCAGCACAATTGAATTGTGTTCTACTAAGCTATATCTATATGCTTATTTGGCTGGTGGAGCTCAAGGCTATTGCGCAAAGCAAGTTTTCTCCTACTTTTGATAAACAACTTTTTGAATTCAAAATCTTCTCTTTAAGAGACATCTCGAGACAAGTCCATGTCTCCTACCCATGTTTACCCAACAAAGTTTATTAAGAAATTGGGATGAAGAGATTTTCAGAACACAACCTTGTGTAGTTACTCAAATTGTCCGATGTCGGGGACACGGCTAAGATCTTAGGTTTTAACTCTCGAGAGGGTGTGCACTTTCACCATTAGACTCAATCAACCCAAACTATGCTCTACACTCATTTAGTGAGAAGGAAAAGGAGAAGATCAAGACGAGACTTTTCAGAAGTTGATTTCCCATGATCATACTAAGAGATTACCACCATCCTATCAACTCTACCACCATCAATCTCTTGACCCAGGTCCACATCAACTTACTCCAGCAAGACAGAGCCCATATTGACCAATGGTTGCACGATAAGCAACTAGACTCAGTGTAAACTTAAATCTCATAGCCCTGGGTGGCCTACCACAAGTGAGCAACTCAGGTTAACACCGCATATCATGGCCCCAAGTAAGTGAAAAACTATCTTGGGCGAAGACAACCATGAGACTTGGCCCTGAGAATCCACTCAACTTGAAACCTCCTCGATCGACCCAATCCACCCAGGCGTTAAATTAATTTAGTAGAAATTTTCATTTATCACATAAGCCATAAAACAATCATTTTTGCAGCAGGTACTTCCACTAAATTATAATAGGGGTCTAATCTGGAATTTCTAAGGGGAAACCTAAAAGGTTTGCATAGCATACTACAATCTCCCAAAAACCTATCATGCATACTACTTTTGCAAATACTGCTTAAAACACTAGATATGCAATAGAATAAAATAGTAGGTGTTTTATGAAGTCACTTGCCTTGGCAGCAGGAGGGGCAGGCACAACAAGAATAACAATCACACGCAAGTCCTTCCTCTCCTTCACAATCTAGCACAAGCAATACATACAAATAAATATCCACACGATATTCTCACAACACCAAATAAAAGATGTATGCATGCATGATACGCCATGTGTAGAATTAGACACACTTATCAATAGTTTATACTAGATTTGGGGCGCGGCTTGCCGCACGCCACCTGGTTTTAAATAATTTATGAGCTCAGGTCGAACGCCCTTTACATTGTCATTTGTATAGACAGTACTATGAAGACATCGTTGTGGTAATATTAAATTGGAAGGAAATATTGTTAGTTGTTATATCTTTTATTGTAGATATCAACAACATTGAAATAAATAGTCTTAAGAGCTAACCCAAAGACATAGATGGCAACATAGACATCAAAATAAAATAGTTCGAAAGAAAAAGACAACAAAGATAAAACTGTTATAAGAATCTGTGATGTTATAAGAATCTGCGAAAGATGCAACACCAAAGTATCATATGCAACTGGAATTGCAATAAGCATGTTTTTTTTAAGTGTTCATTCAATGACAAAAAGAGAAGGGTCAAAGCATAATACTCCCTCTGTTCATTCTCTTATTTTCTCATTCTCTTATTTTTGAACGAAGGGATACATAAAAGCCAATAGGTTGGCTTCATAATCATTAAAATATTTGGTGACTTATTAGATTGACCCTTTATACAACATGCATTAACTTATTAGACTGACCATTAATACATCAACACTCTGTGTCCTCGCAGAGATAAGAATTACTAAATATGTCATTTGAGAACATGGGATATGCCTATGTCTCATCGATATGTCGAAAACAGAAGTTATAATACAACAAATAGTTTAAGCACAACTAAGCTGGCATAGAACTATGGAATTCTTTTTCCTGGTTTGAGATTACAGTGGACATAAATGAAAACATGGACAAAAAGATGAGGTTAAAGACTAACCCAATAAATAGACATAGATGAGAACATGGACAAAAAAGATAGAAATATTTAGATGCATACACATAGAAGGTAGATAAGTTAGATTCACATCTTATCATAGATATTTATAGGGATAGCAAAGTCATGTAGAAAATACTGTCTTACTCTATTACATAAGATAGATGACAGAAGGATCATCAGGCTCTTGCGGCCAACAATATTTCATCTTAAGAGTCAAGATCGGATGGTGTTTATCAGCTCGAGCACAAATAGGTATACTATACATACTCGAGCACAAATAAGTATACTGTACATACTTCAAGTAGTATGAACATCAAAAAGTGCATTGGTCATCACCATTATAAGCATTACCGATGGAGTATATCTACAGGCGTAGCAAAATGAATCCCGTTAGAGAGCACATTCAGTTAGACCCATTAACCTAAAGACGTTATAAGCAAATAATTAATCAAGCTTCAGAACCATAGAATTGCCATCCAAACAGGGGGTGAAACATAGCAAACTAAATGAAGAAATATTTTTTATACTATTATATATGAGAACCTATCAAGACCAGAACAAACATGAAAGTAGCAAATATATTCATACGCAAATCAAACTGAACTAACAACCAGCAGTAGCATGTGTGTAAATAATAACTACCTCTTGAGCTAAAAGTTTTGTCTAGTGGGCACATCAAAGAGCAAAGATAGCCTACATTGGCACAACAGAAAATGCAACAGAAAATGGGATCATCCTTAGTAACATATATTCTTGGATTGGAACAAATACAAAACTGGTACAATAGAAAATGCCTGACACCCAAAAGGCAATCTATTATGTTGCTACGGGACAACCTTCAGAGCACAAAGACCTCTGCAAACGTTGTCAGTGACAGAGTCATCAAACCTAACCATTAATCATCCAAAGAAGCAAGTATAGGAGTTCAGGCTTATTGTTTGAAAACAAAAGTAGTTTAGACTTAGTAAACAAAATGAAAGGCCCGATATCCTGATATCCCCACATACACAATGCTTATGTAGGCTATTTCTAATCACAAAGATAACAAATGATCCATCGGCAGGTTTTCCTCCACAGCAATATACACAAATCTTATTGTCGAATGATCCATTTGCTACTTAGTAAAACGTTGGAACATCACAATTGGAGGAAATGATGTTGATTGGTTATAAAAGAGTAAAATAACAACACTGAAGGCATTGTTTACTTTATCATGTTCCATTGTTGCTTTGTGTTGCTTCACCTTACTACACTATAGAAAGCAATTATCACTAGATGACATAAGTGCCATGTAACCTTTACCAAATACAAATACAAAATGTTTAATTCTGAAACGAAATGCTAATAAAATTAAGTGAGGGCCTCAACCTAATAAACAAAGCTGGCTGCTGGCTCAGCTTGCTACCACGCTACAGAAGCCAAATCATTAGATGAAGAATAACACAGAGAAAACTTGACATATGCATTCTAAATAGTTAAACCTCTATATGTTCTCATAAACCAAAAAATTCTCTACGCATGTTCATATGACTATCATGATTAAAAGTAACAGAGGATTAATAGAATGCACCTCTAATAAGAGAAAGGCTCAAAATTATTGCAATAGAATAGAAGTAAAGAGAAGAAAATCTAAAATAGTTTTAATATGTATTCAAGGAAATAGCCCACATGAGAATAACGAAATGGTGTCAGGTCCTTGAATATTTTTACCTTATTGCATATAACAAATCTTGAATATTCTCGGCTGTCCTCAGTATCATGAATCACACAAGCCCCTTACGCTCCAAGAATTAATCATACATCATTTGAATAACATTGGCCGGATAGTAATGGATACAAACCTGGAAAACATATCCCAGAATCAGTCATGAGTAGTGATATCTATTGCCTGATCTACAACAGTAAATAACAAACAATCAAACCACCATGGCGAGTAGCAAATTTGAAGACCTGTGATAAACCTAGGCATCACCAAAACAGAGCAGCAAGTACTGGTAACAGAAAATACAAAAATAAGCCAAAGTACCTACAAAAATTGCAAAAATATGTTTCATTATTCACTTTTGTTTCAGGTGGAGTAAGAAACAAAACATCTTTGATATTTAGAAAAAATGAAAACATGTTGCTAAAAAGGACAACATCCGATTTATAGCTGGCAGTACATAACAGCGGGGAAATTGTGTATGGCAAAATAGACTCGTTCATCATAACCACATGCCGATTGACATATTTAATTATGACAACTTTGAAGTAAGATAGTTGAAAGAATATGCCAATAAATATAGACGACAACACATCCACCGCCATATAGAAATAAACAATAGAAGGTACATAACTTGTATTTTTGCCTTAATCAGAGCCTAAAACATGTAGATAAAAAACAAGTATTGGTTCATGCAGCACTAATAATATCATAAGTCTATTATTACAATATTGTACGACTAAGGAGGTTCCACATATTCTACGACTAAGGATCAAAGGACTTTTGGAGACGTTGCATCATAATAGTCGGACAATCATCATTGCCTGACCACAAACAGGCAGACACATCACGCTTGAAGCAGCAAAAAGATGAACAACCAAAAGTGATCAATATGGCCATCTGTAAACAATACCGATGATGCATGCATTTATAAGTAAAAATGCACATCAAGCAATGCCTTGATCGGATAGACATCAGAACTATGTTTGCTCCTCCTCATTAGCTGAGAAAGAGAAAACAGGTGAGACGGGAGAGAGGGCACGTGAAAGCACAAACATGGGTATGAACACAAATATGGGGGTGTAGCATGAACATGGGTATGATCACTCACATGAAAGCACAAACATGGGTATGAACACTCACACGATAATAGTGGCAAGACACGCTACTCGATTCGTAATTTTGATGCTCTCGGTAATAGAATGCAGACTGTCCAAGATGGAATTTCAAGTGTGTGAAGAAACTCACCAAGCAGTTTCAGATCTTTGAAAACTAAATACAATCCTCATCTTATTCGGTTGTGTTTGATATAGAACCCTGAACCTGAATCACAGAGTAGAAAATATAATTCACAAGTTCAGCCTTCATGAGCTCAAAATAGAAGGATCAAAGTTGATATTACTTCTGTGGCAGAATGCCCTTCAACATCCAGGAAATTTTGCTAATCAACTCCAAGAACTACCCGTTGCCATAAGAACAGTCTAAAACATGCACAGACAAAACTTGATCTGATATTAGAACAAAATCATCTTCGTACAAAGGAATTAACCAAAATGGTAATGCATGGATGTATTCGAAAAACTTAGGACATGCAACAACACAGACCAAAATATTAAATGAAATTGGAATAACATAATAGAGAGGGAATGACATTTAATTCACTCATAAGCATGGTGTAATGAATAGAAAATGTGGAGAATAAACTTCACTCCTGTTTGATATTCCAAAACACGTCAGATTCAGTCACATATTAACAAAGAGCATGATTCATATCACAGAATAGGGACATAAAATAATTTGAAAAGTAACCAAAACACGTCAGATTCAGTCACATATTAACAAAGAGCATGATTCATATCACAGAATAGGGACATAAAATAATTTGAAAAGTAAATGCAGATTGTTACTGTATCTTAGATTTCTTTCTCATAGCAGACACACAAAAACTTAGTTGTACACAGAGAGAAATTAGTTCTAAGAATCCTCACATAATGAAGAGCTTGCTTTACAAAATTCGTTAGTGAATCTCCTACCAGATAAAATAATTTTGAGCTAATTAGGATTGTACAAACATGGATAAAAGTATAGGGCATTGGACTTGGACTAACGTCTAGGGAGGGGAAGAGGGACCTCACTGGGCAGCAGGTGGTTTGGGGGGTCGTGGCCGGCAGCAGCAGGACGGGGACGTCGCCGGCCACAACAGCTTGCGGAGGTGGTCGCCCGGAGCGGCAGGAGCTTCGTCTCCTTATCTGCAGCGGAAAGTATAGGGCATTGGACTTGGACAAACGTCTAGGGAGGGGAAGAGGGACCTCACTGGGCAGCAGGTGGTTGGGGGGGTCGTGGCCGGCAGCAGCAGGACGGGGACGTCGCCGGCCACAACAGCTTGCGGAGGTGGTCGCCCGGAGCGGCAGGAGCTTCGTCTCCTTATCTGCAGCGGAAAGTATAGGGCATTGGACTTGGACAAACGTCTAGGGAGGGGAAGAGGGACCTCACTGGGCAGCAGGTGGTTGGGGGGGTCGTGGCCGGCAGCAGCAGGACGGGGACGTCGCCGGCCACAACAGCTTGCGGAGGTGGTCGCCCGTAGCGGCAGGAGCTTCGTCTCCTTATCTGTAGCGGAAAGTATAGGGCATTGGACTTGGACAAACGTCTAGGGAGGGGAAGAGGGACCTCACTGGGCAGCAGGTGGTTGGGGGGGTCGTGGCCGGCAGCAGCAGGACGGGGACGTCGCCGGCCACAACAGCTTGCAGAGGTGGTCGCCCGGAGCGGCAGGAGCTTCGTCTCCTTATCTGCAGCGGAGGAGGTCCTCCATGTCCAGCGCGTGCGGCTGCTGGTTGGTCATCGGTCCACGGATGGAGGCGGAGGAGTGGTGCCGGGATTCGAGGTCAAAATCGCCATGGCGGCGGGTGAGGTGGGGATGGAGATCCAGAAGTTTCTTTGTCCGGACGACAGCGGCCAGATCCTAGGGTTCGGCGGATTCGTGGGTGTGGGTACGGAGGGAACTGGGTTGGCGAGGTGGCCGGAGTCGAGGGGTGAGCTGAAGTAAGTCTGGGTTGCCGGCGGCTGGGTGGAAAGAGGAGGACGACTCAGAGGTGCGGGCGCCGCCGGCGAGAGAGGGAAGGGAGCTGGTGGAGGAAGGAATGGGGCACGGTTGGTGGCTGCTAGGGTTTCCTGCGGGGGGTTTTGTCTGAAGAATGGACGGCCACGATCGACGCGGAGCCGAGTCCCCGGATCGGACGGTTCAGAGTGGCTAATCGCTGAGGAAAAAACTTCCCGCACCGAACCGGGCACACACTAAGGCAATGACGGGTGGGACCGAAAATTTGAGTCAATGGTCAAAAGCAAAACGGACGGTGGAGATCATCCCGGGGCGACGATCCGACGGCTCGGAACTCCAAACGGCTGTGAGGGCGCGGTGCAGGGGCGCGTATATCTTTTTTAGATTCTCTGTTATTGAATGCATGAGATGCAAATTCTAGGGATTTCTCATTTCACTTAACAATTGAATAATTGAAAACAATATAGCAAAACTTATATTCTACAATTACAACTTTTATTATTCTAGGAAAGTTTTCAAATAAAACACATATTAATATTCCTGGGCAGAGGTTAATAACTTAAACCTAAAACAATTGAGTTTATTTGGAAAACAATTTTATTATTTAAGTTATGGATTTAATAGCCGAATTACTCCTCGGATGATCTTATGAATTATTATTTATCAAAAGCAAAAAAAAAATGATGTAGAATTAAACTACTCTAGCAGGGCTATCCGTGGATATAAAATTTATTGAATTTGGATTTACAGAACATAAGTTATGAATTTTCTAAGTTTTGCATATTTTCTGTTTTATTTATAAAATTCCTGCGAAAAAGAAAATAAGAGGGGCTACGTGGCACGATCCTATTGGACGAAAACGGTTCGCGCGGATCGTGGACGAGAGCCGTCCGATTTAAATGAAATCGGACGCGCGGGAACGTTTTGATCTAGATCCGTTGGATCTAGATCTAACGGCTTAGGACGCTCGGCCGAACCGGGCGGCGCGCGGGTCGCCGGAACGCTCCCGGCGATGGCGCCCGCGGCGGCGGCGCGTCGGCTTCGACGTTCCCGGCGTTAAAACGAAGCCCCGGGAAGAGTGGGTCTTACCAAAATGATGCAGGGGAGATGGCGAGGTCGATGGCGCGGCGGCGGCGTGGGAAAACTTCTCCTTTCCTCGTCGGAGTCGAGGACGGCGGCGACGGCCTCGGGTCGCGGACGGATTCGTCGTTCTGCTGCGACAGAAAACACCCGAGGGGGCTCAACGGATGCGCAAGAGGATGGGGAAACAAGGGGGAGTCTCGGTGGCGCTCGAGGAGCTCGGTGCTTACCGAAATCGTGCAAAAAGTCCGGCGGCAATGGCGGCGGCGGTGGTCTCGATTTCGAGCAGCCCGGCGGCGGAGTGGTAGGGTTTGGGGGGGGGGGGGGATTTCGGAGGCGGCTTCGAGGTGATTAAATAGGAGGGAGCACGGGAGCTAATCACGGCGGAAAACGGCTCGGAAACGGCTCGGTCGCGGACTCCATCTGCGGCGCGATCTCCGGACAGAGGTTGAAGACGGCTGACAGGTGGGGCCCACCTGTCAGCGGGAGAGAAGAGAGAGGCGCGCGCTGGAGCGGGCTGGCGGGCTGCTAGCTCACGCGCGCGCGGCAGATAGCGACTGGGCCGGCCCGTAAACCATTCCTTAAAAAAAAACTGTTTTTCAAATCTGATTTACTAAATGATTTTTAAACCTATTCAAAATATTTCAGAAAAATTCATAAAAATATATTTTGGAAAGGTTATTTAAATTAGCAATTTTTAAAAATAAACTTACCCATTATATAATTTGGAAAAATTATATTTATTAAGTAAGTTTAAATAAACACTTAATGGGATTAAACATTATTTAAACTCATAATTGAAATTTTATTTAGTATTATGTGATTAAATGTTAAGTCTATATGATGAATGATGTATGAATGCAAAGTTTTAAATTTTTGCAAAATTGGGATGTTACACTCTTAGAAGGTCTACAAGAGCTAGGAAATCAGCTATTTCTACTGATTATAAAGTTTATAACACAGAAATAGTTCATGTGGAAGGAGATCCCACTTATATGAAGAAGCC
The DNA here is from genome assembly GCA_026929855.1 of Poa annua. Classification (NCBI taxonomy): domain Eukaryota; kingdom Viridiplantae; phylum Streptophyta; class Magnoliopsida; order Poales; family Poaceae; genus Poa; species Poa annua. The sequence continues at coordinate 35,151,656 of CM049431.1, forward strand.
ATGAGTAGCGTTCACTCTTTGAAATGGCTTGAGGCCATGAAATATGAGATGAAATCAATGAGTTCTAACAATGTTTGGGACTTAGAGGAATTTCCTAAAGGAGCTAAAACAGTAGGTTGCAAATGGGTCTACAAAATAAAGTATGACTCCAATGGGAAAGTAGAAAAGTATAAAGCAAGACTTGTGGCAAAAGGATTTACGCAAAGAGAAGGAGTAGATTACAATGAGACCTTTTCTCCGGTCTCATGTAAGGATTCTTTCAGAATCATCATGGCACTAGTTGCTCATTTTGATTTAGAGTTACATCAAATGGATGTAAAGACGGCATTTCTAAATGGAGATTTAGAAGAGAATGTTAACATGAAACAACCGAAGGGTTTTTTCATGGAGGGGAAGGAACATATGGGATGCCGCCTAAAGAAATCCATTTATGGGTTAAAACAAGCCTCTAGACAGTGGTATTTAAAGTTTAACAATACAATTAAAAGCTTTGGTTTTAAAGAGAATGTTGAGGACAACTGCATTTATGCAAAGTTTAAAAGTGGGAAATATATTTTCCTAATTCTGTATGTAGATGATATTCTGTTTGCGAGCAATGATGTCAGTCTACTACTAGAAACAAAGAAATTCTTGTCCTCGAATTTTGATATGAAAGATCTTGGTGAAGCTTCTTATGTTTTGGGCATAGAAATTCACCGGGATAGAAATAATGGAGTGCTAGGACTATCACAAAAGGCATATTTAGAAAAGGTTCTAAAGAAGTATAAGCACAAAAGTAGTACTTCACCTGCTCCTATAGTCAAGGGCGACAGTTTTGGGAAATTTCAATGTCCCAAAAACCAATATGAGATCGATCGAATGAAAGCAGTACCATATGCTTCGGCTGTTGGAAGCTTACAGTATGCACAAGTGTGCACTCGCCCTGACTTAACTTTTATCACCGGGGTACTCGGTAGATATCAAGAAAATCCAGGCCAAGAGCATTGGAATATGGTAAAGAAAGCTTTGCGTTATGTGCAAGGCGCAAAAGACCTCATGCTAACATATAGAAGATCTGATTCCCTATAAATAAGAGGGTATTCAGACGCAGATTTTGCGGGAGATAAAGATGATAGAAAGTCCACGTCAGGATACGTGTTCACTCTCGCAGGAGGGGCTATTTCGTGGAAAAGATCCAAACAGTCATTAGTTGCATCGTCCATGATGTATGCAGAGTTTATAGCATGTTATGAGGCCACGGGGCAGGCAGTATGGTTAAAGAAATTTATACCCGACTTGAAACTGGTAGATTGCATTGACAAACCACTAAAGATGTACTGTGACAACCAGCCCGCAGTATTCTATGCTCACAACAACAAGTCGAGTAATGCTACAAAGGCAATAGATATAAAGTATTATGTTGTGAAAGATAAAATGCAGGATCAAACTATAAGTCTCGAGCATATAAGGACAAAGGATATGCTTGCGGATCCGCTAACGAAAGGCTTACCACCCAGTGTGTTCCAGGAACACACAGCCGGCATGGGTTTAATGAAAAGCCTATGATTTCTAGATTACAGAGGCCCAAAACTAACAGGATTTGTTTCAACACAGAAAAGTATATAGTGGCTGTCTGATTCCATCGTCACAGCTCAAGTGTGTTAAGAAGAACTTGAGACATTATCACATGAGAAGGCAAAACACGGTGATGAACCTTGTTAGTTACATATGAGTGTACTGGTCGGTTCTATGAAATGGTTTTTATGCTCAACCTATTTTGTTTGTGCATTTACATGCACATGTTTTGAATTTGGTGGTCGTTTCCTTATTGCGATGTGGTTTTAATGAGACCTGTCTTTTTTTTGTATAGCACTCTTGGCGATTTTAAAAAGCATGAGAGTATCCTATATCGTTAACTGACCAACGTATTTTGAGGTATATACATAAAATTATAAAAAACCTATAATCTTTACAAACTTTATATGTTATATTTTCTTACGATATAAGTGTTAAGCTATACATTATATATAAATATCTAGCCATGAACAGGGTCGTGGAAGTTAGCTATTCATGTGTCAAAACCATGACTTAGTTTTGAGATTTTATGAGTTTCAACTCTAGCCTAGCCCAACTTGTTTTTAGAATAATAAAGGCTTTGTAGTTATTGATATTATTGTGCCCTCCAATATAATCTAATCTTTACATGAGTTATTTCATCTATGTAACACCCGTTCATCCATCATGTGCACACGGTGTTTTCTCTGTGTTGTTACTGAAACTATTATTACCGTCACCATTGCAAATTTATTTACGCTACTGTTGTTATTCTATTACAGCTACTATCATATTATTGTTGCTACTAATGAGTTGTATCGAGCAAACATAGTTCCAGTTGTGCCTGAATTAACAACTCAGTTGCTAAAATTTATAAATATTCTTTGACTACTCTTATGCCGAATCAATAAATTAGATTTTTTACTTTACTCGAAAACTCTTGCAATGCTCTATACTTGTGGGTCATCAGTCACCATAAGAAATAGGGTTGGGCATTCAGTTAGACCGAACCAATCAGTTCGTTTCTCCAAGGTTTCAAGAAATTTGGTTTTGAGAAAATGATGATCGATTGGCTGTTTAGAAAACTGCTAACCATGCAATTTGGGAAATCGAGATTTCGTTCGGTCATCGGTTACAATCGAACTGACCGGATCGAAGATCAAAGAAGATTTTTTTTTCAAATACCACGGCCTACGAGCACATGGTTCTACGCCGTACGCATGATCCAGGGCCAGAAAGAGGAGCAATTTACCCAATTAGTGGAACGACAACTCGACCCCGGTCTCTCCAACAGGGACGAAGCCGACCGGGGGCGAGCTTGGGCCATGGCTCCCCCATGGTAAAAAATTGTGAATAGCCCCACGTATTATGTGTATTTAATCTCCAAATTAATTTAAATTAACACATATGCCCCCTTCAAACTGCACACAATGTCTACTTGGCCCCCTTGTACAATTTTTCTAGCTCCGTCCCTGCTCTCAATGGACGTAGCATGGCATATTGAGTGCATTGCAGAATTAGAGGAATGGTTTTGGTTGGTGGCGCACTAACGAAGATTGTTGATGGTTAGAATGAACTACGAGACAACATGGTCTTTTTGCCAACCGATAGATAAGTGAAAACATCAACGGGGCCTGTTTCAAAAGGCTACATTTCATGACCTACAATGCGACGATGTTGGGATTGTACAAGAGTGAATTTGAGTTTAAAATGTATGACTGAACCTTGCGCCCTGTTTCTTTATGGTTATTCTCTACAATGGTTATCACAAAGGTAAGGGGAAGATGACTGATATCCCACAAGTTTAGCGGATCGTGTATAGCCTTTTCGATAAGTAAGAGTGTTAAACCCAACGAGTAGCTAAAGGTAGGATGAATGTTCTCTCAAGTTTTATCAACCACTGATACAACTCTACGCACACCAAACGTTTGCATTATGTAGAAAATAAAACTAAAACAATAATACTGGTATCAGAGATAGTTTTGCAAGATAATAAATACAAAAAAGTAAATGTTAGTGCTGCAACAAGAAGATATACTAACTAAACATAAACTAACAGTACCATGAGTACGTGTGGAAAAGTGGTGGTAACTGTGGTGGCTTTGTCCAAGATTAATTAGTGAAGATATTGGTTTCAATGTCTTCGATGCAGTTTTCTAAGTGGGAGAGGCTAAATATACATGCACTCCACTAATTGGGATTACAAGTACTATATAATTGAATTGTTAGCAAACATCCCTAAATACTAACAATGCATTAAGGTTTCCCTAACCATAGCCTTAATTTCGATGGTCCTCTTACTCCCATACGTGCATCTAACCGGTTGAGTCCTCAGGTTTCTGTCACTCCGACAGAACTTGCCCCTTCCTTTGCACATACTACTAACCCTAGGGTGTTGATCCATGCACGCAGAAATATAATGGACACCAAAGGACAGTACCATATAACCATACAACTCTAATGAACCTCATGCATTCAACAAAGCAATCAAAAGACAAATAACTACGCAAACATGTCATAGATCATAGGATAAATATTATAGAATCAAACACCATGTTTACATAGGACGGTACAAAGGTTTGTGGGAGGATGAACCACTGAATACAAGGAGTAGTTGGTGATGGAGATGGCTAGCATGGAACACAAGAAATTATGGATACGTTGGAGACGAATCAACATTCCCAAGCTTAGTTCTACTCGTCCCGAGTAGGCAAGAACGATAAAAAGAAGAATAATTTCTGAAGTGACATGCTTAAACAAAATCTTGATCATGTAATTCATTCTAAGGCATGTAGACTGAAATCAAATGAATAAGGGTTGTAGTTTATATTGATATCAGATGAGTAATGAACAAACAAGTAGGTGAAGCAAGCAAAGCTTTCAATGATATAGTACTAGATAGCAATCAACTGTGCAAAGTAGATATTAAAGATGATTTAAGCTTCAAGCACAACAATATAATCATCTAATGCTTCCAACAAACATGACAACTTTATGAAAGGATCAAGCCAAGTAATAGCAATATGCACGCAGAAGATCAATATATTATTTGTTCAAAAGAAACAAGCAAGCGTTCAACGTTGGTTCCTGGCACCAGGATGTTATGGCTAAGAGAATGTTAACGGAGGTTTGGAAGGCCAACGGAAGAAAGGCTCACAAAGCTATAAATGATCATTAGACAAGAGAAAGTCATATAATCGAAGCTATGCAAGGAGTAGTGATTGCCACACAACGGATGCACAATGAGCTATAAGTATATGAAAGCTCTCCAATGGAACTAGTGGGGGTGCATCCAACTTGCTTGCTCACGAAGGCCTATAGCACGTTTGAGGAGGCTCATCATTGGAATATACAAACCAAGTTCTATAGTGTAAAGTTCCTGTAACATCCCAATTTACAGAAAAATTTAAAACTTTGCATCCATGCATCATCATCATTAAACTTGTCATATGAATCACATAGAATTTGAATTTAATTATTTAAATATGTTTTAATTGACTTTATGTCCTTAAAATTGTTATTTGAATTTATAATAATGTTCCTTTTATTCTATTTTTACTTTAGACAAAAATAATGTCAAAAGGATCTTTTTTTCATAAGCTTTCCAAATTATATTTTTATGAATTTTTCTGAGAAGTTTTAATATAGTTTTGAAATTGTTTTAATCACAAAAGAATTAAAAACAGAAAAGGAAAGAAAAAAATATAGCCGGGCCAGCCAGTGGGCCGAAGCCCACTGCTACCTACCGCGCGCGCGTCGCAATCCAGCCCGCCAGCAGCCCAGCGCCATCTCCCTCTCTCTCCGTGTCACTGACAGGTGGGTCCCACATGTCATCCCCGACCCGGTCTTCTTCCCCAAAATCACGCGCACGTCCACGGTAACCTCCGGCCGGCGATTCCTCCTCGTTAATTCGAGCAATTAAGGACGTGATTCATTGCCTCGCTTACGCCTACAAATAGCCCCCGAGCTCCTCTTCGTTTTTCCCTAGAAACCGCAGCACGGGAGCTCCCAGGCTGCCGTATTTTTCCGCCGCCGCGCCGCGACTGCCGCCTGCCAAAACCTTGAACTTCGGTGAGTCCCGAGCTCCTCTGGTCATCCCTGGTATCCCTCTCGACTCCTCGTAGCCGTGCGCCTCCCTGTGACAAATTAGTTCACTCTTTTCCGCAGCAGTTCGAGGAGGACGTCCGCGACCGAAGCAAGCTGCCGCCCGCAGCAACTCTGGCAAGCAACCAGAGGAGGCAGGAGGAGCTACGACCCCACCACTTCGCCAACGTCGTCGCCTCGACGCCCTCTACCCGTAGGTATGACCCACTCGTCTCGGAACGTAGTAGAACGTCGAGAACGTGCAATGCCGTGCGTGTCGCCGCCGCGCGCGCTGCTCCGGCGAGGTCCTCCGGTGACCTAGCGCCGCCAGTTTTTGGTCAACGCGTGTAGGTCGTACGATCTCGATCCTACGGTTAGGATTAGATCTTTATAAGCGAAACGGTACGATTGATCTGGACCGCCAGATCCAGATCTGACGGCCCAGATCAAATCACTTAAACACGTCAGCATGCCCAGTCAGCGCTGACGTGTAAATTATTTTTCCCGTTTTATTTAATTTGGCAGTTTTGCAGAAAACACCCTGCATACTGTTTTTATCACTACTTTTTATCTGTTTAACCAAATTTAAATATTTTTATATATTTGAGATCCTCGGAACCAGTAGAACACTTTGGCTTCATTAGTTTTCTGTTTTGACACAGTCAAAATTTTCAAATATTTTTGATAGTAGTTTATGTGTTTTTGACATAACTTTAGTTAGAAAAATGACTTTTGAATAAATCAAATTGCTAACAACTTGTTTAGATGCCCTCTGCCCAAATGTCATTTTTACAAAATTTGATTTTGAAATTTTACTTAAGTAAACTAAAGTCCTTGTCATTACCCATTATTCATGATTAAATAATAGAAACAAATTAAAAATTTATTCATGCATATATCATGAAAATCCAAAGAGATACATTTAGACGTTGGAAATAAATTGTTGCATCTCATCTCATGCATAGCATATATTTTTCTTTGTATGAACCTTTGCTTGTGTGTTTATGTGTGGCTCTTTATTTCTTTATTAGACTATTCGGAGGGAAACGAGAATCTTTGCAACTGTAACTGCTGCACTCCCGGTTGCCAAGGCAAGTGGCACACCCCCATAAAAGTCCTATTATTTTTTTATGCATGAGTAGATTATTTTCTATAAGCATGTGTAGGATAGTATTGCTATGCAAGCCATGTTAGACCTCTTTATTCCTGTGCCTAGGTTCCTATGAAAATACTTAGTAGAATAGTGATACTATGCAAAACTATTTTGATGAAAAAGATAAAGTCTACTAAGTTTTAATCAAACACCTGGGTGGAAATTGGTTGCTTGGCTGTATGAGTTGAGTGTTGTTCCCAGGGGATTTACCTGTGGAATATTCACTTGTGGAAGGCCACCCAGGAGCAAAGGAATTTGAAGAACTCTGTGTGAAGATTGCTTCTCGTGCAGCCATTGCCAATATGGGCTCTGGCTTGATCAACTAAGCTGCGTGGACTCGCCCCGGCCTGACAGGTGGAGGTAGTGGTTTGTAGGTGGAGCGCGTCAGGCCAGAGTGGGAGGGAAAATGCTTCTGAAAGATCTCGTCTCATTCTTCTCCTTTCCTTATCACAGATGGTGTGTAAAGGGTGAATTGGGTTGAATGGGTACAATGGTGAACGTGCGCAACCTCTGCAGAGTTAAAATCTAAGTACTTAGCCGTGTCCCCGGAAACGGACAATTGAGCAGCTGAACGAGGACGTCAACGGAGGATTCCACCATTCCAATTTTTAAATTAAAAACTTGATGGGTGAACAAGGGTAGAATGCGACTATGACTTTCATACCATATTTGTCTCAACGAGGTAAAGTTGTTTCAAAAAGTTAGGGAAAAACTTGCTTTCTACAAAATAGCCTTGAGCTCCACCAGCCAAATAAGCATATAGGTCATAGAGTTATTCCTCTAAGTGTCCACCATAGTGTCACTTGCCAGTTCCATTTTAATGGTTCTGACCCACGTTGTTGCAATATATATCTTATTGCAGACTGTCCTGATGATGAGTGAAAGTTTTTACTAAGGGTTTCGAGTCTTCAACCAACATGCTCGCCTGTGGCCCATGATGATGTTTGGGGACTCCATGAAGAATAAATTTTCCGTTGTTTACTCTGTTTACTGCTAGCTTTATGCTATGCAAATTTGTAATGAATATTTTCTAAGTCTGGATCAGCGTTGTAATAAATTGATACTTTGTTGTGATATTACATCGTAACTGTGTGTGCAAACGAATCGATCCAGGGATTTGCACTATACACAGGTATCTGCCATATTTTAGGTGCAGGTACACTACAGATGGTATCAGAGCACTGTGTTGTCTGTAGGTTCGAGCCCTTAGGATTGGAAAAACCTTTTGATCATAGTATTAACTACTTAAGTATTTTGGATCCTAGCGGCATAGTGAGATGAAGCGGCCTGGAAACAAACCTTACATGTCCGCGTACACGAGACCTGTTCCACAATTAAGTGGCTGGCCGGGTGTCTGTCTCTCTCTCTCACTATAGTGAATATCCAATTTACAAAGAGTTGTTTATATTTGTTGATCACATTGAGATTTGACTTAGTTTTGTCTCTAATTTAATAATGCACAAATGACTAGTACTTCCTTACCTTATACATTTCTCGTTTTAAATTCTTTTCTTTCTTCCTAAAGGATGACGAGCTTCCACTTCACCACTGCGGAGGACTTCGAGGACACCCGTTTTGGCTGCTACCTTCTCGACATCGGCGAGAAGATAGGTTTACCGCTACCTCAAGTTAAGGGCTTCATCCTGAAGAAGTTTAACAAGGAGGGCTGTTGGGGGATAAAAGCAACTCAGCCAGGACGTGGAAAAGAGCCCCCGTTGGAAATCAAAATGGTTAGTGACTCCAAAGATAAAGGACTCAATCTCGTCATGCAGGACCTGATTGGACGTCTCTGCGGACGCTATAGCACAGAGTTGAGGGGCCACTACTCCATTTTATTTGGAAGGAGAAACGAGGAGGGAGAACCATACCTCTTTGATGTTGGAGATAGAGGCAAAGCAAAGCCCCTTAGTCTGTATTTCCAGGAGTTGGAGGTCCTCGTCACAGAACTTTATGAAGATAGACGCACTGAACTCCTGAAGAACGATGAGTTGTGTGCCTTACTCAAGGAGAACGAGGAAAAGATGAAAGCTCATGAGGAAGTGACTAAGGCCCAAGAAGAAAAGTTTGCTTCACAAGAGGAGAAATACAAGAGACAGGAGAAAAGGGTTCAAGAGAAAAACAAGACTATCAGAGAACATAAGGCAGAACTCGAGAGCAATGAAGTCGAGTTCGAAGCTGATAGTGACATGATCAAGCGTCTTCGTACCGAGAAAAGGGAGCTGCAAGAGAAGAACTCTGCCCTGGAGAAAGAAGTGAAGGAATTAAGGGAAGTACTCGACAATGAAGGAATCGAGATTCAGGAAATTGAAGAAGAAGAAGATGACAAGGTCGAGTAGTTCGTTAGCGAGACTACCATTTATTTACACCTCATCGTTATCTTAGTCTTGTATTGACCTATCAACTTGTGATAAGGTAGTACCTTCCATTGTATTCCACGGAACCTCGCGAGTTTATTTTCCAAAACTTTCATGTCTTTTAATCCAGAGTTTTGAGTTGTGTGATGTTTATTTGTTCTTATAGGTTGTTGTTTGTTGGGGTAATCTTTCTCGTTAGACCTCCTCATCCGTGTCACTGACAGGTGGGTCCCACATGTCATCCCCGACCCGGTCTTCTTCCCCAAAATCACGCGCACGTCCACGGTAACCTCCGGCCGGCGATTCCTCCTCGTTAATTCGAGCAATTAAGGACGTGATTCATTGCCTCGCTTACGCCTACAAATAGCCCCCGAGCTCCTCTTCGTTTTTCCCTAGAAACCGCAGCACGGGAGCTCCCAGGCTGCCGTATTTTTCCGCCGCCGCGCCGCGACTGCCGCCGGCCAAAACCTTGAACTCCGGTGAGTCCCGAGCTCCTCTGGTCATCCCTGGTATCCCTCTTGACTCCTCGTAGCCGTGCACCTCCCTGTGACAACTTAGTTCACTCTTTTCCACAGCAGTTCGAGGAGGACGTCCGCGACCCTAGCAAGCCGCCGCCCGCAGCAATTCCGGCGAGCAACCAGAGGAGGCAGGAGGAGCTACGACCCCACCACTTCGCCAACGACGTCACCTCGACGCCCTCTACCCGTAGGTATGACCCACTCGTCTCGGAACGCAGTAGAACATCGAGAACTTGCAATGCCATGCGTGTCGCCGCCGCGCGCGCTGCTCCGGCGAGATCCTCCGGTGACCTAGCGCCGCCAGTTTTTGGTCAACACGTGTAGGCCGTACGATCTCGATCCTACGGTTAGGATTAGATCTTTATAAGCGAAACGGTACAATTGATCTGGACCGCCAGATCCAGATCTGACGGCCCAGATCAAATCACTTAAACACGTCAGCATGTCCAGTCAGCGCACAGTCAGCGCTGACGTGTAAATTCTTTTTCCCGTTTTATTTAATTTGGCAGTTTTGCAGAAAACACCCTGCATACTGTTTTTATCACTACTTTTTATCTGTTTAACCAAATTTAAATATTTTTATATATTTGAGATCCTTGGAACCAGTAGAACACTTTGGCTTCATTAGTTTTCTGTTTTGACACATTCAAAATTTTCAAATTTTTTTATAGTAGTTTAAGTGTTTTGACATAACTTTAGTTAGAAAAATTATTTTTGAATAAATCAAATTGCTAACAACTTGTTTAGATGCCCTCTGCCCAAATGTCATTTTTAAAAAATTTGATTTTGAAATTTTAATTAAGTAAACTAAAGTCCTTGTCATTACCTATTATTCATGATTAAATAATAGAAACAAATTAAAAATTTATTCATGCATATATCATGAAAATCCAAAGAGATACATTTATTTGTTTCTTGACGTTGGAAATAAATTTTTGCATCTCATCTCATGCATAGCATATATTTTTCTTTGTATGAACCTTTGCTTGTGTGTTTATGTGTGGCTCTTTATTTCTTTATTAGACTATTCGGAGGGAAACGAGAATCTTTGCAACTGTAACTACTGCACTCCCGGTTGCCAAGGCAAGTGGCACACCCCCATAAAAGTCCTATTATTTTTCTATGCATGAGTAGATTATTTTCTATAAGCATGTGTAGGATAGTATTGCTATGCAAGCCATGTTAGACCTCTTTATTCATGTGTCTAGGTTCCTATGAAAATACTTAGTAGAATAGTGATGCTATGCAAAAACTATTTTGATGAAAAAGATAAAGTCTACTAAGTTTTAATCAAACACCTGGGTGGAAATTGGTTGCTTGACTGTATGAGTTGAGTGTTGTTCCCAGGGGATTTACCTGTGGAATATTCACTTGTGGAAGGCCACCCAGGAGCAAAGGAATCTGAAGAACTCCGAGTGAAGATTGCTTCTCGTGCAGCCATTGCCAATATGGGCTCTGGCTTGATCAACTAAGCTGCGTGGACTCGCCCCGGCCTGACAGGTGGAGGTAGTGGTTTGTAGGTGGAGCGCGGCAGGCCAGAGTGGGAGGGAAAATGCTTCTGAAAGATCTCGTCTCATTCTTCTCCTTTCCTTATCACAGATGGTGTGTAAAGGGTGAATTGGGTTGAATGGGTACAATGGTGAACATGCACAACCTCTGCAGAGTTAAAATCTAAGTACTTAGCCGTGTCCCCGGAAACGGACAATTGAGCAGCTGAACGAGGACGTCAACGGAGGATTCCACCATTCCAATTTTTAAATTAAAAACTTGATGGGTGAACAAGGGTAGAATGAGACTATGGCTTTCATACCATATTTGTCTCAACGAGGTAAAGTTGTTTCAAAAAGTTAGGGAAAAACTTGCTTTCTGCAAAATAGCCTTGAGCTCCACCAGCCAAATAAGCATATAGGTCATAGAGTTATTCCTCTAAGTGTCCACTATAGTGTCACTTGCCAGTTCCATTTTAATGGTTCTGACCCACGTTGTTGCAATATATATCTTATTGCAGACTGTCCTGATTATGAGTGAAAGTTTTTACTAAGGGTTTCGACTTCAACCAACATGCTCGCCTGTGGCACATGATGATGTTTGGGGACTCCATGAAGAATAAATTTTCCGTTGTTTACTCTGTTTACTGCTAGCTTTATGCTATGCAAATTTGTAATGAATATTTTCTAAGTCTGGATCAGCGTTGTAATAAATTGATACTTTGTTGTGATATTACATCGTAACTGTGTGTGCAAACGAATCGATCCAGGGATTTGCACTATACACAGGTATCTGCCATATTTTAGGTGTAGGTACACTACAGTTCCCCACATAATTATGCCACTAAGACTTGAAAACTCTCTCGTATGGAGTAAAGGTGCTTATCATGAGCACAAATGATGATCACAAATGATATGGTGCTATAAATTGAGCACAAGTGATGACTATAAATGATATGGTGCTGTAACATAAGCACAAGTGTGTGATAAAGAATAGTAATGCTGCCCCCTTTTTATTTCTTTGTTTTTCTATTTTTTTTCTTTTTTTGTTTCTCTTTTCGATGGCATCCATGGCTCTTTTCACTTTTAGGGGCAAGCATCCTAATATGATACATGATATATGACAACACACTAATGTTAATATAAGTAACTAATATGAATGTGTCATAAGAATACATATGACAACGGTGCCTCTGCTAGTGTAGCAGGTAACGAGGTGTTAACTCGACAAGTCCCAGGGTGGTGCACCCCGAGTTGATTGATGGGGGAGAGAGAGAGGTGTTGGTGATCACGACGGCTGACAAGTAAGGTTTTACCCAGGTTCAGGCTCCTGGAGGATAACACCCTACTCCAGCTTGTCTGATTATTGATGCGAGTAGCGATTACAATGGCGAGATTGCGATCTCGCTAGGGTTTGCCGTGGTGGCTCTGAGCGTATCTCTTCGTTGGTCGTCTGGGGACGAGCCACCCTCCTGGCTTTATAGGTAGCTAGGTCTCGGGTGGTCGATGCCGATGGCAATTACAGATATGGCAGGTTATGCGACCTAACCGACTTGGACTAGGTTACATGGTACCCCGCGTGGGCCTTCTGTGGGCCTCCAAATCCTTAGCGCGGCCCAGGTAGCCTTATCGTGGGCTACCCGAAAGGTAGCCCCACGTCAGTAGCCCCCGAGTGCTTGGTCGAAGCGTAGAGTCGGGCAAAGGACTTCTTCCTCCTGGACGCGCCATTGGATTGCTTGATCTTGAGCTTGAACTCGATTTCTTCAGTCGAACCGGCCTCTCCCGATGGGAGTAACCTTTGCAGTCGAATTACTTTGCCTTGGTCTTCTTGTGAAACTTGCGTCTATTCGGCCTGTTGGCTTACTTGTAGATGGATTCGGCTGCTCTAGCTTACTCGGTTTTTCTTTTGCCACCCGAATGATTCCTTCGGGTTCTCGGATCAGCAGTCGATCCTACTTTGTTGGTTTCAGCTGAGAAGCTTACTACTCGAATCACTCTGTCGAGCTGTTTCAGTTGTTTTTGGAGTCGTTGGCTTGATGACGTCATTGGTGACGATCCATTGCACGCCTCTGCGCCCGATGGGACGTGACGTGGCGGGCCCCACTGTCAGAGCTGACCGTGGTCAGCAGTTGTCACGTCTCCGAACTGAGCACGAAATTTGCGCGGCATGATGATGACGCCTCGGTTTTCGTGCGTAGTGGACGAAGTGGGCGGCGACGGTTGGTTTCTTTGTGCGACACGTGGACGGCTGGATGTGTCTACTTGGAACCCTTGTTCTGTGGACGGCTGAGATGAAACGTTTTCGAGGCATAAGTACTGCATTTTGACGCGAGGGCCTTCATCTTCTCCAATCGTCCTGGCCTCCTTTTCCTCTGCGCTCTACCATTCTCGCCGCCAACCGAGCTCCAAATCTCTTGTCCTCCATATCTGCCGTTGTTTCTTGCGACCATGGGCAAGCCGAGGGCCACCGCTGGGTCCTCCGCCGCCGCGGCCGGAGATGTTTTGAAGAAAGTCGAGGGTGATTGGCAGAAATCCACCATGAAGAGAGCCGACCTCGACGGGCTTCGTGCGCAGGGCCTCCTGCCCCCCTCCGGCACGGCTCAGGTACGTGCTCCTGGCAAGGAGACCTCCCCGGCACCTCGTGAGGGGGAGCGCGTTTGTTTCGTGGATTTTCTTCCACGAGGCTTCCGGTTCCCTCTCCACGATTTTGTTCGTGGTCTCTTGTATGCCTATGGGGTGCAGATTCACGATCTGACCCCCAATGGCGTCTTGAGCATCGCTAGCTTTATCGTGCTATGCGAGTGCTTCCTGGGGATCGCACCCCACTGGGCGCTGTGGAAGTCGCTCTTCCTTGTTCGCAAGAACAACGGGAAGGGCGGGTTGCCCTACCCAGTGGGCGGCTTCGGCATCCAGGTGTGTGGCGACACCACGTACTTTGAGATGAAGAAGTCTGACTCCGTCCAGGGGTGGCGGAAGAAATGGTTCTACATCCAGTGGAGCCAGGAGGGCGTGGAGCAGTTCAACAGCGCGCGCGGGTTGCAGAAGACCCGCGCCTGGGCGCACCCGCTCACCGCGGAGGAGAGGAAGGCGACGATGCCTCTGCTGGACCTGCTGCGCGAAGTCCTCAAGACCCTCGGGCGAGATGCGGGTGGCGTCTTCTTGATGGCCACTTTCTTCCGTCTCCGGGTTCAGCCACTCGCTGCTCGGCCCCACCCGATGTGGGCCGCTGAAGGTGCCAGCCTCGAGCCACTCGACGATGAAGGGGTGGAAACCAAGGTGAGGAGCATCACCAATCTCTGAGCCGCGGGCCATTGCAACGTCAAGTGTCCCGTCGCGGCGTATGGAGTCGCGAACCCTATTCCAGAGGTGAGTTTTTGATGCTGCCTTGTTCTTCTTGATTCTGTATTCGACGTGCGTCTACTTGCTCATTTGTTCGACTTGCGCCTACTTGCTTCAGGGTCATTCTCTTCTGGTTAGCCTTCCTCCTCTCCCTGAAGACGGACCCGCCGACGAGGCGAAGGAGGTGGAGGAGGAGGATGACGACAATGAGATTCCTTCCGCTCATTCTCCCCATGAAGAGGTGGAGGATGAAGATGAAGAGAAGGAACCCGTACGGAAGAAGCGGAAGCTCCCAAGGGGTGGCGATTCTGCTACTGCGTCGTCACCCGCTAGGGATGCCGACGTTGTTCTGGAGGAGGCCGTCGCGACGTCGTCGGGTGCGCGGTCTTCGGGTGACTGGAATGAGCCCTTGATTGTTCCTCCAGTCAGCTCCGCGGCTCCTCAATCGTTTGCGCGGATGGCGTCGCCCTCCCTGAGGAGTTATGACGACCTTGAAACCACCAGGTGAACTTCTTGGTGCTTTACTTTCTTCGAGTTGTGTTTTGTAGCCGCAATCTTTGAGTTGACCAGTGTGCTTGACTTTGTTGCAGCCGTCGTTCTGGCGATGTTAGCTCCCCTCTTCGGGACGTGGAGCATACATCTGCCCCTTCGACTGAATTGGTGACTCCAGTGGTGGTGGATGAGGTGCGCGCACAGCTGCTGGCATTGCGTCGTCGAGTCCCGCTCCTCCTTCGGCTTCAGAGGACCCTGACCTCCTGGATCACGTAAGTCCTTTACGCTTGTACTTGTCTTCTTGAGTTTTCATCGAGTGCGCGATCAGCGCTCCCGATGGGAGTAGCCCCCGAAGGTGTGGGTGACTAGTATAGTCGCCCGCAACTTTATTAATATCTTGCTTTTGTTTCAGCCGTACTACCGCCAGCAGCTTGACGCAGCCGCGGCCTATGTTCGCTTGGAGAAGGAGAGGGACCAGCTGCGTGTTTCTCTGGACCAGGCTACTGTGCGGGTTGCTGAGCTTGAGAAGGCTCTGCATGAGTCTCAAGAGCGGGAGCTAGCGCAGGTCGTCCAGGAGAAGACTCAAGTCGACCGTCTTCTCTCACTCCCCGGTGTTCTTGGGGGTAAGTTTCGGCTTAGCGCCTACTGTGTCTTGATCTTTCCTTTGTTTTGAAATTGAATCCCTTGTACAGAGACTTGCGGTGGAGCTCCCCCGGAAGACGCGGTTGACTTGGCGACTGCTGTTGGCTTCCTCGACCGGGTCTGCGCATATGCGTCCGACGCGCTGAAGAAGTCCACAGCCGCACTGAAGAAGTCGACGGGAGACCTCACTGTGGTGCACCGGAGCATATTCCCGAGCGACCAGCCGCCGCCAGCCGTGGATGCCCTGGCTGCGCCGTTTGAGGACGCGACCACCATCACCGATTTCACGCGGTCGCAGACGATACGCGGCTCCGAGCTCACCTTCCAGCTCCTCTTAGGACATCAGGTTCCGGGTGACTTTGAGAAGGTCGTCAGCGGCTTTCCTCGAAGACCCGATGGCCGAATCGCATCGCTGGGTGGTGTGAAGGAGCGTGCTTCACAGTTGGCCGTGCAGCTTGTGGCACTCTTTGAGAGGGCCCTTGCTAAGGCGACTGAGGCTGCTGCTGCTCGGAAGAGTCGCTCCCGGTCGTAGTCTGCAGCCTTAGAGTAGATGTAGCATAGGAATTTGGCAGTCGCCGTGGTCTGTACCTTTCAACTTTTGGCCCTGTAATGAATATTGTCCTGCCAGGTCTTTTGGCCTTCAACAATGCTTTTGCTAGAACTGAATTTCCTTCTGTCGAGTGTATCTTTGCTGAACAGTCGTATGATTGTATTGACTCTGCGTATTCGTGGCAGACTGTCGTGCGCGGTGGTGCTTCTTCTTCTCCTACGACTGAGCCGAGTGGCGAGGTTTCTTCTTCGGGTGCTCGCCGTCGTCAGGCGGCGCCGGCTCCTCCACGTAGTACAAATGATCAACGGATAATCACGTACCTGAAGAACAAGGTGGTTGAGCTTGAGGCGACCCTGAAGAATACTGAGCTGCTACTGCACCGCTCCAGATCGCATCCTACTGCAGAATTCTCACGGCGTGAGGATTTTTTGCTTGGGGAGATCGATCTGATTAGTCGACAGCTGCAAGGTTGGTATCCTTTTGGCGGCTGCTTTCTTTGTTGAAACTTGCTTGTTCTGACTTGTAGTTTGGGCGTGCAGATGTGAACCCGGATTGGGAGGCTGAGCGGGATCGCGTTGAAGAGCGAGTTGCCCGAGAGGCGTCCGGCGACTCCTATGAAGCTCGTCAATTCTGGGTGAACATGTCGAGAGGGCGCACCCTTGCCACTATGCTTGATCGTACATGGCGTGCGGCTTTTCTTCTAGAGAATTGCCGGAAGACACTCTGGCATATCAATCGTGTGTACTTCCCGCATAACGTGCAGCCGAACGGGCTGTCCGCCTTGCTGGAGACGTTTCGCGACGGTGAGGGGCTGAAGGAGGTCGTCCACGCCCAACTTGTGGCTGGCGCGAATGCGGCGTTGGCATACGTCCGGATGCACCGGCCACATCTTCCGCTCGATAAGGTGATGGATGGCCTGCCTGGTGATGACGACTTCGCCGAGACCTTGGCGGCTGCCCGCCAGATTATCGGGCAGGTTCAGAGGCTAAGTGAGCGCCTTGTAGGTCCACTCGATGCGCCGAAGGTCGAGCCTACAGTTTAGGGTAGCTGTCGTTTGTTGTACAGGGTTAGCTATAGATGGCGAATATGTCTGTGCAAATCGCAATGTATTAGATAAAAATACTTGCGAGTAATGAGAATTGAACTGCTTGCTCTGCTGTGTAAATGCCTGTTTTGATTTTTGACCTGTGTGGCGCGGTCCCCTAGTATGTTAGGCGACGGCCTAGGTTTTTCCAAGTGTGACCTGTGTGTCGCAGTCTCTGACTTTATTAGGTGGCGACTTAGAATTTTTGTGACTTGACCTGTATGGCGCAGCCCCCGAGTTGTTCGAGTGGCGGCCTAGGATTTTTTGCTAAGGCTTGTATGGCGTAGCCCCCGAGTAAGTCGAGTGGCAGCCTAGGTTTGCAAGTGTCACCTGTGTGGCGCAGCCCCCGCGTGTGTTGGGTGGCGGCCTAGGATTTTAAACTTGACCTGTACAGCGCAGCCCCCGAGTGAGTTCGGGTGGCGGCTGAGGATTTTCTGATAAGGCCTGTATGGCGTAGCCCCCGAGTGAGTCGAGTGGCAGCCTAGGATTACAAGTGTTACCTGTTTGCCGCAGCCCCGAGTATGTCGGATGGCGACCTAAGATTTTGAACTTGACCTGTATGGCGCAGCCCCCGAGTGGTTCGGGTGGCGGCCTAGGGTTTTTGCTAAGGCCTGTATGGCGTAGCCCCCGAGTGAGTCGAGTGGCAGCCTAGGATTACAAGTGTTACCTGTTTGGCGCAGCCCGCGAGTATGTCGGGTGGCGACCTAGGATTTTGAACTTGACCTGTATGGCGCAGCCCCTGAGTGGTTCAGGTGGCGGCCTAGGATTTTTGATTTATGCTTGTATGGCACAGCCCCCGAGTGGTTCGGGTAGCGGCCTAAGCTTTTCTTTCAACCTGCATGGCGCAGCCCCCGAGTGGTTCGAGTGGCGGCCTAGGATTTTAGCTTCCTGTGTGAAAGGTAAAGGAGACAGATTTTCTTCAAATCACTTTATTGATTCTTGCGAACAGGCCGCCTCATTAAAACCCTTCCAGTCCCCTTAGGTACCCTTGAAAGAGCATTTTCCCTCATGTGTGGTTTTGGTAATTGAATGACAGTCTCTATGGACTAATGTTTGCATTGAGATATCATTATAGATCATGTCCATGGAATTGTGGAGTTCATGTGTTGGACTCTTGAAGCTTATGTGTTGAGTGGAGCATATTGCAAGTATGTCTTGAAGGATTCAAGACATCATATTAGTGAAGAAATGTTGGAAGATACAAGGTTGATCAAGATGTTGATCAACACACAAAGCTACAAGATGTACCAAGAGCGATCATGTATCTCTTGGGATGGTAAACACTTGTCCGCATAGCTTTGTGAACTAACCCATGATATATGTGTGTGTGGTATCATTATATGAGGTTAGGTATCTTCCCATGGGCTTGCATCAAATGAAGATCTCATATAGCTCATGGAGGATGACGTCATGTGGTGATCGTCATCAAGGTGAGATGTGCAAGACCAAGACCAAGAGAAGCTTATTGAAGAGATCCTATGCTTGGTGCTTGCTGTAGCGTACCTGCACTTTAAGAGAGTTGCTCCGGTGCTTTCCCGAAATTGTTTTGCACGAAGTTTAAAGCAAACATACGGTTCAGATTTTGTGTGCTAATCCCATCCAGGTGAACGTTATCCCAGCCCATGCTCAGATCCGAGCCCGCCTCAAACTAACGACAACGTTTTGAATTTCGCCTGTAATCTGAGCTGTCCATTTTCTTTAAAGTTCGTGCCAAAAAAAATTCCAGGAAAGCACCGGAGCAATTCTCCTTCTAAATAAGGCAGATACCTGTGTATACTGCAAATCCCTGGATCGATTCATTTGCACACACCGTTTACGATGTAATATCACAACAAAGCGTCAATTTTATGACATCGATGATCCAGAATTACAAAATATACGATACAAGTTGCATAGCATAAAGCTAGCATTGAAAAAGTACACAACGGAAATACAATAGCAGTGGGTCTCTATTACTTTCATGCTGCCACAGGCGAAAACATGTTGGTTGTAGACTCGAAACCTATATACGAAACCTCACTCGTCATCTGAACAATCTGCAATAAGAAAAATATTGCAACAACGAGGGTCAGATTCCATTAAAAATGGAGTCTGGCAAGTGACACTATGGTGGACACTTAATGGAATAACTCTACAGCCTATATGCATATTTGGCTGGTGGAGTTCAAGGCTATTTTGCATAAAGCCAATTTTTCCTAACTCTTTGGAAAACACTTTTCTTCTATTTGAGACATCCCTGGCATGAAATCCACTGTCTCATTCTACCCTTGTTCACCCATCAAGTTTTAATTTATAAGTTGGAATGGTGGAATCCTCCGTTGACATCCTCGTTCAGCTGCTCAATTGTCCGTTTCCGGGGACACGACTAAGTACTTAGATTTTAACTCTGCAGAGGTTGTGCACGTTCACCATTGTACCCATTCAACCCAGGTTACCCTTTTCACACCATTTGTGATAAGGAAAGGAAAGAACGAGACGAGATCTTTCAGAAGCATTTTCCTTCCCACTCTGGCCTGACGCGCTCCACTTACAAATCCTCTACCACCACCTGTCAGGCCGGGGAGAGTCCATGCAGCTTAGTTGATCAAGCCAGAGCCCATATTGGCAATGGCTGCACGAGAAGCAATCTCCACTTGGAGTTCTTCAGATTCCTTTGCTCCTGGATGGCCATCCACAAGTGAATATTCCACAGGTAAATCCCCTGGGAACAACACTCAACTCATACAGCCAAGCAACCAATTCCACCCAGGTGTTTGATTAAAACTTAGTAGACTTTATCTTTTTCATCAAAATAGTTTTTGCATAGCATCACTATTCTACTAAGTATTTTCATAGGAACCTAGACACAGGAATAAAGAGGTCTAAACATGGCTTGCATAGCAATACTATCCTACACATGCTTATAGAAAAATAATCTACTCATGCATAGAGAAATAATAGGACTTTTTTGGGGGGGTGTGCCACTTGCCTTTGAATGTTGTCGTTGTTCGCAAACTCCTTTCAACAACAATCGTTTGCTCTCCGTTTAATCTAAACAATATAAGCAAACAACAATACAACAATCAACAAACAGCAATCATCAAACATACATGCTCATCTCTAGTGAACAAACAAGTTTTGTAAAACTTCTAAGGAAAACATGTCATGCATGATATGCAATTTATTTCTAAGGACTAGAAATGCATGTCATGCCATGAAAATCTTTTAGGTTAATGCAAGGAAAAAGTGTTGGTCAAAAATGACTAAGGACTAAAGTCATAAGTTGAATAAAATATTTTGTTTTATTTCATCTTGAATAAGCACTCAATGACTTAGTCATGATGTGCATAACTACTTAGAGAAAGTACTAACTCTATTCTTCAAGTTGATCAACAATTATTAACAACTCTTGTTAAATTGGATATTCACTATAGTGAGAGAGACAGACACCCGGCCAGCCACTTAAATTGTGGAACATGTCTCATGTACGTGGACATGTAAGGTTAGTTTCCAGGCCGCTTCATCTCACCATGCCGCTAAGATCCAACAAACTTCAAGATGGTAATAACATGATCAAAAATCGTTTATGTCTAAAGTGAAAGATACGATTAGGAAAGAGGGAAAAGATAGAAAGAAAGATGTAGTTGTCCTCCAGGCTTCATCTCCAGACTTGTAACTTTCTTCTGGATGATGTCTTGATTGAACTCTTGGTAGTCTTGATGAATCTTCAGACTTGATGATTTGTATCACCTAGGCTGGTCTTGGATTTACTTAGTCTTCATGAAGTCTCAGAGAAGGAGGGAGAAAGAAAGAAAGAGGGACAATACTTAGAAAATATTTCTGGTTGGTCTTCATGAACTTCTTCTTGATCTTTCTTCTAAGTGCTTCTACTCCTTGGAGATACTTCTGAAGTCTTGTTTTGGCTAAGTCCTTCATTGGTCTTCTAGCTCCATGTTGAAAATCCTAAGAGTCTAAGTGTATCACTTTACCAAAATGCTAAGTTGAAAATATTTCTAACTTAGAGAAAATGGGGAAGGAGTTTTCTTATGGGAAAAATATATATATATGTGAAAATAAGTTATGCATGCAATGCACTTTTAAATCCTAAGATATATCATACAAAATTTGTGATATTTATAAAGCATGCATTAGGCTATAAATGCAATTTAATTAATTTCTATTTTTGGAAAATATAATAAAAGGAAACATATACATTAAAGTTTTATGTGAATTGATTTTTATAGCACAATTTTCTTATAAATGGTGTTAATAGATGGAAGGGTTTTAAATAAATTTATAGCAATTGGATTTAGTCAAAATAAAGTTTCTATTAATAGTTATGTCAAATTTACTAAATATCATATTTTAAATTTGAATAAATCTAAATTTCTCAAGGTTGGAAAATAACATAACTAGCACAATCTATAGGTCATGGGATTTTCAAAGATATTTTATTTACAAATTTCGACATTACAGAATTAAAATTATAATTAAAATAATGTTTTACATGTTTCTGTAAATATCAAGTTAGTGCACGACTAAAATACAAGTTTTTATTATACCACTATTTTCTACATGTTCATACGATTCCATAGACTACAAAAACATCAAAAACGGAGTTACGGTCGATTTAATATGAATTTTCGAAGTTATGTCTAATCAGAAAAACGAAAATGGAAAATAGCTAACACAACAGTCGCGCGGCGCGATGCTATTGTATCAAACAAGTCATCTAATCTACACCGCTGGATCAAGATCTAAGGGCTTACAGCGAGATGGTCTGGAGGTGGCGGCGCGGTTCACCGGAGTTGAGGGAGACGGCGGCACCGGCGTCGGGTGGAGGTCGGAGACGACGTTCCCGTGGTTCTCCGGACGTGTAGAGGGGTTCCTTGTATGCGGCGCGTCGCGACGGAGAGGATGGTGGTTTCGACGTTGAGCGGCGCGCCTCGGTGCGGCGCGGAGGAGCGGCCGCAGTGCGTCGGGCGTCGGCGAGTTTCGGCGTGCTTGTCCCGAGCGTTTTGGTCGTGGAGGAGAGGCGAGGATGGGTCGAGGGGGTGCGCACGGGCAAGGCGGACGGAATGGAGGTGGTCTCGGTGCTCGGAAGTCGCCTCACCTCGCCGGAATCAATTAAATCTTCCGTGGATGTGTAGAACTCCGGCGAGCAAATTCGTCGGCCTAGTAGCGTATTGGAGAGGGCTTTTGGGGGAGAATGGAGGAGGAGGTCGAGGGCTTTATATAGAATCCGACGGTGCTTGATTTGGTGCAGTAATTTGCCCGCAATCAATCGGACATTAATTTCGACCAAAAACATCCATATTTATTGGCAGACGAAATTAGAGCAATTTAGGGCATTTAAGAGAGGGATTTTGTGGGAGAATGAAAGAGGAGATCAAGGGCTTTAATTAGAAACAAACAGTGCGTCATTTGGGGCTCTAAATCAACGGGAATCAATTCGGTAAGTTTGCACGGGAGCTGATTTCGCGTTTCCTGGGTCTGCAGCTTGAAGACGACGCTGACGTCATCATGATGTCAGCATTTTTTCTCTTTCTTTTTCTGATTTTTCTTATTTTTTTCATAACTTTTGATTTAAGACTCCAAATCAAGTCAAATAAATTTCTAAAATTTTTTAAAAATAATATATTTGTGTTAAACCAGTTGTGGGCATATTTTGAAAACTTTTCAAAAATCAAAAATTTGCATTATTGATTAATTACAAATTTGTCACTTAATTTCAAATTTGAAAACATGGCTTAAATAATTTCGTTTTTGGCTAAATAAAATTTATAAAAATACAACACTTATATAAGTTTAAAATTAAGTTATTTAAACTCATTTTCCAACATTAAATCATTTTTGGCTTTAGTACAACGTTTAAATAACATAACACCACTATTCGCAATGAAAAGGGGAATATAATGAATGTATTTTTAATTGAAAATAATTTGTGTACCATTATATTTTATATTATGATAATTCATTTCAAAACCTTATAACAACTTTGGAAAAGATTTTTGATTTAATTCATTTCTTATATAGAAAATATATTTAATGTTTTGAAAATAAATGGAATTCATTTAAGCTAATGAAATGTTTATTTGGGTTGTTAAGTAGTTATAGAATCTATGAGGTTTTAAAGTTATATGCTATAGACTTGTAATATCCAAACTATGTTTTGAACTCAGGTAAATGAATAATAATCTTTTGGCAAATAGACAATGTTTTCAATAGTTTAAAATAACACTTGTAATTATTATTTTAATTTATTTATAGCTAAGGCTAAGTGGTTGAAATCAATTACTTATAAGTAAACTATTTACTTAAAATAAAATGGTTTGTACTTTATAAAACATTTGTCAAATTACATATGAAGGTTTTTGAAATACAATGGATAATGTAATGTTTAATTGTAAATAACTTTTGAAAATAATGACACATTGGGAATTTTGAAATAATAGAATTTTTCAAAATTGGTTGAAGTCTTTTATAGTTAGTTTTCTTAGGCATTTTTTGTATTTTAATCAAAACAAAAGTTTTAAATTTTAGTGATTTTTGAACATTCCAAAATATTGGGATGTTACACTTGCAATGGATACATGAAGATGGAGCTAAGCGAGACTCTCCCATTGTGAGCATGGGGGAGTATTTGGAGAAGTCTTCATCAAGCATGTGCTTGGACGCGCAATCAAGAAAGATGAACCACTTGAAGAGATCAAGATAGTCTTCATCCAACTCAAGTGGAATGCTCAAGGCAAAGGTATGATCTTGATAGGGCTATAGGATAGATAGGCGTACTATCAAGAGGGGCTCTCAAGTTAGTAACTTGATCGAATCGTTGTGGAGAGCTCAAACCTTTGCATACTTGGCATATCATGTTTCTTGGTTCTTATTTGGCTTTTATGTTGGTGAGGAGTTAGAGCTTGGTTCATCTCCATGTCAAGCTCTTGTTCATCGAAATCGGTTTTACTTTGGACAACTTGTTGCGTTTTCGGTGGCGGAAATATTGCCGGTTCTACCGTGAGGAAAGTCCCACACCTTGCCATGTGTGGTGATTTTACTCTATTTATGGGATGCAATATTTCAGCCGCTATCTTTCCAACAAAATTGGTCCCACCTCTTTTGGAGTTCATTTGCAAAAGTTATAGCAGTTTTCGTTTCGGTGTTTTGCTGATTCGGATTATTGGGGCCCGATATTCCGCTCTACCGGAATTTCCGGTTCCCCAGCTCATCCAAGAAAACGGCTAAGGAAAGGAGAAAAAGGGTTCTGACTCCAGTCGGAAATTGTGCTCGGAAATTTCCGTCTACCGGAATTTCCGAGTGCACCCAGAAAGCCCTCCAGTTTTGGCTAAGGAAAGAAGGACTTTTGGTTCTGACTCGAACCGGAAATTGTGCTCGGAAATTTCCGTCTATCGGAATTTCCGAGTGCCCCCAGAAAAGTCCTCCAGAAATGGCTAAGGAAAAGTTTGGTTTTGCTTCTGACTCCAGCCGGAATTTCAGCTCGGAAATTTCATGGACTCGGAATTTCCGGGTAACCGGAATTTCCGAGTCTCACTTATACCGGAATTTCCGAGTGTCGAAACAGCCAACGGCTATATTTCCTGGAGGGGTATAAATACCCCTCCCCTTCTTCTTCCCCAGCTAACCCAAGGCAGCACGACTTTCCCCTCTCTCCTACTCCATTGTTGACCTTGGAAAGCTCACTTCCCTCTCAATCCCTCCATTGAATCTTCCATATTCTTTAGGGAAAGTTGAGAGGAGATCTAGATCTACAATCCTACCAATCCATCTCCTCTAAGTGAGGGGAACTTAGTGGATCTAGTTCTTGGAGTTCCTTTTTGGTTCTTCTTCTTTGTTCTTCCTCTCTTCTCCCCCCATAAGCATTAGTTGCTTTTGGTGGGATTTGGGAGTGAAGGATTTGACTCCTTTGTGGTTTCCTTTGTTCTTCCTCTCTTATTCCCCCATAAACATTTGTTGTTGTGTTGGAATTTGAGAGTGAAGGACTTGAGCACTTCGTGTGCTCTTGCCATTGCATTTGCATCGGTTTGAGCCCTCCACGAGGATTCGTGGTGGTGATACTTGTGAGCTTGTTACTCTTGGGGTATTTGGACCCTAGACGCCTTTTGTGGCCGGCCTTTTGTGGCCAAGACCTTTTGTGGTCAAGACCTTTTGTGGTCACTTGAGAGCCCCCAATTAAGTTGTGGGTGTGTGCCTCAAGACTTGGAAGCCCCCAATTAAGTTGTGGGTGTGTGCCTCAAGAGTTGTACGGGATTCGATCTCCGCCCCAAAGGAGATCAATAGTGGAAGGTGAACTCGCAACCTTTTGTGGTTGAGTTCATCAGGAGAAGAAGGTGAGCCTTTGTGGCGTTGCGGCTAACCTGTTGTGGTTGCGCACACCTCTCCAAACGAGACGTACACCCTTTGGGTGGAACTCGGGAATACATCCTCGTCTCCGCGTGCCTCGGTTATTTCTATACCCGAGCTCTTTACTTATGCACTTTACATTGTGATAACCTTCGTGCTTGAAGTCATATATCTTGCTATCACCTTGTTACTTGTATTGCTTAGCATAAGTTGTTGGTGCACATAGGTGAGCCTAGTTTTTATATCTAGGTTGTATGCTTGTTAAAGTAAACCTCTAGTTTTATTCCGCCTTTATCAAGCATACGGAATTTCCGGGTCATTCTTGGACCGGATATTCCGGCTCCTCGGAAAAAGTTTTAAATCGCCTATTCACCCCCCCCCCCCCCCCCCCCTCTAGGCGACGTCTATCCGTTCAACCCTGGTGAGGGAAAGAGTGCCTCTGAAACCTGCCGCGCTGACTTTTCTTGTACAATCATTGGGTCGAACTAGGCGTAGAACCGGCGAAGTTGTGCCACGTTCCACGGGTTGCTGCAGTCTGCTCCCGTCTTTGAGTCCTTCAGGCGGTAAGCTCCGTTGCCGATCGCTTCTGTCATGATGTATGAGCCCTCCCATGGGGAAGCGAGCTTGTGCACCTTCTTCTGCTTGAGTCGAAGAACCAGGTCGCCTGCAGCGAACGCTCTTGGTCGCAACCTCCTAGTGTGATAGTTGCGCAGGTCTTGTTGATACACGGCTGATCGCGCCAGGGCGATGTCGCGTGCTTCATCCAGGGTATCCATGTTGTCTTCGAGTGCCTCTTCTGCATCCGACTCGTTGTAGGCGACTACTCTCGGTGCGTCGAATTTGATGTCGCAGGGGAGAACCGCTTCTGCACCATACACCATGAAGAATGGAGTGTATTGGGTGGATTTTTTGGCGTTGTTCGTAGACTCCAAAGGACTGACGGTAGTTCTTCCACCCATGCGCCCGCTGCGCGTTTTAGTGGCACGCGCAGTCGCTTCTTGATGCCGTTGCAGACGAAGCCATTGGCTTTCTCCACTTGCCCATTGGATTGCGGGTGCGAGACGGATGCATAGCTGAGCTTGATACCTTGCTCTGAGCAGAAGTCCTTGAATTCTTTGGCTGTGAAGTTCGAGCCGTTGTCGGTGATGATCCCATTCGGTACTCCGAATCTGAAGATGATTGACCTGATGAAGTTGACTGCTGTGGATGCAGTCAAACTTGTGATGGGCACGGCTTCGATCCACTTTGTGAACTTATCGACTGCAACCAGGAGGTGAGTGTGACCTCCGGGTGAGGATTTCTTCAGCGGGCCCACCATGTCGAGACCCCATTGGGCGAAGGGCCGGGCTAGTGGTATTGTCTTAAGTTCTGACGCTGGCGCGTGTGGCTTGTTGGCAAACTCCTGGCACCCTGTGCATTTCCTTACTAGCTCCTCGGCGTCTTGCATGGTTGTCAACCAGTAGAACCCGGCTCGTAGTGCTTTGGCCACCAATGCTCGACTGCTGGCATGGTGCCCGCAGATACCCGCATGGATGTCGAGTAAGATGGCTTGGCCGTCGACTGGATCTACGCACCTTTGCAGGATTCCTGAGATGCTTCTTTTGTAGAGTTCTCCGTTGATGACGGTGAAACTTTTGGAGCGCCTGATGATGCGCTTTGCTTCGACTGGGTCAGCTGGCAGCTTCTGATGCAGTATGTACGCCAGGTACGGTCCTGTCCATGTAGCTTCGACTAGCATGACCTCCATGGGGACCTTGTCTTGGCTTGGCGGGTTAGCATCGCCTTTTGTTGTTGCAGTGCTTGCTGTGTTTTGAGTCTTGATGGATCTCTGCGTTATGCGCTCGAGGAAGACGCCGGGTGGAACTGGAACCCTGTGTTATCCCATGTTAGCGAGGACGTCGGCTTCTTCATTGCTTTCGCGGCCGATGTGCCGCAACTCGCAGCCGTCGAAGTTGCCTTCCATCTGGTTGTAAAGGTCTCTGAAGGCGATCATGTTGTCGGCGATGGCGTCGCAGGACTTCATGGTTTGTTGTACCACCAGGTAGGAGTCGCCATATATCATGAGGTGCGTGGTGCCGCAGTTTTTGGCCATCCGCATGCCGTGGATCAGGTCCTCGTACTCGGCTTCGTTGTTAGACGGTGTCGGAAAATCCATCTGTAGGACGTACTTGAGCTTGTCGCCCTTGGGGGAGATGAGCACAACTCCTGCCCCGGCTGACATGAATTTCTTGGAGCCATCGAAGTACATTGTCCATGCGTTGGACAAGTCGGGGACATTTGGTAGCTGGGCTTCTATCCACTCAGTGGTGAATTCTGGGAGGACTTGGGCCTTGATGGACTTCGGGTGAGCATACTTCAGCCCCCATGGTCCTAGCTCGACAACCCACTTGGCGACTCGTCCTGTTGCGCGTTGATTTGTGAGAATGTCTGCTAGTCCAGAGGAGCTTACCACCGTGATCGGGTGCTCGGAGAAGTAGTGGACGACCTTCCTGGAGGTCATAAAGACTCCATACGCCAGCTTCTGGTAATGCGGGTAGTTCTGCTTGGACATGGTGAGGACTTCGCTGAGGTAGTAGACGGGCCTTTGCACCGGGTGACTGTGCCCTTCTTCTTCCCGTTCGACTACGAGTACCGTGCTCACCACCCTATTTGTTGCTGAGATGTATAAGTATAACGGCTCGTTTTCCAGTGGTGCCACGAGGACTGGAGAGGTTGTCAGTGTTTTCTTCAGATGGCCGAACGCATCATGCGCCTCCTGTGTCCACTCGAACTTGTCCGTCTTCTTCATCAGTTGGTAGAAAGGCAAGGCTTTCTCTCCCAACTTACTAATGAACCGGCTGAGAGCTGCGACTCGGTCGGCTAATCGCTGCACCTCGCGGAGTTTGGTTGGTGCTGGCATTGTGAGAATGTTATGCACCTTCTCGGGGTTCGCTTCGATTCCTCTTGCAGATACGAGGTACCCTAGTAGCTCTCCGGCTGGCACGCCGAACACGCACTTCTCTGGGTTGAGCTTGATCTGGTATACATCGAGTGCGGCGAAGACCTTGCGGAGTTCGTCGACTAGGGTATCCTCCTTTCGGGTCGTGACGATGATGTCATCGACGTAGACTTGGACGATCTGCCCGATTAGCCCTTTGAGGCACGCTTGCATTATCCGCTGGTACGTGGCACCTGCGTTCTTTAACCCGAATGGCATCGTCTGGTAGCAAAAGACGCCGTCGGGTGTGATGAAGGCCGTCTTCTCTTCGTCTTCGACTTTCAGCCTGATCTGCTGGTAGCCTGAGTAGGCGTACAGGAAGGACAGGCGTTCGCAGCCTGCTGTCGAGTCGATGATCTAGTCTATCCGCGGTAGCGGGAAATGATCCTTGGGGCAGCACTTGTTGACTGCATTGAAGTCAACGCACATGCGTAGTTTTTTCGTCTTCTTTTTCTCCACTAGGACCGGGTTGGCGACCCAGTCCGAGTCCTTGATTTCTCGGATGAACTTGGCGTGCAGTAATCTGTCGACTTCCATGGTGATCGCGTCTCGCTTGGGTCCTGAGAAGCGTCGCATGGATTGTTTGACTGGTCTTGCGTCCTTATGGACTTTTAGAGAGTGCTCGGCGAGTTCCCTGGGTATCCCTGGCATGTCAGAAGGTTGCCATGCAAAGATTTTCCAGTTCTCACGTAGGAACTCGACGAGCGCGCTTTCCTATGCGGGGGTCAGACTTGACGAGACCTTGACCGTCTTTCTGCTATCAGTCGGATGGACTTGGTGGGTGACGGTGTCGTCGTTCGTGTTGAATGTTGCGCCCTTAGCTGGCTTCTTGCGAGACGGAAAGAGGGTCTTGTCGTTGTCGGCTGATATGGCCTTGAAGTGCTCTTCGACCCCGAAGAACTCAGAAATCTTGGCAAACTCGCGGTCGCAGCTGTTGGAGAGTCCGAAGTCGCCGCATACGGTGATTACTCCTTTCGGCCCGGGCAGCTTGACCGTCAGGTAGGCGTAGTGGGGTACTGCCATGAACCTGGCAAAGGTTGGGCGTCCGAGTATGGCGTGGTACTGCGACTTCCAGTCGACGACTTCGAAATCGATCGACTCCTTTCTGAAGTGCTCGGGTGTGCCGAGGATGACGTCGAGTGTGATTGTTCCCATGGGCGTGATTGCTTGCCCTGGTACTATGCCGTGGAAAGTGGTTTCCGATTCCGGCAATTTCTCTGTCGACCTGTTCATTCTTCTCAGAGTGTCGGCGAATATGATGTTGATGCCGCTGCCTCCGTCCATGAACACCTTCTTCAAGCTGTAGTCGCCGATCAGGGCCTCAATCATGAGTGTGGCGTATCCGGGTCGGGTTACCTCGGATGGGTGATCTGCCCTGGAAAACGTGATGGGTGTCTCCGACCCGCGCAGGTAGTCTGGTACCGCGCGCTGGCTGTTGATGGCCTGAAGTACCTGGCGGGTGATGAGCTTTTGGCGCCTGTTTGACGGGGGTCCCTTCTGGATCATGTTCAGCTGTCCCCGTGCGGGTGGATACGTGTCGGTTGCTGCCGACTGACCTTGTTGCTGCTGCTGCTGCTGCGGCTGGGGGAATGCTCATGCCGCCTGCACCTGGTTGTTGTTTGCGGGTGCCGCCTGGATGGCTAGCTGCGGGGCTGCCTGTATTGCCTGTACTGGGGCGATGATTTGCTGCATGGCTTGGTATATCTTTCTTGCTTTGCGACAATCCTTCAGCAGGTGGCTGGAACCCCATTTGCCTGTCTCCGGGTTACGGAACGAGTGATGCTTACAGGGTTGCATCAGTTCCTCTGCTGGGGTTAGCAGGCGCTTCCACTCGCGCTTCTGGCCTCCATCATTGTGGCCAATGCTGCTGCTGCCACGGTTGTACTGACTCGAGCTGGACTGTCGACCTTGATCGTACTGTCGACTGTTGTCGCGTTTGTCTTCACGGGGGGTTTCATATCCCGCCGCTACTAGCTCGATTGAATCGTGGGTGTAACGTGGCTTCTTCTTTTGGCGTGCCTCACGCCAGTTGCTTGTTTCGACCTCTTTCTTGGGGGAAGTATCTCGGACGTAGTCCTGTCCTTCGGCCCACTGGTTGGCTGTCTTCATGAGCTCTATTGTAGTCTTCGGCTGGAGCCTACCGAATTCCTCGCGGAGGTCGCGGTGAGCAACGCCGTGCATGAAGGCGTCCATCACCCGGTCTTCTGAGATGGGTTCCATGGTGTTGCGGAGAAAAGTCCACCGCTGGATGTAGGAGCGGAGCGACTCATCCTTTCCTTGCTTGCAGGCTTGCAACTCGATGTAGGTCGTGGGCCTTGCGAACGTTCCCGAGAAACTTTTTATGAAATTAACCTGGAATTCTTCCCATGTTCGGAAAGAGTCCTTGGGTTGGCTTGTGAGCCACCCGCGCGCCGAGTCCGTCAGCATGAGCTGGATGTATTGCATTGCCGTAGTCGACGTCCCGCCTTGGCAAGTGCAGGCGATGAGGTAGTCCTCGAGCCACAGTCGTGGATCTTGCTTCCCGTCGTACTTTGGCGTGCCTGCTGTCATCTTGAAGCCCTTAGGCATGCGGGTGTCGGGGATGTTGAAGCTGAAGCATGCAGCCCCACATGGCTCGAAGTCGCGGTCGGCCTGGTCGTCGAGGTTCGCAACTCCAGCTGAACGCTCTTTGCGGTTGCGGTCCACCGTCTTCTGCGTGAGGACGTCGCGAAGGTCCTTGACTGGTTGTCGCTGTGTCGATGGGATGCCCGAGGTTGTTGGTTCATGCGCCCGGTTGCTTGGCCCCTTGGCCGCCAGCGCTTCTTCGATTGCCTTTATGGAGGCGATTTGCTGCTTGTGGAGAAGGGAGCGCGCGTCCCCCTCCGGTTCTACCCATTTAGTAACATAATCAACAACAACAAGTATATGTGTATTACCTTCTGAAGAAGGAAAAAGACCCATAAAGTCAAAACCCCAACAATCAAACGGTTCAATAACAAGAGAATAATTCATAGGCATTTCATTACGTCTAGAGATATTACCAACTCTTTGACATTCATCACAAGATAAAATAAACTTTCTTGCATCTTTAAAGAGAGTAGGCCAATAAAAACCTAATTGTAAAACCTTTTGTGCGGTTCTATCTCCAGTGTGATGTCCTCCATAAGCGCTACTATGACACTTTCTCAATATCTCTTTTTGTTCATACTCCGGAACACATCTTTGCATAATACCATCAACTCCTTCTTTATATAAGTGTGGGTCATCCCAGAAATAATGCCTCAAGTCATAATAGAATTTTCTTCTTTGTTGAGCTGAAAAGGTTGGAGGCAAATACTTCGAAACAATATAGTTAGCATAATCTGCATACCAAGGACTATCTCGTGAACTCACCCTTATTGCAGCTAATTGTTCATTTGGAAAACTATCATTAACAGGTATAGGATCATAAGCAATGTTTTCCAATCTAGACAAATTATCAGCAACAGGATTGTGAGCACCTTTCCTATCTACAATGTGTAAATCGAATTCTTGCAACAATAATACCCATCTAATAAGCCTAGGCTTTGCATCTTTCTTTTCCATAAGGTATCTAATTGCAGCATGATCAGTATGAATAATAACTTTAGAATCAATAATGTATTGTCTAAATTTATCACAAGCAAATACAACAACTAGATTTTTTTCTTCAGTTGTAGCATAATTCTTTTGAGCAGAATCAGGAGTCTTACTAGCATAATGAATAACATTTAACTTCTTATCTATTCTTTGTCCAAGAACAGCACCAACAGCAAAATCACTAGCATCACACATAGTTTCAAATGGTAGATTCCAATCAGGTGGTTGAACAATAGGAGCAGTTATTAAATCTTTCTTAAGAGTCTCAAAAGCTTCCTTACAATCATCATAAAAAAACAAACGGTATATCTTTTTGCAAGAGATTAGTAAGAGACTTTGATACCATGGCAAAGTCTTTGATAAAACTTCTATAGAAACCAGCATGACCAAGAATACTACGAATACCTTTAAATTGATGCACATGGTGGGTGTGTTGTTGGGAGACCCCAAGAGGTAGGTGTGAAGTAGTGCAGCAGCAAGTTCCCTCAGTATGAAACAAAGGTTATCGAACCAGTAGGAGATGAAGGATTCCCTTGAGGTGTCAAGGCGCCAGAAAAATGTTGGTGCTAAGTTGACGTGGAGCCTGCACACAAACAATTAAGATACTTTGCCCCAACTTAACAGTGAGGTTGTCAATCTCACCAGCTTGCTGTAACAGGTTTGTAGTTGTGGTTTTATCAGATTAATGAGAAGGACCAGGGTCCACAGTTCACTAGTGGTGTCTTTCCATAAATTATAATAACATTCATCCATCCGTGGTAACAAATTACAGCTAGGCAATTGACAGAATAATGATAAGCAACCCAATGCATATACTAATGATATGGTGTCTAGTGTGAGATTCATTCGGGCATTACAACAAGATACATAAACCGTTCCAACCGCATGTATGACTAATAATCCACCTTCCGGTTAGCGTCCACACCCCTTTCAGTATTAAGTTGCATGCAACAGATTATCGCCTTAAGCACTATGTATAAAGTAAGTAAGTAACATCATCCTTAGATAAAGTACTACTGTTTTATCCCTAGTAGAAACAGTACATCTACAACCTTAGAGCTTTCTGTCACTGCGCCAGATTAAATAGAGACATGAACCTACTATCGAGAATAAATACCCCCTCTTGGAGTTACGAGCATCTACTTGGCCAGAGCACACACAAGTAATGGAGAGCATGCAAGATCATTAAATAGCACACACATGATATATATAATGAAGCAATAACTTTAGTACTCAATATTCATCGGATCCCAGCAAACACAACATGGAGAATTACATAAAGATGATCTTGATCATGATACGCAACTCACAAGATCTAAACATGATAGCACAAGAGGAGAAGACAACCATCTATCTACTGCTATGGACCCATAGTCCAAGGGTAGACTACTCACGCATCAGTCTGCAGGCAGTCACGGTGACGTAGAAGCCTCCGGGGACGATTCCCCCTCTCGGCAGGGTGTCGGGGAGCTGTTCTGATCTCTCCCGAACTGGTGGCGGAGACGGCGGCAGCTCGGGACCCGTGGAGGATAAAGTGATTAACCGTCTGGAGTTTTTAGGTCAGGGGGTTTATATGGGCGAAAGACCTAGGTCGGTGGGCGCCCGAGGGCGCCACACCCCCTCCCGGCGCGGCAGGCTTCTAAGCCGCGCTAGTAGGCGACATGGGCTCCTCGGGGCCCGTCTTCGTCTCGTCTTCGGTTATTCTGGTCGCAAATATTCCAAAAATAAATGTTGGTTGGCTCGTTTCCAATTTGGCGGATATTTCCTTAAGAGCTTTTCTGAAACCAAAAACAGCAGAAAACAGGGAACTGGCACTATGACATCTTGTTAATAGGTTAGTCCCGAAAAATACATAAAACTATATAAAATGCATATAAAACATGTAATAACATGATATAACATAGCATGGAACACAAGAAATTATGGATACGTTGGAGACGAATCAACATTCCCAAGCTTAGTTCTACTCGTCCCGAGTAGGCAAGAACGATAAAAAGAAGAATAATTTCTGAAGTGACATGCTTAAACACAATCTTGATCATGTAATTCATTCTCAGGCATGTAAACTGAAATCAAATGAACAAGGGTTGTAGTTTATATTGATATCAGATGAGTAATGAACAAACAAGTAGGTGAAGCAAGCAAAGCTTTCAATGATATAGTACTAGATAGCAATCAACAGTGCAAAGTAGATATTAAAGATGATTTAAGCTTCAAGCACAACAATATAATCATCTAATGCTTCCAACAAACATGACAACTTTATGAAAGGATCAAGTCAAGTAATAGCAATATGCACGCAGAAGATCAATATATTATTTGTTCAAAAGAAACAAGCTAGCGTTCAACGTTGGTTCCTGGCACCAGGATGTTATGGCTAAGAGAATGTTAACGGAGGTTTGGAAGGCCAACGGAAGAAAGGCTCACAAAGCTATAAATGATCATTAGACAAGAGAAAGTCATATAATCGAAGCTATGCAAGGAGTAGTGATTGCCACACAACGGATGCACAATGAGCTATAAGTATATGAAAGCTCTCCAATGGAACTAGTGGGGGTGCATCCAACTTGCTTGCTCACGAAGGCCTAGAGCACGTTTGAGGAGGCTCATCATTGGAATATACAAACCAAGTTCTATAGTGTAAACTTCCCCACATAATTATGCAACTAAGACTTGAAAACTCTCTCATATGGAGTAAAGGTGCTAATCATGAGCACAAATGATGATCACAAATGATATGGTGCTATAAATTGAGCACAAGTGATAACTATAAATGATATGGTGCTGTAACATAAGCACAAGTGTGTGATAAAGAATAGTAATGCTGCCCCCTTTTTATTTCTTTCTTTTTCTCTTTTTTCTATTTTTTTTCTTTTTTTGTTTCTCTTTTCGATGGCATCCATGGCTCTTTTCACTTTTAGGGGCAAGCATCCTAATATGATACATGATATATGACAACACACTAATGTTGATATAATTAACTAATATGAATGTGTCATAAGAATACATATGACAACGGTGCCTCTGCTAGTGTAGCAGGTTATGCAGTGCTCTAGCGTAACATGGGTAAAACCACACATCAGATTTATAGAAACATGCAAAGAAATATACAAGTAATTAATGAAAACAAGTCATCTAATGTAAGATGGATGTTGCATGGCAATATATCTCGGAACAGCTATGGAAATGCTGTAGTAGGTAGGTATGGTGGCTGTTTTGAGTAAGATATTTGGCTTATGTGTAGGAGAACAAGATAAAGATCTCCCACGAATTTGTATGTACCCGCAAAAAATGCACCAACTCTTAATGTGAGAAAGGGAAAAGCAAAGTACCGAAGAGGCTAGCAATATGGTGGTGGAAGTGCCATGAAAACCGCAGCTTTAGAACTCACAAGTAAAAAGATTCCAAATAAAAAAAATGATAATGCAAGGCATAATAAAAATTACTCCTAGGGGTGCTGTGGCAAATGAAAAATTCACTGTTGGGGACCCGACCGTAGCGCATAACATAAAGCAATTACGGTTGCCTTAGGCAAAAAGAAGTCATATACCATTGTGCAATCAACTGGAAATTTAAGTGTGGCACAGTTTTCAAGTTTCTCTAGACCAACCATTTAATCATTCCACTTTACTAGACCATCATGTTTACCATTAAGAAAATTAATATCTCAAAACAACATCAATGATTCAAGTGACACAATTTAATGATCTACAAGATTAATGTATCATTTTAATTATACCATCTACCACATTTAGCATTTTCTGTTCTCAACCAAACACCAATCAACTTATTTAAAAGATAAACTTTGTAAGTAATTAAACAATGAGATATGAGAGCATGATATTACAAAGCTAACAACTCTAACAATAGATGCATGAAAAACAAGAGCTAGAGAGCAAACGATAAGAAAAGATGAATATTCAACAAATATAAGTGAAGAATACGAGTATTCATATGAAAAAGCGGAGCGTGTCTCTCTCCCACACAAAAGAATGCTAGGATTCATTTTATTCAGAGAATGAAAATAACAAAAACAAACAGACGCTTCAAGATAAGCACATAACATGTGACGGAATTAAAATATAGTTTCACTAGAAAGGACTTGATAGTTTGTCGATGAAGAAGGGGGTGCCTTGGGCATCCCCAAGATTTGATGCTTGAG
This sequence comes from Poa annua, assembly GCA_026929855.1. NCBI lineage: Eukaryota > Viridiplantae > Streptophyta > Magnoliopsida > Poales > Poaceae > Poa > Poa annua. The sequence continues at coordinate 35,187,964 of CM049431.1, forward strand.
TCTTCTTAAATTATATTGGGGTGAACCACCGGGGCATACCCAAGCTTTGGCTTTAATATTCTCTTGATCACATTGTATCATCCTCTTCTCTTGATCCTTGTAAACTTCCTCCACACCAAACTTAGAGTAACTTCATTAGAGGGTTAGTGCACAAAAAATTATGATATTCTGTAGGAACACAATTGCTACCATTTCTACTGGACATTAGCTACAGCCACTGATACTTAAAAGGATAAAAAGATCCAATCAAAATAGCAAAAGAGGCATTGCTAAAGAAAATGCCAGAATCTGTCAAAAACAGAACAGTCCGTAAAGACAAAAAAAATCGAGTCGCTTAACTTGCTCAGATCAGAAAACTCAAAACTAATGAAAGTTGCGTATACATATGAGGATTATGCATAAAAGAGGACACATTTTTTTGACATTCTAGTGAATTGATATAATTTTTACGGTGGATAGCAGAAATCTATTTCAACACAGGAATTGAATTTTAACATCAACTTTCGACTTGAGGCTCAACTTGACACAACATTGCAATAAAAATAATATACAAAGAATTTGCTACAGATGTAGGACAAGTCCTTGACACAAGAAAAGCAAATTAAAATAATAGAAATAAAAGTGGGTTGTCTCCCATAAGCGCTTTTGTTTAACGCATTTGAGCTAGCCACAAAGTGAAACTCAAGTATTATCAAGAGATGAAGAATCAACATCAAGAACTTCCTCCAAAACATGGTTGGTTGTAATAGGTGTTTTTGGTATCCATGAGTGCATCCTATTGTGTAAACCATCACTTTTAGGCATGTTGGGAGGTTTGGGTTTGGGAATATAAATGAAATTTTGCTCTCTTCCTACAAAAGCCTTATCTCTCTTAGTTTTAATAGAAGATAATGTTGAACCTAAAGTTTCCATAACATCTTCCAATTCATCAATTCTATGATTATGAGTATTAAGGGTGTTGCTAGTTTCTAAAGCAGTAATTCTTCCATTAATATCATTCATTGATTCATTACCCTTGCTAGCATTATCAAGAAAAGTTTTCTCCATTGAATCCAACCTTTTAATTATATCTTCCAAAGTGATCTAAGTTTTAATTTCTTTAGTAAGGGGTGGTGATCCTACCAAACTTTCAATTAAATTGCAGGCTTCAAAAGCAGGTGTTCCAAGAAAATTACCCCCCGTAAGAGTGTCAAGAACATACCTATACCAACTAGAGATACCAACATAAAATTTCCTAAGGAGGATTAAAGTGGAGTGTTTCTTAGTGCATTTTTGATGAGCATCATTTATTCTATACCAATCATATTTTAAACTTTCTCCTCCTTGTTGTTTAAACGAACGAACTTCAACTGCAGGACTACCCATTTTCAGCAAATTTGGGACAAACCGAAATAACAAAATTAAAAGAAATAATGCTAAACCGAATTAAACAAAGCAACAAAACTGAAAATAAAATGGCAAAACCGAAATAAGAAAAATAATGCAAGTAACTAATTTTTTTGAATTTTTGATAGCAAACAAAACAGTAATAAAAATAAACTAAGCAAGACAATAACAAAATAAAAAGATTGGAAGTGCGAAAACTCCCCTCGTGAAGGAATGCTTATCTCCCCGGCAACGGCGCCAGAAAAATGCTTGATGCACACAGTGGGTGTATTGTTGGGAGACCCCAAGAGGAAGGTGTGAAGTAGTGCAGCAGCAAGTTTCCCTCAGTATGAAACCAAGGTTATCAAACCAGTTAGAGATGAAGGATTCCCTTGACGTGTCAAGGCGCCAGAAAAATGCTTTTGCTAAGTTGACGTGGAGCCTGCACATAAACAATCAAGATAATTTGCCCCAACTTAACAGAGAGGTTGTCAATCTCACCGGCTTGTTGTAACAAATGATTAAACGTATGTGTGGAAAAAAGAGTGATGTTTGCAGAAAGTAACAGGTTTGTAGTTGTGGTTTTATCAGATTAATGAGAAGGACCGGGGTCCATAGTTCACTAGTGGTGTCTCTCCATAAATAATAATAACATTCATCCATGCGTGGTAAACAAATTATAGCTAGGCAATTGACAAAAGAATGATAAGCAACCCAATGCATATACTAATGATATGGTGTCTATTGTGAGATTCATTTGGGCATTACAACATGATACATAGACCGTTCCAACCACATCTATGACTAATAATCCACTTTCCGGTTAGCGTCCTGTAGCGCCCCATCTTTTAAATAAAGATGGAACACCTGTGTTATGTGCTAGTCCCTGGATCACTGCCAGCACCACAGTACAAAATATATAGTATCGTTGCATAAGTATCAAATTACTACAACAAGATCCAAAAATAGCTAAGTATAGCTTTATTACAAAGTGCATTGTCATGAAGACTAGCTAAAATATTCAGAGTTCACAACGAAAGTAATAGCAATGAGCCTCTTCTTCAAGCATGCGCCACAGGCAGACATGTTGGGTGTAGACTCGAGTCCAAACTCACTCCTCATCAGAATTACCTGCACATTTGAATATGCAGCCCCCGTAGGAGGTCAATACAATGAAGTATTGGCAAGTGACTATGGTGGATAATTTATGACAAGTCTAATTCTATATGCATATTTGTCTTGGTGGAGTTGTAGGCTATTTTGCAGAAAGCCAGTTTTCTCCTATCTTTTGTAAAACAATTTTTGTTTCTCAAAGACTTGGCACCAAGGGATGAAGCCCAAGTGCACCAACAATTCTTTCCTTAGTCAAATTTTACTTTATGAAAACTATGATGAGATTCTTCCGTCCATCCTTGTCCAGTTGCTCGAAGTAGTCCATCACCGGGGACACGGCTGAGTACTCAGATTGTCGACTCTGCAGAGGTTGTGCACTTTCACCTTGAGACTCAATTAACCCAAACATCCTATACACACGGAGTGCATTAAGGAAAGGAGAGAATTGAGACAAGAACTTTCAGAAGAAGAATGCAACCATACTAGCAAGACCCGTTCCACCTACCAACTCTACATCTGCTTGTCAAGCTGACAGGTTGCACTCTCACAACTTAGTAATTCTAGACAGAGCCCTTTGTCAAAAGGCTGCACGGGAAGCTTCTAAACTTGGAGGGATTTAGAAATCTCTTTGTTCCTAGGTGGCCGTCCACAAGTGCGCTTCTGGGTGACAACCACCACGCTCATGGCCCTAAGTAGAATAGACATTCATCCTAGGCAACGACAACCACAAGCATACTCCCAAAAGCCACTCAATATAAACCAACCAACCAATTCCACCCAGGTGTGCATTTAAAGTTTAACACTTAGCAATATTTTTATAACATGGTAAGTAACACTTTTTATAGCATAGCTAAGCATCTAGTAAAACTTTTGAGGGCTGCATGGAAGGGATGGCTACACACTACTAGGATATTTTCAAAGTGTAAACTAACTTAGCATTATAAGACAGTTCAAAAATCCCTATCATGCATACTACTCAAATTATACCCCTAATGCATATAGAAAATATTGGGTAGATTATGAATGTCACTTGCCTTGGTAACAAGAGGAACAGGCACAACAAGAATAACAATCACAAGAAGGGCCTTCCTCCTCTTCACAATCTAGAGACAAACAATAACAATAAATAAACACACAACACAACACTAAAAAAAATATCAAGACAAAAATATGTATGCATGCTTGATATGCAATGAATTTAACAAGACAAAATAATTACCATTTTATTTCCTCTGTTATTAATGCATGAAATGCAATGATCATCATTTTATTATTTTATTTAATCATTTAAATTATTGAGCATAACATAGCAATATTAAGCCCTACAACCAATTTCTTTAATTCTATTATGAAAAGTTTCAAATAAAACCCAAGTTACACTCTCTGGACAGAGGACAACAATATTATTCTAAAACAATTGGATTTATTTGGAAAGCACTTTTATTACTTAAGTTATAGATTTAATAGCCGAAATACTTCTCGGATATAAACACAAATTATAATTTATCAAAAGGAAAAACAAATGATGTAGAAATAATCTACACTAGCAGGACTATCCGTAGATATAAAGTTTATCAAATTTGGACTTACAGATCAAAAGTTATGAATTTCTAAAGTTTTGCACAATTTTCTGTTTTATTTTATAAAAATTTCCTGCGAAAAAGAAATAAGGGCTACGTGGCGTGATCCCATTGGAGGATACCGCTTCGGTGCGGATCGGCCACGCAAACCGTCCGATCTATTTTAAAACGGGCGCTCGGGATTGCAGGGATCTAGATCCGTTGGATCTAAATCCAACGGTTCGAAATTAGAGACCCGGCGCGGGCGGTGCGAGTCGCCGGAAAAACCTCCGACCGTGGCGGCGCCACGGCCGGCATCACGCGCGGTCGAGTCCTATAAGCCTACGAGACGAACGAGTCTTACCGTTAGGTTGAGGACGTCGAGGTGGAGTCGGTGGCGAAGCGTGGGGCTTCGGAGCGTCGCCGTTCCTCGAGGATTCCTCGCCGGAGTTGGTGCTTGCGGGCGGCGGCGTGGCTCGCGGACGGGGACGGCGTTCGACTGTGGTAGAAGGTCAACGATGAGGTCACGAAGACGCATACGGGTAAAGGAAGAAGAACTAGAGGGGAAGGGGGAGCTCGGGGGAGGGAATGGCGCCGGAGTTGTCGAAAAAATACCGGCGGCAGTGGCGGCGGCGGCGATCTCTTTCCGTGCGGCCTGGGGGCGAAACAAGCTAGGGTTTTGGGCGCGGGGAACGGCGGCGGAGGTGGAGGTTTATATGGGGGCGGATAGGAAGCGAATCCCGCGAAGACCGGAGCGGAAAGATCAACCGGATCGAAGCGTATCCGGTGCGGTTTCTGCGTCCGAGGTTGAAGATCCACCTGACAGGTGGGTCCCACCTGTCAGCGTGAGGAGAGGGAGATGGGCTGCTTCTGGGTTGCTATCCGCTGCGCGCGCGACAGTTAGCAGATGGGCTAGGCCCAGTTAGCTCGTTACATTTTTTTTAACTCTTTTTCTGTTTTGAACCTTTTAAATACAATTTGATTTTTAAATCTTATCAAAACATTTCATAAAAATATGTTTTGAAAAGCTAATTTAATTTAGAACTTTTTCATACCATTTTACCAGATAAATAATTTAAAAAATACAGATTAATATAAGGAGCTCAAATAAACCTCTTTACTGAATATAAATTCATTAAACTTATAATTAAAATTTGAAATTATTCTTTATGTGATTTCAATGCCATGCCTATATGATGCATGATGCATGAATGCAAAGCTTTTAAATTTTTGAGAAATTTGGGATGTTACAGACTACCCCCCTTAAGAGGAAGCTCGCCCTCGAGCTTCGGAAAGGTCAGCAAATAGGTGTGGGTGGTCTTCGCGGAGGTCATCCTCTCGTTCCCAGGTGGCTTCTTCCTCGGTGTGGTGATTCCACTGGACTTTGCAAAACTTGATGGTTTTGGTACGGGTGACTGTTTCTGCTGTCAGTAATATCTTGATGGGCTTCTCTTCGTATGTCAGGTCACTCTCCAATTGTACCTCCTCGAGAGGTACAGTATCCTTTAAAGGAACTCCCATCATCTCGGGATGACATTTCTTCAACTGACTGACATGGAACACATTATGTACAGCAGACAGAACTTCGGGTAGCTCTAACTCATATGCCACTTCACCTTTGCGAGAAAGAATTTTGAATGGTCCAATGAATCGAGGTGCTAACTTTCCCTTGATTCCAAACCTTTTTACACCCCGAAGTGGTGACACTCTCAAATAGGTTCTATCACCCACTTCGTAGGTGACTTCTCTACGCTTGGAATCTGCATAGCTTTTCTGGCGTGACTGTGCTATTTTCAATCTATCCTTAATTAGCCTGACTTTCTCTTCAGCATCCTGTATTATATCAGGTCCAAAGAAACTCCATTCTCCTACACCACTCCACAACAGTGGGGTTGTGCATTTCTTTCCATATAAGGCTTCAAACGGTGCCATCTCAATGCTGGCTTGGTAGCTGTTGTTGTAGGAGAACTCAGCGTATGGTAAATTATCATCCCAACTAGATCCATAGTCGAGCGCACAAGCTCTTAACATATCCTCTAAAATCTGATTCACTCTTTCAGTCTGACCATATGTTTGCGGGTGGAAAGCCGTACTGAATTCCAACCTGGTTCCCAAAGATTCGTGCAACTGCTTCCAGAAATGAGAAGTGAACTGGGTCCCTCTATCATACACGATACTCTTAGGAATGCCGTGAAGGCACACAATTCTCTTCATGTAAATATCGGCTAACTTTGCACTAGTATAAGTGGTCTTCACGGGTATGAAGTGGGCTATCTTGGTTAGGCGACAAACAATAACCCAAATAGAATCATAACCCGATCTGGTCCTTGGTAATCCGGTGATGAAATCCATCCCAATAGAATCCCACTTCCAATCCGGTAATTTCAAAGGTTGTAAGAGCCCTGCTGGTTTCTGATGTTTTGCCTTTACCCGACTACATACATCGCACTTAGCGATGTATTCTGCTATTTCTCTTTTCATATTATTCCACCAGAATCTCTCTCTCACATCCATATACATCTTGGTATTTCCCGGATGAATGGAATAAGGTGTCTCATGAGCTTCTTGCAGAATTAATTTCCTAATATCAGGATCATTGGTCACACATACACGTTTTTCAAACCACAAAATCCCTTGCTCATCCTCATGAAATCCTTTAGCTTTTCCAGCTCTTAGGTTGACTTTAATCTCTTCTATTTCCTTGTCTCCTTTCTGAGCTTCACGTATCTTGTCCATCAAAGTGGGTTGTACAACTAATGAGGTTACAAACCCTTCAGGTACTAATTCCAATCTGAGGTCCTTGAATGCCTTGCATAAATCATCGGGTAATTCTCCTGCTGTAAGGCCATTCACATACACTTTACGACTCAGAGCATCTGCTACCACATTAGCTTTCCCCGGATGGTATTGGAGACTTAGATCATAATCTTTAATAAGTTCCAACCATCTTCTTTGTCTCATGTTCAATTCCTTCTGTGTAAATATGTACTTCAATCTTTTGTGGTCCGTGAATACCTCACATCTTTTTCCCATCAGGTAGGGTCTCCAAGTTTTCAGGGCATGCACTACTGATGCTAACTCGAGATCATGAGTTGGATAATTTACTTCATGTTTCTTGAGCTGTCTAGAGGCATAAGATGCCACTCTGCCTTCCTGCATCAACACGCTTCCCAAGCCTTGTCGTGAAGCATCACAGTACACTTGGAATTCTTTCTCCAAATCAGGTAAGCATAGAACTGGGGCTGAAACCAGACGTTTCTTCAACTCCTGAAAACTGGCTTCGCATGCCTCATTCCACTCAAATTTCTTCTCCTTCTTTAAAAATTCCATCAAGGCCTTGGCAATCTTGGAGAAGTTTTCAATGAATCGTCGGTAGTATCCTGCTAGGCCCAGAAAACTTCGTAATTCTCCAACATTCTTCGGCGGTTCCCAATTAGTTACAGCTGAAACCTTTTAAGGATCCACCGCTATACCTTCCTTGGACACCACATGGCCTAAAAATCCGACTTGTTCTAACCAAAACTCACACTTGCTGTACTTGGCATACAACTTATGTTCACGTAGTCTCTGCAATACTAGACGCAAGTGCTCTCCATGTTCTTTGTGACTCTTGGAGTAGATTAGAATATCATCTATGAACACTACCACAAACTTATCCAGAAAATCCATGAATACTTTATTCATCATATTCATGAAATAGGCTGGTGCATTGGTTAATCCAAAAGGCATCACGGTGTACTCGTATGAGCCATATCTCGTAACAAATGCAGTCTTGGATATATCCATTTCTCTAACTTTCATTTGGAGGTACCCCAATCGAAGATCGATCTTTGAGAAAACACAAGTGCCTTCCAGTTGATCAAATAGTTCGTTTATCTTGGGTAACGGGTACTTGTTTTTGATAGTTTGCTCGTTTATATCTCTATAATCCGTGACTAGCCTCTGTGTTTGATCCTTCTTCTTAACAAATAAGACTGGTGCTCCCCATGGCGATGAACTTGGACGAATAAATCCTTTCTGGATATGTTCCTCTAGTTGCTTCTTGAGCTCTTTCAATTCATCGACGGCCATAGGATAAGGTCTTTTAGCTATTGGTCCTGTTCGCGGCTTCAGTTCGATGAGAAACTCTACATCTCTATCGGGTGGCATTCCCGGTAGTTCTTCTGGAAAAACATCTGGGTATTCCTTGACAATAAGCACATCACCGAGGCTAACCCCCTTAAGAGAATTTAGCCTAACCTTCTTAAGTTCGAAGGTTGATCTGAACTTAAACTTCCTTTTCTCTGGGGTGGTGAGGGTGATTGCTCTATTTGCACAGTCTATGATTCCTTCCAAACGCGTCATTTAATCCATTCCGATGATAACATCGAATCCTTGGGTTTCTAGGATGACTAAGTATGTTGGAAAGGTGTATTTTCCGATTTGCAAGTCTAACTGCCTACACCCGGAATTTACTATCATCTCCCCTCCAGGTGAACTTACCCTAATAGGTTTTCCTAGGCTTTCCTCAGCTAACCCATGTTTGTTTACAAAAGCTCTTGATATGAATGAATGAGATGCTCCAGTATCAAATAAGACTAATGCTGGAAAGGAATTGAGCAAGAACGTACCAATCACAGCATCAGGTTCATCATGAACTTCTTCCACATTGATGTGGTTCACTTGTCCCTTCTGGAAAGGATTGGGCTTGGAATTTTCATCAGCTTTCCTCTCTGGGCATTCAGTTGCATAATGTCCTGTCTTCTTGCACTTGAAGCAGGTCACATTAGACAAGTCTTTCTTCCCTTCATAGTTAGGACGGTGATTACCATTCCCATGATTATGGCCATGGTGATGGTTTCCCCTGGATCCACCATTATTTCCATTGTATCCTCCATTATTTCCTTTGTATCCTCCATTGCTTCCTTTGTATCCTCCATTGTGGTTATGACCATGATGTTTTTGGCCACTACCAGTGTTGGAGTGATTCCAGGGTTTATGGCTACTGACTTCAGAGGTGTGTTGTTTCTTATATTTCCCTTCTGAATGAACCTTACTTGCACTGAACTTCCTCTTCCTATTCTCTTCCTTTCTTATGTTGTTGTCCAGGGTGATAGCCTGATCCAGCAGAGTTTGATAGTTTGGAGTATATGCCACAGACAAGGGTATCTTCAGTTCTTGTAACATCCCAAATTTCTCAAAAATTTAAAACTTTGCATTCAAGCATCATGCATCATAAAAGTATGGCATTGAAATCACATAAGGAGTAAATTGAATTTTAATTATAAGGTTAAATAAAATTGTTTTCATTAAAGAGTTCTATTTGAGCTCCTCATACAAATCTGTATTTTATTATTTTATTTATTTAGCAAAATGATATCAAAAAGTTATAAATTAAATTAGCTTTTCAAAACATATTTTTATGATTTTTTCTGAAATGTTTTGATAAGTTTTAAAAATCAAATTTGAATTAAATGTTTGAAATCAGAAAATGTTTTGTTAAAAAAAAGGGAGACGACCCAATCTGGGCCGAAGCCCACCTCGTTTCCTCCCGTGCGCGCAGCGCAGGCGAAGCACAGCGGCCCATCAGCAGCCCACCTCCCTCCTTCTCTCACTGCCAGCCGGGGCCCACATGTCATCCCTCTCCCCAACTCGTGAAGAACACGAACACGATTCCACCGAACCCTAGTTTCTTGCGGATCGAAATCCGTTGGGAAAATCGCGAGGAAATCGCTCCCCTACGTCCCCATATAAACCCCCCCCCCCCTCTGCCGCCTCCTCCCGACCCCAAAACCCTAGAAAATAGCCTCCAGGCCGCTCAGAAGCTGCCGCCACCGTCCGCCATTGCCGCCGCAAAAATCCTCGATCTCCGGTGAGTACAGAGCATCTCGAATCCTCCCGCGTCTCTCTTCCGACTCCCAGTGAGCACGCGCACGTCCCTGACACCTTCTCTGTTGTCCTACTGCACCAGATCGTCGCGTACGTGATCGACCGAAGCAAACCGCCGCCGTTTCCATCTCCGGCGAGCTCTAGGAGGAGAAGGGAAGCACGCCGAAGACCCCTGCCGCGCCAACAGCTCCGGCTCGCGCCTCTGCACGTTCGGGTACGATCCATTCATCCCCTAGGGCCGTAGATCGCCAGCGAGTGCGACGCCGGGCATGGCGCCGCCGCACCCAGAGGCACTCCGGCGAGCAGCGCCGCTCGATTTGGCCGGTTCAATCTGGACCCTTAGATTTAGATCGGACGGGCGCGATTTAATTTTCTTTACCGTTTCGTCCATCTAATCTGGAGCGTCCGATGTAACTTAGATCGGACGGTTCCCGTGCCGATCCGCGGCGAACCGGTATCGCCCAATCAGA